>CM052718.1:39101757-39176326 GCA_028551405.1 Uromys caudimaculatus | reverse complement strand
GGCCTGAAGTTTTCTTTCTTTGTTGGGTCTTTGTGAGGCTTTGGTATCAGTGTGATTGTGGCCTCATAGAAGGAGTTGGGTAGTGTTCCTTCTGTTTCTATTTTGTGGAATAGATTGAAGAGTATTGGTATTAGGTCTTCTTTGAAGGTCTGATAGAATTCTGTAGTGAACCCATCTGGACCTGGGCTTTTTTTGTTTGGAAGATTTTTAATGACTGCCTCTATTTCTTTAGGCATTATGGGAGTGTAATTTAAGCCATGGTTGCTTGCCTTTCTTCTTGCTTTGTAAAGGATTTCCTTAGAGATGCCAACAGTGCATTTGGAGATCCAGTCAAAGAGCAGGCAGTCACTGGGGGGTGGGATGCAGCTTTTCTTGCTCCTCTTAATCCTGCACTTAGTGGGACCTAGGTTCCTCAGGATGGCAGCACGACAATGGTTCCCATGTGAGGACAGTGCTCCGACATCTTCTTAAAAGAGGAAAACATTTTGAAGGTGGGTTACTTTTCCAGATTCTTTCTCTTCCACTCCACATGTGCCACCTGACTTTGATACTCCCAGATTCAAAACCTTGTGCTCATCTCTTTCCTGGTCATTTTCATAACACGATCAACTCTGTTTCCCATATCTTTCCTGGTGTCATATTTAAGAGGCTTTGGAATCAGTCTCTAGTCTCTGATGTCTTCACTGCTTATCCATCCTGAATACAGTGATCAGGCCAGTCCTGCCAAGACCCCCATAAACAGAGATGTGTTTTAGTAAATGGAGCAGCGGTTTGTTGTTGGATGGCCCTATATTTGACCCTTAGATCTGCCACTGCCTAAGTCAAGTTATTTTATTTTCTCAGAGCCTCATCTTCTTTATGCATAAAATAAAGATATTAACAGTCCCTACCTCAATAGGATGTATAGATTAAATAAAGTGATACCTTTGCTGAGGAAGAACTCAAATAGTGTTTTATCTTTCTTTTTTTGTTGTCTGTTCCTGATATGGTGAGTCTTAATTTGTATTTCTCCTAAAAGTAGCCTCTTAGTGGAGGATTATCGTACTTTCTAAAAGTCACTGTGACAAAGTCATCCAGAAGACACTCAGAGGGATAGGGATGCAAAGTAAGATGTAGAAGGGAGGGAGGAGAGGAGTTAGGGATGGGGAGAGAGAGAGAGAGAGAGAGAGAGAGAGAGAGAGAGAGAGAGAGAGAGAGAGATATCACTTTTTTTGTGGATTGTCATTATCATTATGGGCAACTGAGATTCAGTACTTCTTCCTGGAACTCATTGCTACACTCTAGGGCATCCATACCAGACTTGCCTCATTGAAGTCTCAAGAAGGTTGAGGAGTTTGTCCTTGACTCTCTCTGTGGTTAAGTCTTGTTCCTAGGGATTAACTCCCTGAACCTCTGGTCTTCTGCATGGATTAGACATATGTGTTGCTTGCTGGGAAAACCCTCAGACTGAAGGATGATGTAGGCTGACTACGAGTTGGTTCAGGACATTGACAGAGTTTGTTCTCTAGTGCTGGATACTAGACACTGGTGATGTTGTTAATTAGTAACTTAGCTCCTGTTAAGGAGACAATTGAGCACAGACAGGACATAGATGCTTGGTTAGGATGAGGCCCTTCATCCAGAAAGGGAAATGCTGGTCATTTTTTAGATCCTTAACTTCTGGGGCCACTTTCAGGTGGGCAGAGCTGGACTTATTTGTAGGAGCTCTGTGAGACTCACAGACTATATTCAGAACTATGTTGAGGAATGCTTTCTCCCAGTCTGTGTGGTTCTGCCTTGCTAAGACTGGACCCTACCAGAGTGTGACCTTACCAGAGAGCTCCTCTCTTCCTTCTGCTCTCATCATCATTTCTATTGTCTTCATTGCCTCAGCATGCCCATGAACACCACAGTGCAGCCAGACCCCAAGACAGCCCATGCGTGCCATGCTTCTCTGCACTCTCTCTGTCTTAGCTCTTCTAATCTTTACAATAGGGCCTTCCCTATCACCGGCTTAGAATCTTATCTCCTGGGGCCTAGCTTACTGCCATGCTACTTTCTTCTTATCTCTTCTTTCATCCTGCAATTTCCAATATAATCTTTATGTAATCTTGACAACAGATTCCCTATTTATTTTCCCTGTGTCTATTATAGGCAGATGATTCCTTTTCATATACACTTAATCCCCCTTGATCCCTTATTTCCTGTATTGTTTGTCTTCTGTATCAAGGTGAAAGTCTTGGTTTATTTGTCCTAAATATATTTAGTTGATTGGTTGAAAGAATCGCATTTACTTCTTCCCCTGTTGACTCATTAGTAGGCAGCCAAACAAGTCACTTTCTTATAGCAAATAGGTATTGGGTGTGTATGCCAGGCTAGGAGAACCAGAATATGAAACAAAGGCTTTGTCAGAAACAAGAGTCTGGATTACAGAAAGAGTGCTCCATTACAAAACAGTTAAGTACATTGGCATCCAGTTAATGTCTCATCTGTAATACATTGTACTATGGGCTCTAGTATGATTTAGATGTAGAAAGCATATTGGACTGAAGGAAAGGCACCCCACCCATGTTGAGACCCCTTAAGATCATACTCTTGTTTGAGGAATGCCAGAAAGGATTAAAAGGATCCGGGAAAACATTTCCCTCATGATTGTAGTATATCACAGTGGAAGGATACAGATTCAAATGATGCCTAAAAGAAGACCAGGTAGAAGATTGAAGCTACAACCTCTCTCTCCTTCAGAGATGCCATGTTGATTTCTGCCTTGTCTTTGCTCATAACCCATTGTAATGTGGTATGTATCTTCTACTATGGGTCTAACCAGAGTCCTTAGACCCTGATTAGACTCAGCTCATCATTGTCCATTAGACAGGTTGCTAAGTTTATGAAAAATTAGACCAGGTCACTACCACAGACTTGTTTCAATGTATATTTATTCTTCCTCTTCCAAAGTAGAGGACTTGTATTGGTGAGGACGTGCATTTGCTTTGCTTAGTCTTCCCTTGTATAAGTTGTTTCTATATTCCCTTTGTCCTGTTCCCTTTTTGGCTAGATTCTGAGAGAACCAGCACTTCTTAAGTCCACACAATAAATGGTACACTGCAGGTGAATCCTCCTTGTTTACCAAGTTTGGCTCAGACTCAGTTCTGAGTGATTTTGACATTTTCATAGAGGTGAATAACCACAGGGGGAGAAAGCCCATCTTTCAGAGCATAGGAAGCCATGTCACTAAAGCTATTCAAGTGCATGTGAGCCAAACTTAAAACAAATGATGGAAGGTGAGCATCTGAACTGTACACAATAATGGCAACTTGGGTGAAATAAACATGTAATTTCTCAAAGGGATCACTTTACATTGACCAAGAACACATGCAAATCTTAATATGACAATCATACAATAGGATGAATACCCAGATCTTTTTCTATTTTCAGCAACCTTGGAGAAAGTCTAGCAGTCCCCTCCATTGGAATACATAAGCTTTATATCTTAGTTTGGTTTGAGTGCCACAGTTCTAAGTTCCCAAAATACACTACAATTTTTCTCTCACAATTTCTCCTTTTTAGAGAGTGAGCATGAAAGTTCTAATATGTGCAGCAAAATAGTCCACTTGGTATTTTGTTGCTGTATAGCAAATATTCAAACCCCTTGATATAGAATCAGAGACTTACATAATTACAAAACTCTCTAAAGGGTGAACACTGCACACGCTCATATGAAAGATTCTCTTTAGCAATCAGTATGCTTTTATCACAGACCAGATTGAATTAGATGCATCTATGGAGAATTACAAGGATTGGAAATGATGTTCTTTTGTTAATATGCCTTCGTTTGCATTCCTCTGGTGCTCCGGGAGTGAATGGCACAGATAGATCTTGCCTGTAATACTGCTTTTCATTTTAGCCGCAGAGGAAACAAACAGCACAAAATATCAACAAGCAATAAAGGCCCATGAAGTTTAGCCCCAAAGCCAGTTTCTCCACTCTCCCCAGACCCTTGGTGGATCAATTGTAAAACTATGCCCATTGAAGATTTATTAAAGATAAATACATCTTGTAAAAACTGTTCCTTGAGAGTTCTCTGGGTTTAAAGAAAGCAATATTGATTTATTTAGTTTTCAATCCAATAAGCTATGTGTTAATCATCTTCTGTAGCAGACCCTTCAAAGGAGAACAAAAAAGCACTGAAAAAATGAGTCTACAACTTGAGATGTCTCAAACATGAATCCTATATGCAAACTCCCAGGCTGTGGCGCTCCTGGGGCCTACCAGATCTGAGTCTGTTAATTATCTAATACAATTACCCAAGAAACATCTATGCCTTTCTTCCTGTTTCACCCCAGGAAAGAGCTGCATTTGCACAACATGTAGGAAATGCTATTGTTACCTTAAATTACATATATATATATATATATATATATATATATATATATATATATATATATATATATAAAATATTTAGCTCTCCATATTCAAGATAAACAGAAAGTAATGTTCAAGTGTCTTAGGACTTTTAATGGCTTATTTTTTTGTTGTCTATGTGTTTGTGTAGTATATCTACATGGTTGTGTGTGTGTGTGGGGGGTGCCTGTGGAGACCAAGTATAGACATCAGGTTTCTTTTTAAATATCTCTGTACAATATATATTTTTGAAACAGGGTCTCTCAGTGTGCCTAGATCTCACTGATTTGCTTAGGTTGGTTAGTCAATGAACTCTAAGTACCCCTGCTCATCAGCATTGGGATTACAGATGTGTACAGCCATCTCCAAGTGCTGGAGATGTCAATTCAGATCCTTATATTTGTATACCAAGCAGTTTACCAGGCTAAGTCATCTCACCAATCTAGAGCTTACAATTTTAAATGTTTATTTCAATTACCAACAGCTATTATATGATTTATATAGCTCTAAATGAAGAAAACACAATTTTCTTCTGAATATAACACAGTAAAGCCATAGAGACTAAATATATTATAATTGACTCTTAGGACTGAAACATAAAAGCAAAGCAAATATGGAAGGGAGAGGAATCACTCTCACTTGGCTGTTCTGTCCTTTCTTACCACCAAAATCTTCTCTTGGAGCTAGGTTCTTCCAAGTTGTCACACTAAAGAGAAACAAGGCCCCACTGAGAAGCAACCTTTTCTCCTCCCTCCATCTTCCAGAGTCCTCTCCTTTTCCCTGCCCAGTCAATATTGCCAACTCTAACTACGGTTTTTTCATGTGTTTGACAGATGCTCATGCCTTGGTCTCTTGTCCAAGATAGCTCTCCTACCTACGTTACAGGAGGAGTTGTCAGCAAGCATCTTTCACCTGCCAGCCCAGCCCTTCAAGAATACATTGGTTGAAGAATCCATATCTCTTTTGCTGTATCCACCTGTCAAGAATGAACAAGATAGAATCATAGGACTGGCCATCCTGCTCCAACATGGGAGTGCTTTCAGATCCTTGTTAACACTGGAATTTCGCATGTTTCTCAGTCTATTTCAGGTCCTGTACTGTATCTTGGAACCTACCATTGCCCATTTGTTTGCTTGTTTGTTTTGCACAAGGCTTGTTCCTAAGTTGACCTTAATAAACATCCGTAGATCAGGTCCCCTCTTGTCTGTCTCCAAGGGAACATAACAATGACACTACATCACTTGTGTCTTGTGCTTCTCACAGCAGTCTATAATTTTAAGTCTTGAGGTGAAGTCAACTGGGATAATTTATTATCTTAATTAGCCTTCTACATAGGCCAATTGGAGCCATTTATCAATTTCCTACTGGAATATTTGTTGCTTCAAAAATATAAGGAAAGGACCTTTCAAATAATCCCATGGTGCTTTGAACAGAAGTGTCAATATTTTAAATATTTTAGAAGTATTACTTGGACGGCTGCATGCTAGAGTTCTCTCATTTTTTTGTATATGTGAATAATTCTAGAAAAATCAATATTGTCACTGTTTTAGGGGAGGGGTTCAAAGGAAATGCATAATTATGTTCAAAACAGTTTCCAATATCTTCAAGATGTTTGGGTAGAACAGATTGTACATACTGGGGCACAAAGCATCAGGTAAAAGAACTAAGAATTAAGTGACAACTGCAACCCAGAGGACATTTGAGACACATGGAGATTAGAGAAAGCAGCTCAGAAGTCATGGCTGTCCCTGTGGACAATTTAGGAGTTGAGGTGCTTTAAGGTAGAAAGAATAAAGAGGCCATTTCTGAAGTGTAATCATTTTATGGGAATGCTGGGGTATAAGTGACCATTCAGAGAAGGTAGTATTTTTGAGGACAATGATCAATTTGATCAATTAGATTTCTTAGGTAAATGATATGCCAACAGTGAGTACCAGTAGAGCCTTGATAAATTTTGGCAACTATACCATACATCAGTTGCTGTTTAATGCGCCTCTCCAAACCCCCAAGTCTTTGAATAAACTATCCATCATCCAATCATTCTTTTTAAGCTAGGAATCCAAGTATGGTTTAGCTTAGTCCCCCCCCCCCCCCCAGGATACACTCAAGGTATCAAATGGTCTTCTCAGATTCAACAGCAACAGATCCACTTCTGAGATGACACAGTTGTGGAGATTTTGTTTGTTTGTTTAATTATTAAAAGATTATTGAGCAAAGAGGTGGACCCTTTGATTCTTACTATTGTGTATGTGGGGTGCTCTTGGTTCTTTGCTTTGTCAATTCTCTTCCACTTGAGAACACCCACGGGACGAAAGATGATTTGCAAAGTGACATCTTACATCTTACAAAGGTGTACGTCACAGTTGCAACCTCATCATGGAAGTGGACTTCTGTAATGTTTCCTATATTCTTTCTTCAGAATGATGCAATTTGATCCACTTCATAAAAGAGGCTTACATAACAATGTAAACTTTGGAAGCTGCAAATCATTGTGGCAGTGTCCCGAGTTTCCTATCACATACAGATTCTATCTTCATGAACAGCGAGTACATACTCTTTAGCCTTTGCTGCCTCTCTTCAGTTGCCCTTTGTAGCAAACCCTATCAGCATTTTTTTGTACTTTGCTCTTTGTATGTGTTGATCCCCACTTAATTTTTAAAATGGTATTTATATATTTATTGTACGTGTCCCATGGCACGTACATGGAGATCAGAGGACAACTGGCACAGTTGGTTCTTCCCTTCTGCCATGTGTTTCTTGGGGATGGAACTTGGGTCATCAGGCTTGGTGGCAGAAGCCTTGACCTCCTGAACTCTCTTACTGGCCCCGATTCCTGATTTTATATGTCCTCTCTACTCTTTATTGCAACGTCTTTATGTTCTTGGGATTTATCACATTTCCCACGAAGCCTCCCTTACGTGCAACAGGTGCTCTTCATCTCTTTTGTAGTCCAACTTCCCTTTGCTCGTTAGTCTTTCCAAAATTGTTGTGTCTTGATGAACTTGAGTAACTTCCATGTTACTTCTTTGATGACAACAGTCAAGTTTTATTCATAGGGCTTAGCTCAAAGAAAATGCTGAGAAAGGTATTGTGTGTGTGTGTGTGTGTGTGTGTGTGTGAGAGAGAGAGAGAGAGAGAGAGAGAGAGAGAGAGAGAGAGAGAGAGAGAGAGAGAGAGAGAGGGGAATAATATGGGAGGAGTTGGTGATTACACTATAATTTTACTCCTGTACTCTTTTCTAACCAGCTGATGAGTACCTGCTACGTGCTCCTTGGTGAGAGAGTCACTGAGTCTCCTCTGCAAGGCAGACATTGTTTCTCTTGTATTAGAGATTTGGAAATTGAGGTTTAAAGGAGGTTAATTAACTTTCTCCACCCTCCTTTCCTTAGCTCTCTTCCAGCTAATGGAGTCATTAAACACAGCTCTGATCAACAGCACAAATGCACTTGAAGTCAGCTTGTGTGTCTTCTAGAGAAAGCCTGCTTTCTTTCTTTCTTTCTTTCTTTCTTTCTTTCTTTCTTTCTTTCTTTCTTTCTTTCTTTCTTTCTTTCTTTCTTTCTTTCTTTCTTTCTTTCTTTCCTTTCTAAAACAGACCACATCAGCTGAAACATCCCAGTTTTCTTAATTCCCATTTTCTTTCCAATTTTGTTGTGCTTAGGACTGAAGGAATTATCTAGAGGTTCAGGCGGCACCTTGCAACCTTGAGGCTACAGGAGTGAGGATGAATGCCAGATGTATTCAGGAAGAGCAACTAGACAGAAGGAGCCTAGGGTCACAATGACATCTGTGAACAGCTGTAGAAGCCCAGGTTCTTGGTTATATGAGGAAAATCAGTCTTTCTGTTAGCACAGCTCCATTGTTCCTCTCAATCAGCTCTAAGCAACACTACTTCTAAATGGCAGACCTCGGACTCAAACCCACATGCCTTCACTTCTAATATTATCCCCATGTTATCACACTGCCCTTTCATACCACTTAATCTCTGACTCAAGTTTATCTGGTATTAACAGTAGGAATAAAATCTTTGGCACCAACTAGAGGTAGCCATTTTCAAAACTTCACTGAGTAGATATATTTTTTCTCTTCCCATTTCCACAGGTAGAAGTTTGTGGTAATGAACCAACCAAAGAAAACTTCAAAAATGGGACAGACAATGATAAGTCTCAGTGAATGGTCAGAATTTGGAAGCTCTGAGAGGGCAGAGGTTGGCTTTACCTAGATTAATGGTTCTTAACCTTCTTAATGCTGCTACCCCTTAATACAATTTCTCATGTTGTGGTGACCCCAACCATAAAATCTTTTCCTCGTTGCTTCACAACTGTAATTTTGAAACTGTAATGAATCTTAATATAAATATCTTATGTTCAGGATATTTGATAAGTGATCCCCAAAGGGATCATAACCCACAGGTTAAAACTTGCTGACCTAGATAGAAGAAAACAGACATAAGCATCATTGGTGAAGAAAAGCACAGGAACATGTTTTTCTTAGTTATCTCCACTTTCTTCTGTATAATGCTTCCTCTTGAAAGAGCAATACAACTTTTCTGAGTCTCTGGCAAAGAGTTTTAGAAGTCATTCCATTGTAGTTGGTTAAGATCCAAAAGTAGAGACAGGTGGAAGAGAAAAGTCAAGGGTCCCCTGACAAGGAGAAGAATTGCTGACAAAAATCAGGGAGTGGAGTTCACCTTATGCCCCCATTCATGACACTTGCTATTGTTAATCGAATGGATTCCATTACTACTGCTTTAGTCTACTCTGTAATCTGTAAGATAAAGTGGGTAAGGAGCCTTGCAAAGCCACCAAAATCATTTATATTTTCTGGTTCTTGGATTAGCATTATAATTCAGATTGATAAATGGATAAGCCAGAATCAATTAGAGTGAATATTGATTTTATATCAAGTAGTGTATTCAGTGTCATAGTATCAAAGACTCTTCTTGGCCCTTGACACTCAGCATGGTCAAACTGGAAAATACAGAAAGCAATCTACCTTCACATGCAGACGTACAAAGTAGAAGAGAGATGAAATTGAGCGGGGAGTGTTTTCACCCTTTATTCCCACAACCCTGTCTTCCCATAGCCATCAGGTACAAAAGCAGCCCACATTGATCCTATGGTATATACAGAGATCTGTTCAGAGCACAGGCAACATTGCTGACATATGGCATTACTCTACCAAGGCTTGGGTGAATCTTACGCAGCTCTGTATCTTATGTGTATAATTTCCCAATGTCAAACAACACTTGATCTTTGGCCATTACAGGAACAAGGTTTGAAGAGACTTTGCCCTTCTAATTTATTGGGTAGTCCTGATACAAAGATCCACTTCTCAGGTCCTCTCAAACTAAGACATTCTTTATGGTTCTTTCAAGTCCCCTATGAGCTACATATCTTGTACTTAATGCTCTATCGGTGTTTGTGTCTGCTACAGAGAAGTCTTCACTTTTCACTGGGCTTAGGTGACTGTTATGCAAGGTACCCAGAACAGTGGGGAAAATGGGAAAGAAAGGGAGGAAAGCACCTAATATCAAACCTTCTTAGTTTAGCTATCATCTGTTTTGTCTCCCCTAAGACTCTGTTCCTTTCTAAAACCACTTCCCCACTCCCCATCTCCCACATTCAAGTTGTTTTCTGGCACTGCCTTGAGAACTAAAGAAAAGTATATATATATATACATTTTCCTCATCAGAAGTTCTAGGTTCAAATCTCAGTTGTGCCAAGTACTGGCTGTGTGACTAGGGTGTATGTGCTTCTTAAGTGAAGCAAGCATGATAAATCATCTCTCTCTGATGCGTGAGGATTAAGTGGATAATGTAAGTGAGAATCCTCTCCTAAGAGCAGAGACTTTACAGTTGTAAGGATTTAATAAAGTGGTAATTGTACATTATTGCATCATTCATCAGACTTTACATTTTTTAAAAAGATATTTACTTTATATACATTTCAAATGTTTTCCCCTTTGGAACCCCCCTATTCCATTACCCCTCCCTCTACCTCTATGAGAGTGCTCTCCCACTCCCCTCTTCCCTCCCTAGCATTCCCCTACACTGGGGCATCTAACACCCTCAGGCCCAAGGGCCTCTCCTCCCACTGATGGCAGACAAGGCCCTCCTCTGCCATATATGTGACCAGCACCATGGGGCCCTCCACGTGTATTCTTTGGTTGGTGGTCCAATCTCCAGGAGCTCTGGAATGTCTGGCCAGTTGACACTGTTACTCCCTCCATGGGGCTGCAAACTCCCTCAGCTCCTTCAGTTCCTTCTCCGTTCCTCCACCGGGGACCCCACGCTCAGTCCAACAGTTGGCTGCAAACAATTCTGTATTTGTCAGGCTCTGCCTGAGCCTCGCTGGAGACAGCTTATCATGCTTCCGTCAGCAAGTACTTCCCAGCATCCACAGGAATGTCTGGGTTTGGTGGCTGTATATGGGATGTATGCCCAGGTGGGACAGTCTCTGGATGGCCTTTCCTTGAGTTTCTGCTCTACAATTTGTCTCCATATTTCCCCCTATGAGTATTTTGTTCATCCTTCTAAGAAACACTGAAGCATCCATATTTTGATCTTCCTTCTTCTTAGGTTTCATATGGTCTGTGAATTGAATCTTGGGTATTTTGAACTTTTGGGCTAATATCCAGTTATCAGTGAGTACATACTGTATTTGTTCTTTTGTGACTGAGTTACCTCACTCAGGATGATATATTCAAGTTCCATCCATTTGCCTGTGAATTTCATGAAGTCATTGTTTTTAATAGCTGAGTAGTATTCCATTGTGAAAATGTACCACATTTTCTATATCTATTCCTCTGTTGAGGGACATCTGGGTTGTTTCTAGCTTCTGGCTATTATAAATATGGCTGCTATGAACAGAGTGGAGCATGTGTCTTTATTACATTATATGCCCAGGAGTGGTATAGCTAGGTCCTCAGGTAGTATTATGTCCAATTTTTTGAGGATCTGCCAAACTGATTTCCAGAGTGGTTGTAGCAGCTTGCAATCCCACCAACAATGGAGGAGTGTTCCTTTTTCTCCACATCCCCTCCAGCATCTGCTGTTACCAGAGTTTTTGATCTTAGCCATTCTGACTGGTGTAAAGTGAAATCTCACAATTGCTTTGATTTGCATTTCCCTGATGACTAAGGATGTCGAACATTTCTTTAGGTGCTTCTCAGTCCTTCAAGTTTCCTTAGTTGAGAATTCTCTGTTTAGCTCTGTTCCCTATTTTTAATAGGGTTATTTGGATCTCTGGAGTCTAACTTCTTGAGTTCTTTATATATATATATATATATTGGATATTAGTCCTCTATCAGATGTAGGATTGGTAAAGATCTTTTCCCAATTTGTTGGTTGCAGTTTTGACCTACTGACAGTGTCCTTTGCCTTACAGAAGCTTTGCAATTTTATGAGGTCCCATTTGTCAATTCTTGATCTTAGAGAATAAACCATTGGTGTTCTGTTCAGAAACTTTTCCCCTGTGCCCATGTGTTCAGACTTTACATCTTAATAACACATATGGCTGAAATGAAAAATAAACACTTAAGTGCAGATTTGATTTCAGGTGTTTCCTGCCACAGAATGCCAACTGTGCAGAATCATAGAACCTAGCAGTCAGTGAGACCTTGACCCTCACTCACATATCCACTAACAGTCTCATGGCCATCAGCTAAGGCAACAGAAGAGTGAATGGAAGACAGTAGGGGTGGGGATATTAGAGATAAATCTGGCTCTGTGCTATACTTTGGGGGTTTGATGTGTTGTCAGTTTTATACTTACTTAAACCCATACTCTTTACAAACATGTTATTTGGAGCCAATGTGGTCCCTGGAGACAATGGCTTGATAAAGCAGAAGCCCCCACTGTTTTTAGAATTGGAATCTAGTTTTGACATATGATGAGCGTGAGATTCCAGCAAGTTCTTTCTAATTCCTAAGCTTCAATTTTCTTATCTGCAGCATAGGAATAAAGATAAACCACTTTGGAGCCTTTTTTCTTCTCTCTCTCTCTCTCTCTCTCATACGTGCACACACATACATAATATTATGTAGTATACACACACATGCATAATTCTTGGCAGAATTTGGCTTAATACATTTGCACTTTTATTTTTATATCAGAGAGCTCTTCAATTGCTTCTCTGGTTAATTTTAACTTCCTGTTCCATATTTTCTGGTTTTAACTGAGTATTCTATATGTCTTTATTTTACTGTTTTAGTTTGTGATTTCTGCACTTGTGTATATTGGGCTTCAATGTGCAGTCACTAAAACCATTCTGATGGCCATGACACAATTCATTGACTTTGAGTTTTATCAGTTTTTTTTTTTCTGTAAAAGATTGGAGGAATGACTTCCAAGCTGTTTCCCTTAAACATTGTACTATGGAGACACAGCTGGGTGCAATATGAAACTCTGTGTACTGAATCACATGACTTGAGTCTGGAGATAGTAGGTCTTTGTGAAATCATCGCCGTCATCCTACTGTAAACATATTGATCACTTTCATTTCCCTGTCCTCTTTATTTTTCATGATTAGAACATTTAATTTAACATAAGGTATATTTTAAACAAAATTTAAAGCATAAACTATACAATAGAGTAATGCTAAGCACTGGCACTATCCTGTAAAGCGAATTCCATCTTGTGCATGTGAAACTCTGTGTCTTTTGAGTCTTACCCTCCTATGTTCTCCTTCCACATCTACTGGTAAGCACGACTCTACGTTTTGTTTCTGTGTTGACTTCTTTTTATTCCTTATATAAATGGCATCAAATTTTTCTATGGTTTGGTTGTGTTTTGAATAATGTCCTCCAAGTTAGTTCCTTCATGACAGAGAAACAAAAGATGAGTAATTTGAAGTTTGTCCTTGAAGTGCTTAGAAATTTGAAGGGAAGAGAAACCTGGAGTGGGGAACTTACAATGTATGATTAAGTTATCATAAGCTACAAATATATTAACACAGATCTGTGGGAGCTCGGGGACAAGTAGATTACACTAAAGACAGTGTAAATGGGCACTCCAGTTTATCTTCATTAGTAACTAATTGATTAAGCAAATCCTCAGCAGGGTGCCAGGTTCTCTGCTGGTGACGTGCTGGTGTGAGGACAGATTAGAATTTTCTAGCTCTGAGAACTCCCACAGAAATTGTGGGTGGAGGCAGGCAAATGTGTTACTAAATAGAGATCTGTGCAATGTATTGGGAATGTAGAGTGACTAACATTGCTTAGGCTTGGGAAATGGAATCTTGAGGGGGTAAAGATGATTTTTCCTTTGGTTTTGTTAACCACATGGAATCCAATACGTGATTAAAGGTCCCAAGATCAAATGTTTCCTAAGTATGGGCCAATTGCACTACTCTTTAGGCTTCTTATTATGTAATTTATTTTGTGATTATAATACAATTACACCATTTTTCAATCCTCCTTCCAAACTCTCCCATATAACACTCTCTCTCAAATGTATGACCCATTTCAAAATTAATTGTTGTTACATGCATTCATGTATATGTATATACATATACATTCCTTAATACAACCTGCTTATTCTGTATATGTTTTGCTTGTATGTATATGTTTCAGGGCTGAGCATTTGGTATTGGATAACGAATTGCTGTGCTCTTCTCTGGAGAGAACTGTTTTTCCTACTCTCAGAGTTTCTTAGTTGTCTGTAATTGGGAGGGTTGAGGCCTCGTAGTTTTACTCCATCCACGTAGGCACATCTACTGCTGTTGCCCTTGTTTAGATCATGTTTATGTAGTCATAGAAGGAGCCTTTATGAGTGTTACCTTCTGTCATTCCTAGGAGACACACTGTCACATCAAACTCCCAGAATATCTAGCTCTTACAATCTTTCCATCCTCTTTGCCACCACGTTTCCTGAACCTTAAGCATGGGAGGTTTTTGTTCTGTTTTGTTTGTTTTTTCTGTCGATATATCCTTGTGACCAGACTCCATAACTCTGATTTTGATCAGTTGTTGTTTACTCTAATGGTCTCCTTCTGTTGCAAAGAGACTATCCTTGATAAGGGGTGAAGACTACTTTTTAAGAGTTGGAGTAGGAACCTCTGATGAAAGAGAGCATGTGACATGTTTTCTTGAGTCTGGTTATCTCACTTGATCTTTTCTAGTTCCATCTATTTACTTAAAAGTTTGCAATTCTTTATGAAATTATATGGATACTAAAAGAAATCATAGACTCTGTAGCTTAGGCATGTTAATAATGAGTAAGAACGATCAGATTAATATTGGCAAGAAAAGTAATTTTTTCAGGAAAATGGAATTGTTTACCATTCAAAGTATTGATAGTGAATTTTCTTACAAAATTTGATTTTTTCCTATTAAATATGTCATTTCTTTTTTCATATTCTTCAAATCATTTACTTCAGGTCAGTTTTATTTTCAGCCCATTGTCAGTTGTTCAACACTCTTATCTACAATGAGACAATGCATCATGACAAGAGTGTGTGGTGGATGAGGACTGGAAACAAAGAAAGGTAGAGAAGCTGGGGCTAGATTCTAATTACATACATCCAGGGAATTGCCCTCAATCTGAGACCTCCAAATAGATGATTTCTCAAAGATTCTGCTACCTACAAGTAGAACCAAACTGATGACCAAATCTTAGACATGAGTTTTTAGGGGACATTTTCTAAATCTAAAATTTAGTGTCATTCTATATATACACACACACTATTTATATATATATATATATATATATATATATATATATATATATATACACACACACACTATTTTAGTAAATATTAATTGTAAAAAGTAGTGGGTTTCACTGTGATATTTTCATACATATATTACATTCTGATCACATTCACTGACTTCATCCATAACCTTTTTGAAATAACCTCTTTTTTTATTGACAAATCTCCCCACACACTTATTTTTTATTTATTTGCCATTTAAAAACTTTTATTTTATTTTAGTGTTTGGATATTTTGTCTGCATGTATGTATATGCTTTGTGCCAGTAGTGGCCAGAAGATGGTGGCAGTCCCCCCAGGAACAGAGTTATAACTAGTTGTGCGCCATCATGTAGGTGCTGATAATTGAAGCAGTGCTTGTAATGGCTGATCCATCTCTGCGGCTCCATCCCCTCCTCCCCATCCTTTTAAAACAACAGCTTTCCTTCTAGCTCAGGCAGACCTTGAATTCATTGTACTCCTGCTTCAGCAAGTGTCAAGTTGATAGTTGTGAGTGACAATCCCCAGCTCATATTTTTTTGTATGTATGTGTGTGGGGGGTATTATTTCTTTTTCATTGTTTTCTGAGTCTCTGGTAGGCTATATAGTGATGTTTCCTAACTTAGTGGCTTTTACGGTAAAGTATACTTTAAAAGCACATAATTGAACTAAAACTATCTAGATAAAAGTGCTAGCATAAACAATTTTAGCAATCAATATTATCATGAATTTAAGAACTGAAAATTATATATTTTTCTTTTTGAGAATTTACTGTATTTCCATAACAGTCCTATATAATAAAGGAATTATAGAAATATTTCACTCATTCATTCATTCATGTGCTCACTCATTAGATGTCTTTCAGGGGGATCTAAAAAGTATATTCATGTAGGGGTCAATGGTTAAGGAATGAAGACTGGTTACAAAAATGAGTAGAATCATATGGAGGGACCCATGGTGCTGGCCACATATGTGGCAGAGGAGGGCCTTATTGGCCATCAGGGGGAGGAGAGGCTCTTGGGTCTGAGAGTGTTAGATGCCCCAGTATAGGAGATTGTCAGGGAAGGAAGACAGAAGTGGGTGGGTGTGGTAATACCCTCATAGAGGGAGGGGAGAGAGGATGGGATAAGGGGTTTCCAAAGAGGAGAACTGGAAAGGGGAAAGCATTTGAAATGAAAATAAAGTATCAAAAAAATGAGTAGAATCTTGTCCTCATTTGAGGGTTGTAAAGTCTAGAGAGAAGGATAAAATGATACATAAGGTTTACTTGAAATATGAATGAAAAACTGACATAGTGATTCCAAGGATATCTCAGAGACCTTTGGGAGATAATGAAGATTAACAGAAGATATGAGAATGGTACCTCAGTAATAGTATTAGTGGCTTTGTAATAACAAAGAGCCCTGAGTAAGAATTGCTCTTTCTTGGGATTTGGAATGACACAGCAGCAGCCATCTTTAGTCAGAACAGTCATGGGCCCTGCGTGGCCTTTAGTTTAGTGTAAGTATGCAAAACCTTTAGAGTGCTGTATCAATGCTTAGAGTTTGCTACCACCGTTGGGAGGAATGTCCTCTCTGTTAACAAAATCAGCTTATGGTAAACCAGGTATGCCTGAGTTGGACAAAGACCCATTTTGTCCTGATAACTTTTATATCTTCTGTCCCTAATTGCAGGGATCTGCCTGCCTAGCTGTCATTCAGAATCATACTTTTGTTCTTGATCTATCTGTTTCTTTCTTTTCTTGTGATGCTGTGGAGTTGCTTCACAAACATGGGAACAGAAAGATTGAAATATAATCTTTTTGAAAAGTTTCAATCAGGGGAAGAATATCAATTAGTTTTGCATTTTTAAAAGTTATTTCTAGAAAGGAAGAAAAGATAAAACTAGACTTTCTCAACAGTTCAAGGCCGAGTTTTAGGGATAGCTTTTCTTCACCTACACCCACCCGACTCTTCCCAAAGCCTACGTGCTGGGTTGAGAACTCATGAGTAAGAAGTTGCTGTCACCCCAGCTATTGGCCAAGAAATAAGAAATTTAATCTAGTCTTAAATCTTCATCATTGTTTTGACGGCTGACATCCAGAAAGCTGACATCTCTACTGAGTTATCTGCTTTGACACCTCACAGTACTAGTTTTTGAGACATTTTAATTATCTTAAGGATTCCATTAGACTGCATGAGCAGAATCACAAGCTCCTCCACATCCAGAGCACACCTGCTGTTTATGTTATCCCTGCAACCCGAGTAACCTGACGTGCTTATTGCTGTGCTGAGCATCACCCCTGCTCACTGTCATGAATGTCCCAGGTCCCTCTGTAGCCATCCCTCTTCCTGATTAACCTGAGTAATTTTGGTAATCTACAGATCTGCCCTCCTGGCTGGCAGAACCTTCTCCTGATCATTAATCAATAGATTGAGTAACTGTGTCTCCCTTTCCAAGCTTAGTGAGAACACATTTATTTCGAGCTCTTAGTCTTGCTTAAAAACAAGCAGGCATGAATTTCCAAGTACAGCATAACAGATTTAACCAGAAGTCACCCAGACTAAAAGAAGCCTTTGGGACTCTTTTACTCAGTTATTTGCTTAAGTACTTTTCAAATGAATACATATTTAATAAGCAACTTGCACACATGTTGGCTGATACCATCTCTGTTTGCCACAGATTTTCCAAGGGAAATGCCATTTGATGCTCTTTTGTTCTTCGATTTTAGACTGAGTCTTGTGATGACCATGTCAAGGAATTTCACTTAGTCCTCAAAAGGGCCTTGTCTCAGACACTGGGTCAGGAAACTAAACTCTGGAGACATAAACTGCTTATGAGTACATTGGTGACTGCCAGAACTTCAGGGGGATGCTGAGAAAATATTTATTAAAAGTTTCAGAGTCAGAGATGAAGCCAGTTCTTTTATTTCTAAAATGGCATCATTAGCAAGGGCTGTCCAATGTGTAGTTACAAGTGTTAAATAGTATTTATAAAGTACTAGACATTGTTCTGAACCCATGAACGCACAATGGAGTAATTGAAAATAAATGTAATCATTTGTTTAAGGTCAGAGAGCTGGAAAGATGATATAATATTTCTGCATAGACATATGAGTTTTATCCCTGTTTTAAATTGTATGGGAAGACTCATCTATGTCTTAGAAGTGTACTTTGATCAGTTTTTTTTCTTGAGACAACTTTGTCCTATATACCTATGACTTCAAATTTGCCATCTTTCTTCCTCTGTTTTCTAAATGCTGGATTTACATGCCTGTACTTCCATGCCTGGCTCTACTGTCTCAATCTTGAAAACACGTATGATGATTTTAGCTTCATAACATTATTTGAAGCAGATATAACATAGACCCAGCATGTAAGAGCTCTCATTAAGACTTCAGTCAGAAGCCGCAGCAAGTGGAGCTCTTGGTGAACTCAACCCTCTTTGTAAATCTTGGAAGGTTTCAGGATTGCAAAGGACAAAGATTTCATAGCTGTGATATAACCACTTCCCATAGGAGTTGGCGGAGGAATGTTTAATGTATCTCAAAGAAGCTCAGAAAAACCTGCGGAAAGCAAGGAAGGGACATGTCTCAGACATTTCCTGTTGGCACCACTATCCGTTAGCTCATTGTTGTTATCTGAGCTTTGTTAGCATCATCTGGAAATCACAAGGGTGGGTAAGCTGGGCTCTATGTTGGAATCTGGATGAAGATATTCTTAGGATGGTACTTTTATTTTGCCTGTTGTGATTTTTATTTATTTATTGCTATTGCCTCATGCTATTGCTTTAGAGAATAGGTTCAGATTTCGATTCCGATTCTAACTCAGCCATAACTGGCTCTGTGAATCTTGGCCAGGCACCTCTAATTTTTGTCTGCAGTTGATAGCCTCTAGTCATTTGGTTTTATCTTTCCTTAATCATTGTTCTTGCTGGCAAGGCAGCTTAGTGATAGAATGCTTGTCTGCCATGTACAATGTCTTACTCCCTGGGGAAGAGATTTATTGTATTTATTTAGAAACAGCTCAGAGAGGAAAAAACAATTTAGAGAAAAAAAAATTGAAGACAGCATAGAAGTTTTCTGCTCACCCCTTACCTGGCTCCCTAGTTCCCGACATCTCACAGTAACAAGGTGCATTTTAAATAAGTGGTAAGTCAATTTTGATGCATTTCCATCCACCAACACCCCAATTTCTTCATATTTCCATAGTTTTGACCCAGTGCCCTTTTCCTGTTCCAAGATCCAATTCTGGATTCTATATTACACTTAGCTGTCATCTCCCAGGCTCTTCTTGGTTTGACAATCTGTCAGCCTTTCCTTATTTTTAATGACCTTGACAGCTTTGATAAGTCCTGGCCAGGTATCCTGCTGCAAGCCTCTCAGCTGGGATTTGTCTGATGCCGATTAGAGTGGGGTTAGGGCTGTGAAGGACGCACGAAGATACTGTCAGGCTCATCATATCATATTAAGACTTCGTACTCTAAACATGACTCTGCTTGTCTGAAGCTGACATTATTGGTTTCCAAGTTTCTCTTTAGAAAGTTACTCTTTCCCTCTGCTTTCTATGACAATATCGTTGGGAAGGAAGGCACTGTGTGCTGCCATTAACACTGAAGCAGGCACCTTCCTGGAAGGTAAGGTATTCAAATCCTATTTAGAATTCCTCTGTATTGTAGACATGCTTTTCTTAGTGTGGTGGCTGGAATGATAGTTCCTCCATAGGACCTAGCATTTGAATGTTTGATCCCCAGCTGGTGGCTCTGGTTGGGAACTTGTGAAATATGGGCTTGTTGGAAAAAGTGTGTCACTAGGGAAAAGCTTTGAGAGCTTAAAGACTTGCCCATCTCAAGTTTGCTCTTTCAGCTATTCTGGTCACCCTGCCCGGTGCTTGCTGCCATGCCTCCTCTATGGGAAGTGTTAAGTTCAAAATAAACCATCCTTTGGTCATGCTTTATTGCAATGCTAGAAAAGTAATAAATGCCTTTGCCATTAATAAAAACTACTTGTAGATATTTATTTTATAGTTGAATTATAGATAAACAATCTTATTGCTTAAGCTATCTCCAATTGTGGCCATTAGGAATCCATTCTTTTGACTTCTGTGTTGCTTTGATCTTACTGCTGCTGAGGTGTTGGCATGGAGTGCCATTTCTTCTTCCTCATCTGACAGAGCTAAGATGTTATTGTCTACTAACCAGGATATGCTCACACTTTGAAATGTTTCTGTGTGAACAAACTGTACTGGTATCTACACATGAATTCATAGTCACATCTCCAATTCTAGGCCATCACCATTTGGATTATTCTAAACTTTTTCCTTATGCATCTTATTACAACAATTAGAAATGTCTCTTTTTTCCCACCACTCGCCATCTGTTTTCTTAAGTATGCAATATTTTAGCATATATCTTATTATTGTATAGTTAATATATATGCCTATGGGAAAAATCTCTATCAAGTATATTATAATGTTTAGGTACAGTGTCATGTGTCTTGCAGTCTTAAATCTATATATTTTTTAATATATGTGTATTATTTTAAATCATCTCAGAAATTATTTGATTTTAAAATTTACAATTATTTGTTGAAGGTATAAAGAAAAGCAACTCCATTTAAAAAAATATTAACCCACCATGCTGTACTGTTTACAACTGATTAATCTGAGGAGGATATTTTGGTCAAATATTTTACATAAACAACCATGATTTTTGTGGATAAGTATAGTTTTAATAATTTCTTTCCAATTAGAATGTAACTTCCCCCTTCTCTTTTTATTATATAGGCTTCAGAACAACATTTGATAGAAGTGATAAGGCCAGGCAAAATAGCATATTCCTGAAATCCTAGCACTTGGTCAGTGAAAGCTTAATTGTGTTTTAGAGGCCAGCCTGCACTACAAAGCGAGACTTTATATAAAAGAGCAAAGTAATGAGAGAAATTTATACTCTCCTTATTGTAGGAAGAATTGACTTAGTTTTCTCAGCATCAATTATGATGTTAGCTGTAATTTAGTTTATTGCTTGTCATTCTAGTTAGAGAAGAACTTTTCTTTATCTTGAAATGACATTAAATTTTGTCCAAACCCTTTTCATTTTAAATTAAAATAACCCCATGGCCTACGGGTCTCCTTTCTGATGCTAGTCTGATGGAGTAAACTGATTTCTGAGATCCAAGTCAACATTACCTACCCTGACTGGCTGTAATGTGTTGTCGTTTTATACATTTTGAAGAATGTACTAGTCACCTGTGTTTTTTACTTTTGCATTTTATTACTACTCACATGATTTCTGCTCACGCTGACCCTGCTGTCTGTCACTCAGACGGGTTGGCTTGAACCTTACAATTCCCTGTAGCTCTGCCTTGACCCACACTACCTCTTTTTGCCAGCAATTCCCAACTTATCTCTAAAGCTTTCCTTCTTCAAATCCGTTAAGTGCCTTGTACTTGAATTTGTACTGTTGATAGATTTTCTATAAATAATGCTTCTGTTTGATATCTCAGTTTATTAAGAATAAAGGTTAAGATGTTTTCTTTGAATATGTTGAACTCAACGAGATAAAAAATTAAAGATAAGTCTAAGTGGATAAGGTTATCTAGCAAGAAAGGAATATGGACAGAAAGAAAATAGGAATCCAAAAAAAGATTAGTGCACTGTTTTGCGATACAATTATAAATATAAAAATTTTTATAGGGTCTGGTCCATTAGCAGAACATTTTAGTTTGCAAAGTATCTTTCCATATCTTACTTTGATGATTACGGTGAATAATCATTTTTAAAAAATTTATGCTTTTGACCAATGTATATGGAGGTTAGGTTCAAAGAATGCATGGGACAGTGAATTATACCAGCGATACCACTCCTGGGCATACACTCAGAAGATGCTCCAACATATAACAAGGACACATGCTCCACTATGTTCATAGCAGCCTTAGTTATAATAGTCAGAAGCTGGAAACAACAGAATGGATACAGAAAATGTGGTACATCTACACAATGGAGTATTACTCAGCTATTACAAACAATGACTTCATGAAATTCGTAGGCAAATGGATGGAACTTGGAAATATCATCCTGAGTGAGGTAACTCAGTCACAAGAGAACAAACACGGTTTGTACTCACTGATAACTGGATATTAGCCCAAAAGTTCAAAATACCCAAGATTCAATTCATAGACCGTATGAAACCTAAGAAGAAGGAAGACCAAAATGTGGATGCTTCATTGTTTCTTAGAAGGATGAACAAAATACTCACAGGAGGAAATATGGAGACAAAGTGTGGAGCAGAGACTGAAGGAAAGGCCATCCAGAGACTGCCCCACCTGGGGATACATCCCATATATAACCACCAAACCCAGACGTTCTTGTGAATGCTGGGAAGTGCTTGCTGATGGAAGCATGATAAACTGTCTCCAGAGAGGCTCAGGCAGAGCCTGACAAATACAGAGGCTGTTGCTCGCAGCCAACCATTGGACTGAGCATGGGGTCCTGGATGGAAGAGTTGGAGAAAGGACTGAAGGAGCCCTGTCAACTGGCCAGACTCCCCGGAGCTCCTGGAGACTCGACCACCAACCAAAGAATACACATGGAGGGACCCATAGTGCTGGTCACATATGTGGCAGAGGAGGGCCTTGTCTGTCATCAAGGGCAGGAGAGGCCCTTGGGTCTGAGGGTGTTAGATGCCCCAGTGTAGGGGAATGCCAGGGAGGGAAGCTGGGAGTGGCTGGGGGAGAACCTCGTAGAGCAGAGGGAAGGGGGATGGGATAGGGGGGTTCCAAAGGGGACACCTGGAAAGGGGAAAACATTTGAAATGTAAATAAGTAAATATCAAAAAAAAAAAAAGAAAAGAAAAAGAAAAAGGAAAAAAAAAAACCCTATCTCTCTGTAGCTTTCTAGCTGTTAGTTGCCAATCAAATATAACTCATTTAAAAATGAGTTGAATCCAGAATGGTAAAGTATGAATAAGATTTAATACAAGGCAAAAAAAAAAAAAAAGAATTATAGAACAACAACAAAATTGAATTCCAGTGTGTAGCTGTCCCTGGTCCCTTTTCATTTACTTACCTCACAATAAAATGGTGAAGTTTTATTATTATTATTATTATTATTATTATTATTATTATTATTATTATTTAATCATTTTTACAGTCCAGACTTTATTGTTCCACATCCCATACCTCCAAACCCACCCTGCTCCATGAGACTGTCCCCACCCCCACCCTACCAGACACTCCCTGGGGCCTCCAGTCTCTTGAGGGTTAGGTGCATCTTCTGTGTCTGAGTTCAGACCCGGAAGTCCTCTGCTGTATATGTGTTGGGGGCCTCATATCAGCTGGTGTATGCAGCCTGGTTGGTGGTTCAGTGTCTGAGCAATCTCAGGGGGCCAGGTGAGTTGAGTCTGCTGGTCTGCTTATAGGGTCGTCCTCTTCCTCAGTTTCTTCCTTCTTTTCCCGAAGGGATCATGTTCTGTTCATTCTGCAGCATTGATTTAAGTGTTAATCTCATCTTGCACCAAAGTGTGTAAATGATGTGACAAGGTGGACTAATAGAATCTCATGCAACAGAATACAAAGATTCCAAATTGTTCTGTTTCCTGTTGCTTTGATGACATAGTTCATCCTTGGATATGGAGAATTAGTTCAAACGGTTTTAGTCTGATCTTACATAAACAGCAGTAAATACTAGCTGATACTCCTTAGACTGACAATACTGTGTGTATCCATTAAACCTCCATGTTAAAGGAAAAACATGGAGACAATTCAGGCAGATAACGTTGAAAAGTGGAGTTACCAGGCCTGATGGGAAGGAAGGGTTTGGGGACAGGTGATTGAGATTAGGGTGAAAGATTGGGCTTTCTGTGCCTCCAAGTTTGTAAGAATTCTACCCAACAGTACATCAGTAGGGTCAGAATCTTTAAAGGACAGGATTTATGATCTCAGCTTGGGAGCCACAGAATGTATATGAGAAGGGGAGGGGCCTGTGTAGCTTGAGAAAATAGGGATGTTTGAGTAATGATGAGTGACATAAGAAAAGATACTTCATAACTTTTGAGTAATCCTGAGAACACTGGGAATATTATAAAATAGGTAAAGTATCCATTTTTCTCCTGAGGGGACAAGAAGGTATAAAATTTTTATACATGGCTGTCTCACATTAACCCAATAAGCAAAAATACAGAATCACAAGCTCCATTCTGAATATACTGAAGCAGAATATTGGTCCTCGCCTGGCCCATGCACATGGGTAATCTTTCCTTCTTTGTTTATCCTACACGGATCTAGTTGAGAGCTCATGGTTGGGAGATAAAATTTAAACTTTAGGTTTAGACAAACCAGAATTTAAATGGAAACTACATCACTGATTGTACACAAGTGACCCAAGTTCTATGGGCCAAAGATCCTCTCTTTGTATAACAAAGATCCATCATCCACCTTTCAGGTATACAGGGAGAGTGCATAGCTGCTTGGTGTTACTGCATTGAGAGTGTTCACTCCAGTTCTTAAGCATAGTAACAACTAAGAGTCATACATCTCTCCACTCTTGCTTTCCTTCTCTTTAGGTTGCCAAGGGCTTGTGTAATTTCGGAATAAGTCTCTCTTCTTGGGGCAAAACCTTAGAGCTCTCCTTCACCTAAATCTTCCTATGAAGATTCCAACCAGAAGACCAGAACACTGAAAATGACACTTCTGAGGTAGCTGGAGTTCCTAGTCTTCACTCTACTCAAAGCCATCTTGGAGACAGTGCAACAGAAGATGATGAAAAGATTGCTTCTGCAGAGGCAGAACTTCTGACAGCCTTATATAAAAAGCCTCCTTTGAGTTTTCCAGGAATCACACTACTGACAGATTTAGCCATTAATCAGGTTTATTCAGTAAAGAAATGTCTACTTTGATTTTGTGAATGCCTTATTCCCTGTCTGTGGAAGAGGAAGAGCTACTTCCATGTGTGAAGGTGTCTGGGTAGTGGCTTTCTAAAACAGAATTTGGAGTTAGAGTCCATTCCTTCCCCCTCTGCCTCATCCCTTACTCATCTTTGCTTCCTCTCCTTCTTCTTTACCTTTTTGCTTTCCTAAATATTCTTTTGTCAAAATAATTTATTTCTATTTATTTGTATAAATGTGTGCTTGCATGTCTCTTTGTATATGTGAGGTGCTATGGAGATCAGAAGAAGCTGTGGGATCCACTGGAAGTGGAGTTTCAGGTAGCTAGAGCCGCCTGGTGTAGGTATTGGGAACTAATCTTGGGTTCTCAGAAAGAGCATTAAGTGTTCTGAACTGATGAGCAATCTCTCCAGATCCCTTATTTCATTCATTAATATGTGGTGTTAGATAATTAAAATCAATGTTCTTAGATATACTGTAATTTCTTATAAAATATAAATAACAACCCATGTCTGGGTTGCTTCTCAAGAAATTTTATGAAGACTGAATAAGCTATAACTTCCCATATAAGAATAAATATGATTTTTATTCTCTGTATTTATATTTTAGGTCACTCTAGATTATAAGTAAAGAAATGAAACATCCATTGATTAACTTACTATTTTTGCCTGTTTATGCATTTGCCATTAATAAATATCTATTGAACAGAATAGAAAATAATGCAAATTCTGCCAGATCCTAGCTATTGTATTATTTCCTTTAATCTTTGTATTGATCCTGAAAGATAATTGCTATTTCCTTCATCGAGAAATTTTAAATCCAGAAATGCTGGTTAGAATAGGGTCATATAGCTCGTGGGAAACTGAATTGCTTCCTTGTTTCAGTCTGATCATGTGTAAAACAAGCGAAGGACAAGTATAAAAAGCAGTATGTTTTTTAAAGGCTCAAAATATGGATAGTGAGACAGCTCAGTCAGTAAAACGTTTGTTATCCAAGTTTGAGGATCTGAGCTCAATGTTCAAGAACCTGTGTAAAGAAAACTGGGTACAGTGGCATATATTTATAATCCCAGAATTGGGGAGGTAGAGACAGACTAGTCATTTCACTTGGTAGAAAGTTTGTCTCTAATAATTGGTAAGATCCATGTGCAGTTAAAGGCCCTCTCTCAAAAACTAAGATAGGAGGTGTCTTATGGATCTCTGGCTTCTACACACACACATACACACACACACACGCACACACACACACACATGCACACATGCACACATACATGCACACACACACATACATGCACACACACACACATGCACACACACGCACATACATAGAAGCATGTATACGTACACCAAACAGGTGCAAGCATCTTGAAGTGTTCTGCTGTCCCAGAGAGTAAGGGGTCTTATGTTAGCTCTATAATTTCCCATAGAATAAAATCAGATATTTCTTAACCCTTGTCTTAAAATGGCTACAACATGAAAGTCTAGGTTACAGTTCTGTTTAGAAACAATAGAATTTTAGATTGTTCTGTTATTGATAGTCACCAACTAGAACACAATGCAGAGACTTGGTGGGCAGGATAGTAAGAGTGGCTGTTAAACTCAGCCAGTGTTGATGATTCTGTCACTTTCATTGTTCTTAGATGTATAGTGACAGAGGTAGGTAGCCTATTAAGGTAAAATATATGGATATTGTGACTTCAGGAATACCATCCTAAGACTCTCACAATGGTAAACTCATACTTTAATTTTAAAATTACATCTTAGGCTCTGACTAAGACCTGCATAGCTCCTAAGTTCAGCTCACATTTCCTCTTGCTTTCTTTCACTAGTCCTGTGAATGTTTCATGGTGGGAATAGTGAAGGAAGTGTTCGCTCACGAACTCATGTCAACCTAAAACTTAACTTCCTGTGCTTCAGGGAATTTTCCTTGTATTCCCACTCTCATGCTTTTGCTCAGATCACCATTTCTCTCAGCGTTGTCTCTCAGCTGCTAAGTCTCCAACTTCAACCCCTTGTAGGCTTCTGACCACACCAAAGTTGAAGCTTCTCTATGTTGGGGGCATATGAATTCTGCTGCCAAAGCTTTATCCTTTTGCTTAAGGTTATTAATTTATTTACTGAATTTATTTTCAGATGATCATCCCGTTCATCTAAAACTTTGCTGGCATATTTTGGAGTTATCATGGGATGGAGAGCAAGATAGTGAAGCTATGGATGTCATCCCTTAATTTCTTCTAATCCATTAAATCCACTAAGAAAGGTTCCATGGCATAATTGTCTAAGTCTCACCCAAGGCTTTGTCATTTCTTGGTTATTTGACCCCTCTCCTCCTTTTTATTTAACCAGCTGTAGAGGCTCATCCATAACTGGCTCAAGGAACAGTCTCCACATGCAACTTAAAAGCATTTTCCCCTGTATTTTAACTCTTAGGTTCCAAAATGGAACTTTTTCCTTGACATGTTAAGCTTCTTGTTTCCTTCCTTTTGGCATTTAATGTGCTGACTATAATTAACTCCAAGCAGCCTAGGCCTTAAAAATATACTGAGTCATTCTGTTCTATGTTGGAGGTTACTTGAGAGGAAGTATTGGAGCAAAACAGAGTGGGTGTGCTTTTGAGCTGCCAACAATCAAGGCAGAGGGTGAGGGGAAATTTGGGATTAGAATGTAAGCTCTGTGGAGACTGGAATGAGTTTCTATTCCCAGACTTAAAATAGTGCCTAGCAAATATAAGGTGCTCAGTCATTATCTACTGATAAAATAGTGCCTAGCAAGCATAAGGAGCTCTGTCATTATCTACTGAAAGACTGATGAGTCATGAAACCGGAGATGGAGAGTGATTATTGACTTAGAGATCAGAGAGGGCAATGTAAGACTGTAGATACTGAATATTATTCAAGGTAAGGTTGAAGAGGTGGAAGGAAGGAAGCTAGATGCAATCAGTACTCTGGGGCTAGTGAAGACAAGCACACAAAAGCATGACCACATTTAACAGCATCAGGGGCAGAGCAAGTGACAATAGCTGTCACAGCATAGTGGAGCCTAGGCTTCTTATAGAAAGTTATTATTATTATTTTTTGGTAGGAAATAGTGTAATGAAGGAACCTTTTCTGAAGTGAAACAAAGTATAATTATGCCCTCCCTCTATACCCATCTTTAAAAATATCTGTTTCTGGATACTAGAAGTAGTATGGCTGAGGCTGAAATATCAACCTGTCTAAGACTCTCCTTTTAATATTCCCAACCTGTCCTGTTGATGAGTCTCTAACAAATCTCTTTCAATGTGTGTTCATGTGTAAGGATGTCAGTTATGAGAATTTGGGCTGTGGCCTTGGGCCCAAAGCCACCCATGTCACGTAACCATAACAAGTTATATCCTATATCCTGGAACATTATACCTTCCATTCATTTAAAAAGTTTATCCTCCTTTTCATCTTCTTCCTCCTCCTTTCTTCTTCTTCTCCTCCTCCCCCTCTTTCTTCTTCATGGTGTGTGTGTGTGTGTGTGTGTGTGTGTGTGTGTGTGTGTGTGTGTGTGCACACCACATCTCCTGTTTGGAGTACAGAGGACAACTTTGCAGAGTCACTTTTCTCCTTCCATCTTTACATTGGTCCTGGGAATTAATTCGAGATTGCCAGACTTGGCAGCAAGCATCTTTAACCATTGAACCACCTCCCTCCTGCTATACCTGCTTTTGAAATCAATGATGTAACTGTGTCTTGGTCATTACTGCAGTTGGTGACTGTTGACCTGTGTAAGTAGCCATATACCAGTGACAACAGTTACATCAAAAGAGAGCAGGTGGTCCAGGGCACTGGGTGGCCTTTACAAACTCCTCTTGATATGAGGGAAAGTCCTGGATTGAAGCTGAGAAAGGAGTTCTAGGTTCTCAAAAATATTCATGAGAGAAAATAAAAAAAGAAAGCCAAGAAAGGTATTTTGCAATAGAAGTTAGAGTCTCAGAGACATTAAGTTTCCCTTCACTCACTCTTCTTTTGCTTCTAGTTTCCCTTCCTCAGAGATAATCATGGTTAATAATAAAGATGCATTACTATGCTGGTGAATTGGGCCTGCTATATAGTTAGAAAATCTCATGGAGTCTTCAGGAGACCATTCTATAGTTCAACCATCCATTACTATGTGTTAAAATCCTATTATTTGACCTGTTTAGAATTCCTTTCTGCTTTATAGACCTCGCAGAACCTATTTTAATCAATGGGGACATACATTGTCTGTGAGAAGTTGTAGGGAGATAAGGGGAATAGCCTGTGGCTTCAGTTAACTTTATAGTCTATAGTCTCAGAAACTCATTGACTACTCCATGCATTTCTGTGTTCCTGACTAGGTGGTAAGGAAAAGTATGAATTAAGGAAGAAACATTCGCTCTCATTCTGTAGGTGAAGTTGTGAGGGGCTCAGAGGGATTGGATGGCTTACTGAAGATCATGCAGGTAAATGTTTCCAAGGCAGGAATTGAATCTTCTCCCTCTGGCTCCGCTCTAGTGTTTCTTCCACTGTTAGTGGTGGTGGTCATGGTAGTGGTATCCCCTCAGCCAGAGCCCAGGGAGTTTCTTGAGGGGTGTGTGTGTGTGTGTGTGTGTGTGTGTGTGTGTGTGTGTGTGTGTGTGTGATATCACTCTTACTCCTGTCAGGAGCCATCTAGGAAAGGCTAAAGGCATTCAAGTGATATTCTTGAGATGACACATTGTATTGCATGTCTGTGATGGATAATTCTGAATTGCAAGGCTTTTAGAAATCTCATCTCAGGATTGACTCTTACAATTGATATGTCTTATCTGCCAGTATTACATTAATATAACAATTACTAGGCATTAGCCTACCTTATTGGACAGATTTCTACAGATCAATGAAAATGTACTCTCTTGTAGCAATGTTATATAGACAGACTTATGATTTCATGATTCCTAAAAATGATTGTATAAAATTCCTAAATTTATACAAGTACATTTTGAGCCCTCTATAATATAGGCTGCAGCTAGGGCTCTATAAACCTTCATGTCCCAAGAACTAATTGCAGTAGGATAGAAAGCTAACTTACTTATGATCAGGGAAAACATTACTTCTGGGCTGTGTGTCAAACTATTATCTGATAACTAAAGGTCATAAGCAGAGAATGAATAATTTATTGTAGATGCAAGGACAAAAGATAGAATATTGTCTGGATTTATCTTATAAAACTTTAATACTAATGAGACACAAGGCAAATGATTTGCCTCTTGACAAAACTGTGCTAACTTAGACATAAGAATTATTGTTTTAAACTATTAATGAACTGGTGGAATTAGTGGTTTATAATGAATGTTTAATTAGATGGTTAGTGTTAGTGGAAACACATGTAAACATCTCTGTTGTAACTTTTTATTCAATTTATGATTTGAATTTGTGTTTGAACTTGTGAACTTTTGAAAAAAATGCATGAAATACTATGAAATGTATTCTCCTGAAAAAGTACAAGAACTAAGAATGAGGACAAGAGGAATAGAAGGAGAGCAGAAGCAGAAGAGAGGCAAGATAGAAGCAAAACAGAAGGAGAGCAGAAACAAAAGAGAGGCAAGATAGAAGCAAAACAGAAGCAGAGCAGAAGCAGAAGAGAGGCAAGATAGAAGCAAAACAGAAGCAGAGCAGAAGCAGAAGAGAGGCAAGATAGAAGCAAAACAGAAGCAGAGCAGAAGCAGAAGAGAGGCAAGAGAGAAGCAAAACAGAAGCAGTTAGAGGAGACTGAGCAGAGCGGAAACAGTAGAGAGCTGAGAGAGCAGGCAGGCTTCTTCTCACCACTAGACAGGTTTCCTCTTAACAGCAGGCCTTTTCTTACTGACAAGGACAGGCTTTTTCTTAAATAATAAAAAGGTAGAAGTGTTTTCTTTTTCTAAGCAATAAAGGTTGGAGCTTATTTTTCATCCAGAATAAGTGAGTTCTTTCTGTGCTGGTGCTTGCTCAATGAAAACTGCTAATGGGGACTTTTGCTCCAGCCACCAAATATACATATATGTATACGTATGCATGTATGTATACCTATACATCATATTCATACACATACACATATATCATATACATACTCATGCATCCATATATACATATACATGTATGTATGTAAGTATTCATATGTACTTGTGAAGATGATACATGCAGTCAGGCCTGACATGAATGTGTATATAAATGCCTATCCATATGTGCTTATGTAGAAGTTATTATTTTTTCTGTGAACATAACTTTTTTTTCCTGGATCACTAAAAGTTAATTGTTCTAAGCCTCCCTTTCACCTGGATAGTGAGAAGCAAGGCTTCTGGGCAAGAGTGAAAGGAGACTTAGTAATAAATCCTCTACTGAATCCCCTGTTGTTCTACAACAGATGTTAATTGCCAGAGAATTATAAAGTAAGTTTATAAAGTAAGTAAGAGTTAAGTTTTCCAAAGCTTATCCAAGCACAGAGAATTATAAAGTAAATAATAAGAGATATAAAGAGTTAAGTTTTCTCAGCACTTAATGAATGAAGCACAGAAGAGTAAGAAAGAGTTGTTTTTAGCACAGAACCGAAACAAAGAGTTAAGTTTCCTACAAAACCAGAGATCATTGATCTTTTGGCCTGCATCCAATGCTGTGTCCCATTTCAACCCATTCCAAGGCTGGGTGGGCTCCCAGAATACTCTACTTTTGCCTTGCATCCTATCCTAAAGCCAGACATCTAAGGTGCATTTGTTAAGCTGGTTTTATGTGTGGTGAAATAGAAGAATAGCCCTGATACAAGTAGAGCATGCTTTGTGGGCTTAAACATGGGCATAGACCCAGGATACATCTTCAGGGGAGATGTGCCTGGTGTAATGTCATACTTTTCCTTTTCATCACTAGGATGTGAATTTGGTGTCTTGTGTATGACAACCAAGCCCTCTATCACTCCTATGGTTTGATTTATTTTGAGACATCATCTCACTATACTGTGCAGGCTGAGCTGAACTTTATTTACAGTATAGTTAGGCCTTAAGCTTGCAACCTTCTTCCTTGGTCTCTTGAGTAAATGAGATTATAGGCATGAGGCACAAATCCTAGTGGAATTCCTTACAATGTAGGGACAATATAAGAGGCCATGCTTTAAACCTATAATTTTGGTTACTTCAACTTCTTTGAATTTCAGTTTTTCATCTGGAAGTCAGAAAGAATAAAGTTGTGTATACCTCAGTGTGTTCTGGAGCAGAATAAAGAAGATAGTAATGGCAAAGTCTCTAGCACACTTTTATACAGACATAGTTCTTAGTACATCTTAACTTCCTTACATCTGCAGCGGGAGATGAGCCTCTTCATCAGCATTTTATTAGGTCAGCAATAAAACGTGGATCCTATATATACAGAATTTGCTTTGAGGCTGGAGAGATGGTTATTTGGACTTTTGGTGCTGTGAGAATAAGTTAAGCAATCTGAAAAATTAACCTCCATGTTCACACAGTAGCTACTGGTAATAAATGTGCAGCCTCATGAGGGAAATACAACCAAAGCCTAGGCTAAGAAATGAGATTCCCCAGCTAATACTAAAGGCACGGGCACCTCTCAGAATGGCTCTGAGCAGGATCAGCTTTTCGTCCTGACCCAGGCTAGGCTAAGGTGAGCGATGAGAATACATGGAAAGAGGGGAGAAGAACGAAGAAATGAAGCTTCACTGACATTTAGAAAACATGGTGACTTACATTGATCTAGCTGATGAACTGTGTTCATTTAAATGTCATAATCATTCCATAAAGGTAGCAACATCAGTAAAATTTTGTGGATGAGAAAACTAAGCTCACAGAATACTTAGTAGTACTAAATAATCCTACAGATTGATAGTGTTTATAATTCACAGCATTTGAGAAAGATAGATATGGAGGATTATGTACTGTCTGAAAAGCCATGGCAAATGGGTTTAGAATAATGGTCTAATTTTAAGCTTCTTGCAGGTCTGTGTGGAGAAAGATTTACGAGGCTTCCAGACGAGGCTGCTCAGCATGTCTTGGTACTGCATCAAACTTGGGCTCTGGAGAAGTGATGGTGAGAACGAAGACAGATATTTACCATCTTAATCTTTTTATAGCTTCTCATTTTATAGAAAACCAATATTAAGAGTTACTATAGTTATTATTCTTGGGTCAACTATTCCCCAAACCTGCTTTTAATCTTCAATTTTCTGATTCTTAGGACAAGAAAACTTTTACAGTGGAAAACAACCAACCAGTCACTGAACTAAAAAAATAAATAAATAAAAGGAATGCAAGAAGAAATATAGAGTCATATTTGTGGGCATCATGGGTCAAATGAAAATGTAGCACAGAAGTATGAGTGTTAGAAAAATTTAAAACTCATATAATCATAACACAAAAGGGGTTCAACTTGGACATGTATCAGTAACCATGGGAGGATTTCCAAACCACTTCTGAGTCCCATCCACATAATTAAAAAATCAAAACAAAACACTGGGTCTGGGATGAAGTCTGAGACTCTTCAAGTTCACGGATGAAGGCTGCTTCTTTTGAAGAGTCTGTCAGTAGCTTTTCCTTGACCATCAACCTGACTCCCCTTAAAATGCAAAGAATTATTGAAACAAGCATATTTTTAAAAGATCTTAGAGATTCTATCTATTGCTCTCATGGGACTTGTTAATAAGAGTTTGTGAAAATTGGATCACCATTTATTTAATTAATGCTTGTTTTGGCAGCACATTTACTAAAATTGGAACCACACAGAGAAGATTAGCATGGACCCTGTGCAAGGATGACATGGAAATACTGCAAGTGATCCATAAGTCTGGAAACCTTTTACATCATTAGTTGAAATGTAAAATCGTGTTCTGCTATGAAAACTAGTGTGTCTGTACACCGTCTCAGATTCCCTGAAGCTGCCATTACAGAAGATTTTGAGCCACCTGATGTGGGTATGAAAACTAAACTCTGCTCTTCTGAAAGAACAGTGAATATTCTTAACCCCCTAGCCACCTAGCCCCCAAGTACTTTTATAAAGTGTTGGTGACGAGTTGAGGCTCTAATCTTTTCTGTGATGTGACCTGTGAATAAGAATTTTTGAAAGGTCCTCTGATGGTAGTCAGGGCTGTCAGGCATTGCAAGATGAGTGACTTGCACTTGTGGGAAGTTGTAAAAATGTCTTTGAGCATCATGTCAAACTTATATATGCTCAGGATCTTTTCCCTCTCATTACCTCTGGTGAGTCTGATTGCCACTATCTCCTCTTACTAATTTGAGAAGTATAGCACTAAATGATTCTTAATGCCTTTCAAATAAAATACATGCATCTCTCAGTTTTAGAAAGTTAGATTCATCATCTGCTCAATCCATGTGATCAGAATCCTTTCTGAGCCTAAGACATTCCTAACTTTGGTGACTCATGTGACCATCTGAGGGTTCCATTTAAGTGTTTCGGTCCTCAGATGAAACATGGCATGCGTTTAACATTAAACTAAAGTTCTATCATTTTGTTTGTGCATTAAGTTTGATAATGCATGAATCAGTTACAGGATAATTTAAAGGACAAAGGGATAAAGTTTCATTACAAATGAATATGGAGGGATTAGTTTCTGGCAAGGATGGTTTACCCTGATTTTCCCAAAAATTTGGTGTTGTTAGAGGTTAGGCAGACAATCCTGAGGAATAAGCTAGAGTTCAGGGCTTCAAAATCAGTCCCCCAAAGTCACTCATTGAGAGCCAGTTCAGATTTTTATGAGATCAGAAATTTGGCAGCAGAAACTGCAAGGACTTGCCAACCTAATGCTGTTTAATATTAATTACACTTAATATAACTCAATATCTGTTTCTCAGATATTCCCAGGCAGAATACCAGAGAATGAAAAAGAAACTATGTTCATAACATATATATTTAAATTGTATAATCATAAGTTTATTCCTAATTATATATTCATCTGATGTAAAATGTTACCATATATTCTAGATTTCTGAATACTTCTAAAGTAAGTGAAGAAAATGAATGGTTCACCAAGTCACTAATGTCTGTGAAGTGAAGCTACCTGGGAAAATCCACATGAAAAGATTCTGACGCTGATGTTATGCAAACCCAAATTCTCAGTTCCCTTAGAAATAAAACAGTGCCGTGTGGCCAGCGCAGTAGGCATTTGGGAGTGGGAGTAATTAAAATTGGAAGAGGATTTGCAAGGAGACATCATAGAGGAGGCAAGTTTCCAACTGAGAAACATTTCCTGAGGTGGGCAGATATGAAGGTACTCCGTAGCACTCAGAGGGCAAGAAGCAGCAGAACTTGGACACCTTCCACCTTTGAGAAGATGCTCATATCTGACACCAGAAATGGAAATAGCGCTGTTCTTCCTTATCTGAGCAAGCACACACTATTACATTAGGGCAGGAAGCATTTGGTTTCCATTGAGCACCCCTACTTCCTTCAAACTTGGTGTTTCTAATAGTTACATAATGAAACATCATTAAACTGTATAGGATATTTAATTAGGCTCTAGCAGACAATGGCACTGTTATTCAGGTGGAAGACAAAATAGAGGAAGCCAAGGGAAGTGCCTTGGGGAGCCTGGGTGCTTGTTACACTGTGAAATATTCCATAGATTTCAGGTTTTGATCTATACAAAATAAGATAATGTACTGGCTGGTTTTGTGTCAACTTGACACAAGCTGGAGTTATCACAGAGAAAGGAGTTTCAGTTGAGAAAATGCCTCCATGAGATCCAGCGGTAAGGCATTTTCTCAATTAGTAATCAAGGGGAGAGGGCCCCTTGTGGGTGGTACCATCTGTGGGCTGGTAGTCTTGGGCTCTATAAGAAGGCCAGCTGAGCAAGCCAGGAGAAGCAAGCCAGTGAGCAGCATCCCTCCATGGCCTCTGCATCAGCTCCTGCTCCTTGACCTGCTTGAGTTCCAGTCCTGACTTCCTTCTGTGATGAACAGCAGCATGGAAGTGTAAGCTCAATAAACCCTTTTCTCCCCAACTTGCTTCTTGGTCATGATGTTTGTGCAGGAATAGAAAATCTGACTAAGACAGATAAAATACATATTTTAAAAACCAGGATTACTATTTATTGTAGTGGAGTGTTTTGAAAGTATTTGGTCTTCAGACTAGATCATAATTTATTATATATAAAATAAGCCCTAAGAATGTGGCTGCATAAGAATTGTGTAGCAGAACTGGGGATATGGTATTGAGAGTAATATGGCTTGCTATGCAAGCATGAAGACTTCAGTTTGAACCCAAAGAACCCACATAAAAAGCTTCCAAGTTCAGGTCTGGAACCCCAGCATTTTGGGGCAGAGACAGGAGGATCATGTGGGCTGGTTGACCAGCCAGCATAGATAGAATGTAGAGCTTCTGGTTTAGTGAGAAACTCTGTTTCAAGGCAAAAGACAGAGAACCATTCAGGATGACTTCTTGATATCTGTGTATATAGCCACAAACTCATGTTTAACATACACTCATGTGTAACACACACACACACACACACACACACACACACACACACACACACACCACACACCAAGAACAACAATAAAAACCAAACCCAAACAAAATTAGGGAGGATAGATTGCTGCTTTCAACCAATGTGGAACAACCAAGATTATATTAAGTACCACCACAGAAAAAAGTAAAATCTATACAAAACACAGAATGCAGTGATTTGAAAATAGTGGACATTGGGTAAAAAAAAGTCCCTGAGAGATAAGCAAAGGAGATGAGTCTCACAATGGGACCAGCATACTGTGCAAGTTGTGTTATTGGTTGCCACCAATATGTTGAGCTTGGTGCTCTCTGAACATTGAGGGAAATAGCCTTGACAATCTAAGGAATCCAAAGCAGCCAGGATTTAGAGGAGTAAGTACTGGATTAGAGAGCAGTATCCAGAAGGAGCCCTCAGAACTGCAGAGGGTCTCACTTCTGGTTCTGGGCTAAATTCTACTCAGTGCATACTTGAGAAAAAATGTGGAGAGGTGAGGGCATGCAGCTTCTAATGATAAAACACATCCATAAGTCTAGGGAAAGAGGGGGACTCTCAATGTGATTCAAGACATCTATGAAAAGCTTATCACTATTTGCTCTTTAGATCAGGAATAGCAAGCTGACATTTTACATTCATGCTGGAGATTAGAACTCAGCTCTCCTGTTGTACAGGAAGTGGTTTTCAACACTGGACTCATGAGAACTCCAATTTCTTAATGCTCACAAGTAGATAAGTAGTGTTTATCAGCTTATCTTTATTCATTTTAAGGATGAATGTATGTGAGGATGCTATAGAAGGGCAAAGTCTACACCATTCTAAAATAGCATGAAAAAAGAAATATTATGTAATCTATCTAATATGTCTGTCTATCTGTCTGTCTATCTATCTGTCTATCCATCATATCTATCTATCCATCCATCCCTATCTACCAATCCATCATATCCATCTGTCTCTCACATATGTCCATCATCATCTCTCTCTCTCTCCCTCCCTTCATATATCCATCATATCTATCTATCTATCTATCTATCTATCTATCTATCTATCTATCTATCTATCTATCTATCTATCTATCCATCATCTATATATCATCTACCTATATCTCATATGAATAAAATATATTGTAGTATATATTACAAGTTCTTCAAAAATGGGAAAATTATGGAAATGTGATCAAGTCTCAAGAAAAAAGTGTGCCCAAGGAAGTTCATTTGTAGGTGAAATGTTGCAATCAGGAGTTTGAGGTTGATGACTACTGTCCGAGGATAGCATGTATGGAAGGCAGAGACATAATCCAACTAACGGCAATTAATACTCTTTTATTTTGTGCTTTAAATGACTTGATTATTATTAGTGCGTGCATGTGTGTACATGTGTGCCATGGTGTGCATGCAGGGTTCAGAGAATACCTTTGTGGAGTCATTTCTCTCTTTCCACATTTACATGGGTTTTGTCGGGCAAGCACCTTTACCCACTGAGCCATCTTGCTGGCTCTGTGATTATATTCTCAACCAAGATTTGCACTGTGGTTTCTTTTTTGCTTTGTAGGTGTTTGGGAGAGGTAGTATTTGAAGACTATGAAGTTTAAAGTATGGCACTTGTGTTAAGAATTTTATAATAGTAAAATTTATATGGGAGTTTCAAGCCCTCCCTAAACAAAACCCAGCAGTACTCACAACAATGCTTTCCTTTACAATATAGAAGAGAAAAAAGTATTCCCTTCTGTTGGGAATAATTTAAGCCATGCAATTTGTACCATTTCCAATATTGCCATGGTTACCTGGAGGCTCAGAACCAATTGTGAAGCATAGTTCTAAGAACTCCAAAATTTCCATCAGTTTTACATCTGATTTATCTTTCCTTCGATGCTCTTTGTTGGTTTTTAAAATTAACTTTCTAGTGAACTGCCCATTTACTTTTGAGACCAGGAAAGAAGGAAAACAAATAAATGTATTCATACATAATTTGATTGGATATATGTGTGTCAATGTGTTTACTCATTTATTCATGAGATATTTATCTGCCCTCATCCTGGCTCCATCTTTATTCACACTCATGAACAACAGAGGCAGTGTATGTAAGCCACCTGATGCTGTAATTACCCAGTACTGTGGGTACATATGAGTCCATCTCAGTGTCTGTGTCTACCCTGATTCCATTGACTCATTCCATAGAAACTTAACTTGAAAGAAAATCCATCCTTTTATGGCTAAGGAGGATGAGGCGTTAGCTAATTAAATTCTTCATAGGCCTCCCTCCTGAAGCAGCAATACTAAATCCAGAGATAAGTTGTCTTGGAAACCACTTTGGCGACTGTTACCAGCTCGCTTTTACAGCTTGTGAATAAAGATGTTTGCGAATGTAAATCGCCAGCTGAGGTCCAACTGTTTTTCCCTTCCTGCTCTTCCAAAGAAGCTGGACACTAATTGATAACACAGTGCACTGCGCTTTTGTTTATGTGTGAATTATAAAGCCATGTGCACAGCTCAGCCTTTAGATGATTGCATATATTATTCATGCTTTCAAATTGTAATAAAGATACATACTTAATATCAGTTTTCCAATTAAAGTTTATGACCAAGGTCAGTGATAGTTACAGTTTTTGGCAGAGGTTTTTAATTTTCTTCCTATGCACTCTTGAGATTTAGAAGTGTAAATGTTAATGTGAAGGGAAGAGAGGACCAGAAGCAGCACATATGCACAAAAAGATGCCATAGCCACGCCCAATTCATCCTGTGATGGACCTGGCAAAAGACTTGACAGTAAGTCCTCTGAAAAGCAATTTCTTTTTAATATAAGAACATTTCTGTTTAGGGTCGAGCACACTGGAAAAATTGGCAAGTGAGTGAATTAGTTATCCATCAACTTTGGAGCCCATGTGCTTTGACTGCCTTTAGTTAGCATTAAATAATAAGCCTGAGAAGCCATTTTTACCAGGTAACAAGGCACTTCTCACCCAGACTTCACACTGGATTCCTTATAGAAGCCAGGCTGTTAAATGATTATGTAGGGCTGAAGGAGTCTGAAATCCTTTGACTTAAAGCCTTCTCTTTATAGAAACAGATTCAGAAAAAAAAATGTGACTGTCCTATGATTAGTCTGTGTTCCTCAAATACCACTGGTATAACATGAGGCCTTGAAATGGTAGTGTTTCTTAACCTGTATATGGTGAAAATGGCCTTTTCACAGAACTCTTTATTCATTATAGAGACTAAAAAGTATATTGTAAGAATCTAGTCTTGTGTGTCATATAGACCTTTGTTCAAATGTGGATTGCTTATGTTATAAAGTCCCCATACTTCTATAATCTTGGTTCTTATACAATCCTTGTGGTCAGATAATGGATGTCTACCTATAATGAAGAAATTCCAGAAACTAGAAAATATAAACCTAACAAAGGGTTAAAAAAACTTTTTGGAAATTTTAACTACAAACTCCATCAAGCAGAAGAAAGAGAGTGAGCCTGAAGACAAGACACAACACACACACACACACACACACACACACACACACACACACACACACACACACACACACACACACACACACACAAAGAGAGAGATAGAGAGACAGAGAGATTTTAGTGCCAATGCCTTTCAGAACTTCAGGATAGGCATGACTCTTAAAACAGGCCATGGTTTCTTCTATTAAGCTTTGCCCATGTGTTTCTAGTCTCCTTGTTTCCATGATTTTCTGTCAACAAGGATATCAGTCATATTGGCAGTTTCTTTAAATATTATTTTTTAAAAATTAAAGAAATATTCATGGAGAATTTTACACATACACACACATATATATATATATATATTGAAATATGATTCTATCCACCCTCTACCGCCTCCAAATTCCTCAGTATCTCTGGCAACACACCCCTTCCCAGATTCATGTCCTCTTTTTCTTTTTATTAATAACTTACTTAGTCCTATTAACGTTGCCATGTGTGCAGGTATGGGGCTGTCCACTGGAGCACGGGCAACATGCCAATGGCCACACTCCACCTTCAATCAGTTGCTGCTGGTTGAAGACAAAATAAAATAATAATAATAATAATAATAATAATAATAATAATAATAATAAAATAATAATAATAAAGGCTTAGTGCACAGAGGCAGAAACAGACAAACAGCTTAAAGAAAATCCTCCAGGAAGCTTATATATTTTCTAGAGAATGTTCGCTTTCTGGTCTAGTGTCTGGCTTTGGGTAGTTTTAAAATTTTGGTTCCTGAAGTCATGTCCTCCACCAGCGGAGCACTGCTACTGTACCAGAGGTACTGGTGTCCACTGTTGCTTTTGATTTGACTTTCTAGATAGCAAACAGTTCATTATGAACCAGACAGGAATTGGAAGGCAGAGGTTATTTTTATTTATTCACTTCTTCTTTTCATATGTCCTTGATAGCTGAATGCAGGTATGCTCCAAGGAGGAACCTCCTAATTGGTTATTCAAGTGGTCAGACCTCAAATTGCATACATATAAGTAATACTAAATAGACTGAGCAATTTGTATTTATATATTTAGGTGTGTGTGTGTGTGTGTGTGTGTGTGTGTGTGTGTGTGTGTGTGTGTGTGTAACAAGCAATTAAATAAGAGGCCATGATTTTGAGAGGGAACAAGGATAAGTACATCGGGGGAATTGGAAGAAGAACATAAAATTATAAAATTTTAATTAACTTTTTAAATTAAAAGTATAAAAAATAATTAAAAGCTGCTGTTGGTAAAATATCTTACTTTTTAAACCCGTGTTGTGACAGGTTTAATCCATTGTCAGGACCGAACTGGGCATTCAGCAAGCTTCCCCGTTCTCCACTCCCCAGGGAATCCTTTCCACATTTTTATGATGTTGTGAAGAATTTGTTTCTACCACACTTTTAATATCCATGGTATTCAAAATGGTGTAAAATCAAATGAATTTTGCCCCACCTATTAGCATGTTGATAACTTATGATTTTGTGAATGCTATAATGTGGATAAGGGAAAAGCCCATTTACTCAGTTAATATTCTGGACTTACCTGTTTCTGCCTTTGTCTAAGTAAACTTCTTTCATTCACAGAATAAAATCCCCAGGGGGTGAGATTATCATCCATACGTGGAGATGAGGAAACAGAAGCTTGGGGAGTTGGCGTGGATTCTATAACATTTCACAGCTCGTGGTGGTGGAGTTAGCACCCGAACCAGGGTCTGTCTGGCTACAGTTACAGCTCTCGCCACTTTCCACACATTTAAAACCCTGAAAAAGCAGGCTGGTGTGAAGTGTGCAACCCACACTTCATATTTAGCATCCATATTTCCTTACCAAGGAGTCTTAAGTATTCATCACAGCAGATCAGCCAAGACTTGGAAATGAAGATATTAGTTCTGTCTTTGAGGAAAACATTCATAGCATCACAGCCTATTTTCTTCATGAAGAAATAAGGTTTCTATCATCCAATTACATTTTATTGTGAAGTGTGTAGAATGGTATGTGCTTGCTCACATCCACGTGTGTTTTGTTTCCTGTATGCACACACACAAATCCTGTCTTGAAAAATGAAATCTCATTTTCCGAAGATAACGGTTAAAAATGTTAAGCGTTGAACTTTTTTTTTTTTAACTAGTTATTTATTGGTTTGTTTGAGAGCCTGAGTGCAGAGCTGGACTCAAACTCTCCTACCTTAGTGTCTCCAATGCAGGGACTATTGGTGCACACCACCAACCATATCTTGCTCGCTATTCAGTTTCCCTCCCCCTTCTTTCTCTTCCCTCTCCTCTCTCCTCTCTCCCTCCTCCTCCTTGAGACACAGTTTTAGTATGTAACCTAAGTTGGCTTTGAACTCATTGTGCTTCCCAGATAGACTTGAACTCACAGAAATCTTCCTGCTTCAGTTTCCCAGGTGGTGCCATGCTACTTTGACTAAGACAACTAACTCCTCTAACGACTATTTTTCCGTATGGGAATTATACTGAGGACAGTGTGATGTATCTTACATCATTTTTCTCAAGGAGTTGAAGATTTAGGAATGGATTTGCCAGGATCTGTACTTTGCCCTTGAGTTCACTGCCTTCTCCTGACCTCTGTCATTTGTTGTCCTTTGGGGACATATAAATCAGTAGCCTGCTGCTCATGCCTACAGCACTTGGAATATTCTCCTCCTCACAGAATCTTCATCTTTCTGAAACATGGGAAATGGCATGCCTGGGTTTTGCATATATTCTGAGAGCTTGACTGAAGGAAGCTGCTCTATCTGTCACTGCAGAGTGGCCACCAGGTGGCAGCCTGAGTGCCTGCATGGTGGTTGATCTTGCCTGGGGTGTTGACTTATATGGGGAAAACAATGTCTGCCAGGGTGATGATGGCTATGCAGGGCCAACAGTGCAGGCAACTACTTCTTGATGGTGTTTTAAAAGCACTAGCAACATCAGTCTTCCATTTGTCAGGCTTTTTAGGATGCTTTGTTCTACACAGGAGGATTAAACCCCATTTGGTTAGAGGGGAAAAAGGGGGGGGGTTAATGCAGGGGGATACTTTCCTATTATTCAAAGTCACTGGTTCCCAACCTTGAATGTACATTAGACTATCCTGGGAAAACTTTTGAATGATTCTCTGGGTCAATGTCCCTGAGGTTAATTTTTAAAAAAAGCACTCCAGAGTGTGTTGAGGGATAAGAATCATCTCTTCAATTCTTTCAATTTAGTTATTCATTTGCTTGCCATTTAGCACATAATTTCTCATGCCAGCTGTGAGCAAGGCAATGGGGCTGGTGTAAAATTAGATCCTTCAGTTGCCTCCTAAGTCCTTGCAGGTTAGTTATGCAATTCAATGGAAGTCCATTCAGCAAACATTTATCAAGTTTTTATTATACAACATATTCTACAGTAGGAACCAAAGAAAAAGAGGCAGTAGAAATTTCTGTGGGCCAGTATTTGGAGTCTAGTGTGTGACACGTACAACTGATTATTATTTGGGTGGGTTGTGGTATTAGTTGTACTTTACTTTGTAATAACGTTTCACAGTAACACAAAGCATCTTCCTCACCCAGTAAGGCTGAGTGACCATCAGGCTGATGAGGGACCATCTCTCAATACTTGAAGAAACCTCCATGGCGTGTGAACAAGAAGCAGAGTGAGCCCTGGTACTCAGAAGTCCCTGGATTCCATGGTTAATATCTCTCGCATGCTAGGTATTAGGCTCAGGGAAGGAGAAAGATCCATTTCATTTCAGAAGTGAAGTTATTTGTCCCAGGATACGCATTTCTCCTGAGCATCGATGAAGGAGGAGAGGGCCACTTCCGTGCATGCATCTCCAAGAGACCCTCTTCCTTGAGCCCAAGGTCTTTCTGCTCCTGGATTTATGTACATCTGCCCTTTAAAACTACAGTCCTCTGCCTCCACCAAAATGCTAATCTAAAACTCCATGGATGCCTTTTGTTTTGAAGAGAAAACTGATAAACATTTCATTCTGGGGGCAAATGTGCTTATTAGTTTCTGTCAGTTACAGGGGGGATTAATTAGGGGACCAGAAATGAGTCCAAATGTATATTAAAGAAGCCAGACAAGTCTCATTTTCAGAGGGCTCCATTCTGTCATCTAACAGAGTATGAAGCTAAATGCCATATGGATGAGGACTGGTGAGCAGACTAGTTAGTGATGAGTGTGTTTTAAGAATTAACTTATGGTTGGCTTGGATAGTTGGCTCTTAAGAGAACATAGGTTACACACAGAAATATGGGCCTTGACTAGTGCAGTAAGCACAAGGAGGTGTTCCAGGGCTCCCGCTTCCCTGCCTGACCCATGGTGTTTCTACTGCACAGCAAACTCTGATGGAGAGAATCTCAACTTGGGCTATGGAAACTTTCCTTGAAGGCATGGTACTGTCAGGATTGATTTTAGGCACTAAAGCCACAGAAGAAAGAACATTAATACCTTCAAATGCCCCCCAGCAGAAGATGTCATCTGGAGAGGAATTAGCATATAATTTGAGATAGGATTGAGGAACTTTTTAAGTTTACGCTGAAACTTAAGGAACAAAGACTTATAAATACAAATGGGAATGTGAGCAAGCCCGCAAATAAGCAGGCATGTATTCAGGGAAGTAGTGTTATATCAATTCTGTTTAGCTCCAACAACAGTGGCAGACCAAGGCTGAAAGTAACAAAAGAACACATTCGGCTCACCCTGATATGGTTGGCCATTAAAATGTCAAAAGACTGGAAGCTGCTGCTTCACAAACTCGCTATTTTGTTCAGGAAGACCACATCAGGAATGTGGAGTCCAGTCTGCTGACTTAGCATTGAACATTCCTGAGGTTATTAGCCATTCTTGACTATTTTTATGTCTCTGAGACTTTCACCATATTGTCTCCGGTCATTGAATTGAACTTGACTCACTCAGACAGATTGATGTAGAAAATTATCTATGATTATGCGACCAATGGGCGGTGAGTGAGGCAAGATTTTCACCTAGTCTTCTTCCATGAACATAGGTTTTAATTTTTATGTTTGTAATGTCACCTCAGTTGTGTCCAGTCAGGAAGAAAGGTCCCATACAACCCTGCCCCCATTCTACTTCTCAACCTCATTTTGAGTGTGACCCCCCCCATTGTTTACGTCTGAATCTTGCTTAGATATTGTGTGTGTAGGAGTTGCTTCCAAATGCATTTTCTCCACAATGATTTTAAGCCTCCATGAAAGTTATATGAGGAAACTAGGTACTACTGTTTTCCACTGGCATCTCTGGCCACCTGTTGTGACTGCTTCTTGCTCCCTCTAGTGTTTTGTCTGCAAAGGAAGCCACCCCTCACTCCCTGCTATTCCTTTGCCCACGGTGCTGCTGCAACTCATTTCTTTCCCTTTCCTTTCTGGTAGGTATTAATAATCAGTGGCACATTTTCTTGAATTGACTTATATTCAACTTCAGAACCCTTTTCATGTCTTTTTAGGTAGATACTATGAATGAACTAGATTGATAATTGAGATTTTTTAAAAGTGTTCTCAATATAGGCATGCAGTATTATATTTAAAGGACTTATGGACCCTTATTTAATAAGACCATAGTTACAATAAAGAGAATTGTTTAATGTTTTTCTAACTTCACTGACATCAATAAAACTAGGCATTAGTCCCTTCATATACAATTAAAGTGGAAGACTTGGTTGAGAGAAGGGTAGGAGGAAAAGAAGAGCTCCATGACTTCCCAGTGTGCAGTCGCACTTACACCAGGGCACAGGTCATGAACTGGCTGAGTGGAGAATGGAGAGATGAAACAATGACCTACGCTCCTTTAGAAGATGGTTTGAACAACCCTACTAGTTGCTCCTTTAAGGACTGATCTTTAATTCGTAAGTGTAAGATCTGAAGATTCTCCTTCAGGAAGGGTCTCACCTTGGAAGCTTTCTCTTTCTTATTTACATAGTTGTTTAATAGCTGTCCTATTCATGGGAAGGGGATGCTTCTCTCATCTCATTGCTTTGGCATGTATCTCTTCTCTTTTCAGTATAAAATGCCCACTTACCCACGAGAGATCTTTCTGACTCTCTCCATTCTAGTTGTCTCATATATTTGCCAAGAGGGAACTTTGTTCAGTAGCCACAACTCCCTGACCTTGGTCTACCAACATTTTCTAGGTCACACTGTCTCTTCCTCCATGGAGAGAACTTGCTTTTGAGACACTTGTTCTTAACAAGCTTCTGCTTCTGGCCTTCTGGCACTGCAGGAGTTTTCAGTGTGAAGTAGAACCAGTTGGTGACAGGGCAGACACTGGAGACAGACAGAAAAGGTTCTACTATCCATGTTCTGTTTGATTTTGGAAGGATGCTAAATGCTAATCGGCTTTCTTATTTTAAAGAAGAATATCTTAAATGATTATACTTGCCTCATATGATTTGGAAGATGATTGCATGCTGTTCCCTCAGGAAACAGGGGCTTATAAAAGTTTTTGAATAATTTCACAAAAGGCCCTAGAGTATTCCAAGTCTGAAGACGAAAATGGGGCTGAGTCATCTTATCTAAAGGAAGTATCAGAAAACTTTGTAGAAATAGAGTTTTGAGTAGGTCTTTGGTACAGAGGAAGTCACATAGAACAGAAGTGAAAAATTATACTTGCTAGTGCTTGAGGTGATATCTGACATAGTGTGGCCACGTTCTGGGGTGTGGTAATAGAATGTGGAGTAGAAAATAAGGTAAAATAGAGAAGTCAGGTTCCAGCTCAGGATTTGGGGACAGGGGTATAGATGGATGGTTTATCATGTATTTTATTTTTTCTCTCTGTGGCAGATAGAACAGGCACCAAACAGAGTCATCCATTATGGGCCAACTCCACCACTAGCAGGTGTTCCTGGGAGTTTGGAAATGAACTGAGTAATTCTTCCTTGGAAGAGGGTCTGTGATCTGGACATGACTAACCCTGGCGTTTTGCTAACAGGCAATGCTTTGAAGAGTTGTAGCATCTCCATTTGAAATCCCTGCCTTAGTCACCTTCTTAGGTAGGAAACCTTTGAAAGCTCAAGGGACAGATGTAATAGAAGTTCTCTTGTCTAGAGGCTGAGAACTGAACAGGAGCTGGGCCCATGGTGAGGACTAGGAAGATTCTGGCAGAGTTGGTTAGAATTTACAAATGTGGGCAGAACCAGGGGAACAAAGGGGATGCTGGGATTAAGACAGATCAGGTAGAGAGCTAGGGAGATGGCTTAGTCAGAAAGTGCTTAGCACAAGTGTGAAGACCTGAGTTTGAGCCTCAATAGCCATCGAAAAGATCTGGTTGCAGGGTCATGTGACTGAAACTTCAACACTGGAGAGGATGAGAAATTCCTCGGGCTCACTTTCCGCCCTACACAGTGTTCTCGGCCAAGCGAGTCTTGCTATCTCAAGAGCAAGGTGGATACCATCTGAGAAATGACAGATGATGTTGACCTCTGGCCTCAATGTGTTTATGTACAAGTACACCTGGAAATGAACACACACACACACACATACACACACACACACACACACACACACACACACACACACACACACACACACACCTTTATATACAAAACAGGTAGAGTGCCATGTGCTAAATACCATGTCTCAGCCCTACTCTGCCATCTAGATGCTTGCCTCAACATAATTGACAGGAAGAGGACTTTGGAGCTACTGAGCAACAGCAACAGAAGCTATGTGAAACCTGTTGTCTGCAGAAGTATTTGAGAATGCTTGTCAGTTAATGAAAGAAGAGTAATGATTTTTACATTATTGAAGAGTTTGGTACAAAAAAGCTTTAATGTTTAGGAAATCAAAGTATATTTTTACTATTCTTAGGTGCATTGTCTAAGCCAGTGTATACTATTACCTTATTTGAGGACTTTATATTTATTTATGTTTAAGGCTCTGGCCCATAGAGTAGACACATAATAAATATTTGCTGAGCTTGGAGTTGTGAACTCCAAGTTTTGTTAGTTGTATGTCTCAAAAATGGACTGAGTCCTTTCATTAAATAAGGTATGCCTACCTGAAATCTACATATAACTAACATTGATCAAGTTCTAGTTAGCTGGGAAGCAGGCTTAATTCCTTTATGAACTCATTTAACCTTTATGACTAACTTATTAAAAAAGACCAAAGAGTACCTCAGTAGCATTTTTATTTTTATGAGAATGGAGACACACAGAAACTAAGTCACACCCTCAAGTTTGAAATAGAAAGTACAGAAAGTAGATAATGTGTCATTTGTTTATATGTTTGCTTGCTTATTTGAGGCAGAGTCTCGTTATGTAGCTAAGACTACAACTCTCTCTATAGCCTAGGTTGGTCTCAAACTGTATCTTCCTACCTCTGTCCCTTGAGTACTGGGATTACAGGTGTGTTCCTTCACACTAGGCTGTTGATAAAGAGTTAAAGCTTAGGTTGTGTCACTCCAGAGCCACCAGAATTCAATATTCTTCAAGTGAAGGAGTGACCATTAGCAGTAACTCATGGGATTGAATATGTGTAAAACACAGCTAAGAATTCCTGAATGCTTCTCACGTGACATTAAGCATGTAAGCCTTCTCTCTTTTAATCCTCATCTCCACCTTCTAGCATAGGTGCTATCATGTATGTCCCACTGATGAGGAGTGGGACAGAGAACCTTTGAAACTAGGTCACCAGATCCTCAAGCTTACCAGTCCCATGTCCATGACCATCCTCCCTGTCCTGTGCTACCACAGGAACAAATAACGAGTCCCCTTCACTCACCTGCACATGCTGCTCTAATAAAACTGTACTTGGATTTAGCTTGAAACTGGTTGTCACAAGACACCATGTCTGCTTAAAGATGTCATAAGATGTCTTTTAAACTTATCCATTTGCTGCAGATTGACTCAGGGCTTAAAGGGCAAGTTAGAGGTGACAAAGAGAGCCATCCCTAGGTAGCATGAAGGAAGAACTGAAATATCATGTTTGAATAGAGATGGGGTGAGGTCTTGGTTTACCATGCAACTTACTTGGGCTTACATGGGGACTTGGGGAGCTCACTTGTACTTCCATGTTTCCCAGTTGCATTTATAAAATTAGACAATAATTCTCCTGCTTTAATAATATTATACAAGGCTGGGTGAACATAACACATATAAAGCCTTAGCTTTGTGACTCATACAAGCCATTGTGTCTTCTCCTCCCATCCCTGGTCACTTTACTCTCCTACTTCTCTGTCTACATTTTCTTTTCTGCTCCATTTCACCCTTCTCTGTTCATTTCTTCATTCGTGTAACTTCCTAAACAGGGCTTTTATAGAATGAGTAGAGTTAGGATGAGAAACACAGGGCAGGCCTCCTGTGCCTGATGAAGCTGACCCTGTCTCAGAGGGATCTCAGACCCTCAGAGGTCCCATAAAATACATGCTCTTACTCTGAACCACAGAGTCAACCCTAAAGATAGGCAGATCCAGCTGGTTTCAGGTCTGGAATTTGTACAGTTTTAGGACAGTCTTTTATTTAAAAAGTACATTATATGCAAATGAGATTTTTGTCTTGATTTTAATGTGGATTAAATTAGGTCATAGAAGGTATAACTCACTTTTCTTTTATAATTTTACTTAAGTAAAGAAAAAAACTCAATCATACTCCTGAAGTAATTCTTGATTTTATAGTTAGACTGAAGCTGACGGCTGTGGAGCACATTTTAACATGATAAACTTGGTTTTACAGGAGGCACAGCTTGCTCTGCCTGTCTTTTGATTTCATATGTTTGAAGTCAAAATACTCTCACTGGATATAAGAACAAGAGCTGATGAATTCAGGAGTGTGTGACTGCCTGGGGCAGTAACTCAATGTGAAGAATTCTCTGGGACAGTGTGGATGATGTGAGGCAAGGCTGGAGTCAGGAAAAGCCAAGAATTCACTGAACTCACTACATGCATCATCTGGGCGAGCTCCTCATTTAGAAAACTGCCTTCACTGGGGATCCTCCTTGATGCTTTTAAGCAGAGTGCTCAACTGTTGGTGATGCTGAACAGAATTATATTGCTTCATTACATGCTTTGGTCTCTGTTCCTCTCTCAAATGGGGACTAGTTGCTCCCCCCTGACAGGGTATTTCAGGAGAGATTAATTAGTTTACATTAGTAAAGTGCCTTTGATGACAACTGCTAAGTATTTTCATGATATAATTGCTATTTTCCCTCTAAAAATGTCCATAGAGTTCCTAATTAGCCATTGTCAAAGGTCTTTGTATTTTATTATTTTACTGTTGTCTTGCAATTACCTAGGATCAGTACCAGTTCAAGTGATGTGTATTGCCCACTTTCTTGGTTTAATTTTTGAAACATATTGGAAGCATGGGCATTGTTGTATTACTGTTTGTTTTTTGTTTGGTTGTTTTTTTAAATCTACTTCAACTTGAATAATTAACAAAGTCAATATGGCTTCAGGTAGTGAGATTGTCAGCAACTAGAATTATTTAGAAATTTTAATTAAGAATAGTCCTGTTGTACTTCTTGTGAAAGTTTATTATCATAGCCAAGTACTCTGAGAACTGTGACCCATGGCTCATGACTCTGTTTATGTTCATGTTAGCCTGCAGGGTATATGTGGGAACCGATACTTTTCATGACCAGTATATAAGCAAAACATGAAGAAAAGAACCAAGACCTCTTGTGGCTTAGCTTAGTGATCCTCTCTCTCCTCCCCCCCTCTTTCTCTCTCTCTCTCTCTGTGTGTGTGTGTGTGTGTGTGTGTGTGCGTGTGTGTGTGTGTGTATGTGTGTGTGTGTGCATGTGTACTTGCAGATGTCAGTAAGTATCTGGACCTTTTTTTGTTGCTCTCAATTTTTTGAGACAGGGTTTCTCACTGAACTTGGAAATCACTGTATTGGCACACTTGGTTACACTTGTAGTAGACCATTGAGTTCCTGGGGTCTACCTGTCTCTGTTCCCTTCAAAATGTTGAGTGTTATTTATGTGCATCACTCCACTTGGCTTTTATGTAGGTACTGGGAACCCAAATTCAGGTCTTCGTGTTTCCACAGTAAGCATGTTACTCACTGATCCATCTCTCCAGCCCTGGGTTAGCTTTCTTGAAGACAAAATGCTATTTAATTTTTCCCCATTTTGTTATTCTCATCTAGACATTTGAGTTAGCTTGAATCACACTTCATATGCTAAGTGTCTGCTACACTGTCAGCTGTTGACCTTAATGTATTTCATGCTTCCTTTAATCTACAACAAGTCAGTGAGGCCTTTCATAAATAACAAAATGAAGGTACAGAGAGGTTAAATAAGATGTCTAGGGCCATGCAGTTATTAATAAGAAAAGAAAAGGCTCAGACTCCAATCTGCCAGATTCAAGTCTGGGCCCTTTAAACTCTGTCTCTTTAACAATATTTCTGAACTTTCTATTTAGAAGTGAATCTTGTCACCCAAATGCCAACTTATGCCTTTCTAAGAGCTCTCAGAAGACCATGTGTCTAAATGCATGTTGTCTTTTGGACTTTGATATTACAATCTACAGCTTCTCCTAGGCTTAACTTCATATTATCTGTGTTCCAGGGGTGGGGACAGCAATGTAATATGATATGTACTGCAAGCATGGGGTTTAGGGACAGCTAGATTGCAGTTCTCGATCTGCCTTGTCCTGTCTGGATCATCTTCTACAAAATTTAGTGTGTTAAAGCTACATGTTGTTGATGTGAAGATTAAAATGGAAACTATATAGAAAATTCTCAGCACTTTGAATAAACAGAAGGCATACAATCAATCCATGGCGTTTGGCTGTGTGGACAAGAAGCAAAGAAATGAATCAATAAGTGACAGGGACCTTCGCTCATGTGAATGAGCATTTTCCAAATTTCTTATTGCTCAAACTTGTACTCACTATCAGTTCAGTAAGCAGCAAATAATCCATTGAATTTTATGGTTTCTGAAGGCTAAGTATATATGATTGAATCCCAGGCATCCTATGTAGAGGAAAATCAGACTAAATAATGTTGACTCGTATGGAATAGTCAACTCTTCATCATTTATTGCTGATAAGGTCAGAAAATATTGATATTAATAATCATAAAATGCAAAGTTCTGCTGTAGTGTAACTTCCTTCATCCCATCTCGTGTGCAGCAATGGGGTGATTCAGGGAACAAGCAAAGGGGAGGTGCTAGACTTGAAACCAGAGTATGCTTATTAGAATTGCAGCTTCACCTTGTCCAATATCTGTGTGACACTGATCTCTGAAGAACTATCTGATGTAATAACTACCACAGTGCTGGGAAAAATACCCAGAATTGGAGATGATTTTCTAGAACGTTTACAGTGGGGTTGAGTAGTCTCTCTGGAAAAGCACTTTCCTGGCAGTGAAAAGTGCCTCCAACAAGCGGAAGTTCATCCAGCTGGCATTTATGGTGCTGGAAAGGTTCACTCTGGCTGTCCTTTATTGAACAAAGCAAGCCAAACCTTGAACCCCTGTGGATTAGCTCTAAGACAAGGATGCAGTGCTTGGCAAGCCAGCAATGGAGAGTGATTATTGGGGACGTGCTTAGCTGCAAGACGACACACATTTGTGAGTTGTAGGAAGGAATCTCAGCTGAACTCTCTGCCATGATGGTGAAAGAAAAGTACCTGCATCAGGATCTTCCCCCTGCAGTAACTCTTATTATCATCTCAATTTTACTACTGGAAAAAACAGACTCTTGGAGTTAGTTAAATTTCCTTACTGACATGCCAATTGTAAGGCCAATTTTAAGCCATCAAAGCTAATGCATATTTTCTAGGACTCTGCATTTGCCTACTTAGGATAGTAAATGAAAAGTCGCCCAATGACTTATTGAATTGTTTGGTACTCAACAGCTTGCTAAAACTCAGAAGATGGAAGAGCTCTCTCTTTCTCTCTCTCTCTCTCTCTCTCTCTCTCTCTCTCTCTCTCTCTCTCTCCCTCTCTCTCTCTCTCTCCCTCTCCCTTCCTCTTCCTCTCCCTCCCTCTTCTTCTTCCTCTCCTCCCTCTCTCCCTCCCCCTCTCTGTCTCGTCTGTCTCTGTGTGTACATGCATGTGTGCATATGCACATGTGTTCCTGCATGAAGTGTTTCAGTCATAATTGCTTCTCTACTCATGACTTCAGAAGAATAACAGAAAGCTATTGCCAAAAACTTTAGTATCAAGCAGTTTCTATGAGCCAAAATTATTGCTTATAAACAATACAGCATAAAGAAACTTAAAATATACCCTTTGAATATCACATACTAATTTTGTTTTCTTTCCACAAGTATTGATTGCAGAGCTATGTGTTTACTAGGGATTAAGAGTCAAGCAGCACACATATTATTGACAAGCTTGTGTTGGATCTTGACTCCAGCACTGTTAAGAATGTTTTAAAGATGAGGATGTTCAGAATCTAAAACCAGAGAATTATTTTAAAAAAACAACAGCCTGTGCTACCATCCAAGATTTGAGTAGTATGTTCCAAAAGAAGATGATAATGGAGATTCTTTAAGAAAAGCAAGAGATTATTAGTCCCAGTGTGAAGATGTCAAATATCTTGTATGCAGCAGTACTGGGCATCATTATTAACTTACACACTTTCAGGATGCCAGTTCTGGGCCAAATGACTCATGGAGGCCGAGCAGTCCCATAGCAGTCTATCAATAACAGGGGTACCCTTCACTGACTGTTAGCTGGGGAAAAGAAGTATCGCACTCGAATTGTCTTCTTTTTCTTAATTGGTTTTTCAGGCTGGGCTCTCAATGTCTCTGTCTCTCCAAAGCACTAACAATTCTCCCCAACTTCCTTCTTCTGACTCAAACTAAGATCAGAGTTAGGAAGGATGTTGGTTTATAAGAATAATCCTACCACTTAGCCTCCTGCTAGTTAGTGAACCAGGCTGGCCTTTCATTGGCAAAATGGAGTGAGAATGGGGGTTAGGACTACTCCATAATTATGAGGAAATTTACATGCTTAAAAAACAACAACAAAAAAAGAGTAACTGAGAAGTGCTCCTGAGCTGGAAGGCTGTGCAGACATGGTGAGCTCAGAGAGGGGCAGGATTAGCCTTTATTTCCAGGAAGAGGTAGGCTCCCAGCTGTTGTGCATGTTACGAAATGAAGACAGATACCTTCTGAAGTGTCTCTACCTATTATGCCCGCACTCTTTCCTTATGTGTTTGCCCCCTTCCACTGTTCTACTTTGTTCTGCTTCCTATGCTCAGATTCGGTCCAGGTCAATGGCAGCCACTGGTTATTGCATGCCTAAAGGCCTGTTTTCCCCTAGCTAAAGCATATTTCAACCCACTATGTTAGAATAACTTAGCCAAATTTTTCTAGATCCAGAGTATTCAGGAATCTCACTTTGTAGCCAAATATCATTAAGTGCAGTTTGTGTGTGTGTGTGTGTGTGTGTGTGTGTGTGTGTGTGTGTGTGTGATCATTATGTTGTACACCTAATGACTTCTTCCTATGACCTACATCTTTAACACAAAAGACTCAAAGTTAAGATGCCATGACGATCTCAGTGTGCTTAATGCTTGTAATTTGGAACTTTTCCTTGCAGATGAAAATGTTCAGTGCATTGCTAAGTCTAATTTATTTACTTGGAGGTTGAAAAGGGTATTTCCTCAGTCTATAGGTGGGAAAGTACCCTTCTTGGGTTCGCACTTCTTCAAGCAGGCAATTCTGCTCTCCTCAGGACTTTTCCCTCTTAGTTGGTGGATTCAGAGCACAGATTTCAACTCAATTCAAATCCCTAGTGGGCTCCTCTGATCCAATTCTTCCATTCTTCACATAAATGTTTTCTTTCTTGTACACTTGTCCTTGAAGGGAGACATTAAATTTTATTTATTTACTTTTGATTCAGAACACGTTTTATGAAATGATCCTGCAGTTGTAAATTGAATAAATAAAAAATGTACATAAATACAGAAATAATTTTATCAAATGAATATTCACACAAGAAATTCATAGGCTTTTGGAGGGATGGTGCTAACATTTTGAGCCCAATCACAGTTATTTTCTTATTTAAGAAACAATACAGTAAAATTATGCGGGAAACAAGTCACCATTTCTTCTTTTCAGCTGATCCTTTATCTTCCTTGGAGAGGCTCATAGTCCTCAAACTGGTTGTTCTCACAGACTGCTCTCACATGCATGATGCATTAGTGGACTACTGGACTGAAGTAATGATGAGCTGTCTGTTTTCACAACGTGAGATCTTAGAATGATCACTCTTCTGAATTTGGAGAAAAACAGAGTTCAAAATGAATGAGGACTGAATACAAATTAAGTTGTCACCTATTACTTATTTACCAAGAACTGTATGTGGTGTTGGACACAGTACACATGTTGCTTTAATCATAAATTAATACCACCATACTTTTTTTGTGCATTTGCAGGAAGAGAGGCTCATAGGGTAGGTTAATTTTCTATCAAGCCTATGGTGATTATTTCCTACAGACTGGGAACATGTTGGAATTCAAACATGATAAGAAAAGGCTTTGCTGGAATGGGTTGTGTATGTGTGAAACCCATGTTCTCTCAGACATCAGGGACTTGGTGAGAGCTTCTGCAAGCAGAACTCTGCTGAGAATGCAGTAACATTGGTGGAGGCAGGAAAGATCCAAAAATCACTATTTGGCCATACCTCAGGATCATTGGATGCCCCTTGCGTAGGCCACTTGCTTGCATAGTTCCTTTCATGGCTTCCCAGTCTGCTTTGTACAGAGTCCATGGCCCTGTCAAGAGCTGCCTGGCCCACCTTGTTTTCCTGTTAACTCACCGCACACCTGTTTCCTGCCTTGGAGCTGGCCACGGTGGGAGACTTCAGTCCTTGCTCCTTTGCCTCAATAAGGGTTGTTGACTCTGTTCAAAACTCTCTTCTCCTGTGTCACCTACCTAAACCCCCACCTCCTTTTTAATCTAATATCTCCCAGCCATGCATTTCTTTCTCAAGACAGACATTGTTGCTGCCCCAGACAGCCGGTCCTCTGTGTATTATCAACAAGACAGACCTGTGCTCCTCTCCTTCAGAGCTCCTCAATTACCATGCAGCTACACATGCTCACCATTCAGTTCAATGACAGATATTTGTCTTTCTTTTCAGAGCATAAATTCCATAAGCGAAATGACAAGACAAGGCCTCATTTGGTATCTCATCACAGACACATACTGTGGAAGCTTCACCTCATCCTCTCTGAAGCCCCCTCTCCACTATGTGCGGCCAGGCTATGACAACTGATAAATCATGCTGTGATTTACTTTCAGGGAATTAGCTCAGCTCAGAACCACACATTCTTTAGGATGGAGGACATGAAGAATGATACTGTAGGCTCTTATAGTCTCAACTCTCAGCAAGGTTGGGGCTTCAGGAAACACACTACTCTCCAGGTTTCTGACTCCTTAAAGAGCTTTTGTAGGCCAGTCTGACCATCTAGCCAGGAGCTTGTGTCCATAGTAAACATGTCTTTGATATTGGTGGAGGGCTGGGCAGTAGTAAGGGCAATGGTTTTAAAAGCATATTGCCTAATCTAAAGCCAGATTCTGGTACAAATTAGCTCTGATACTTTAGTGAATTTCTTATCATCTCTCTGACTGGGACTCTGCCATCTATAAAAAGGACAGCAAGTTATATTGTGATTTTGATGATAGGGAATATGCACAAACATAGTTTATATATAAGTAAAACAAAGGGTTTAGAACAGTTTCTAACATATTGCCCCTTCAGCACATTTTGAAGAGTTTAATTATTTTTTAAAGCTTATTTAGGGTCTAGAACACACTGTACCATTTCGAGTGCCAACACCTAAAACCACTTCCTGGGTGGTCTCCTGTTATTTTATTTTTTGGTAAGTGTGGTTTCTGACTCCCTTCTGATCTAAACATGTTTACCCCAATCTTACTTGGCTTATGATTTTCTCCCCCCCCCCCCGGATATCAATGCAAAGGCCAAGTTTTGAACTGTGGGAAATAGTCTTCTTATCTCAAGTATGCTTCAGCTCTGTCCCAAGAAAACTTAAAGGTTCGATCAGCCAAAAGAGACAGAGCTGGGAGGTGAGAGAGTTGAGGGAAGTGGCTTTTGTGAGTAGAAGAAACACTTTACTCCTCTGTGCTAAGTGCGACTGCATTCTAGCATGCAGTTCTAGCATGAGCTTTTGTACAAAATAATCCTTCCCCTTTCCATCTCTTTGTGAATCCTTTGGCTAGAAAACTGGCATCACACAAACAAAGATGCCAATGAAATGACTCACCAAGATGGGCTTCCAGGGGATTCTAACAGTCGGGCTACTGATACTAAAAGTTCAGAATACCCATGATACAACTCACAGACCATATGAATCCTAACAAGAATGAAGGCCCAAGTGTGGATGCTTCAATCCCACTCAGAAGGAAGAATAACAAAATAATCACCAGAGGCAAAGGGAGGGAGAGACCTGGATGAGAGAAGGGAAGGGGAGGGAAGAAAGGGGGCAAGATCAAGTATGGGGGGAAGCCCAGAGGGCCAGAAGAATAAATAGAAATATGCAGCAGTATGGGGTAGGGGTGGGGGAATCTCTAGAAAGTCCCATACACCAGGGATGGGAGAGGCCCCCAGGACCCAATGGGGATGCTCTTAGCCAAAATGCCCAACTGACACTAAAGACTTTTGAAAATGCCATAAAGAAATGGTACTATAGAATCTTCCTTAAGATATGTGCATATACATATACACACATTTAAGTGGAGTTAGTCTAAAACAAGGGAGGCAGTGCCTCAGTACTTGGCTCCTCTTTTTAAGTTGTTGATCAATGCAGTACCAAAAATCTTTTCAAAATTACAGACTATTGCCATTGCCATTAGCTGTCTCTAGAACTTGATGCTAAGATTCTATTGCCGAAGATACCACATGGTTGAGTCACAAGAAGTGGATAAATCAAACTCGTAGTGATCTGGAAGCTTCTTCCCTACTGGCTAGCTTTCTTTGTGATAGAATGTTCAATACACTCTATTGAAGGAGAAAAATCATGACTAGTCGTACAGGTACAGTAATGACCAACCTTGCAAGATATGCTTACTCAATTATGGCAGGATGGTTAAGGGAGCAAGCAACAAGTTTCCCGCTGGATTTAAAGCCTGGTCCACAAACTGAAACTCATGCCTGGTACTGAACTCCAAATCCTCAGCCAGATTTGTTTAAGGCATTAGGAGAGCACCTATTACTCTTATCCTGTTAAAAAGACATAGTATTAAACTTTAGTCAACATTTTTATGCTTATACCCATAGATTGATGCATCTCTTATCTCTCATCAGAGAAGTTATTTTTCCAGTAGATCATAATTACAACTTGTTAGGGGGCAGGAGAATAAGAGACTACAGAGCAGTCAGTTCTAAATGTGACATCTATATCACACCCCCTCACCCCAAATCTGAGAGATATCATAGAAGAGGGGTGATAGGATAGTAAGCCAGAATTAGTGGGCGCTTACTGCAAAAAAAGCATTTGCTAGATGTAACAAGGCCATTCCACACATGGACTCACAGTGGCTATGACTTCCTACACATCTGCATGAGATTAATATGGCCAAGATTCCAGCATGGATGAGAGAGGAACTCAGGAAGTCCCACCCCTAGCTGAGGAGTTATTAGCTGTTGGGGAAAGGAGAGTCTTCTTCTTTCAGGAAAGTGGGCCCTGAGAGGCTACTCATCGTCTAATAGATGGTTTTACAGCCACAGACATTTAGGGAGCCCTTTCTATACTCAATGGGTTTTGAAAAGGAGCATACTGAAGGAAAAGTGGCAGATGAATAAGGAAGGAATTGAGAGGAGGAAATGGAGTTTGGATTTGATCCAAACACATTGTATGCATATATAAAATTCTTAAACAATGAAAAAAATTTAAAAATACGGCTAATTAAAATTAGTGTTTTACTTGCAAGTTTTAAAAAAATAAAGTTAATTATGAATAGAGCTAGTTGGGGGGTGGGGAGGCAATCTCTGTAATGAGCTAGAAACCTAGGACAATGGAAACTCCCAGGAATCTATGAGGTTGACACTAGCTAAGACTCCTAGTAATGTGGGGTATGGAGCCTGAACCAGCCATCTTCTATAACCAAACCAGACTTCCAACGGAGGTACTGGGACATCAACCCAGCCACAAAACATTTAACCTACACTTTGTCTTGTCCACAAGATGTAGGGGTAAAGATGGAACAGAAATTGAGGGAATAGTCAACCAATGCCTGGTCCATCTTAAGACCCATGCCATGAGAGGGAGCCCACTCCTATCACTGTTAATGATATTCTGCTATGCTTGTAGATAGGAGCCTAGAATATTCACCATCAGAGATGTTTCACCCAGGAACTGATGGAAACAGATGTAGAGACCCACAGCCCAACTTTAGGCAGAGCTTGGGAAATACTGTGGAAGATGGGAAGAATGATTTGCAGGAATCAGAGAGGTCAAGGACAGAAACAAGAAACCTACAGAATCAACTAGCCTGGGCCCACAGGGGCTCACAGAGTCTAAGCCACCAAACAGAGAGCATTCATGGGACTGACCTAGGCCCTCTGCACATATGTTAACAATTGTGTACCTTGGTCTTCATATGAGACTCCTATCAGCAGGGTGTGAGTGGGGAGCAGGGGCTATCTCTGACTCTGTTGCCTGCCTTTGCAACCATGCCTCTCTATTGGGATGCCTCATATAGCCTCAATAGGAAAAGATGTACCTGTTTTTACTACAACTTGATATGCCAAGGTGGGTTGATATCCATGGGAGGCCTCTCCTTTTCTGAAGAGAATCAGAGAAGGAGTGGATGGAGGGGGGAGATGTGGAGGAGGGAAAGAACTGGGAGGAGAGGAGGGAGGGGAAACTGAGGTCATAGTCAGGATGTAAAGTAAATAAGTGAATTATTTATTTAAAAAGGAAAACAGCAATAACAAAATACAGCTAGTTAAGATTTTTATAGTCCATTCATTTGCTTGCCAAATATCTAGACTATTTCAGGTGCTACCACTGGACAGTTGAATTTTCAGATGTTTTATGGTAGATTCATTTTTTTTAAGTTCACTGATGAAGACTTAGATATGTCAAACATTGGGATAATTAACATGTAGCATAAATCATGGCATGTATTGTGTCAGATATAATCTGAGAATGTTTGGTAATCCTTTTTAGAAAGTTTGGTGTTGGCATTTTGATTTCCTAAAAATGTTTACATATGACTTTACTGGTTTTTATTTTAATGTTTATCATGTCCTTACTTCTATTTACTTTGAGTTTATTGTGTCCATCTTTCTCCTAACTCTTTAGAAGTATATAAAGATGTGAATTTTTTTTCTTTAAATCTAAACCTAAGTATCTAGCCCTACTTCTGGCTTAGCTGTGTCACCAAAACGTTGAAATGTCGTATGTCCGTTATAATTACTGGAAATATATTAATGATTCTAGTGACTTCCTTTTTCATCCAAATAGCTTTTAAAATTATTTTAGTTAATTTAAGTATTTACACAGGCATAGTTCTATTATATAGAAGTGTCTTTCCTTCAGTACCAAGGGTTCCTGGGTGCTACAGAAGAGATGCTCACCATGTGCATAGCCAGCTCTGGGTCAAGGATCCACAGGGATTTTCCTCCCACATCCTGAGGATTTCTGTATGAATTGTGTGCTTCTCTTTGGCAACCTGCCCTGCAAACTCCATGAAGTGCATTAGTAGCTTTTGACTCTAACCTACAGCATATGAGCAGTTTCCTCCTTGGGTTTCACCTGCGTGTGACAGGCAACAACCTTGAAAGCTCCCCCCCCCCCCAGGCAGGAATTAAGAAAATAGGTTTCTCTAATTATTAAAATTGTGTACTGATGCCCTACTCTAATTCTCCCCCAAAACTTGTTTCAGTCATTTTCCATGGCATTGTAGAGAGATGGAGTATGGTCTTGAACATCAATAGAGTAAGAGAGTGGTTTAAAATGAACATTTTTTTGTCTAACAAAATGCATTTAGTTTATCTTTATCAGAACCATGTTTATGTTTTTAACTTTTCATGTCTAATCATAAATTTTTTATGTTTATGAACTTGGAAGGGAAAGTATTGTTAATTTATTTCCCCATTTACAAGTTCTCATCACTGGGCAGTGAGATTACACCTGTGATTCTGTGTAAAAAGCTTTAAAACAAGACTTTCACCTGAGGCCATTTAAAGGCGATGCAAAGAGCCAGAACAGAGAGATGAATTTAACTTCATGGCAAACACAGTGACTTTGTCACTGGTTTACTTAAGTACGATATTATGATCTCACCAGTTGTGGGTCTTTTCCTGGCATGGACGAAGGCCTCTTCACCTAGACAGGGTGAAAGTACTCTAGCTAGCCCAAACATGGCAAACAGGGCTCTGGCAGACCTTGACTTTCTTCCTATTCCCTGTTGCTTGCTGAAAAATGTTAGATTGCATTCTTAAAGCTGGCCACTGAGGTCCATTCCCTTATTTGGCCACGTCTTCCTCCTGAGGCTGACTACCAAGGTCCAGCTATCAAAGAATTGAAGTCTAGCAATCAGAAGCACTCTGTGGCTGTCCTAATCAACCGAGTCCAATCAAAATTAAACACCTCATTCTAACATGAAGTTCCCTTTTACCTTTAAACTGCCATTTGCCTATGGGTCATGTCTATTTCCTCTCTTCGGATACAATCCTTTGTCCTTCTAGGACAAATATTCCTCCCCCTCCCTTGTTCCCTTCCTCATCCTCTGTCTCTGTTTTTTTGTCTCTTAATCCCTGTGCTTTGTCCCTCTGCAACAAATAAATTTCCTTTGTGCTGAGAACTTGGTCTTGGGATGTCTTGAGCTGAATATCAATCTCTTCATGGAGAGCTTAAGACAGACCAAATAAATGTTTTCTCTAATGTTTATCTTGGCAAACTAGTGGATAGAATTGGTGTTGTTTACAGGGACATGGTCAAAATCACCCTACAGGATTGTGGGCAACATATGGACAGATCATAGAAGAGTTGCCCCCACCACAGCAATTGTTAAGTTCTTTTATATCCTGGGGGAGGGATGGGACACATGCAGATATTTTATGCTACACTGCTCTGTGAGCCCTCCCACACCTCTACAAGGGAATGTTACTAGGCTCAATCCTGTGAGGTCGCAGGGGACCATCACAGTTGCTTTGATTTCAGGATTGCAATGGCTGTCCAGCCAGAGGGACAGAGTTCCACACTGCTGCACAAACGATACATCACTGGATGCTCTATACTTAGAGGATGTGTCCCTTGGTAATGGATGTAATGTGTAACCCAGTTCAGCCACCTCACCTGGTTTTGCTGTGAGTAAACATCAGGTTTGGCATGCCTGTTTGAATATTTTCTGTTTTGGGTTTGTCTGTGCCCACATGCAGGTTAAGTCTGTTTCAATTAAGTCACTTCCTTGTGTCTGTGCTTTAAGATAATTTTTTAAAACTCCTGTTCTCCAAGATACACCTCTCAGAGCATGGTCCTTATGTCATAGAATGTTTAAAGTATCTAAAAAGAAAAAGAAAAAAAAGAAAAAAAGAAAAAAGAATGTTTGTTTAGCCATTCTTATGTCTACCACCTGTTGTACACATCCATGAAAGTGCTGAATTTGTGAATTTTCCCTTTCTCTGGTGCATACTCCAAAATTGATTCAGCACTTTTTAATATAAACACTCAAGTTTTTATCCTATCTAAATAAAAAAAATCTGTTTTACTAGGTCAGATGCTACCAATGTCATATTTAGTGTTAAGATAATTCTTGGAGAGGTAAGCTTGGCAATTTCTTTCTGCTAGTTAATTAGAGCCATTTAAGTAGTAGTGTTTGTTTTGGGTGTTTAATAGCTTCTATTTATATTTTTTAAGTGACTGGTTCTTCACATATTACAAACAAATGAGGCTGGAACAGTGAATTCTGAACTATTCCAACTTCTGCTGACCTATGTAGATTTATCAGTCAGCTATAATGTAAAATCACACATGGCCGGGCTTTTGGGGAAAAAGTCATGCTTTCTACTCTACAGGACATAAAATAACCAACAGGAGCATGGGAAGGAAATCCAGGCAGAATTATGTGCAAAATTCAATGATACCAAGGAAAGGGGCAAATTTTGTTTAAAAAACGTATTGGAAGGTAACGAAAACATTGAAGCATGAAGCTGGGTTGGGGTTGCCTGGGAAGTCTCTTCACAGAAAGACTGTTGTCAAAGGAAGATTATATAACATTTGCTAACTGACAGCCTAAAACTTGTGCTTTATACCCCATGGTAGCTGTTGTTTTTAAATAATAGGGTGTTGTCTAGTGTGATATCCTGTCTCTTCGCTGTTTGTGTAATAGCTGTTATGGCTTTCACTCTTTTTCTCAGTAGACAATATCATGTTTTTCGGAGACCCCACCCTACACTTCAATTATTTCTTCCTTATGTACAGGACTGTCCATGGGACCTGAGCTTCCAGGAATAAGATGGGCTCATACTCAAAGAGTGACCTGGGCTATAGGTCCATCTGGACTTCTGCAGAGTAGGAAGAGCTTTAAGGAAAATACTCACAACCTAGTTGGTTGGACACAGCTCCATGGCACTAAATAGCTTAAAAAACAATTCTGAATTTCATTCTTTGAGGATATATCTGAGCACCCTTAACCCTCTAACCCAGCCACACTTATAGAGACAGGAAATTCAAAGACCTATCAAAAACAGAGGGACTAAAAAGTTTTATCAAAAGAAGCCATATAAAATAACTCTTTGGCCAACCCTCAGAAAAATGGACATAATACTACCTGAGGACCCAGCTATACCTCTCCTGGGCATATACCCAGAAGATGCTCCAACATGTAATAAAGACACATGCTCCACTATGTTCATAGCAGCCATATTTATAATAGCCAGAAGCTGGAAACAACCCAGATGTCCCTCATCAGAGGAATGGATATAGAAAATGTGGTACATCTACACAATGGAGTACTACTCAGCGATTAAAAACAATGACTTAATGAAATTCCCAGGCAAATGAATGGAACTTGAAAATATCATCCTGAGCAAGGTAACTCAGTCACAAAAGAACACAGTATGTACTCCCTGATAAGTGGATATTAGCCCAAAAGTTCGGAATACTCAAGATTCACTTCACAGTCACCGTGAGGTCCCGGATGGAGGAGTTGGAGAAGGGACTGAAGGAGCTGAGGGAGTTTGTAGCCCCATGGAGGGAGCAACAGTGTCAACTGGGCTGACCCCCTGGTGCTCCTGGAGACTGGACCACCAACCAAATAAAACACATGGGGGGACCCATGGCTCGGTCCACATATGTGGCAGAGGAAGGCATTGTTGGCCATCAGTGGGAGGAGAGGCCCTTGGGCCTGAGGATGTTGGATGCCTCAGTATAGGGGAATGCCTGGGAGGGAAGACAGGAGTGGGTGGGTGGGTGGGGGGATACCTTCATAGAGGCATGGGAGGGGGGATGGGATAGGGGGTTTCCAAAGGGGAGACCTGGAAAGGGGAAAGCATTTGAAACATAAATAAAGTATCAAAAAATAAAAATAAAAATAAAAAAAAGGAAAACCCCAGGTTTGTTCTAAAAAGGAAAAAAAATAACTCAGATCATTGATTTTATTTTTGTCTTCAAGAGGGAATATAAGTAGGCACAAACTCCAAAGGATAGTTCCCTCATTCCAAGAAGAGAAAGAAACACATGAATGGGTCACATAACTGTCCTTATTTGGAAAATACAAACTAAGTAGTGAAATAAGCTAATACATATTATGTGTGTGTGTATGTGTTTGTGTATTCTCATAATCTCATTTAATGTGGACTTTTATTTTCTGCAGGTATAAGCCAGCCTCCCCAAGGACTGACAGATGCTTGCTGTCGACTGGGTAATAAGAGTGCTGTTTTCAATTTCCTCTTCCCACTGACTGGTGCTCAGTTACTGGGAATAGAAGTGGATCTTAAAAAATGTGCATGGCATTAACATCTCTTCTAGAAGCTTCTCCATTCAAAGCTAAACAATTTCACCTTACAGTTTTGTTTTATTTTATAAAAATATTGAATCTATTATTTGTGTAAAATACATAACTCTATGCCTTTCAATCTATTAGATAATTGAGAGATTCTTTGCTAAATAACTTATCAAACTGGTGAGACCTTTCTTGGAGCATCTCATACACAAGTACACTGTGTTTTCCTCATTTCTACATGTTCCATTCCTCTTTCAACTTCCCCCAGCTTTCCCGTATAGCTCCTTCTCAAATTCATATCTTTCTCCTATTTGTACACACAATACACACATTTATATATAAACACACATGATTAGACATTTTTATGACACGCTTTACATATGCCAGAGTCAATGCTAAGGCTTTCTACTGCACTTTACAATTTCTCTGTTAGTTCCATATCTACAGCATAATTTTTCTACTCCCTACCCAAAATTTCTTTGCATTAGCATATTGGGCTAGAGAATTCTTTGATGTGAGGTCTGTTCTGTACTGTGTAGGTTATTTAGCAGTCTCCATGACTACTGTCAACTAGAAATCAGTAGTTGCATCCCTAATCCTCAACTCAGTTATAACAAATGAAAAAAACAAAAACAAAACAAAAAACCTTTCCAACATCATTGTCGAATATCCCTTGGCATAGAGAAATCACTATTGTTTTGTATTGAATTTTCCAAATCAGCTAGGAAATTTCCCCGTTTGCCCCAAATAAACAGACTGAGATGAGAACTTAAAACTATTGCCATTGGGAGAAACTTTTGTTCCCAAAGCGTTTCTGCTATTCTTGTGAATTTCAAGGTTCTAGTTGTGGTTCACAGTCATTTAGAAAAATCTATATACTTTATATATAAACTTAAGAAAACAGAATTTTAAAGTGCCAATTACCCCATAGAAAATGGTTTGCATAACAATATATTCATGTTAGAAATTAACATCTAGGTATGCAACTGGTTATAAGTTACTGGGAAGGTTTTTGTTGTTGTCAATTAATCCACATTATTAGTCTATGGGTCAGACATAAAGTTTGCTTACATTTTACACACTACACTCAGACATTCGCTGACCGTGCTGGCTTGGATTTGAGGCTCTTTCTTTCACCATCCACCTTGTTTGAAGGCCTAAAATTTTGAAAACAAGATAAGAAGATATAAAATACAGTGTTGGGCTTGGCTTCATTTACAAGAAAAGTTAAAAATGACAATTTCATTTTCTTCAAATGTAAGGGAAGAATTCTTTTTCTCTACAGTTTTTAAACTTTCTTGCTTTACCTCCTGGCCCCGAAATCCCACACATTTCTTTCAAGTGGTTCCCAGCTTGATTTTGTGAGTCCAAGAAACATGTGTGCTTTGAATATATTTGAACATGACCCTATAGTTAGTGATGCTTGGGACACAGACAGAGGCACTGGTATCTCACTCATTTAATGGGGTCTTATATGTTGCAGAACTGATCAGCAATGTGTAATAAGATAAGTAATGTGATCGTGATCTGTGGATCACTGTGGTTGTGAACCGTTAACTTTTCTCTTTATTCTTCTTTTTTTGTCTATGTGAGAGGAAAGAAAAATGCTGGATACAAAGTTTGTGACTTTAGCTTTTTTTGACAAAAATTCAAACTATAAATATTTAATCAATGATTGTGAAAAAATAAATTCAGAAAATTCTTCTTTTTCTATCTCTGGATGTGGGCATGAAACCTTATTTTGGTACTAAGCCGTGCTGGTTCATGCCTTTAATCTTAGCTTTTGGAAGTCAGAGGTCGGTGGATCTCTGGGTTTGAGGCAGCCTGGTCTACAGAGTGAGTTCCAGGACAGCTGTGACTACACAGAGAACCCTTATCTCAAAACAAACAATCCAACCAAGCAACAACAACAACCAAACAAAAACTTATTTTAGGAAAAGAAAATGAGGAAGATTGCAGGTAAGAGAGACAGCACATCACCAAGGAGGCAGAGAAAACATGGGTGGACAGATCCAGAGCAGTGAGGAAGGGAGGAAATTAAATCTGAAGATAGAACACCATAGCTGAGAACAAGGAAACAGGCTGCAGGGATGGGTACAGAAGAGGCTTGTATCCAATGGAATCCAAGTTCAACACAGGCCAAGAGGGATGTACTAAGAAGAGGACTGAAAACCCATTGGCTTAGTAACATCATGGAAAATAGTCTGGAAATAAAAAACTTGGCTTCTGAACAAAGACTTAAAGCAATGAAAAGACTAAATTAAATAAAACAGAGTGCCACTTTTTGGATTAGATAATGGAAATATGAACCTAGCTTGAGTACTATGTCAGAGACTTTTCTTTGCTATGGGGTAGAGGATGAGATCCTGGCAGAGGTGGTACCAAATATCTCTTTATTCTAGATTTTGATGTGTCCAGCTTCCATCACAATGCAGATAAAACTCAGGTTATCCATTTAATTGACATGTTCTCTGAGCACCTGCTATGTATGGAGTGGGTAACGGAAGATGAGCCGATGCAACAGGAAAGCATGTTTTGCCATGTTTTAGATTCTAAGGGAAAGAGAATAATGTAATAAATACACGAAGTTAAATAGGTGTGCCAAATAGACTCTTAGAAAGTCATGAGTGACATGAAAAATGATGTACCTAAAAAGAAAAATTCCAGACGTCAAATCTAAATAAACGGACCGAGATGAGAACTTTAAGGCAATGCAAGTGGAAGGAAGTTTTGATCTTAAAAGTCTCAGGAACCTCAAAATTGAGCAGAATATGGATTTCCTTGCATGGGAGGAGGAAGCTGAATTAACCAGAGGGTTTTTGTTAAGATAGGAAGGTATGCAAGCAGGACGAGCAGGTGGCAAAATCAGGTTGTCACAATGTTTTCCCTTTGCTGGCTGGTTTGTTCTTGGAATAAACTCTTTAGGGCAGGTGGTTTAGCCGGTAATGATTTAGTCTGTGTTAAAAGTAAAGGGAAGACAAATTTTGAGAGCCTGAGTACAGTTTTGGTCAAGCAAAAAATTCAATGGGTTTGTCACAGGCAGTTTTACATGGTCACAAGGGAAAGTGCTCTTGTGTATTGTCAAATAACGTGATCAATGAAGAGCACTATGAAAGCTAGCCTAACAGTAGAGTTAGATGAGCGAATAAAAGAAAGCCAAGACCTAAAAGCTGCAAGGAAGCAAAACACAATAGTTTTGGCAGAACAGCATCTCAGGAAGAGGAGACCAGTGTAAGGCATCAAGGCATCCAGGGATAGATTGATATCTTAAAAGTAAAATGATGGATTCTGTTTCCAAAGCTTTCTCCAATAAAGCCTATCTTTTAACCTGGTTCTTTGCTATGTTATTTTGCTATGTATTCCTTATTTTTCCATGCATCAACATCTTTTAAGGCCTTAGGATTGCTTTAACTGATATAATGTGACCGTAAGTTTTGCTATGCCAGTGAGTTCTGGGTATAACACTAAGTTGGTCTTGGTGACTTTTTGCTACCTCTTGCTCTGCCACACTTCTCTTGCAATACTGACTCTCAGAATAAGGAGTTTTATAGTCACTCTGCTCTGAGAACCCCAAGACAGGTGGAGAAGCCACTGGTGAGCTTTGGTTCACACAGCTCCAGCCAAGCTTCCAGAATGAACTATGAGACTGAGGAGTGGGCCAACATTAATGTAAAACCCAAGGAGCCTTCAGACAGCTACAGACTCAGCTCACGCTGGGCTGCAATCACAGAAGAACCTTGAGTGAAATATTTGAAACTGGGGTTAGGGTTGTAGCTCAGGGGTAGAGTGTTTGTTTGTCTTTGTGAGTCCCTGTGATTAGCTATCAGGTACCATAAAAAGAAGGAAGGAAGGGAGGGAGGAAAAGAGGGAGGAAGGAAGGAAGGGAGCAAGGAAGCAGGGAAGGAAAAAAGAAACAGCTCATCTGAAGTCAGTCAACACGTTAGAACCTGATAGGGAAAATGCGAAACTTTTATCTTTAAGAGATTTAATTTTGAAATGGATTAGTATGGAGCAATACTCAACTATAAAATAATTAGCAAATGAGTTTGAGACAAATGAACAAGGGAAAGCCTCATATGAACTGGCAAAGAATAAAATGGGAGGCACAGGTTCAAAAAAGGCTTGGGGTAGCAGATACTGGATATGGAGTTCCCAGCAACTAGGAGTATAGGCCAATATAGTTTTGGAGTTACTGAATGTGTCAAGGCTGAATATGTGAACAAGAGAGTCACCAGCACCTGGGGTTTTGTAATCCATGAATTAATGAGATCACATAGGTAAGCAAGCGTCCTCAGAATAGAAGAGGACCAGTATGATCTTGATCAGAATGTAGTAGAAGGACCCTTTTCAGCACCCCAAGGTGCAGTGTTGGAGAAAGGACAGAGACAACAAGGCAGGCAAGATCTAACAATGGGGAATCTGGGACCGTTAGGGAAGTGTTCAAAGAGGAACAAGCTCATGGATCAAATACTGCTGAGAAGGTTGGCTAGAACAAAAAGAGAAACTGATCTCTGTATTGTGCGATGTGGGCTCAGCTCGCCCTCCCTAATCTTTCCTGTTCCTTCTACAAGCAGTGCAATTGAGCATTTCCTAAGCATCAGGCACTTCTAAGCCTTGGAGACAGTAAGCCAAATGAAGTGGTCCTGCAAGAAGTCTATGAGTACTCAACCAACAAGACAATATTTACCGTACAATTACTACATCTAAGATATTGTGCTAAATACCACGAGGAATAGAAATGTGAGGAGACACATGCTTAGCCTAATTGGAAACATTAAACAAAAGTACAGACTGCTAAATCCTACTATAATCAAACCCTATAAAACATTTCACTTCAATAAGTGGGAGTAGATATGACTCTGCATTCTGTAATCAAGGAATGAGGAGCACAGTTTGGAAAAATCTAGAAAAATCTGGGAAGGTTCATGAAAATTCAGGGACAGGAAACATGTAGGTATGCAGTAGAGGTCACTAAATGACAATCTGAGAAAAAGAAAATGGATAGAGACAGTGAATCTGGACACACGGATGAAATGGGACATGATTCCTAAATGAAGGAAAATAGTAACAAAAGGATAAATATGCATTAATATGCATTAATCCAACTTACGTGGAGTATCTAAAACAATTAAACACATTACTGATTTTAGGCATTCAAAGAACTTCTTGGAACATAGTCTCAGAAGAATAAATGGGACTCCTTTACATTTAGAAATGTGTAGCCTTTTTTAGTGAAAGTGTTCCTCTGGACAACCAGGCTCCTTGCTGTCCTTGGACTTTCCACCAGGGACCAATATCTCTACCTTCTAGAAGTATGTCATCTTCTGGCTCTTACTTCTATATTGACAAGACTCCCCAAGAAAAAGTGCATCCCGCTTCTCCAGAATGTCAACCTTGTCCAACCTATGCAAAGGTTGAATGTAATAGGGCACATGAAGAGATTATGAGACAAGAAATACACGATCACCTAAGTAGTCACAAGGCCTTTGACAAATCTCAGCTTTCCTCTAAGACAAACGATCCAAAGCACATAGGAACAGAAGGGACATACCATGTCATAAGAAAGACTATTATAACAAATGTATACATGTTGCTTTACTAAATAGGGAAAGACAGAAAGCATTTCCACCAAAATCAGGAACAGTGTAACAGTTCCAACTCACTCTGTTCTTATTCAATGTTATTCTCAAAGTCTAAGTTAGGCCACTGAGACAAGGTAAATTGCTAGAAGGATATAAAAAGAAAGGAAGAGGTCAAAATCTCCCTATTTGCAAACAGTGTTGTCCTATACAATGTTGCCCTACACAATATCCTATACATTGTAGGATCACAAAAATAACCAGAAAAATCTTGGATCAAATAACACTTTCAACAAAGTAGCAGTATTCAAAAACAAATGCACAAAGGTAAGTAGCTTTTTAAAAAATATGCCAGCCATCAACTTCCTGAAAAAGAAATCAGGAAACAATTCTGTTTGCCATAGCTTTGAGCAAAACCAAAACAACAAAACTAAAAGAAGACAAAAATCAAAACAAAACAAAGTAAAAAGAAAAATAGCAAAGAAGAAAAAGGAAAACACTCAAGGAGATCAGCAACGTCTACAATGACTTTAATGCCCTGAAGAAAGAAATTACAGAGGACACTAGGCCATGTGATGGCGTCCATTCTCATAGCTTTTCAGAATTCACACTGTGAAAGGGCTTGTATTACTGATCAAATCTTCGGACTCAGCAAAACTCCATTAGCATTCCAATGACCTTCTTCACAGCACTAGAATTAACCAGCTCCAAATACCCCAAATTACCAGAGCAACCCTTAGCAGATAGACCAATGTTGGGGCATTACAGTCCATTGTACTGGTTCAGCACTAGACACAGAGATCAATGGACTAGGAGAGAAGGCCGAGGATTAAGGCCACAAAGCTTGCAGCAACCCAGTTTTTCACAGAGATGTTAAAAACATACATTGAAAGAAAACAACCTCTTCAAGAAATGGTGCTGACAAAACTGGATATTCACTCAGAAAAATGAAAGTAGGTCTACCTCTTTTGCCTTGCACAAAACCAATTCAAAACTGATCAAAGACAACATAAGTTCTGAAACAATGAGACTACTCTAGGAAAATATAGGTAAGACACTCCAAGAGACAGGTGACATGAAGGACTTTCTGATAAAGGATACCAATATCGTAAGAAATAACCCTTAAAACTCATAAATGGGTACATGACGTTACAATGCCTTTTCACTAAAAACAAACAAAATAAAAACAAACAACCAGAACAGAACAAAACCCCCAAACACTAGAATGAAGAGACAGTCAGCAAAAAGGGGAAAGTCTTTGCCAACTATACATTGACAGGAGATTAATATGTTGGTAAATTATACCATATCAATCAAACACTAAAATTCTTCCAATCTGTAAATGATCTCTTGAACTGAAGAGACATTTCTCAAAGGAAGAAATAAAAATGGCCATAAACTCTGAAGAAATTCCACTACTATTACTTTGGTCAGTGCACCTATTATCAAACTGCTTTTTAAATACTTATCTTCCTATATGTAGATTAGCGTAGCTCTCAGCCCACATCAAAGCAATGTCTTTTTGCTGGGAATGGCAATTAATACAAAGATTTACAGTTAGTGAAAGAGCAGAGAATAAGGGATGGTTGAGTGCTCAGCTTATGTGAGAAATGTATACCACATCCCTACTTCAAGCCTCAGTAACATCACACAAGCAAGTGGAAAGATTGCTGGCCAGAGTTGGGGGGGGGGGTGCTGCCATGAAACAGACTGGATATGATTTGGCCATTGTACCTGTGAATTCACAGCATCAGTAGGCACTCAGGAGAAGCCAGTCACACTTCCCGAATAGGGTATAGCTAACTACCCATCTTCCGCAATGTTCCCTCCATCTTAAAGGAGTTCACAGGGCTCTTACAGACTTCCCACCCATCTTCTACAGTGTTCCCCTAGTCTTACAGGGAATGGTATAAATGTGTTTTTTTAGGGCTGAGCCTGCAAATGCTGCTTAGTTCCTGCATCTTGCTCAGCTAGGAGTGTCTGCAGTCATTGTCATTCTTTGAAAGGGGCAGCTTCTCTGATTAAGTATGGGAGCAGCTTTTGTCTAGGTGTGTAAGTACACATAGAGGCAGTGTGCTGCTCTGTCAATTTACTTAAACTCCAGTAATAAATTACTTATGTGAACCTACAACTTCCCAAGACCAGGGTTGCAGCTATACGGCCCCAGGAATCAGTCAATAGGATAGAGCAGTGGACCCTAATGTAAGTCTACTCAACTATAACAATCAGATTTTTGATAAAAGTGTCAAAAGTACACATCAGAGAAAGGATATCTTTAACAAATGGTGTTAGGCAGCCTGAATATCAGCACTGAGGAAGGAGGCAAGATCCTTATTCCTTGCGTTATATAAAACAACTCAAAGTGGATCAACAACCTCAACAGACCTGACACACTAGACATACCAGAGGAAAAGGGAGGCAGAAAGAAAGCTCCAGCAAACAGGCACTGCGAATGGTTCTCTGGATAGGATTCCAGTCGCACAGGAAATAAAACCAGGGATCCAGACAAAGGTTTCCTGACATTGACAAGCTCTGTACAATGAACAGAACTCTCAATCCTTTGAATGGGAGAACCTTTTTTCTAGCTATACATCCAACAGAGGATCAAAGATGAGAATATAAACAGAACTCAAAAAAAGCAACCCGCAGAAACCAAACAACTCAATTAGAAACAAATTAACCACGGAACTAAACAACTAGTTCTCAAAAGAAGAAACATCAACGTCTAGGAAACATTTTAAAGTGCCAATGTCTTAATGCAGAGTAACACTATTTTAAGAATTCATCTCAGCTGGGCATGGTTACAACATGCCTGTAATCTCAGTTCTTCAATGGCAGAGGGAGATGGATCTTTATGTGTTTGAGCCCTGCTTGGTCTACACAGTGAGTTCCAGGCCAGATAGAGCTACAAAGAAGGGAGCATTTTTAAAAGAACTAAATAACAAATAAACACCCAAGATTTCATTTCAGCCCAGTCAGAATGGCTATCATTAGGAGTACAAATGACAGCAAATGCAGGTGTGGATTTTACTGTTAGTGGGAGTGAAAACTAGTGAAGCCATTGTAGAATTAGAAACCTGTCTGAAGATCCTAAAAACAATAAGAATAAAACTACCATGTGCCCCAGCGATTCCACTCCTGAATATATACCCAAATGACTCTCCACGCTATTACAGGGATAGCCGAACATCTGTTTTCATTTCTGCTCTATTGATGATAGCTAGGACGCAGAAGCAGCCTAGTGCCTGCCAGCTGATGAATGGATGAGAATGTGGTCCACGTATACAATGGGCTTTTATTCAGCTGCAAAGAAAAAAGCAATTATGAAATTTACAGGGAAATGGATGGAAGTACAAACGTTATAGTGAGTGAGGTAACCCAAATAAAAAATATGAAAGGAGGTTTGGAGGAAGTCACCCTGCATGACGGGATACTGCTGTTCCTAGAAAGGTTGGGGTACTGCATATAGTTTCTAGTCCCAGGTATGATAAACCTCCATAGGAGTGGGTCAGGGAGACCCCATAAGACCCCTGTACAAGGTCTTAGTCCTTCGGGGTTTTCATTAGAATTAGAAGAATGAGATCCTATTACAGGTGACAATATACACTTTAGCTTTTAAAGCAAATGCCCGTGGGTACTGAACTGGAAACTTCCTCTGTACTATTTAGCATTCAGACCACCAGAGGGCGCTGAGTGGACTGCTGGGGAAAAACAGGCATTAAGGTCTTGCCAGCCATGATCCCTATTAACCAGAGGTCCAAGGGGAATAGTAGAGCAGTAGTAGCTTGACTCAGATGAGGGTAACCAACTGCTCTCTGCTTGGATTTCAGATCTTCTCCATGAATGGGGGGGGGAGGGGGTTGTGACCCATGATAACACTTTTAAGTCATTTTCAATCTTTTATCTTGTTTGAAATTCTTGCATCCTATCCTGTAACTAAGAGCTCTCTTTTGCTTTGCATTCCCATGACTTTAAAAATATGAAATAAGCACTTACTGTGGGGGTAACTGAAACAAGAACACAACTCAGCATTGATCCTCACACAGGTCTCCACCTCCCAGATGATCGAGGCATTGATTTAAATCATTGTGGCCAAAATAAAATAGCAAATGCTGTGCAACTCACTGAGCTTCTCATTTCTGAATTTTATTTATTGGCACTTGTCTTGGTGCTAGATAGACGGGCCAAAGTAAAATGTATAATGTTTACCAATTGTTTCCTAAATACTATTATGGTTTCTATAATTTTTGAAAAAGTTACTTATTTT
>CM052718.1:39024962-39101257 GCA_028551405.1 Uromys caudimaculatus | reverse complement strand
CCTGGCACATCATTTTATTTTTTGAGAAACTACAGCTATTAGAGTTATTGAAATTAGACAGTTGATTTCATTTTTAAATTTAGGCATCCTACATTTTGTACCAAGTGATGAGAACTTACTTAGTAGAAATACCTATGAAAGACTTATGTAAATATTACTCCATATACAGAAAACGATATTGTACTTATCACCCACATTCTTTTGGATTGACTAATGACATCTTTTCACTAAGTTAGCAAAATTTGCAAAGACATTTGGGCTTAATATGCCAAAGGTGCCCTACAGTTTTTCAGGATATGTTGGTTATGCTTGTGAATCAAATATTGAAAGCTTAACCTTTGAAAAAAAATTGGAGAATTTTGTACATAGATATAATGTGTCTTAATCAAATCCATACCATCTCTCTCCCATCTGACTGCTATCATACCTCTTATCACATTTATCTCCCAGATTTGCAACAGATAGAAACCACTACAGAAAAACCAACCAGTCAAAATGTGAATTGTGGAGTTGAGCTAATGGGTGCATCTACAAAACACTCTTGCACCAATACTCAGAAAATATTCTATAAGAGGTGGAGAAAAGATTGTAAGGACTAGAGGACCAGGGAGTTTGGTGTGGGATTATGTCTTTTAGTAATGTCAGAAGCTACACTTATAGACTATTATCAACACGACTGCTTAAACATCAGTTCAACAAGGATGGCACTAATAGACATGCCAAGGAGGATGTGGGAAAGCCAACAAGGCCTCAACCCTACACAAAGAACAACAGAAACTAAAGAATTCTGAGAATTGGAGAAATGGAAGAACATACCAGTTCGTTATTTAATATTAATTCCATATACTCTTTTAAGAACCTACTAAATTCATTTAGTGCTGCCAACATGTGCATGAATGTGGTGCCATCTGTTGGAACATGCATAGCCTCTCATGTCTGACACTTACCTCTTCTGCTGCCCTGTCTTCTTGCATAGTGACATGACAAAATATTGTAGAATGTTTATGTTCATTCCACCGTGGGTTAAGTCTACCTGTTTACATTGTTTCTCTAAACTACATTTTCATGATCTTCAGCAAGAATATTTCATCTAGAAGAGACTTGAGAATAATTGTTTTTGATTTTATGCCATCTTACTAAGTACTATTAACAATAAATCCAGTTTTAAAATTCCAGTGAGTCAATGTTTGGGACAACTGAGAATTCTAACCAATTGGAAGAGTACTGTAATCAGGACCCTCTACTAGAGTACCCTAGAGCCAGTAGATAGAATTGACTATAAATGTAAATGCTGGTCCAAGACTTTTGTACCAACTCATAACTTTGGAAAGGGAACAGCTTTCACCAACAATGCTCTATCAAGACTCCTATGTTTAATTGTCTTTTTCAAAAATCTACTAATCATTCTTTTAATTTTCTATAAGCCTTTGGTCAGTTGTAGTCTCATCCAATCAGACCACAAAAATTATTGTGGCTAGTGTTTCCAGTGGAGCCCATATGAAAAGCAACCTTCAACAAATCACCCTATGACTTAAATTGTTGTTTGTTTTTTTCTGAAAGAAAAATTAATTATTCTAATATGTTGACCAGGGACTATGCAATTTAAATATTGAATTTAATAACTTTTAGAGTGATGGGTCATATATTTACCATCTGGAAGAAATTAATAGAGATACAAATATGTTATCTGGCTAGGGAACATAATTCTATAGCAATGCTTTATAATATCTGTGGACTTCATCCACCAACCTCTTGAAATTCCCTAGGCTTGTGGTTACTAGGATGCAATGTCTAGCTATATATTTCAATTCTTTTTTTTCACCTTAATATTTATTTTTCAATTCAGCATTCTTTAGAAGATATCTATACCTATTCAGAATTCTACAAAAAGACCTTTGCTGTCACCTCTCATCCGACTATTCATTTGGTAATTGCAACTGTCTCTAGAATGACTATGTATTAGAACTGTTTTCATATCATGAGGGCAATTTATGAGTGTCTTTCAGTTGCTCAGCAACAACTGAATTCATTCATCTTGTATAGAAGGTGGCCTGGTGGTGTTGAGCTTTTCCTGAGCTCTGTGTTCGAGGAAAACATTGATGATTAAGAAATACACTCATCATTGCATAATTTTTTAGTTTAGTGTGTGTGTGTGTGTGTGTGTGTGTGTGTGTGTGTGTGCATGTGTGTGTGTGCATGTATGAGGATCATAACACATGTGTGGAGGTCAGAGGACAGCTTTTAAGAGCCAGTTCCCTCCTTCTACCATGTGATTTTCAGGAATCAAACTTTGGTGGTCAGGTGTGGTAGTAAGTGGTTGCTGATCTCCCTAACCTTATTTAAAAACTAACAAATAAACAAACAGACAAACAACAACAACAACAAAAACAAATTCCAAAGTAGTGAACTAAAAGAAATAATAAATGGGCAGAAGTTATGAAATGGAAGCAAATAAAAATACAAAAAAAAAAATCAATGCAACACAGAGTTGATTTCTTTAAAAAAAAGCCATCTTGATAAATTCTTAAGCAAATTAACCAAAAGGGAGAAGACACAAGTTGATAAAATCACACATGAAAAAGGAGATATCACAAAGAAAAAAAAGTTTGAGTGGCTTCCTTAAACTAGCTGTGTGATATTTTTTTGTGAGTGAATTAGAATGAAGTGATTTTGCTTTCAAAATTAGAAAAGGAGAGTGACTGCTTATCCCCATAGTAGTCACCAGAGCCTTCATCTGAAAGCTTTCCTACTACAGTGGGGTGATGGTTAATGCAGAAACCTATAACTGGCCAAAGTGCCAAGAATGAGTTATGATCAAGCTCTTGGTACTAAATGGAACATTTATATCAACTCCTCTAAGGCTCTGGGAACATCATGGCAGAGGAAATGGGAGGAGTTCAAGCATGGGAGATATGCAACAAACAGATGTCCTCTGGGCATGCCATAACTGTCCCAGTCAGAAACTCACTGCAGCTGTGCTTATACACAGAATCTGCACAGGATCGGGCCTATTAACATTTCCTCACAGAAGGAGGAGGCTGCATATGAGACCTCTTGATGGACTATTGGAAGATAATAGTTATGGGAGTGGAGTATGTTGTTTTCTGGAGTGCTGTAGCCACTGAGATGCTGCCCTTTGTCACCACTGAGATGCTGCCCTTTGTCACCACTGAGATGCTGCCCTTTGTCACCACTGAGATGGTGCCCTTGCCCTAACTTTTCAGCCTCCCAAGCTCATGTGAGAAACTAATTTAATTCCTTGAGTCAACAAATGCAAAACCAGAAATTATAGGTGTGATAAGAAGGTGACTTCCAGTGGAAAATAGAGTGTTGAGAGGTAGATGGAGGTGAAGTGGATAAATTTATTATATAAATGTTCGAAATGATAATCAATAACAAAAAATTTAAGAAGGAATGAGTGAGTACCTTAGTAATAAAAATATTGCTTAGAATGTGTAAGGGCCCGGGTTCAAATAGCAATGGGAGATATCCACCATGTTCATAGCAGCCATATTTATAATAGCCAGAAGCTGGAAACAACCCAGATGTCCCTCAGCAGAGGAATGGATACAGAAAATGCGGTACATCTACACAATGGAATACTACTCAGCTATTTAAAACAATGACTTCATGAAATTCACAGGCAAATGGATGGGACTTGAAAATATCATCCTGAGTGAGGTAACTCAGTCACAAAAGGATGAACATGGTATGCACTCACTGATAAGTGAATATTAGCCCAAAAGTTCAGAATACCCAAATTTAACTTTACAGTAACTGCTGGACTGAGAGTGAGGTCCCAGATGGAGGAGTTGGAGAAGGGATTGAAGGAGCTGGGGGAATTTGCAGCCCCATGGAGGGAGCAACAGTGTCAACTGCCTGACACCCCCCAACGCCTGTGCTTTTGGAGGCTGGATCACCAACCAAAGAATACACATCGAGGGACCCATGGCTCAGACCACATTATGTGGCAGAGGAGGTCCTTGTTGGCCATCAGGGGAAGGAGAGACCCTTGGGCCTGAGGGTGTTAGAGGCCCCAGTAAAGGGGAATGTCAAGGTGGGAAGACAGAAGTGGGTGGACGGGTGGGTGGAAGGGGGAATACCCTCATAGAGGTGGGAGGTGGGGAGGGGAAAGGGGGTTTCCAAAGAGGAGACCTGGAAAGGGGAAACCATTGGAAATGTAAATATAGTATCAAAAAATTAAAAAAAAAAAAAAGAAATACAAAAAAGCAACCAAAGATTGTAAAGATTTTTGTAAATTATGTGTCTCATAAAGAGTTTGTATCTCGCTTTTTTAATTTGCCAAAATAGGTAGGATCCAAGAGTTAAAACTCATAAGCCTCTCTGTACTTTTCCATTCAAACCACAAGACAATTCGAGCTGTTATACAAAAAAAAAAATAAATAAGGATAAAAACTTTTGCAGGGGCCCGCCCACTGCCCACCCCCTGGACGTCTGCACCCCTGCAATCCCCCGAGCCACCTCGGGCTGGGGGGCAAGGAGGGGGATGCAGGCTGCGGACCGAGGTCTGCCACACCGGAGCCCTCTGCCAGGCGCACCACTCAGGACCTCTGCCTTGGTCACCAGGGCTCCATAGCCAAATAGTGCCAGGAGAAAGCTATCCTCCCAGGAGTGTGGAAAAGCTGTGAGTGGGGTTAAGACGAGTACCACTGCTCAGCGGGACCCTCCTGGAATTCTCAGGACACAGGGACTGAGGAAAAGCCTGGTACAGGAGCCTTCCAATTTCCATCTGTGCCTGAGGACCTCAGCTGTGTCACAGGGCTCCATAGCCAAATAGTGCCAGGAGAAAGCTAGACTCCCAGAAGTGTGAACAAGTCTGTCTTCTCAGAGGGACCCACCCGGAATCCCAGTACACAGTGACTGAGGAGTAGTCTTCTGGTTTCTTTTGGTGGCCAGGGAGCTGATCCTGTGACACAGGGCTCCATACTCAAATAGTGCCAGGAGAGAGCTGGTATCCCTGGAGTGCCGACACACCTAAGAGCACAGGCAAGACCACCACTTCTGTTCAAATTCACTGGATCAGGAGGGACCCTTGCAGAGCCATCAGGACACAGGAACCAACGGACAGCTGGGGACAAGATCCTCTGGTTTCTGTCTGCACCCCAGCACTGACCCTCTAACACAGCTCTCCAAACCCAAATTCCTCTCACAAAGAAGTGGTCTTCAAGGAGTATTGACACAGAGGCTTGCAGGAGGGACAAGCCACAGTCAGAGAGAGTAAGACCAGCTACATCAGAGATAACCAGATGGCAAGAGGCAAGGGCAAGAACATAAAGAACAGAGAACAAGACTACTTGGCATCATAAGAACCCAGTTCTCCCACCACAGCAAACCCTTGATACCCCAACACACCAGAAAAGCAAGTCTCAGATTTAGAATCACATCTCATGATGATGATAGAAGATTCTAAGAAGGAAATAAATAACTCCCTTAAAGAAATACAAGAGAACACAGGTAAAAACCTAAAAGCCCTTAAGGAGGAAACACAAAAATCCCTTAAAGAATTACAGGAAAACACAGTCAAACAGGCGAAGGAAATGAACAAAACCATCCAGGAACTAAAAATGGAAATAGAAACAATAAAGAATCATAAAGGGAGACAACTCTGGAGTTAGAAAACCTATGAACGAGATCAGGATACAAGAGATGCAGAATACAAGAGATCGAAGAGAGAATCTCAGGTGCAGAAGATACCTTAGAAAACACTGACACAACAGTCAAAGAAAATGCAAAATGCAAAAAGCTCCTAACCAAAAACATCTGGGAAATACAGGACACAATAAGAAGACCAAACCTAAGGACAATAGGTATAGAAGGGAGTGAAGATTCCCAACTTAAACGACCAGTGAATATCTTCAACAAAATGATAGAAGAAAACTTCCCTAACCTAAAGAAAGAGATGAACATAAACATTCAAGAAGCCTACTGAACTCTCAATAGATTGGACCAGAAAAGAAATTCCTCCCATCATATTATAGTCAAAACACCAAATACACAAAACAAGGAAAGACTATTAAAAGCAGTAAGGGAAAAAGTAAAAGTAACATATAAAGTCAGACCTATCAAAATTATACCAGACGTCTCACCAGAAACTATGAAAGCTAGAAGATCCTGGGCAGATTTCATACAGATATTAAGAGAACACAACTGCCAACTCAGGCTGCTATACCCAGCAAAACTCTCAATAATCATAGATGGTGAAACCAAAATATTCTATGACAAAACCAAATTTACACAATATGTTTCCATAAACCCAGCCCTATAAAGGATAATAGATGGAAAATGCCAACTCAAGGAGGGAAACTACACCCTACAAAAAGCAAGAAAATAATCTTTCAACAAACTCAAAAGAAGATAACCACACAAACATAAAAATACCATCGAAAATAACAGGAACCAACAATCACTATTCCTTAATATCTCTTAACATCAATGGACTCAATTCCCCAATAAAAAGACATAGACTGACAGACTGGTTCCATAAACAGGACCCAGCATTTGGTGCACCCAGGAAACACACCTCCGTGTTAAAGACAAACACTACCTTAGAGTAAAGTGCTGGAAAACAATTTTCCAGGCAAATGGTCCCAAGAAACAGGCAGGAGTAGCCATTCTAATATCTATAAATTCATAATATTTTATGACCAAAAGTCATAAAAAAAAAGATAAGTAAGGATACCTCATATTCATCAAAGGAAAAACCTACGAAGAAGAAATCTCAGTTCTGAACATCTATGCTCCAAATGCAAGGGCACCCACATTCATAAAAGAAACTTTAACAAAGCTCAAAGCACACATTGCACCTCACACAATAATAGTGGGAGACTTCAACACCCCACTATCATCAATGGATAGATCTTAGAAACACAAACTAAACAGAGACACCTTGAAATTAACAGATGTTATGAACCAAATGGATTTAACAGATATCTATAGAACATTTCATCCTAAATCAAAAGAATATACCTTCTTCTTACCACCTCATGGTACCTTCTCCAAAATTGATCATGTAATCGGTCACAAAACAAACCTCAACAGATATATGAAGATTGAAATAATCCTATGCCTACTATAAGATCACTACAGATTAAGGCTGGTCTTCAATGGCAACACCAACAACAGAAAGCCCACATACACATAGAGGCTGAACAATGCTCTACTCAGTGATAACTTGTTCAAGGAAGAAATAAAAAAAGAAATTAAAGACTTCCTAGAATTTAATGAAAATGAAAGTACAACATACCCAAACCTATGGGATACAATGAAAGCAGTGTTAAGAAGAAAATTCATAGCTCTGAGTCCCTCCAAAAAGAAACTGGAGAGAGCATACACTAGAAGCTTAACAGGACATCTGAAAGTTCTAGAAGAAAAAGAAGTTAATATATCCAGAAGGAGTAGAAGGCAAGAAATAATCAAATTAAGGGCTGAAATCAACCAATTAGAAACTAAAAGAACTATACAAAGAATCAACAAAACCAGGAGATGGTTCTTTGAGAAAATCAACAAGATAGAGAAACCCTTAGCCAGACTAACCAGAGGGCACAAAGACAGGATCCAAATTAACAAAATTAGAAATGAAAAGGGAGATATAAAAATAGATTCTCAGGAAATTCAACAAATCATCAGATCCTACTACAAAATCCTATACTCAACAAAACTGTAAAATCTGGATGAAACAGACAATTTTCTAGACAGATACCAAATACCAAAGTTAAGTCACGATCAGATAAACCATCTAAACAGTCCCACAACACCTAAAGAAATAGAAGCAGTCATTAAAAGTCTCCCAACTGACAAAAGCCCAGGACCAGATGAGTTCACTGCAGAATTCTATCAGATCTTCAAAGAAAACCTAATATCAATACTCTTCAATCTATTTCACAGAATAGATACAGAAGGAACACTACCCAATTCATTCTATGAGGCTACAGTTACACTGATACCAAAACCTCACAAAGACCCAACAAAGAAAACTTCAGACCAATTTCCCTTATGAATATCAATGCAAAAATACTCAATAAATTCTTCAAAATCGAATCCAAGAACACATCAAAAAGATCATTCACCAGGATCAAGTAGGCTTCATCCCAGGGATGCAGGGATGGTTCAATACCCAGAAATCCATCAATGTAATCCAATACGTAAACAAACTCAAAGAAAAAAACCCACAATGTCATTTCATTAGATGCTGAAAAAGCATTTGACAAAATTCAACATGCCTTCATGATAAAAGTCTTAGAAAGACCAGGAATTCAAGACCCATACCTAAGCACAGTAAAAGCGATATACAGCAAATCAGTACCCAACATCAAACTAAATGGAGAGAAACTTGAAGCAATCCCACTAAAATCAGGGACTAGACAAGGCTGCCCTCTCTCTCCCTACCTATTCAATATAGTACTTGAAGTTCTAGCTAGAGCAATTAGACAACAAAAGGAGGTCAAATGGATACAAATTGGAAAGGAGGAAATCAAAATATCACTGTTTACAGATGATAAATTCGTATCCTTAAGTGACCTGAAAAACTCCACCAGAGAACTACTACAGCTGATAAACAACTTCAGCAAAGTGCCTGGATATAAAATTAACTCAAACAAATCAGTAGCCTTCCTATACTCGAAGGTTAAAAAGGCTAAGAATGAAATTAGGGAAATGACACCCTTCACAATTGTCACAAACAATATAAAGTATCTTGGTGTGACTCTAACCAAACAAGTGAAAGATCTGTATGACAAGAACTTCAAGAATCTGAAGAAAGAAATCCAAGAAGACCTCAGAAGATGGAAAGATCTCCCATGCTCATGGATTGGCAGGATTAATATAGTAAAAATGGCCATCCTGCCGAGAGCAATCTACAGATTCAATGCAATTCCCATCAAAATTCCTACTCTATTCTTCATAGACTTAGAAAAAGCAATTCTCAAATTCATTTGGAATAACAAAAAACCCAGGATAGCAAAAGCTATTCTCAACAACAAAAGAACTTCTGGGGGAATCAGCATCCCTGACCTCAAGCTGTATTACAGAGCAGTAGTGATAAAAACTACATGTTATTGGTACAGTGACAGGCAGGAAGATCAATGGAATAGAATTGAAAACCCAGAAATGAACCCACACACTTAAGGTCACTTTAACTTTGACAAAGGTGCTAAAATCATCCAGTCGAAAAAAGACAGTATTTTCAACAAATGGTGCTGGTTCAACTAGCAGTTTACATGTAGAAGAATGCAAATTGATCCATTCCTATCTCCCTGTATAAAGATCAAGTCCAAGTGGATCAAGGACCTCCACATAAAACCAGATACACTGAATCTAATAGAAGAGAAAGTGGGGGAAAGTCTCAAACACCTGGGTACAGGGGGAAAGTTCCTGAACAGAACACCAATGGCTTATGCTCTAAGATCAAGAATCGACAAATGGGATCTCATGAAATTGCAAAGCTTCTGTAAGGCAAAAGACACTGTCAATAGGACAAAGTGGCAACCAACAGATTGGGAAAAGATATTTATCAATTCTACGTCCGATAGATGGCTAATATCTAATATATACAAAGAACTTAAGAAATTAGACTCCAGAGAACCAAATTACCCTATCAAAAAATGGGGAATAGAGCTAAACAGAGACTTCTTAACTGAGGACACTCGTAGGGCTGAGAAGCACCTAAAGAAATGTTCAATATCCTTAGTCATCTGTGAAATGCAAATCAAAACAAGTCTGAGATTCCACCTCACACCAGTCAGAATGGCTAAGATCAAAACTCAGGTGACAGCAGATGCTGGCAAGGATTTAAAGAAAGAGGAACACTCCTCCATTGCTGGTGAGATTGCAAGCTGGTACAACTACTCTGGAAATCAATTTGGTGGACCCTTAGAAAAATGGACATAATACTACCCGAGGACCCAGGTATACCACTCCTGGGCATGTACCCAGAAGATGCTCCAACATGTAATAAAGATACATGCTCCACTATGTTCATAGCAGCCATATTTATAATAGCCAGAAGCTGGAAACAACCCAGATGTCCCTCAACAGAGGAATGGATACAGAAAATGTGGTACATTTACATAATGGAATACCACTCAGCTATTAAAAAACAATGACTTCATGAAATTCACAGGCAAAAGGATGGAACTTGAGTATATCATCCTGAGTGAGGTAACTCAGTCAACAAAAGAATGAACATGGTATGTATTCACTGATAAGTAGATATTAGTCCAAAAGTTTGGAATATCCAAGATTCACTTCACAGCTACCGTTGGACTGAGCGTGAGGTCCCAGATGGAGGAATTGGATAAGTGACTGAAGGAGCTGAGGGAGTTTGCCACCTCCTGAAGGGAGCAACAGTGTCAACTGACCAGACCATCCGGAGCTCCCTGAGACTGGACTACTAACCAAAGAATCCACATGGAGGGACCCATGGTTTGGGCCACATATGTGGCTGAGGAAGGCCTTGTTGGCCATCAGGGGGAGGAGAGGCCCTTGGGCCTGAGGGTGTTAGAGGCCCCAGTAAAGGGGAATGCTAAGAAGAGAAGATGGGAGTGAGTGGGTGGATGGGGGAATACCCATTCAGAGGAAGGGGGAGGCGAGAGGGGATAGGGGGTTTCAAATGGGAGACCTGGAAATGGGAAAACATTTGAAATGTAAATAAAGTATCAAAAATAAATAAAAAACTCATAAAAAAGAGTTTGTATCTCCTTATATGGAATAATTATAACTTAATCATAAAGATGATAAAATAATCTAATAAAATGACAAGTCTTAGCAATAGACATTTCTCCAATAAATGTATGGAGATGTTGGCATCATTAGTTATAAAGCTAATGCAAATCAAAACCAGATTTGGACACTGCCTCAGACCACAACAGCTAGAATGAAAATAACAGGTTATAAAAGATATTGGCAGGAATATGAAAAAATTTGGAAGCTTCACTGAGTTAATAGCATTGTGAAATTATGAAGCAACCTCAGAAACCATTTTCATGCTCAAATGTATATGTATCATCTGACTCATCAATTCTGATCATAGGCACATGGTTAAGAGAAATGACAATATCTATCAGTACAACAACTTGCATAGAAGTGTTTACAGGTTACACGAATGAGATTCATAATAGCTAAAAGGGGAAATCAACCTAAATGTCCAAGAATTGAGGAGTAAGCAAAACTCGGAATGCCCGTATCATAGCAGATAGTTTGGACATAGGTGGAATAGAACAACTTTACATGCAACAACATGGATCAACATTGAACATAATACATATGGAGGATGATTATCACAAAATGTCATGTGTTACATGGTGCATCACTTGTAGTGTTCAGAAAAAATACCAATGTAGAGACATGAAAGTAGGCAAAAGGTTGCTTAGGGAGGAGAAGCATAAAGGGGGTAGGATATAGTAGCTACAGAGCAATTCTTTTTGAATTAATTTTCAGAAATGACAGTTTTAAAATATGTGACTATATAAAAACATTACAGTATTCACGTCAAATGAATGGTTGTTTTGATAAGTGAGTTGTATCATAAAAGGAAGCTGTTAAAAGCCAAAGGGAAAAATGTGCTATAGTGCAAATATTTAGCTAGCACTCTCATGTTTATTGGAGATTCATTTTGAAATCTCATTTTCCATAATTTTTTCCTAAATTTTTGATCGCTTTTGGTATTACTTGAAAGACTCATGCTGATACGTTCTAGGTAATGCATGTGTTTAGTTGGGTGTGATTTGACTAGTCTTGAAGATAGAAGATGACCTCTCTCATCTGTCTGGCTCTTGGAGTTGAATTTTAGCTATGATACCTCGGTTATTTTCCACATAGCCTCCTACATTCCAGGAGTTGAATTAGTATCCCTTGCGTAGCTAACTTAGAGAAATGTTCCAGGAAATAAAATTAGAAGATACTATGTCTCTTAAACCTAATCTCAGAAACTGTGTTTGTGTTATTCTGTCGTCTATTGATAAAGCAAGTTTGAAGGCCAGTGAAGACTCTAGAATGTGGAAAGAGACTCCACAACTAGATGGAAGAATTGTCAAAGTCATGGAGATAGTGATGCTTTACAGTGATAGGCCATTCCACGAATTAAAAAAATCTACATGAAGATACTGAACATTATCCCCTAATATTTAGGGAATCTCTGAAAAAATAATGGTCATGGAAATTATATTATCATTTGTGTTTTCAGAAGCTGACTATGTCATCGCTACAGATGATGAACTAACATGAAAAAGAAAAAAAATTAAAGTTGGGCAACATAATTGGAAGAATGATTAGTCTACTAAGAGATGACAGAGCCTTGAATGGAGATTGTATGAAGAGAAATTTTATGGATAATTGTATCTGATTTAATATCCAGCAATGTTAAAACTCATATACCTTGTGGCAAATCACTCTACTGTGACTGCCTGCATGTGTGATAAATTTATACATCATTTTGTAGCAACAGAAAGAGTCTATCAGGGAGAATAATGCAGATGACTAATGAGCATGGACTGTGAGACGATTAACTTAGGTAAAGGGTGTGAGTTACTATAAAAGTTTTCTATATTTTCTGGGTAATAATGTTATACCTATGGTCCTAGTCTGCTTTCTGAAGCTACGACACACACCCTTATCAAAAGCAACATAGGAAGGAAATAGTTATTTGATATTACAGGTTACAATCTATCATTGAGGGAAGCAGAGGGAGAAACTCAAGTCAGGTTATTAAAATAGAAACAAGAGTAGATCTCTGCTTACTGGCTTGCTCCTTCTGGCTTGCTCAGCTTGCTTTCCTATGCAGTTCATGTCCACCTGCCTAGGAATGGTGTGGTCCATAGTGGACTGGGCCCTCCTACATCAATCAACAATCAAGACAGTGTCCCACAGGCCAATAGGATGGAAGACATTGTTCATAGAATTTTTTAAAGTTTGATTTATTTTATGTGTATGAGTACTCTATCTGCATGTACAGCTGCATGCCAGACAGAAGAGGGTGCTAGATCCCATTATAGGTATATTGTTGTGAGCTACCATATGGTTACTGGGAATTGAACTCATGACCTATGGAAGAGCCATCTCTCCAACCCCTAGAATTTCTTTTTCCCATGATATTTCAGCTTGATAATCAAATTTATCCATTGTTAAGTCTACCTCTTGACAAGTTGATATATAAACAAATTGCTGCTAAACTATAACCTTACTTTTCTATTTCTCCCCAAATTTCACATTAATATCATAATATAGACAAATACAGCACTTGAAAAGACTCACAGTATTTTAAAATTTCAATTATTTAAAAGGCCAAATTATCTTTAATAATCTAAACCTCTTAACTATGGGCTCCTGTAAAATCAAAACTATCTTGTATAATTGGTTATTCCAATCACACTTAAATAAAACCAAAGTCCAACAGTGTAGTTCAATGTCTAACATCTGGGAGTCATTCATGATATTCTGGAATCTAAAGGACTTGGTCAGTCCAACTAGTCTGGCTTTGCCTTCTGCAGCACACACACAAAGCTTGTCTTATAGGCTCAGGCCAGCTCCACTCCACATCTGCCAACATCATAGTGGACATCCCATGATTCTGATATGTCCAATAAACTGGGGTCTCATTGAAACTGAGGTTGAATCTATACCACTGGCTTCTTCTATTCACTCTTTAGGGACTCTGATACTGCCAAGTGTTGCTGATATCAGCTACTCTCCATGAACCCTTCAATCTTTAATGCCTTCAAAAACAGTACTATGTAGAAGATTCTTACATGTTTAAATTCAGCTTCCAGTTTGAAATGTAGCCTTAACATCATGTAGACCTCAGTTTCTGTGTGTTGACTCTAGGGAAATTCTTTCCAGAAGATTTTGCCATAATGATGGGGATCTCTTACTAACAACAGCTGATTCTTCTGTCCCAACCCAACCCCTAGCGTCTATTGTCTCAGTAAGGCAAATGTTTTACTTTCACTGATTGGTAATTCAAAAATGTACACAAATGGTCTTAATAGAGTTGGGTTTTTTTTTTTTTTTTGCTTCCCTTTGAAACTTATTGCTTATTTGACTGTTAAAAGGGAGAGAGGGAGAGTAACCAAATTCTCCCAGACATGAGACATACTTTCAGAAAAGGGGCAAAGTGAAAAACAAAATAAAACACAACACAACAAAACCCCAAAAAGACAAAACAAAATAAACAAACAAAAAACCATGCACAAATCAGTTTTGTACCAATGACAAGGACACAGAAAAAGAAACCAGAGAATCAATATCAGTCACATTAACTACATACATAAAGAAATTAATGACCTCTACAGTGAAAACTTTAAGACACTGAAGAAGGAGATTGAAGAAGCTGTTGGAAAATGGAAAGACCTTGCATGCTCATGTATTAGAAGATTTAATATTGTGAAAATGGCCATTCAACTCAAAGCACTCTACAGATTCAATGCAATTCTAATAAAAATGCTAGGACCATTCTTCATAGATATAGAGCAAGCAATCTTAAAATGTATATGGAAGCAGAAATATCAAAGATAGCCATGCAATCCAGGACAGAAAGAATACTGATGGCCATACCAGGTTTGAAGTTATATTACACAGTTACAGTCATTAAAAAGCATGGCACTGATATAAAACAACCTACACACATAGATCAGGCAACTAGAATAGAGGGTTCAGATATAAGTTCACACAACTACACTTACCTGATTTTTGACAAAGATGCCAAAAACATACATGGTAGAAGAGATAGCATAGTCAACAAATAGCACTACAAAACTTGGATATTAACATGTAGAAAAAAAATAAAACTAGACATCCATCTCTGATCTTGTACAAAAGTCAAGTCAAGATAGATTAAAAAAAAATAGCATCTAAAATTAGTGGAGACAAAAGTAGAAACATTTCAATATATAGGTAGGCAATAATTTTCTAAGTAAGACTTCAGTAACACAGAAAACAACCAGTTATGGTACCTTCTAACATAAAACATTCTGTACACCAAAGGAAACTGTCAATCAAGCAAAGAGGCAGCATACTGAATGGGAAAGAAAAATCTTTGTCATTTATACATCTGACAAAGGATTAATTTCTAGAATATACAAATAACTCAAAAAAACTAAACTCCAAGAAAACAAATAACCTACATTAAAAATGGGCTACAGAACTAAACATGCAGTTCTCAAAAGTAGAAATATAGGTGGCTAGAGAACATTTTAAAGAGTGTTCAACATCCTTAGCTATTAAATACATACAGATTAAAACCACTTTAAGATTCTGTCTTGCCGGGCAGTGGTGGCACACGCCTTTAATCCCAGCACTTGGGAGGCAGAGGCAGGCGGATTGCTGAGTTCGAGGCCAGCCTGGTCTACAGAGGGAGTTCCAGGACAGCCAGGGCTACACAGAGAAACCCTGTCTCGAAAAAACAAAAACAACAACAAAAAAAGTAAAAAAACAAACAAACAAAAAAAGATTCTGCCTCATCCCAGTCATGATGGCTGTCATATCACATGCCAAGAACCATAAGTGTGGATGCGAATACAGGGAAAGTGGGACACATATGCACTTGTGGTGTGAGTATAAACCAGAACAGTCATTTTAGAAAGTAGCCTGAAGGTTTCTCAAAACACGAAAAATAAAACTGCCACTGGAAATGACTATCCCATTCCTGGACGTACGCACTGAGGTCGCTCTACCCAAAGCAGGGCTACTTGAACACCCATGTTCATTGAGGGTGAATGTGCGTGGCATGGAGATAGGGTGTGAGAGTGAGCACTAGCCAAAGCTCACGTATATGAAACTATAAAATATTAAAATTTAGCATAAAATCTATGTTCTAATTTGTAAAAATAAACTGTCTAGAGCAATGGGTAAAGCTATCCCCGGTTATTAAGCTCTTGAAATGTGTGTTTTTTAACCAAGAAACTACACTTTTAACTTAATTTTAATTAAAAGGTAAAACATTTTCCATTCAATATAACTTTAATGCTTTGGTGAGATTAAAATTTCAGCTGAGCTACTGAAAATTTAGCATTCAACTGAAATATGCTATTCATATAAAATACACACTGGGTCTTGGGTGAAGTATGAAACGGAAAATATTTCACTAATAATCTTTATATCTACTAGACATAAAATTATACACACACATACATACACACACAACTAAAGTATATGATTAAAACAAATGCCATTTTTCTAACAATTAATTTTTACTGTGCCTGTGAGAAAATGTAGAATTCTGTATGTGGCTTGTATTTATTTGTATTTGACAACACCCCTGTAGGATGTTTTTATTTCACAGATAAAATACAGAACCCAAATTTTGCATACTCTACGAAAAAAGAAGCAATACTCTTCTCCAGTTTCCTGATACAAGCTACCGACTCTTGCCAATGTGTGGCCATAGTCTCAAGTCGCAGGGCCCCTTCAGACCCCTGTTGCTAGAATAAGTGTGGGGAGTTTGAGGCACTTTCCTTGTGACAGTTGTAATCCAGAGAGAAAGCACTTGTGAGTGATTAGAGGACTTGTCTTGACTTGTCTGTTTAATCAGTCTTGAAAGGCATTCATTGCTTGCCTGCCTAAAAAGTGGTAGAAATTCTTGCTTTAGAGAGCCTTTCACTGTTAGATGGTTTTCAGAGTAGTGAGTGTTCCTCAGGGCCACCCACATTATCTGTGTGTGCGCCAATGACTAGGAAGGCAGGAAGGACAGAGGGAAAAAAAACTTAAAAACATCAGAGCTCAAAGGAGCCCAAGGCTTTGAAATGGTGCTGACTAAAAAGGCCAAGACGCCGCCTGCTTTTTCACAGAAGCTCTAAGCTTTCAAAAAGATGCAGAGATGACAGAGGAGGCTGTCTATAGAGTTGCATGCATATGTGTGTGCATGTCTGTGTACATGTAATGTTTAACTAAATTTATTCTTCCAAATGAAAGATCACACCACTTGTACATGGTAAATACTTTTCTTTATCCAGCAAACTTTTGCCAATACCTGATCCAATCTGAGGGATTTAATGTCAATGAAAGTAAAAGAGAAATGAGTTGTAAGAACCAGGTGCCTAACCTAAGTGACTTGGTGCACTTCCTGAGATTCATGAAACTGTTCTGGGTGAAATTTATTTAAGTTTCTTTGTGTTGAATGGACAGAAAATGGAAAGAGCTCTTATGTCCATATTGAATTAGAGAAACCCATAATGCTTTCAAATGGAGGTAGTACAGAATCCTGTTCCCCTCCCAGAACAAAGTATATGAAGAATCTTTTGAATAATTCTGTGGTTTTGATATAGTTTAATCTTCCACATGACTCTGTGGTGTAGGCAATGTTGACATCAACTGAAATAGTTTCCGGCATTGGTAATGGGTGCTGGAAAGTGGATGGGTAAAGATATATTAGATTTAAGTGAGAAAAAAAGAAACAATGCCTACCCATATTCTCTTCAGTTTCTTCACCTTTTGTATGATATATTGGTCAAGTGCTTTCTATGTGATGGGGATCCAGAGTCCATCATTATATGCTCTGAGTGACAGACACATTGTGTAGTACACTGTTTAAAAATACCTGGTTAAACCCTAGCATCAACTGCTCCCTTACATAGACTGCACAAGTTGCCTAGTCTCTCATGGACCATTTTCCTTGGCTAGAAAATAGGAATCATAGTACTACTTTAACTTACTAAAAAGATAAAACAAATTAACATCTTTGAAGCAATATGTTAGTTACATTTACATTACTGCAATTAGTTAAGGCAGATAATTTCTTAAGAGGAAACGTTTAGCTCTATATCCAATATACAAATCGAGCAGTTTGCTAGTGTGGTCTCTGGCGAGGGTGGCAGTTGGTGTCATGCCACAGCAGAACCATATTTAAAAGCTGCAGGCATGTCACAAAGTGTAGCAAAAAGATTGGGCTCCCAAGATCTCCTTCAAGGGCAGGCTCCCAGTGACATAATGACCTCCCATAAGCCCCACCTCCAGAGCTTAGCTCCCTCTCAGGCATCCTCCTCCTGGGAACTGGGATTTAATGGATAGCCTTTGAGAGATACTCAACATTCTAACTTAAGCAGCCAGTACAATGTCTCACCTTCTATAAAATAACCTCTACAAAATAACCATTATTACAATTTTCCTTTATGCTCTTTTTATTTATTGTGTCAACCCAGAGTTCTAGGGAAATAAAACAGCACTTAGAAAAAGATATTTAGTTGACTTCACATGCTTGCCTAATTTCTCAATGGGCTCATGTGGACATATTTTCCTTCCTTGCTTACAAATATCTTTATACCCAAACAGAGTCAAATCATTCATTTTCCACCTTCAGTATCTACAGAATTGGCTTGAATAGTGGGATTATCCCTGGGAACTTTCCCTGGCATTTTTAATACCAAATCTTTATTTAAAGAAGAGTAAAAGAAGCCTTCTGTGAGACTATCTGACTTCATTTGAGGTAATTGCTTTACTCACTTGCAACCATTTTCATTATCCTAAAACTTCCTCAGACACATCTTTCTGCCTTCAAGTCCCATTACCAGAAAGCCTGTTTGCATACTTTGAGAAGAGGGGAGATGGGTGGAGAAAAGAGTGGACATTTATTACATTATGTGTATGTTGTGCTTTTTTTCTAATTAAAAATTTAATAGCATTTATTGGGAGAGTCTCAAGAGGTCCAACATTTCCAGAAGGAACTATTGGTAATTAATATTTTCTGGGGAAGGGGCTGTCATATTCTTCAATGGTATAGCACCTCTCAACTTCATCTCCACACTCTTGCCAGCAACTCTAATCAAGCTGCATGAGTCACATAAGATATGAAAACAGGAGAGCTACTTCTTGAAAAGAAGGGTTTTATCGGAACATTCATACACATGTATGAAATAAATAATAAGTAAATTTGAAAAGTAAAAACTTAAAAAAAATTAATATCCATGCAGAGTGCATGAAATGTAAATGCACAAAATTTTGACCCTTTAAAAATGTATTGGAGTTTTGCAGAAAGACTGTGTGTGTGCAGATGGCTATTCTGTCATTTGAAGATGCCTAGACTATCTCATGAGGTCTTGTCTTGAGGGCAGTGTGGCATCATCTTAGCCTCACAGATCATCTGTAAGGTAGTTGCAAAACTTGATCATGCTTTAGCATGGGCCAAGAGATATCATTGCACAGTTTAGTCCCATGTTTGTATTTTTGACTCTGGGTGGGAGGTGGGGCCTTGGAAGCCATGGTTCTAACACATTGTCAGGTGAGACTGGACAGTGCCCTGAGAACTTCTGCTCAGAGATCCAGGTTCATGTTCTAACACTGCCAGATAATGACATTATAGAAATATCGTAATGAAGTATTAAGCTGACACCATCGTGTTCCCATTTTACATCTGTGAAAACTGAGAAAAAGATGAAGTAGAGCTCTCAAGGACAAGGGCACTTGATCAATATACAGTCAAGCTGAGCAGGAGGGTTTCAGACTCTGGGTTTTCAGTTCTGTGTTTGTGGCACTTAAAGAAACATTACTGTCTTAGTGCAAACATTAACCTTCATTTGCATGTGGGATGAGCTGTGATTGATGCAATATGAACTTTCCTTTGCATGGGAGATTAGGTTGTAATGAGTATAAGCACCCCTACTTTGGCTGTAGGAACAGGCTGTTTGGCTCACTTGGTGTGGTGTCTGGGAGATACCCTTCTATACTGATTCCGTGTTACAACACTGGATCCAATTAAGGCCTTCTCTGGGGTGGTTTGTTCTCACCAACCTTTTGTAGCCCAAGCTGAACGGTAAACATTAACAAGTGGAGGCAGCAGAGGGATGGCAATAGCAGAAGAAGCAGAATGGCAGGAGCAGCAACAGCTGAATAGTTGGCAGGCTGAGCTGCCGACATGGCGAGGTGAGTGCTTGACAGCTGAAAAAGAGGTAGCATCAGACTGAGAGTGACCAAAGGGCAGTATCAAGGAGAATGGAAGAAGTAGGCAGGGTGAAGAGCTAGCACCGAAGAACAATAGAACACTATAAGAGAAGAGAAATTGCAGGCCCTGTGGAAAGTTCTAGACAGACCTTCATGACTGAGGACTCATGACTCTGAGGCCTACATAGAGCTATAGTACTTATAGAGCTAAAGGTCCCAATACCCAAGGCATGCACTTGAGTCACAAAACTAGAGGCTGCCACTGGCAGATGTTTCTACCACTCGTGGCTGTCAATCTCTGAGAAAAAGAGTAAGAGGCCAAGAGTTGAAGAGTTTTTCCTTGCTTACCCAAGATTTTTAGCAAGTAAGACCAAAAGGATCCCAGCTAGTTGATTGGAAACCCAAAAATCTACCTAAATTAGGTAAAAATAAGGAGGAAGGAGCTGACATGGGCTTTGCTTGAGATTTATTAAGATAAATGAATCAAAGTTCTTCAAATTTATCAACTGGGAGCATGATACAGAAAAGACAGGGGAGAAGAAGGTAGACAAAACTGACTGGTCAGTGAACTGTGTTCCACCTGCTCAAATGCATACCAAAATTACAAAAAATGATTTGGTACTTGACCAGCTGGAGCTTGGGGACTGCCAGAAAGACTTGGAGAAAACACCAGCAATGACTCCATCAGTTCAAACCAAACTAGTATGTGACCTGTTTCAGAGCATAATAACTTCCCACTCTGGCATGTAGCTCTGGGTTCAGGAAGTTCATTTCTTGTCTGGAAGAGAACCAAATAAACTAGCCATAGTCAGCACATCCCACAGAAGACAAATGTCTCCCTGCCACAGGCTTTTAGCTGGGAAATAGAGCTGACAGGTAGGCATCCATTGGTCGCCCTATACTAATAAGTCTAGCTTCAGGACCACACATCACTAGAGCAGCAAGAGCTTCTAATACACCAGGGAAAGAATATGATTTCAAAGCACATTGCCTGCAGTTAAGGAGTACCAAGGATGCTAATGTGAAAATGTATGAGCAAAGTTCTTGAGGGAGGCTTGAGCCATTAAAAAGCTGGACACAATTTCTATTAGAAAACAAAAAGTAGTTGGCTTGAAAAGTGTTTTCCCTTAAGTTTATTAAAACCTCATACTAGATTTTGTCATTGACTCAGTGCGTTTTCCTCTTCCGTTGCTCTTCAAGATGGCTAAAGATTAGGTTGGGAATAAGTAATGGAGCTATATAAATGTATCCATAAGCCTTTTATTTTTGCTAAAGAACAATATTGGACAAAATATAATATGGTCTTTGCAACTACCCAACCATTAAGAGCTCTTGACTTTCCGTTCATATCAAACCCATAAATTGTTTTAATTATTCACTTAAACCCTTTTTACTCGTTATACATTTATGCACCACTGTGATGGTTAGTTTTTGTTAACTAGATGCAAACTGGAGTCACCCAGAAATCTCAATTGAAAACTTATCTGTAACAGATTGACCTGTGGGAATATCTGTGGGGAATTTTCTTCATGAATGAGTGATGTGTGAGAGCCCAGCCCACACTGTGGGCGGTGCCACCTCTAGGCAGGTGACCTGGGTTGTGTGAGAAAGAAAGCTGAGCAAGTCATGGGAAGCAAGCCAGTAAGCATCATTCTGCTGTAGACTTTGCTTCAGTTCCTGCTTTCAGATTCCTACTTTACATTCCTACCCTGCCTTCCCTGATAAAGAACTGTAGCCCATAAGCCAAATAAATCCTTTCACAAGTTGCTTTGAATCAGTGTTGTATCACAGCAACAGACAACAAATTAGGATGCTTACCTAGGTTTAGCATGTATGCTGACTAGTTTTATATCCGCTTAACATAGCTAGTATCATCGGAAAGGAGAAAGCCTCAGAAAATGCTCCCACAAGATTAGGTTGCAGACAAACCTATAGGGCATTTTCTTAACTAGTGATTAATGTGGGAGGGCTAGCCCATTATGGATGGGCCACCTTTGGGGTGATGGTCCTGGACTCTACAAGAAAGCAGGCTGAGCAAGCCATGCCGACCAAACCAGTAAACAGCAATCTTCTATGGGTTCTGCATCGGTCCCTGCCTCCAGGTTCCTGACCTGTTTGGGTTTTTGTTTGCACTTTCTTTGACAATGAACAGTGATGTGGAAGCTTAAGCCAAATCAATCCTCTCCAACTTGATTTTGGTCATGGGGCTTCACTTCATCTTAACAGTAGCAACCCTAAGTAAGATACTATGTAACATCCTGGCATCACAGCGTACTTGTAAGACACAAAGGTGGTATCATTTTGAATGATACCCCAGACTCAAATATGAACAAGGGACTGATAGAGCTGAGGGGGTTTGCAGCCCTGTGGAGGGAGCAACAATGTCAATTGGCCAGACTCCCCGGAGCTCCCAGAGACTGGACCACCAACCAAAGAATATACATGGAAGGACCCATGGTTTGGGTCACCTTTGTGGCAGAGGAGGGCCTTGTTGGCCATCAGTGGGAGGAGAGGCCCTTGTGCCTGAGGGTGTTAGATGCCCCAATGTAGGGGAATGCTAGGGAGGGAAGAGAGGAGTGGGCGAGTGGAGGAGGAGCACCCTCATAGAGGCAGGGGGAGGGGGAATGGAATAGGGAGTTTCCAAAGAGGAAAACATTTGAAATGTATATAAAGTAAATATCCAAAAATAAAAAAAATAATCTAAATGAAAAAAATAAAGATTTCTTGCTAAATTTTAAAAAAAAAGTGAAGTAAAGGGCTTTAGTCTTTATTACAGAATAACATGAGGAACCTAGTCTCAACACGAAGTGAACTTTGTATTTAGTTTTTGTTCAGGAGAAGGAGCTCTTCCCAGAAGACATCTATTCTTCTGATCAACTGACAAAATAAAACATTTTGACCCACCACTCCAAATGATGGAGGAGGGGCTAGTGGAATCAGAAACAGTACTTAGCCAAATCTCAAGTTTTTCTAGTATAAGAGAGATGACTGCTTCATGAGTAAGTTTTCAGGACAGACTACAATAAAAAGATGTCAACATTTTGAGACTTGGGATACTTTATCATTGTGCAATCTTATGCTCATGCTCATCTCTGTAAGTATACATCAGTAATCTATACAATACAGGCACACACGTGTGTGGGTATATGTGATTTCAACTTCTATACTATCTAGTATCTCTGAGGTACTTGTGTTAAACCATGGACTTGTTTAAGGATTTAGCAGGCATTATGAGATTTGATCCAAACCTATGAGGTCAGCACTGCTATTACCATATGCTGAGGTTTAGAAATATCACTGACTTACTTAAAGCAGTGGATTTCAAGAACTGAGCTGCAGTTTGAAGCCTGTCAGACACCCATAACAGTCTCAGCTTCCATGTTTCTTTTACTCCCTCAGCAAATAAAGCTAAGGATTTCACATAGGAACATTGAATCCCCAGAGTCTGTTTAAAGATATATCACCTAGGTAAAGCACAAAGATATGTTAGGTGCTGTGCAGATGTGATGCCCATATACATACTAGGTATTCTTTCCCCCTCCTCCAAAGTCACATATATAAGGGCGAAACCACAGATTGTCCACGTGTGACTGTAGAAACAGGGTTTTTAAAGAAATGATTGAGCAAAGATGAGGCCCAAAGGGTTTGCTCAACAGCAGTGTGATGGCGTTCTTCCAAGAGAAGGTGATCTGGACCAAAAGAAGCAATAGGGATGAGTGTACACAAGGAAGGAGCATGTAATGAAGACAGCTATCCAGAAGCCAAGGAGAGAGGCTTGGAAGAAATTAAAACTTTTAGCACCTTAATCTTACTTAGACATTTTAGTCTCTAGAAACACAAGAAAATGAATTTCTATTATTAAAACAATCATACTATGGCACTTTATTGTAGCAACACTGCAAATACTTTCCTAGTCCTATTTATTGGGATGCTTCTTTTGTGTGAGGCAGGGCCTTCCGAGAGGTGCTCATGGGACCTATGAGAAGCTAGGACTCCATTGCAGAAGGCAGCAGCACAGCAATTCATTAGCAACATAAAAAAACCATTGAAATAGCCAAGTGCAGATTGGTTAGAAGTACCGAAAGAAGGCATGCCTTGCCACTGAAATGCCAGTAAGAATAGAAGGCTGTGGCCAGGAAGAATTAGGCAGAATTAGATCAGGGGAATAAAGAAAGAAAGAAAGAAAGAAAGAAAGAAAGAAAGAAAGAAAGAAAGAAAGAAAGAAAGAAAGAAAGAAAGAAAGAAAGAAACAACAGAAGTGACAGAGGATTGTTAACTAATGTCATGTTGGGCTTTCCTGATGCTAATTACCCGTCCCTTACTTTATAGTCACAGAGATCAGGACTGACTGACAGCCTAATCTAAGGCAACCCTCTCATCCCTTTAGCCCTGGGAATCTATCATCATCATCACTCAACACACATGGGTGTGAGAAAACACTTGAGGCACTTAGAAGCCATTTTTTACTAAAAAAGCATTCACTCCTCACTGGGGTCCCATAGGGTAACTTAAAAACAGAATGAAACTGGTTTTCAGTGTTTGTGCATGTGTGTATGTTGTGTCTGCATGTGTGGGTCGCATACGAGTGTGTTTGGTTGTGTGTGCAAGTCCGAGTCTGGTGTTAGTTGTCTTCCTTGATGACCACGGGATCTTTTGCTCCTCTCTGTCGACTGGGTTTATTAAATCTCTCCACCTCTTTAATTGGCATATTGGCCTAAGCCCCCAAGTCTTGCTTGTTGGGGGCTCCTGGAATCTCCTAAACCTCCAGTGACACATGCCCCTTCTAAGAAGCTGATTTTGAATCCTGGCTTGACAGATGTGTAGCTTTGGGCAAGTTGTCATCTTTCTGTAGTTTAATTTTCTTACCTGTTATGTTGGATAGTAATAATTCTTACCTTAGAATCTACTGTCAGTATTGTGGGAGATTGTATCCTTGCCAAGTTCTTGACACAGTAGTTTAATGTATTTCATTAAAAATTTCATTCCTAAAACACATGGATTTGTTTATAATAAAATTGCTTGATAAGTTAGCTTTCTCAGTGACTGACATGACAGTCTTCAAGCTAATTTCTTTCATCAAAATATGATGGATGTAACTTTTGATCAGTCTGTGCTCAAAGGTGTCATCACTGTCATGACTATCATGGTTTCCCACTTTTCAGGGTTTCAGTCCCCTCCTGTCTCTCCAGGACATGACTTCCAACTCCATCTATTTCCTGGGCTACCCCACACTCAGCAGGAGTCCATGCTACTTTTGCCTAAGTCCTATCTTTTTTCATCTGTACAGATTTTATGGAAACTCTCATCTCTGCCCCAAATTATCCACTTTATGCCATTTATTTATAATTGCACTTATCACCTGAGACCCAGTTCAGCATCAGTGATCTTATCTTATATCTTCTGATGCTGAGAGCTGACTTTGTGCTGTGCTTCTCTAGTAGCTCGAATGTATCGATAATGACACTTACTATAAGCAGCATCCGTGTCTCTGTGCAGATCCCCACTGTGTTCTGACCATCATGAAGTATTTACATTGACCCATCACTCGGTAATCGCATTATACATAATTACATGAATAAACACAGACAAAAGTACAGGCGCATCGGTCTCTCTCCTGTTTGAACAGAAACAGCGAAGAGCTGGGTCTAATGAATTGGTGGAGAGAAAGTATTTTAGGTTCATTATTTCAAGTGGTTTGGTTATTTTAATAGACAATTATTGAATGGCACACTGTATGCAAAGCACTGGGTACAGTTTGGAGTAGAGGGAAGGAAACACTGTCTTACTTTCCACCGCAGGGTGGTGGTGAGGCAGTGCAGGGTGGATAGAATTGGGGTGCACACTGTTCATGCCCATATTTGAGGATATAGTAAAATTCTCTCAAACAAGGCCAAAAAGAATAAAAGAATAATGAACCTTGTTCTTTAGTTCTAGAAGACACATTTGTATACACATAATTTTACTCTTGACCTCTGAATGCTATAATTTTAAGGTAACTTCTTGAAATTAATGTAAATGAGCAGAGCTCTTGTATTAATTTTTTAAGGTACCTGTCACAAGTTTTCACATACTGACTGGCTTTAAAGAACAGAAATTAATCTTTTCCAGATCAGGAGGCTGTTTGCAAGCTCAGTTGCTTCTGTGTGCTTTGGGGAAAAAAACCATTCACTTGGTTCTTTTCTAGGTTCCAGTTATTATCAGCAACTTGTCACAATCCTTGGGTGGTGCACACATTGATTCAGTCCCTACCTTTATTAGTCTCTAACTGTCGCCCCACACCTCTCTCTCTCTCTCTCTCTCTCTCTCCATAGATAACAAGTAGTCATTACATTTGGGGCTCACCTTAAACCCAAAGAAATTTCATTTTGAGAACCCCTAATTGCATCTGAAAAGACCTTTTCAGACCCTGTCACAATGTTCAATTCTAGTTGAACGTGAATTTTGTGGGGTACACAAGTGCCACCCACCTCAAGTGTCCCAAGCTATATAATAAAAATGGCTCTACTAGCATGCCACATGTGGGCAACACCGTATCTCAGAATCATTAGCTATGTCAGAAACAAACTGTTGGACCTGGAAAAATTCAATTAAACCTTCTGTTTTCTTTTTCCCAAATCTAAAAGTAAGCTATTTAAGTCAGAGCATCCTGTTAAATAGGCCATCTCTCCCCCATTAATGCTACTATCTCCCAATACCACCTTGTATATAAGGGCCTTATCAATTTTTACTCTTCTGTGGTTGTTTTCGGGCTGAAAAGATTTTTCTCCAAATATTATTTTCTATGGTATGCTATTTCTATCTTGAAAGGAGTTAGAAATGAAGCTCCTCACCTCACTGTCTTGCCTGCTGCCTCTCCCTTCACATATCTAGGTTCGAGTTGATGGTCTAGCTTTAATCGTATTATCTCCTAACAGAACAGGGAGTAAATGACCTAACATCTCTCTTACAAACTGGACTGCGACAACAGGCAACAGCGGTCCTATCCCAGTCAAAGGATAGGAACCCATCCCTGCTGACTGTCTTGCGTCCTTCAGTCCCATTAAGCTGCCGGGATGTAATTACAGTCTACTCTTCCAATGGCAAAATCCATGTTCATTAGTAAGATGACTAATTAATTGGAGAAATTTTGTGGTTGCTTTTAATCTGTAGCTAGCTTTGGAATCCTCAGCACAGGGGACCAGGAAGCTCTTCTCAAAGAACAGGCATTGGGTGCCAAAGCAGAGACTTTGTACCTGTGTTTCTCCAAGTAAGCATGCTATTTACTTAATACTTAAGCCTTAATTTGTAAACATGAAAGTCTAATAATCAGTATTTCACACATTTCATGGCATGGTGTGTGGCGAGAGGGGCAGCCAATTAGGCACTTCACAAAACATATTTTAGAATAAAAAGAAACAGAGCAACATGCAAAAATACATTCTATTTAGGAGACGAATGATATTTTTAAATTGCTCACATTCTGTTACTAGAATTTCTTTTTCTTGAGACAGGATCATTCCTGTTTGTTGCGGGAAATATTAAAAAGCGACACCATCCTGTGTTACGCCCAGCTACTCTCTGCCTGGGGTCCCGCCACCTCTAGGCTATCCCCTGTGTGGTGGTCTTCCCAGTTCCAGTTCATCTTCACCCCCTGTGGTCGGTGGTCCCAAATCCCATTAATCCAGTAAATCAAAACTCTAGAAGCTTATAATTATTCAGTCAGATTTATATATCAATAAATTCTCAACATATGATGCCCACACAATAATTTCAGAGCCAATTGATAATGATACAAGCTGCCTACCTAGATTAGACAAGCTACCCCAATTATTCTATCCCTATATGATATTATAGCTACCTGTGGTTATTTAAAGCCACATAGAATCGGATTGTCCTGTTCTTCCTCCATCTTCCTTCTACTTCTTCTCCTGTGTCACTCCCTGTCTTTGAAACTCTTAGCTCTGCCTCCCTTTTCCCTGTCTAATCACAGGCTTCTTGTATTAATATTTAAATTAATTGGACCGGGAAAATTCTGCTATACCAATTAGTCAAAGATGACCTGAAATCTTGTTCCTCATGCCTCTATCTCCTGAGTGCTTAGATTACAATCTTATGCCATCACCCACTATTTTGCAGTGCTGGGAATTATAACCAGGGCCTCCAGGGCAAAAACTCTACCAGACAAGCTGCAAGCAGCTCTCTTTGTAGAGGGCTTGAAGGAATAGTTTTCTATAACCACTGACGATAACAATAGTTCATTTTCTTAAATTAGAGTGGAATGTAGAAGTGGCTCTCTAGAATAATCATGCTTACAGTTTACTAGGAAGGAAACAGCCTACAAGAAGAAACTTCTTTAACAAGCAAGACTCCAACTAATTTATTCTTGGGGGGCGGCGCACAGTGGTGGAGTGGTAAGTAGGTGGGAAATCCACTTATGAAAGAATGCAGGTGACCTAGTCTACTACCATTTGACATTCTAAGCTGGACTTTCTGCCAATCCCCCAAAGTAGTTTCTGTAAGCAAGATAAACCTTATCTAAGGAATGCTTTTAGCAGAATGCACTTGCTGTCTAGGATTTTTTTTTTTTTTGCAAAGATAACAGGAATTTATGGATCTGTGTAAAAAGCCACATAAGCTAAGAAATTCTCAGAGTGACAAATGAAGAGTTCAAATACTGAGATGACTGGCAGCAAGCCTCACTGAGCAGCAGCAGTTAGCCTGAAGGCTTAGTGACTACCTGGAATTTTGTCAATTCCACAAAAGCCTGATAGAGCTTAAGACTTGTGGTTCCTGTGAGTCTCATCAAGTACTGATAAATTTTGTTTCATGTCCTTACTGTGGAGAGTACTTATTCTATTTTAAACTCCCTTTACGGTTCAGTTAATAGAGGTCTGTCTTACAACATTAGAGCAGGCTGTCCTTCCTCTTTTTCTTTTTTTTTTCAATTTTCAAGAATAACTGTAGAATGTTCTAGAAATGTAATAATCTGAGATAAGAAAGAAGCCGACAAGAGGAGCTCAAGTTCTAGTCCAGCTCCCCCTAGAATATAATATTCTTCCATTACTCAACCCACTGAGTCGTGTGGTCCTGAAACATTCTACCCAAGGTGGTCTGCTTTTCAGCCTTCATACTCCCAGCTAGGATCATGAGGTCGCTCATGTTCATCCCACCCAAGGCTGCTTTACTGAGCCAAGGAAGATGCAACTTACATGAAATTGTGGCTTCTCTTGTCTCCTGTAACATTATCTCTTTTGTAGTGTGAGTGGGAGTAGTTTCAAAACAAACTTGTAAGTTGTTGGCCAACACATAGTGAACTTGCATCGCAGAAATGGGAACTTATTGCTTGATTATGTTTTGCTTTCTCTAGCAGGAGATGCAGGTGCCTAGTATAGACCCCAAAATGGAGACTTTTACCTGTTTGAAAGCAAACCAAGAAATACCATAACTGTCAATATTCCCAGGTAATATTTATAGATATTTTTCAGTTATTTAAGAAGATAGTCTGCAACAGGCTGTGGCTTCTCCTGTTTCAATTGCAAAATGACAAAACGACATATAAATAAAAATATCCAGATTCATAATTAGGACACACATGAGTGCTTTTCCTTAGACTAGAAGCTGTGTCAAATCCATGAAAGGCATATGATTATTAAATGCTTATTCATGGCTAAAGCACCATAGAGATGTCTAATAGGGCAACCGTACTAGCAGAAGCAATACATTTGGATTGCACCAAGTCTGTACTACTGGGAGTGAGCTGCATTTCAGTAGGAAGCATCTCAGTCACAAACACCAAAGTGAGTCCTTATCTTTGCCAACAGCTAAGGACTGGACTGTCAGTTTATCCTAGAATCTTCCCTTCAGTCTAAGACCCCAGATAGTTGCATAGTGTGTAGAAGTTTCTGTTAGAGAAGTCAGTGTCCTTTCCTGCTGCATTTCTGGGAGAACACCCTGATGGTCATTATTCAATGCTCAGCCTCTCTGTAACAATAGCCACAGTGCTATCATCATGGGTTTTTTCCAAGATGACATTGAAAAGATACATCACAGTCTGACAGGATACCTCATATCCTCAAAGGGGATACACAATGTGGGGTTACTCACTGTCTAAGAAATGCTATCAGCAGAGGAAGAAAGTGGAGGCAGCTGAGCCCTGAAGAGGAGAGTTGTATGTGTTTCTCCTTAGCTAGAGTTCTGATATCAAACCCCCAAGTGTGAGGAATTTCTAGAGGAGAAAACAAAGTCTGCTTAAAACACCTTAGGTCATATTTTATCCTTCTGGTTATCATTCTTGTCCTTGGTTGGTAGTTGAATGATATTCTTCCTGTGTCCTGGAACACAAGAACAGTCTCAATATGAATAAACTCTTTAACAATTGGTTCACCATCCAGCCTGGGCATCATAATGAATGAGAACATTTTTGTAAGAGACTTAAGTCCCTAAGACTGTCCTGGCTTGTGACTGGGAAACTGGAGCAATTCCGTCCAAGGTCACAGGGACTATGTTTTTTTCCAGGGAAAGTAGCATTTCCCAAATGGGTCAAAATTGATTAAATGCCTAAGAGTTTCTGAGTTGGAAGAAAATGGATGCAAATAGATTTGCTTTCTCTTTACACGGGAATGAAAGACCAATTGTGAAGAGAGTTACCAACCTCAAAATGTCATGTATAAATAATGCTTGCGAACAACCCAAGGATAAAATCCTTAGGCCAAAGAGTAATTATGATGATGCAGCAACTGCTTTGCTCAACTGTATCATTTGGTGCTTTCTGGCCAAATCAGAAAATTCATTTATTGAGGTATGGAGGGCAGGAAAACTAATCCTCTAATGTTTTATTAATTTTTACTAAAATGAAGTTAGATCTGAAAACATAAAAGTGTTTGTTAGAGCTCATTAGGGAAGATGCAGATTTAAAAAATAATTTCTTTATTTTGAGACTAGAGGGAAACAAAACCTCAAACCACAAATCTTTAAGTTTTGTAATATGTGTGCATTCAGCATGTGGAGGTCAGATGTCAACCTTGAATTTCATATGCATGAGCCATCCACCCCCCCCCCCGTGTGTGTGTGTGTGAGTGTGTGTGTGTGTGTTGTGTGCATATCTGCCCATATCACATACAAAGACTCAGTAGGGAATCATGCTTGATCACTATCGCTCTTATTCCCTTGAGACAAGGTCCTTCACTGAACCTGCAGCTAGACTGGCAGCCACAAGTCACAGGGATCCTCTTGTCCCTGTCGCCCATAGTACTAGAATACTAAAACATTTGGCCATGCTCAGGTGCTGGGAATTTGACCCCAGGTCCTCATGTCTGTGTCATAAATACACTTACACATGAAGTTATTTCTCCAGGCCTACTGGTCAGGCAGTTGCTTATTGGGCTGGGATTCCCTGAACAGGCCACAAATCTACTTCTCTCCATCTTCTTGTGGCTGCCATTCCAAGGGTGTGCTTCCCTACCTGGCATTCTTACTTGGATTTTGGAGATTAAACCCAAGTCCTTATGCTTGTAGGCAAGCACTTTGATGATTGAGCTATCTTTAGTCTTTTTGGGGGGAGGGGAATATTTATTTAATTTCCTCATGGGCTTTCTGTCTTCATTAGTGTGATACAGATAGAATAGACCCAAATGGTTTGTAATAATAATTATGCAAATAAGCATTTTCATGTTAGAAAATAAGCTAGATGAAATGAAAATTTAAGTTCATAAAATTGAAGCTTTATCTTCTTTTTTTTTTCTGCCCTAAATCTTCCAGCTCAGTCACTTCACACTAATAAAATTGCCTTGTTCATACCAGCTACGAACAGGTCTCCTACAGGCATTTGTTGAAGGGAGTAAAAATCGTCTCAGATCTCTGAATAGGAAAGTTGGTAGAGACTACGCTCTGTGGTGGATTTGCATTCCATATTACAAAGCTTTGATTTTGAGTGAGAAGTATTTTTAATCAAATTTGTTATGAAAATGAGGAATGAGAAGTTAGTTGGGTTTTGGAATTAGCTGTGGGGTCTCTTGTAGGAAAACTACTGAAGAGAAATTACCAGGGTAAGTAAGTTTCCTGTCAGTCCAAGAGGTACTGACTCATGACCACAATTCTGATTTCTCTGACACTTCTAATCATGCCCCATTATGGAGGGGGGAAAGATGGAGAGATGCGAAGCAGGGAATTAATAGTATTGACGTTATTTATCGAAATTGTAACATGTAATGCTTTCCTTCTGGATTAATAAGTATGTGTTTATCAGAAAAATCAGCCTACAAGTGGGGCACCATTATCTTTGACTCTTTTTTTGTGAGAATTTTTTCAGACCAATGTTATGCAGCTACCAAGTCTTTCTTCATTTTATTAAACTATACCATCTTTTCAGCTAGAGAATCAAAAATCACACTTCTTAGTATTGCCCTCAGGGCCTACCGGCATTATGCAATGCTGGGATTATAGAAAAGGATGGCCTGCTTCCATAACAGAACATGTCCTCCTCACAAAGCCCTCAGTCATCTTCCTCCTCTTACTCATGTGAGAATTAATATGTCTCTCCCCTTTTCTGCTAATGGATGTAATCTCTGAATTTTATAGGTGTAAGACTTCAATCAACACCAGAGTGGAAATGAGCAATTGGTTTGCTCTGGAAGGAAGGATTCCTTGTAGATCTTAGGGTCTCAAGCTCAGTCCTGGAGTTAGTCTTTGGGTCCCTTCCTATGCTGGTCTTATCTTTCTTTCAAGTTTCACAGGGAAGCTAATAGTTTCTCTCCGTAGATTAAAATTATTTGTACAAGCTCATAATCAGCGTGTGACAGGGCATAATGAAAAACATTGAATTTTGATAGGTAAAGAAAGACTTTGAGTGAAAAGAGCTTTTAATATGTAGAGATGTGCAGGGACCTTCTAAATGAGGCTGACAGCACCTTCCATTCTGGTGTCAAAACAGAAGGCAGTAAATTGCTGAAGAGGTCTCAGCAAAGAATGTCCCTGTGTGTCATGCTGATGGATGTGCTGACCTTGGTTTCACTGGCTCTCTTATTTCTGTGATTTTGAGGACTCATGCATCCTATTGCCTCACTGAAAAGAGAGAAGTGTCTCTAACGACATTTCCAAAGTAAAGAATGTCGACCTTTCCAAGGGAAAGACGCTTAGACATTTATTAACTAAAAGAAGCAGGGTGGTGTGAGTGTGTGTGTGTGTGTGTGTGTGTGTGTGTGTGTGTGTACTGTGACTGCAGTGTGTCAGCTTACATTTGAACTTAAAGATCAACTCCTGAGTATTAGTGCAGTGGCAGCACTTTGCACATGTGCAAGTTCAAGATGTGCTTTTTTTCATTAATTTATTTATTCACTTTACATCCCAATATCAGTCACCCCCTCCTCTCAGTATCCCCTCACAAAGGTTCTACTCCCATTGCCCCCTCTTCTCTTCTAAGAAGGGGAGACCCTCCCTGAGTATCACTCTATCCTGGCGTATCAAGTCACTGCAGGACTAGGCACACCCTCTCCCACTGAGACCAGACAAGGCAGCCCAGTTAGGGGAATAGAATCCATAGGCAGGTAACAGATTTAGGAACAGCCCCCACTCCAGTTGTTGGGGGACCCACATGAAGACCAAGCTGCACATCTGCTACATATGTGCAGGACTTGTAGGTCCAGCCCATGCTATCTGTTTGGTTGATGGTTCAGTCTCTGAGAGCCACCAAGGGTCCAGGTTAATTGACTCTGTTGGTTTTCCTGTGGCGTCTCTATCCTCTTCAGGTCCTTCAATCCTCCCCCCAACTCTTCCATAAGATTCCCCTAGCTCCATCTAATGTTTGGCTGTGGATCTCTGCACCTGTTTCTGTTGGCTGTTAGGTTTGATCTCTCAGAGAATAGTCATGCTAGAACCCTGTCTGCAAGCATAACAGTATCGTTCATAGTGTCCGGGACTGGTCCTTGCCCATGGATTGGGTCTCAGTTTGGGCAGTCACTGGTTGGCCGTTCCCTCCATCTCAGCTCTGTTTTTGTCCTTGTACCGGCTTTATTTTTGTCCCTGAACATGTTGTAGGCAGGACACACTGTAGGTCGAAGAGTTTGTGGATGGGTTGCTTCTTTATCCCGCCTCTTGGAGTGCTGCTGGCCACAGAAAGTAGCCACTTCAGGCTCCACACCCCCCACTGCTAGGGATTTCAGCCAGAGTCACCTGCATAGAATTCCTGGGGCCTCCCTCTCTCCTGTCCCAGTCTCCAGCTTGTCCCTTTCCTCCCCCTGCTCTCCCTACTCCGGATTCTCCCTCCTACTCCCCTCCCCAGCCCGTCTATCTCCATTTTTAAAAATGAGTGTATAGAGTCTCAAGTTTCACTGAAGAAAATACTCATTTAAATCTCAGTCTCATAACGTAGATTTGCTCTCATACTCATTATCAATCATATTAAATATTAATAATGTACTACATTTTTCATTTTAAAAGAAAGGAATGCTTAACTTCTATATTGTGCATTAAACGTTAAAAATATTCTAGACATAGTGCATGTAGTATTATGCTTTTTATTATAAATGGTAAAGTTTATCGTATGAGTTGTTGAGTCTTCTATGTGAAGAAACCCAGTTCTAAGACGTAGGAATGTCTCTAATAATTGTGGGTCTGTAGTTAGAGACATTATTATTATTATTATTATTATTATTATTATTATTATTTTGAAGTCTACTGACATTTGGAATAGGTCAGAATAACATAGTCCAGAGACCTAGGGTAAAAACAAATACTACTGTTCTTAAAAAAAATTTTTTTAAGAAGTGACAAAATGACTCCTAATGATATTCTGCTATACTCATAGATCAGTACCTTATTCAGCCATCATCAAAGAAGCTTCCTCCTATAGCAGATGGGAAAAAGTACAGACATCCACAACCTGAATTTTTTTTGGAGGGGGGAGAGAGAGAGAGACTTTGGAACATACAGCTCTTAATGAGATATAGCCATCAAGTCCTCCCCTCAGAACTGGAAGAGGAGGCAGAAAGTGTGTAAAAATCAGAAGAGGAGGAGGACACCAGGAGACAAGTCCCTTTAAATAAACTGAGCAAAGCTCATATGAACTCATAGAGACTAAAACAGCAAGAACAGGGCCTGCATGGGTCTGCACCAATTGCACTGTGTACATATTATGGCCTTCGGTTTAGCATTTTGAGGGACTCCCTAGTGTGAATGTGTAGGTCTCTGATTCTTGATGTAATCTCTGATGTTCAAGATCCTGGTGCCATGTGTCCCTGTCATGGTAGACTTGCATGTCTTTGAAACTATAAGCCACATTAACTATTAACTCTCCCTTCTACACATTGTCTTGGTCATGATGTTCTTTCATAGCAGCAGGAAAGTAACTGGTATTGAAGCTGGTTCCAGAGAATGGGCTATTGGTCTGAATAATGTGACTGTGCTGATTTTTGGAGAAAGTTGAAGACTTCAGAACTCTCTAGAAGTGGTTAAGTCCTATAAGCAGTGATTAAAGGGCCATTTTCTTAAGAACCTGGGAGGCTATAGTTCTGAGAGCAATTTGATCATGGAGGCTGAGCTTATGAGATTTCAGAACAATATTAGCAACTGGGCTGGGTGCGTGTGCATGCACATGTGTGTGTGTGTGTGTGTGTGTGTGTGTGTGTGTGTGTGTGTGTGTGTGTGTTGCTGTGACACACATGTGGAAGTCAGAAGATGACCTTGGGTTTTGGTCTCACCTTCTATCTTTGGACGGAGTCTCTTGTTCTTTCCTGCAAACTCCAGACTAGTGATTCATGAGCTTCCTGGGGATTTCCTATTATTGTTTTCTTTCAATATTCTAGTAGTGGATCCCTGGATTTATGGATATGTTTACTGCTGCATCCAGAGTTTTACATTGGTTCTGGGAATATGAAATTAGATTGTCTTTTGTGCAGCAAATGCTTTATCCATTGAGGAGTCTCCCAACTCTTAAACTACCAGATTTTAGGACAGTATGCTAATCAAGTTAATATGGTCAAATATTGGCATAAAGATAAAGTACCATGGCAAGGAAGGGCAAAGGAGAGTCCAAAAGTAGATGGTCACATATATATTGAATGCCTACTCAACACTGACAGAGAACTTCATTTTAGGAGAGAGGTCTTACCAATCAATGAAGGTAAAGAAAGTACCATTCCTATTTTAAAATAAAGTGTAAAGTATGATGCATTATCTACAAGGTAAGTCAGGTGTCCCTGGTAAAAATGGCCTGGGGTTATTGTAGCCATAGGAAAAGCACACACTTCTTGCAAGCCTTCAATACAATTAGGATATTTGGTGACAGTGACTCTCTTTTGTTACAGATCAACATGCGACAATAAATTCATATTGTCACTATCCATGTTTCAAGGCCTGTAGCCAGAGGCCTTGTTGAGAAGAAGTTTTTTTGTTTGATACAGAACTACTTTGGGAACTCGAGAGGAAGAAGAAAATCATAGGTCGGGGGTTTGGAGAAGACTCTGCCAAGTTGCCTTGTGAGAGATGACCAAATAGTGCAGCTGTGCAGAAGGCAGAGCCAGATGCAGCCCTTCTGACAAGTCAGGTGTGGGGAGGCTCAGGCTGTGAGCTCTACCCTCTGTGTTGAAGATAATTGTGGAGACAGATAGCTCCTGAGCTCAGTGGGTTGCTAGTCTCCAGAGGTGCCTCCTTGATTTATGGATTGATACTGGCAGGAAGGAGAGCCATGGAGCTCAGGTCCAGCAGGACATGTTATCCTGCAGCCTGCTCCTTCACACAGGGTGCTTTTACTGCAGACTGAAGGCTCTTACGATCATTCGCCAACACAGTTATCAGTGTCATTTGCTTTCCTCAGTTCTCCAACACTCTCAGGGTACAAGCTTTTGTCTGAGAGAGAAGCCACCCTAGGACATACAGACTGGAGAGACTATGATGTGGGCAAAAACCTGTGCAGCCCAGAGGTTGTAAAATAAGTGAAGCTAGCAAAAGTTCCAGGGGTGCACAGAAAGGGAAGAGCCTGATTGACGAGTGTCCCTTGTCCCATTTAAAAAGAAAGCAAACATGAACAACAGGAAAGATAATAAATTCCAACTCAACTGACTACCATATGCACATTTGAGTAGGCAGTTATTCAATGGCTCGTACAATATCCTCTAAGTAGTTCAACAATGGTTGTCCACATGCTGGAAAGACTAAAAGTCAGCAGCTGCTCAGTCATGGACCTGGATGTCACAGCAGCCCTAATCTGATCCAGTAGACTGAGAGCATTCTGTTTTTGTGGCTTCATGTTATTTTTATTTTTAATATTATAATATTATTATATTTACCCCATTTCATTCCCTGTTCCAAATCCTCCAATATACCCCTCTCCACTCTCCTTCAAATCTATGACCCCATTCTTTTACTGTTATTGCATGCATATAGGTATATGTATATACATATTTTTTCTTTTTCTTTTTGCTTCTCGTTAGTTTTTTTTTATTTTTAGATAGTTACTTTATTTACATTTCAAATGTTTCCTCTTTGGAAACCCCCATCCCACCTCCCATCCCCCTGCCTCTATGAGGGTGCTCCCCCACCCAACCACACACTCCTGTCTTACCTCCCTAGCATTCCCCTACACTGGGGCATCTAACACCCTCAGGTCCAAGGGCTTCTCCTCTCCCTGATGGCCAACAAGGCCCTCCTCTGCCACATATGTGGCCAGCACAATGGGTCCCTCCATGTGTACTCTTTGGTTGGTGGTCCAGTCTCCAGGAGCATTGGGGGGTCTGGCCAGTTGACACTGTTGCTCCCTCCATGGGGCAGCAAACCACCTCAGCTCCTTCAGTCCCTTCTCCAACTCTTCCATCCAGGACCCCGTGCTCAGTCCAACAGTTGGCTGCAAACAACAGCCTCTGTATTTTTCAGGCTCTGCCTGAGCCTCTCTGGAGACAACCTATCATGCTTCTATCAGCAAGCACATCCCAGAATCCATAAGAATGTCCGGGATTGGTGGCTATATATGGGATGTATGCCCAGGTGGGGCAGTCTCTGGATGGCCTTTCCTTCAGTTTCTGTTTCACACTTTGTCTCAATATTTCCTCCTCTGAGTATTTTGTTCACATTTCTAAGAAACATTGAAGCATCCCCATTTTGGTCTTCCTTCTTAGGCTTCATATGGTCTGTGAATTGAATCTTGGGTATTCTGAACTGTTGGGCTAATATCCACTTATCAGTGAGTACATACTGTCTTTGTTCTTTTGTGACTGAGTTATCTCACTCAGGATGATATTTTCAAGTTCCATCCATTTGCCTGCGAATTTCATGAAGCTGTTGTTTTTAATAGCTGAGTAGTACTCCATTGTGTAAATGTACCACATTTTCTGTATCCATTCCTCTGTTGAGGGACATCTGGGTTGTTTCCAGCTTCTGGTTATTATAAATATGGCTGCTATGAACATAGTGGAGCATGTGTTTTTATGACATGTTGGAGCATCTTCTGGGTATATGCCCAGGAGAGGTATAGCTGGGTCCTCAGGCAGTACTATGTCCAATTTTCTGAGGATCCCCAAATTGATTTCCAGAGTGGTTGTGCCAGCTTTCAATCCCACCAGCAATGGAGGAGTCTTCCTTTTTCTCCACATCCTGGCCAGCATCTGCTGTCACCTGAGTTTTTGATCTTAGCCATTCTAACTGTTGTAAGGTGGAATCTCAGGGTTGTTTTGATTTGCATTACCCCAATGACTAGGGATGTTGAATATTTCTTTAGGTGCTTCTCAGCCCTTCAAGTTTCCTCAGTTGAGAATTCGCTGTTAGCTCTGCTGCCCATTTTTTGATAGGGTTATTGGGTTCTCTAGAGTCTAACTTCTTGAGTTCTTTGTATATATTGGATATTAGCCCTCTATCGGATGTAGGATTGGTAATGATCTTTTCCCAATCTGTTGGTTGCCGTTTTGTTGTTGTCCTATTGACAGTGTCCTTTGCCTTACAGAAACTTTGCAATTTCATGAGGTCCCACTTGTCAATTCTTGATCTTAGAGCATAAGCCATTGGTGTTCTGTTCAGGAACTTTTACTCTGTGCCCATGTGTTTGAGACTTTATCCCACTTTCTCTTCTGTTAGATTCAGTGTATCTGGTTTTATGTGGTGGTCCTTGATCCACTTGGACTTGATCTTTGTACAGGGAGATAGGAATGGATCAATTTGCATTCTTCTACATGTTGACCACCAGTTGAGCCAGCACCATTTGTTGAAAATGCTGTCTTTTTTCCACTGGATGGTTTTAGCTCCTTTTTCAATGATCAAGTGACTGTAGGTGTGTGGGTTCATTTCTGGGTCTTCAATTCTATTCCATTGATCTACCTGCCTGTCACTGTACCAATACCATGAAGTTTTTTTTTAATCACTACTGCTGTGTAGTACAGCTTGAGATCAGGGATGCTGATTCCCCCAGAAGTTCTTTTATTGTTGAGAATAGTTTATAATCTCTTCACTCAGGATAATGTTACCTTTATGTATATATGCAGGGCTGACCATTTGGCACTGAACCACCAATTGGTGTACTCTTTGCTGAGGAAGACCGCTTTCCTCAGCTGCCTATAGTTCTGTGTGACGATTCTTAGAGAATTGATATTTTTAAGTTAGAAGTGGAATAACAAAGAAAATGGAGTCTAATATCAGGCTGATGTTATCACTGGCAGCAGCAACAGTAAGAGACGAGGAGGTGGTGTGGGGGAGGAGAAGGAAGAGGTGAAGGAGGAGGAAGAAGAGGAGGAGGAGGGAGTCTGACAGAAGTCAAGGCAGTCAGGCAACATTGCTTTAGCCTTGGACCTGTTAATATCTAGGAAATCCACCGATTGGCAGGTATAGTTTATGCTAAAAGGGAGTTTTCCTCTTTCAGTTAACCTTCTCTGAAAACTATCTGACACTCATCCACAGAGATATGTCTCTTAGTTAACTCTAGATCCTGTGAGATAGTTTTACTACTTAGTCTCACAGAAATTGTTCACCTAATTTTTCTGTTGTAGATTATTTGTATGTTATATTATTATAATAAAAGCTATTCACATATGTAATTGCCATTTATTTTAAATAACATTTTATCAATGAAAATTATGAGTTATCATGAACTCTAAGTTATTTATCCTGACCTAAGGAATAGAGGTTGGCTCTTTATGTTCCTATATTTAATGAGTAGCAGCTGGCTAAGTGTATGGGGCTAGGCTGGGAAATGAATGCCTAGAAATCTCCAGTTCTCCCTGAAAATCCCACCCATTGCCTTTAGGACCTCAAGAGGTCCTCCTAGGAGATTTTCTTCAAAATTAACTGCAGGATATATGGAAACATCACTTATATTGTCAGAGCCAAGGAGCAAAAGTGGAGTTTCAATAAACCCAATTGCTTATTTATACTTTGTGAAGGTGTAAACAGATCAATATTCACCTTCTTATACATAGCAGCCACAAGAGAAAAGCATCATTTCTGTCCCTGCTCCATGGAAATGTGTCTAACAAAACCCATAAGGATTTGCACAGTACTTATGACTCTAGATATGCTTCAATATGGAACTTGCATATATTATTCTTCAGGTAAGGTCCAGTGCAAAATACAAATGAGAAACACAGATTTAAAAGTCATTGAGGATTTTTCTCTTCTACCATCCTATCCTATCTCTCACCACAATTCAACCCTTCCTTTTTCATTATTCTCTTTTAAGTCTTTCTACTGCATTCAATCCCACCCCTCAAAGGCCTCTCCTCATGGTACCTTACCAGTTTCCTGGCCTCTCTGGAAATTCCAAGTGAAACACATATGGGAAAATTTAAGTCTAACATCCTTGGTGTTTATGGGGAGCTAAATAATGCTAAAGACCATTTGAAAAACTCATATAGAAATAGTACTACAGAATCCTGTGTGTGTGTGTTTGTGTTTGTGTGTTTGTGTTTCTGTGCTTCTGTGTAACACTGCCTCTACCTCATACTTTAGGAAAACAAATAAAAATCACAGTGTTGAGAATGGCTTACATCTTATTGAGTTGGTGGCCAGGGAAGTCCCATAAACCTCAAATATTAAAGGTTATTTACAATACCATTAGTTGCCCCCAACAGTTGGCAGTAAGACTCTTAAAAACCCCATATACTTATGTCATAAATAAGATATTAAGTTGGTACTGACCTGTACATTTCATCTCTACTGCTAGCTGTCACAGATTTAAAAGGAATTGTGCATGCCCCAGATGGAAAAAAAGTAATCATCAATCTTACCCAACTGAACCTTGAGCCCTACAGTAACGACTGCTCTGGGAAGGAATGCCTGCAGGCACAGTACTGGCATGCACATCATGGGAGTAACCAACTACTTTCTAATTGGATTTAAGTCTACTCTACAAGATGAAACCTGAAACTGGCACCAATATCAAGCTAAGAACCTGTGGGTAGAAAGGCTACAGTCCCTAGGGGAGAAATAGCTACTACTATTCAGATAAATAGACATACTATTAAACTGACTCTTCATGACTTGTTATTATGTACATAGACCAAATCACCTTTCAACCCTCATCAGAGAACTAATATTTGGTGATTAGCAGAGGCCAGTGACGCACGGTCAAGATGGGAATAAATGAATATGTAATGCTCAATCTGAAATGGAAAATCTGTATTACACAGCCTCTTTCCAAACCTCAGGAATCACCGTGGAAAAGTGGACAGTGGGTATGTGACTGGAGCATTAGTGGAAAGCATATCATATTTCTTAAGTATATTTCTGTGGTGTTGAGCATAACTTTCCTAAAGGGAACTCTCTTAAAGAAGACAGACTTAACAGATGAACTCCAGACAGGTCGCATGTGTGAAGCTTTCCAGTCTCTCCCCCTTGAATGACTCATATGTAGGAGAGATTGCTATCAGTTTAGCTAAATAGGTACCCCACATATTATAGACCAAATCCATCATTTGTTCAGGGGGAAGTGATGGCTACACATGTACCTTGAAGAAATGTTTAGAAATTTACACAATGATCTTTCTGGGAAATAAAAAGCAGGGAAGGGTCATTGAGAAGGTTAAAAATGGTGTGATGCGGAAGTGTGCAATGGATTGGCTTGAAGCTTTGATGATAGATGGGGGTAAGGGGGGGAATTCCCAGGTATAGACTAAGACTTGCATGCCTTTTTTCCCCCTCAGATGTGTGAAGGAGAGAGAATTGGGCTTCCTATCAGCCTGCCCAGATGTAGTGAAGAAGAAAAAAAGTGAGACTTGGAAGCTGCCAGTCAAGACAATGGAATAAGACACTCCTCTGAAAGGATTAGGAAAAGGAACAAAGCCCTATTGGCTGAGGGGCGTGGGTCTCACTAGAGTATTACAGGCACTTGAAATGTGTGAAACAAATCAATGGAAATTAATTGATTGAAGAGGAAGCGTAACATCTCGATGGAATGGAATTAGGAGGAAAATATGAATGTGGTATGTGAGGTGAGCATTAGTGCCAATAACATTAACATTAAACTCTTGCTGTTTCCTCATAATGGCTTTTGTATGGCACTGAGAAAATGCACTCAACACCTATTCAGAATGCTGATAAGAGCATCTAACATGCACGGCAGGGTTTCTTTAGCACTGTTGTGTGTTTCACTAAACAGAAAGGAAACCATGAGTTAGCTCACGCCTGGGTTTATCATACCATTTGACATTCTAGAATTATTCATTATATAGAATTTACTTAAAATATGGAGTGGCAATGATCTTAGAATTTAAAAAATAGCTTGGATCATCCAAAAATTAAATTCTAAGTGTTTCTGTGAAGAATAATTCAACTGTGGCTAGAAAATATGTAAAATATTATATTTATATTAAATTGTTTTCTTGCCAGAACTGTAAGGTCATTTGATAATTGTGTAAAATATTGATTTTAATGGATATTCAACTGTGTAGATTAAAATTTGTTAAGTATTATTTAGGAATATCTCTCTCACACATATACAGATACACACATACTTCCTTACTTTTTGAATGAGGGTGGATGAGATCCATCTCTTTTTCATTCCTAAGGTTTTTTTTTTTTTACCTTTCTTGGACTCTCTCTCTCTCTCTCTCTTTCTCTCCTCCTTTTTTCTTTTCCCTCTTAGCTTTTGTTCTTCCTATCTCCAAATTAAGTAGATCATGAAAATACCTAGATTTTAAATATTTTCACCACAAAAATAAGAAGTGTTGGAGATATATTGAGTAGCTGCCATTTTACAGTAAATACTCAAAATTAACATATGCATATATTTTCAATAAGATTCAAATTGGAAAAGAAAGCAAAGTAACAAGGGCTTCTTTACGTTCTGAATTTTTAAGGGTTTACACTGTATCTCTCAGGTTTTCTGATACCAGCCTTTGAATCTTCTCTCTCACTCTCTAATCTTCATCCCTGTGAAGGTGCCTTTGAGTCTGTAGTAGAGATCTCAGTTGTTCTTATTTCTAAATTCTTTATACTAAACAGATGCCTTTAAAATACAGATACTTAAGAAAGCTGAAAAATGGAAATCACACTAATCTAGTAGCATAGTGGAGAAAATGAGGGAATGGCAATACCAAGGGAAGATACTGGAAAGATGATAGTAAAGGAAAATTCAATGTGGTGACCTCTGAAATGTCCCTGGTGAGGAGAAGGAAGAGATCTCCAAAGGAAGGAGAAATAGTATACAGTGCTATGAAGAGACTGGGAAAAGAGGAGTATTAAATGGGCAAAGGGATAAAAGAGCAGAGCAAAGGAGAGAATGAGGGAGGGACAACTAAAGCTAAAGACTCTTTTGAAAGGCCATGAGGAATCTACTACTGTAACAGCTTCCTAAAATACATGCAACTATGAAGCCAATGTCAATGGAGTTGCCATATAATGAGATAGGCAAAGCCAGACCTAAACACCATAAGCCACCAACTCCAAACTCCAGTGCCGAGAACGGGTTACATCTTCTTTAGTTTTGGCCAAAGGGGTTCCATAATTTCCCTCAAACATCACAGGTGATTTCCAAAGCTAATTATTGTTCTCCATAACATGATGGTAAGCCCCCATGGCTAAGAACAGCACTTACCTGTCTCACTGAATATAAGTAATTAGTGTCGGTGCCCAGCTAGAAGCTTCAGCTCTCATGGTGCTGGAAGAGATGCCATGATGCTGGCAGAGAATGGAGGTCACTAACGTCACTCAACTATAAACCCTGGGACCAAAAACACCATCCTGCCAGAAGGAATACTGGGAAAATGGTTGCACAAATATTATGGAAGTGACAAACCACTTTTAGATAGAATTAAAGTCCACTCCATGAGATGGAACAAACACCTGACATGAATAACGTGGTTGAAGACTAGAAAGGTCATAAACATAGGGGAACACCTACTACTATTATTTTGCTAAAGGAACATAGCAAGAAATGTACCCTCAATGGCACACTGCTATACCCATAGACCAATAAGACCCAGAGAAAGTTGTTTTGCAGTAGACAGAATCACAAGGAGATCCACAACTGGACAATGTGCAGAGAGTGACTTTGGAACTCTCTGTCAAGGTCCAGGGATCTATGAATAAAAGGAGGCAGAAAAATTATGAGAACCAGAAGTAGTGAATGACTCCAAGGAAACAGTATCTTCCAGATACGAGAGGACTAATGCACATGTGGACTCACAGAGACCCATAGGACCTGCACAGGTTTATGTCAGACACAAGAGAGAGGTAAGTAGACACAAGGTTAACCCCATAACCAAAAATCTACTTGCAGTTGATACCTATAGGCAAAGAAAAAAAGCAGTTTTCTCCAATGGAGTCTCAATGGGCATATCAACAACACTCCAGGGTGGACTCCATGGGGAAGAGTAGTTGGCCAATACAAAATGAGCTCCATGTTTGTGAGAACTGAGGCAGAGACCATGGAGAAATGCTAATTACTGATTTAGTCCTCATGGCTGGCTCAGCCTGCTTTCTTATACAACTCAGGACCAATTCTCCTAGGTTGGCACTACTCAGAGTGGGTTGGTTCCTCTCATATCAATCATTAAACGAGAAAATGCTCTACAGACTTTCCCATAGGCCAGTATTATGGAGAACTTTTCTCAATTGAGAGTCCCTCTTTCCAAAGAACTCTAGCTTATGTCTACTTGACATAAAATGAGCTAACAGATTCTAAAAGTTTTGCTAGTAGTTATTTGAGTTTGTCTTTTATTAATGCTTGAAAAAATATATGAAATAATGAATTGGGGAGAGGTTGAATTTAAGATGCTTATTAAGGATACAACTAGAAATATTGACCTAACAGATATAAAAGAGAGAGAGTTCATGCTATGATAAAAGATGAACTTAAATGGGAAGGGATAGTACACTGAAAAATAAGTGTGATGGTATCACCTTGTGACAGAGTATGTAGTCATTTGGAAGAAGTCTGTAGGTTGGAGGTGGGGCACACTGACATAGAGAGTATGGACGGGGAACATAAACTCAACCAAAGTGTTTTGAGAGAGGAAACAAAAAATGCTGGTAGGAAAAGTAAAACCCATGTCTACTTTGAGAACAGGGATGTAATGAAAACCTTTTCCTTTTCCTTCCTAGAGGTAGAACTATAAGCACAGGACTCCTGATGAAGAGCAGGTTCATGGACCAGTGAAAAGCAGAGAAGGACATCCATCACCATGCAAGGTTCTTTAGGTCAGTACCTTTGAGACCTTTACTATTACAAAAAACAAAACAAAAGATGAACAACCCCCACAAAATTATGGTGCATGTTTCATTTTGCTAGTGCATTCTCATTCTTAACACTATTTTGTTTTCATAACCATACACATGAAATATGATAAATTTTTAATAGACATTTTATTGATGAGGAAGTTGAGGTTCAGTGGGTGAAAGCAAAGTTACTCCACTAATTAACAGTTCTGCAGCTATGATCTTTTGACTCCTATTTCAGTTTGCTCTCTGAAAAAAAATTACTCAAGCATTTTAAATTTATGTTCACAATGCTTTTCTTCACAAAGGGAAATTTTATACAGCAAATTTATTCAGCAGACAAAGCATGCCAGGGAAGTCTCATCATTATTTGCATATTTTATTCATCCATCCATGGATTCATCAGTCCACCCAACAATTCAATAAACAAGTTTGGACTCCTTTTGTATGTGCCCAATACCATGCTATAAGGCCAGATAATAGACGAGAGACAATGACTTGGCTTCAACATGGTCATGGCTAGGAAGTATTTGCACACTTTTACTTGTTATACAACAATGCCAATTTACTGTATGCCATGATTGATTTTTAGTCTACATGGAAAACTATTTTCACATTTAATCACTGAGTTCTCACTTTTCCAGAGTAAGTAGTACCAGCTTCTGGAGAGAGGTTGTCATTTTATTTTCTCATTTGAAAGTACATGGTATAGGTTAATATAATGTTAGATCTTGCATATCATTAATCCAATGTTTTTGCTTTATGTCTTGGAAATTAAAGCCCAGAAACGTGAGAAATGACATGACAAAGCCTCAGAGCTAACATATAGCATTGACCTTGAGCACTCCAATCCCTGTGGAAGTAGTTCTCATAATCTTGAGTTTGGGTTGAGATTAATTCTTATTTATCAGATATTTCTAAGAGGTTTATTTTGGAAATTTTATGATTTTTGCACCTGAGAATTAATTTTACCTAAGTAGATGGCATTGTTGGCAAGGATGAAGTGTAGTCACCTAAATTTTGAAATCAGGGTTGGATCTAGAATTTTGTTATAGAATAAAGATGATTCCATTTGAGCCCTTATCATTGTGTCTTCATGTTTAAGAGATAAAGAAACAAGTCTTTAGATAGCAACATCTGTCTTCCTGCCCTAATCTTGAGCATGAAGTCCTTTCTTTCCAATATTACAAAAATCTTATTAATCACATCAATACTATTTTAGTCACCATTCTATGCCATGAAGAGACACTATGATCAAGGCAACTCTTACTAGATAAAGAATTTCATTGGGGGATTGCTTACAGCTTCAGAGATTTGTCTATTATCATTATGTTGGGGAATATGATTGCATTCAAGCAGGCTTGACACTAGAGATGTAACTGAGATCTCCATCACAATCCGTAAAAAATGAGAGAGCACCTAGGCTTGGCAGGGACTTTTGAAATCTGAAAGCCCACCCCCAGTGACACTCTTCCTCCAACGAGGCCACACTGATTCCAACAAGGCCACAGCTTTTCATCCATCTAGTTTTTTCAAATAGTGTCACTTCCTGGTGACTAGGCATTCAAATATATGAGCCTATGGGACCATTCTTATTCAAACCACCACAAATACTAAATACCAATGGGAAGCTGGCAGTCATATATTTTGAGGTCTACTGTGATAATCTCAGTGTCTTGATTAAACAACAAATGTTTATTTCTTATTGGGAAAAAAATCTAGTATAGGTCTGGACCTCTTTCCAAGGTATAAATTTTGCCTATGATGACCCAGAATTGAAACCATGCTCCCACAAGCCGTTCTTTTGAATGGGACTAAATTTTAAATCAATTACACCTAAATAAAACATTAACTGCTCTGAGACAGTTGTTTGCTTTCTCATCTTTCCATGTCTACTGTGGCCTGGAACATATTCTACAGCATCTCTAGATCTGCTATCATCTTGGTGATGGAGACATAATAGCAACAGCAGCATCTTTCCCTATGGAAGAGCTCTCATTACTTTTGCTCCCATTTCATTGGTTAAATAAAGTCACAAAGCCAAACCCAGAACTTGAAGAAATCAACAGCATCGTGTTGTATAGTTAGGCCTATTTAAAACAGAAGGAAATCTTTTAAAGCAATAATTGATTAAAACTTTTGTTTTGTATCATATGTTATAGGAAACTTAGCAATTCAAAACATAAAAGCAAAATCAAAGGCACTTAGTTAGCTTATAACAAACTAGGCAAAGCTCTGTGCAAAAGGGCCTTTCAGATATTATTTTATCTATGCTAGCTTCTAAAATGGACAAAATGGTTGATATTATTGTTGCCATTTTATAAACCAACAAATGGAGGTTCAATGACTTATCTAAAGTGGCAATAACTAGCCTACCAATGGGTCTTTTTGTTCATAAGGCCTCATCTACACACAAAGAATTATAAGAAACTAAGAAAAATTGAGAGCAGGAGAAATAATTTTCATCCAGGCAAGGGCACACCAATTAAATTGGTTGTCTATTAACGAATACTTGTGAAAACACATGCACAAGTAACTTTATACAGACTGAGCAGGTTATAATTTGAAAAAAAAAATATATATATATATATATATATATATATATATATATATATATATACCTATAACGTCACTTTTATAAACTTAAACTTGTTAGAAAATGGTGTAGCAGTAATAGAGAAAGAAAAAGCAGAGTAAGTTTTTCACCTGAAAGTTTATTCCATTTGAAATAGCCTTCTGAAATGACTAAGAATGCTCAAACTATTCTATCCTCATAATTTTTTTTTTTCAAGACAGGGTTTCTCTGTCCTGGAACTCACTCTGTAGACCAGACTGGCCTTGAACTCAGAAATTCACCTCTTTCTGCCTCCCAAGTGCTGGGATTAAAGGCATGCGCCACCACTGCCCGACTATCCTCAGAATTTTTATAGCTTTCATTGTTGTTTTCTATGTTTTAAAAAATAAGTCTTCTATTGCCCTTATATATGTTCCCATTGTTACCTTAAATTATTATTTATAGAGGAATCATATCGTCTTTTATCCTGTTTTCCCATCAAAAATGAATGAAGTACTTGGCAACCAGAAAATATCTCACAAGATTATTGTTTTAGGGATTTCCATTGCAACTTTGAGGGAAGAACCACAGAGAAAGTACATTGTGAAGATATTAAAATGACTGACTGGACACATCTGAGAGTCTCCTTTTGTTTTTGCAGTACTTCATAAAATTGTAAATGTTCTTTCTCAGCATAATATTTATTATCATAAATATTTAATCTAAAACAGAGAGAGAGAGAGAGAGAGAGAGAGAGAGAGAGAGAGAGAGAGAACAGGAAAAGAGTTTTAGGAAATTCTTACCTAAGAAATGCTGGAGAGATGGCTCAGTGGTTAAGAGCACTGACTACTACTCTTCTAGAAGTCCTGAGTTCAATTCCCAGCAATCACATAGTGACTCCCAACTATCTGTAATGGGATCGATGCCCTCTTCTGGGGTGTCTGAAGACAGCTAAAGTATACTCATATAAATAAAATAAATATATCTTTAATAAACAGAAATACTCACCTTGTGCCACATGGTACCTAATTTTCAGCACAATCTATATGAAATTATCAGGTTGTGGTAATATTTACATTGGTATCAGGCACGTTAGACAATCTGGCATAAATAACATGTTACATTGACATTTTTCAAGTAAGATACAGCCTTCTAAAACTTTTGGTAGAGACTACCAAAAATACCACAAAACCTGAGTGCTTGGAATGTCTTCAAGAAAAATGTGACTAGAAATGACAATTTCTTTCACGGTCACAGCCTAAGAATGATGCAGTGTCTGTAAAACGTTGACAACCTGCTTTTCCTGTGGCAGGTCTTAAAGGGTTCCTAACACATGCTTAATCTTGCACTTCAGAATGGTGCTTGCTTTGTGACATTTCTAAGAATGTGTTTCTACCTTAAAATAGTTGTTTCTTCTATCTAGTTGATGTAGATAATGGAAACCCATGTGAAGATGGAAGAGATGCCGGAGTAGCAAGCCCCAGAGTAAGAGGTTAACAGAGCCAGGCAGTGGTGGTGCACGCCTTTAATCCCAGCACTTGGGAGGCAGAGGCAGGCGGATTTCTGAGTTCGAGGCCAGCCTGGAGTTCCAGGACAGCAAGGGCTATACAGAAAAACCCTGTCTCGAAAAACCAAAACCAAAAAACCAAAAAACCAAAAAAAAAAAAAGAGAGAGAGAGAGAGAGAAGTTAACAGAATCACTTATTATTTCTGGTAAGAAGAATCTGTCCTAATGGCCTTTATTCCTACTACCTGCTCATCTACTGGGGTCCAGAAATGTCTTGATATGTCCATGGCTTCTCCTTTCTAGTCTCCTGTGACCAGTGCTTCCTATATAAAATACAGTGTTTCCTCTCTTTGGCTCACTAGGTCCTTGGACTAGTGAAATTTTAACTAATGCTAAATTGAAGAACAGCCTAATTTACATGAATATTGTATAATTATCCCAAGGCACAGATGACTGATAAAGAGTAGAACCGAGTCACCATCAATGGGGAAGATGGGGGTCAGTCACAAGGATGTAGTGGCTCTATTAATTGAAGCATTTACCTTTCACCCAGATTGACAAACTTGGAATCTTCCTTTACCTCGCTTTGTTGCCTTCACTCTGAGTCATCCTTTCTGTGGTCTCCTTGGACTTCAACAATACATGTAATGGATAAACATCTTTTGATAAGAGTGTAATTTCCACTACCCATGCATCAAGGATTCTCTTATCATTGCCTGGCTACTCCTGAAGCAATGATCAGTCAGACAAGTTGTGTGATATAGTGGTTTTTTGTGGGACTTCTAAAAGAGAGAGTGAGAGCTTCCTCTGACTCTCTAAGGACACTTTCCTCCAACTGAGTTGCCCCATACCAGCCCTGATATGAGGGTTTTCACCTAGTCTTATTGTAACTTGTTATGCCATGTTTGGTTGACATCCCTGGGAGGAATGGATCTGGGGAAGAAGGGAGATGGGAGGGGTGCTAGGAGAAGTGGAAGGAGAAATACTGAGGTTGGGATATAACTTATGAGAGAAGAACAAAAAAATAGAAAAAAGAAAATTATTGATAAGTTATATGTGTGTTTTCTGGATTTCCCTTATCTGGGAGCTCATGCTGATATTCTTAAATGTGAGCTTCTGTTGGTTCTTCTAGAGATAGGCTGAGATATCTGAGCTCTGTCTTCCACCTATAGCTATATTGTTTGATTAAAGTCCTTTCTGGTCTTTCATCAATAATTTTATCTTTCTGGTGAGCAGATAGATGGACCCAGTAGGTTAGTAACACTATAATTGGACCTCTGGCTTGAGTTTCCAGTAGCAGAACAAAAATATGCAGGAAAAATACAATGATAAGACTTGGATTCTCCATACTAAAATGTACTGCAAAAGCCACATGTCATTCAGCCAGATGACTGGCAATATAGACACAGATCTAAGATAAGAATTAAAAGGCCAGTTTTAGTCAGTTTAGAGGTAAAAAGGTTTGGGACAAGGATATAATAGAAAATCTAATACGGAATAAATTGTCTGCTCAACAAATGATGTTGGGATACCCTAACTGACTATCTATATGTAAAGGATGAAGTTAGACCTTCTACTTCAAATTATCTCAAAATAGATCTGAAACTTAGATATAAGAGTTATTAAAACTCTCAGAAGGAAGCATGAAAGTAAAACTTCATAATCTTGGGTTAGGCAATGCCTTTTTCTATCAAACACAAAGAAAAGCAACAAAAGAAAAAAACAGGGTAAATTAGACTTCGAATGTCAAATAGTTCTATCCAGAAAGACAATAAACATGGACCTAGGAGGATGGTTGGATGTGTAAAGTGTGTTTTGGAATGCATGAAGATCAGAGCTCAGATTTCACAACTCTTATAAAAGCTAGTAGGCATAGCAACCTGCCTTAACCTCATCTCTTGGGGGTTGGGGGACAGAGGCAGGATTCCTGGGGCAGACTGACTGGATAGACTAGACAATCTTCAAGCTCCATATTTAGTGAGAGACCCTACCTTATCAAGAAAAGGGGAGAGATATAGAAGAAGATGTCTGACATCAATGACCTCTGGCCTTCACACGCATGTCTGCATACACAAACACGTGCCCATACATATCTGATTATACAAGTACACCGAAGAACACACACACACACACGAGAGAGAGAGAGAGAGAGAGAGAGAGAGAGAGAGAGAGAGAGAGAGAGAGAATAACCTAGCTATATAAAAAAGAATCTGAATCAACAACTCACAAAGGGAGAGAAACTTGCAAAAATTTCTGTGCCAAAATAATAAGGCTTTTCTTCCTTAGCAGAATAATACCATCTTTTAATTCTCTTAGGAATACAGAGCTCTGAAAGAGGAGTACATCAACCTTCCCAGGGAGCTTGTATCAAGGAGAAGAACTATGACCACCCATCATCTGAGAGGTTAGACTCTAGCAGACAGCTGAGTTCACCAAAACCACAAGGAAGCAATAGGTGGAGTGATCGTGAAGAAATGGGGCAGTTGGTACTGTGAGCCAGTGAATTCACTGTCTGGGGTTTGCATTGGCTCTTATGGATCTCAAAACAAAATCTTCCAGTGATAGCTAAAGCAGTTGGTTGACTGCTCTAATGAGCCTTAGCTTATAAGTGAACCCTGACTGCTGTTGTATACACTTTACCGTGTGTGGCATCACTCACTCAGGAAATTGACTGTAGCAGTTACAGGCACTGAATTCTCATACCAGCTGTGTTGATTTTGAAGGGCCCCTGAGCAAATGTTCACTCCTGATCAAGCTTGCTCAACTTTGGCTCTATTGACATTTGGGATGAGGTAATTATTTGTTGTGGAGGTTGTTTTATGCCCTGCAGGGTATTTAACAACTGTGGTTTCACCCCAGATATCCAGATACAATCAAATGTTCTTTGGGAACCTTGGTTGTAACTGTTGCTTTATCTGTTGTTCCTTCTCTGGGACAGCTAGGACAAAATCCATAGGTTTATAGGGGGTTTCTAGGCCTGTGTATGAGGAAGGTTCTTTTGACAGAGGAAAAATGAAGGTTGGAACACCAAAGAACATAACTACAAGTACCTAGCTAGAAAATCGGTGGAAAGCACTAAAACAGCATACACGTCCTCACCATAGACTCAGAAGTGATGAACGATGCCATGGGGAAGGTGGACATAAAACAGCTTAGCAAGGAATATGAAATTTGTTTTGGAACAAAAGGATGGATGAGGAAGGAAAGTAAAGGCACTGTAGGCTGGAGCAACATGTGAGCATGGGGTGGGGGGCAGGCATCAGACACAGGAAGTAGGGTTTCAGATAAAAAAAGGGGGGGACAAGCCACACAACAGATTATTCTCAGTCTCTTAATTCTTCCTTATACATCACTTGAAGTTTATTCTAGGCTTTACTTAATTTCCCTTAGCTTCCTAGGGTAGAAAAAAAGGGAAAACCGGAAGGGACCCTTAAGTCCATTTTATAAAATCAAGAAGGATCTGGGGAAGGAGCTCAGCCTAAGAAGAGGATTTTTCCCTTTGAATTTCTGCCAGAGAGCAGAAAGGATTTTTTTCTGCTTTAATTTCCTCTTCTTATCCCTTGAGAAATTTTAAATCCTCCCGAGTAAAAGCTTACGACTGCCTAGGAAAAAAGTAATTTTAATTGGTCCTTTCAAATCTGTGTTTGTTAGGATGGGTGTGAATGACACCTATATAGTTAAGTCTGATATTTTAAATCTGGATAATTAAATGAATGATGATAAGTGCATGAATTTCTCTTTCTTTTGTTATAAACAATTGTCTCTGGAGTTGCCCCAGCATAGAATATATAACCAAAGACTTAGGAAATGGTCAGTCAGCCTAAATGAAGGCAATGCCTCATTTTAGTTGGCAAATAGATCTTGGCCCTCATAGTAGTAGCTATCAGATATTGTAGCTACTGTGCAAAGTTATGTGTGCTGCTAATTATGAGCTCAGCATTTCATCTATAAGTAATATTTTTGAATAAATACTAAGTATAATGACAATCTATCATGCATTGTGGAGTACAAAGTAAAACAAGACAGTCTTGCAACTATACTTAATTTCTGTGTTATAATGCTAAACATGAAAAAATGACATTGATTTTCAAATAAAAATACATCATACTATATCCACTTGTATTTAGTGAAAGGAAGGAGTCAGTATAGAGGCAAGGCTGAGATCACAGATGTCCAGCACAGTCAAGAGTTTACCTAAGTTTCTTGACTGATTATTGTAAAACCAGAGAGAGAGAGAGAGAGAGAGAGAGAGAGAGAGAGAGAGAGAGAGAGAGAGACTTGTTCAAACTTGCTGAACTTCAGTGCCCACATTTAAAAATGTGAGAATTTAAATATTTATCTCAAAGGACTGTCACTAGGATAAGTTGATATAATGCATCCAAAGCGCTCAAGCGAATATCGTCTTGTAGAGCTTCAATACTTTGCACAACAACTGAAATTAGAGGCATTGCTTGTCTAAATTTATGATAATCCGATTCTGTGAAAGTCCTGTTTTCTGAACAGAACAAATAGAAGATTTAGGTGGGAATGTGATAGAAATCTCTACTCCTGTATCTTTCGGGTCGTTAAGATGGCACTAAGCCCTTATGTCCTTCCATGGATATGATACTGTTCTTTGATTTACTGTTTTCCTAGGTGATGTCCATTTGGCATTTTCCATGAGAATAGTCCTTCCTTGGTAGGTCAGAACACCAATGTGTAGAATCTGCCAGCTGCTCAATATGTCTATTCAAATTATGTATTTGGAAACCTGGAATACAATCACAGGATGAGTTTAAGGACCACTATTCTTTGTGAGTTGGATCTAAGCTATAGCTCCACTGATCATTTCATTTCCAAAACATCTGTTCTGATGGGAGGATCACAGTGACATTCTGAATCAGTATCTAGTAGTCTCAAAGTTCTCATTATTCCCTTTCCCAAAATGCACACTTACCCCATTAAAGGGCTGTGGACTCCTAAGAAGAACGCTAAAGGAAGTGTGCATTTTTACTCTGCTTCCAGATACTTTTATTAGGAGACCAAAGCTCTCCTTCATTCAAGAGATTATGGACTTGTAAACTGGCACAAGTCTTGGAATTTATAAGGGTTCTTAATTCTGATCTGTAATTTAAATTAGGCTTTTTGTTTTTCTAACCAAGGGCTTTCTACATATGTACTCAGGTAAGAATTTATTAGCCTTCTTCACAATTCCTGATCCAGAACATACAATTTAGTGGTGAGTGCTATAGAACTGTGTGCATAAGACAATTAAGACTTTATTTTGCTACTTCACTACATGAATTTCATCCACGTTGCCTTCGATAGTTATAAAGTTATTACAGCCTCTATTAGGCTGGTACACATCCCTAATTCTCCATTGCATTTGGAAATTCCAATTGTCTGGCTATAGTTCTTACTGTAAATATGGTCTGTACAAAACAGAGTCATGGAATTGTAAAGATGCTAGTATTTATTCAAAATATTAATGAAAGGCTTACTCTATGGACTCTCTTATCATGGATGAATGTTTCTTAACTGACACAGACTTCTGACTCCTAAACGTTGAAACGATTCTTCTATATTTTAAACCAGTGGAGGTTGACCATTTCTAATTTGCTCACAGTGGACTATCTAAGGATCTATGTTTAAACTGTTAAAGCCCATTTTACCTCCTCTAGCAACTGTAATAAATGTAGAATATGTGCTTATGGAGCTCATCTAAAGAAATGAAATTTTCCATCCAGGCTCTTAACCCTTATCCACCAGTATTCCACTTACTTAGCATCTACTTGTACAGATTCCAAAACTCAAGTGCTTCTATTGGAATATAGGCTCATGAGCTGTGTTTTGTGCCATATACTGTTTCTGGGTATGTTTGAAAGTTAGTGGTACAGTTTATACCTAAACAGAAGAATGGGAGAATTTAAATTTAACCATCAAGTTAAAATAGGTAATTCAAACAAAGTTTGGCTATTAAATCATTAGTTCTTCTGGCTCCTGATGGCACCAGATATGCATGTCTTACACGGCTATTCATGCAGGAAAAACATCTATACACATAAAATAAAAATAAATATTTAGAAGAACTATCAGCCATGAAAACATCATAATCATTTTTGTATTGAAATAGTTATTTCAGAAGCAATCCAGTTGAAGAGGAGAAAGGCAAGAAGGTTGGTTACTTTACAATTTCTTCAAAAATTGACTAAGGTTTTTGACAGTAAAAGGAAAGATTTTAATTCAAAACATTGAAGTAAAATTGGTATGAATGAGTTAGAGAATACATGAAGATTCCTCACAATTAAAACTGGGTCGTCAGATATCAATTCTTTCCTAGTTAAAGAATATAGGAAATGGAACAGTTTCTTTTAAAACACACACACACACACACACACACACACACAGAGAGAGAGAGAGAGAGAGAGAGAGAGAGAGAGAGAGACACTATTCTGATCATATTTTCCCCTCTCTTAACTCTTCCAAACTTTTCCCCTCCTCTCTACCCTCTCAAGGCTGTGAGCTGGACAGTCCGTGATTCTGTAACAGGGTACCTGCTAGAGTATAGATTAAGTTTCTTTGGTGAGAGATTTGCATATAAATTAAGAAAGTTCTTAATGTCTTTATTTATGCTAGGCAGGATATACAGTGGTTAAGTATATGTACTGAGAGTAGTCACTTAATAGTTAGACATGATTGTGTCCTTTGAGAACTTTGAGCAGAGCACTGCAGAGACAAGAGTTAGGCATTTCGAAGTCTGCCCCAAGTTTCTGACTTTAAATTCACAGTTAATGGAATTGTTTGGGAAGAATTAGGAGGTGAGGCCTTGTTGGAGGTATGTCACTGGGTGTGGGTTTTGAGGTTTCAAAAGCACATGCCAGACCAAGGCGCTCTCTCGCGCGCGCGCTCTCTCTCTTTCTATCTCTCTCTCTCTCGCTCTCTCTCTCTGCTTGCCTACAAACAAATCAAGACATAAAACTTTCAGCCACTGCTCCAATGCCATGCCTGTCTGTTTCCCTCTTTGATGATCTTGGGTTATCCCTCTAAAACTGTAAGCAAGCTCCTAGTTACACGTGGAGCTTTTATAAGAGGTGCCTTGGTCACTGTGTCTCTTTACCACAATAGACCAATAATCAAGACAGATAATTTTTTTGTTTCTGTAAACGAATACCTGAAACCTCTGAAGAGAGAGGATAAACATTTGGCTCATGTTTCAGAGTGCTTAGTCCCTTTTCACTTGGCATTGTGTTTCTGGACCTGTTTTGAGGCAGGCTATCAGAACAGAATGAGTGTTTTACAAATAGAGGCTCTTGATGATGAACAGAAATAAGTGAATGGGGATTTCAGGAAGAAACCAGGACCTAGTGATCTCTTTCCTCCAATAAGCTCTACCTCCTACCTTTTACACCCCCCATGACTACATTATGAATTTAAGAAGAGAATAATCCATTAATTAGGGAATATCTCTCAGGATCTAATTATCTCTGGAAGTGTCATCACACACACAGAGGTGTGCCCTTTCACTAATCCTCCTGGAATTTCTTTCTTTTTTTCTTTTTCTTTTTACTGTTACTATTTCCAGATGGTTGTTTTTGAGACAGGGTTCCTTTCTGTAGCCCTGGTTGTTCTAGAACTCACTCTGTAGACCAGGCTGACCTTGAACTCACAGAGACTCACTGAGTCTGCCTCCCATATATTGGGATTAAAGGCATGTACCACTACACCCTCCAGGCATTTCTTAATATAATTATGTTGACAATCAAGGTAAGTCATCACACAATGGGTGCTATATGTAATCTTTCCTCATGCATACATTGGTCCCACATAAGACTGCAAACTGGAAGCCAGGTATATTAAATAATAAACACTCTTTTGTGCCTGTGCGGGTTCCTCTGTAGAGGAATATGTTTTGCAGTTGTTTGCTGGGTTTGAAATATTTGAGTATGAATCTCATTCAAACTTCAAATGCTTCACACATAAGTATTCTCAACTTTTTTTTTTTTTTTTTTTTTAACAAAACCTTAATCACAATCTTCAAAATGCTAATACAAAATCTCTCTACTTCCTCTGATCCCTTGGAAGCTTGTGCAAATGTTATGCTAACGTACTCTGTTACAGCTGAGATAGTGCTTCAAATTTGCTAGTGAGGCACATTATTGACAGTGCTCTGGGAATTCAACCCCATGAGTCTCAGAAGTTAGAAAGCAGAGCAAAGCTTACGCTAGAAAAAATAAATCCTATGACTGCAGCCTTTACTTTTAATTATAATGTCTTAAAAGTTACAATTCTTTTCTGCCATCTCACCAGGTGCTCAAAAAATGAGATTGCTGCATCTTGCTTTTAAAGAGCATGTCTGCATCAAAACATAATATGTCTCTACCTCCTGCGGAACCACCTAGTAATTCAAAGGCATATTTCATCTGAGTTGTCTAGACTGTCATTGCCATCGGAAAATTAAATACAAAAAATGTTCAGCTCTTACTGTGCCATATAACGAAGGGATGAGAAACCTCAGAGAGCTCATGGCTTTAAAAGCACAGGCCACCACTCTGCTCTGGAAACAAAACAAGCCCGGGAGTGTTTGTTATGACTTTACAAAGCAGCCTTTAAAGATTTAGAGTTAAAATTTTAAAGCATCTTTTCTAGAAATGGAGGAGTGAGACCCATAACCATTTTCTGCATTGTCATCTTGTCTTCTAGAGAGAGCTGTATAGTAGGCAAGATCTTATAAACTCCCATTGGATTCAACTTCTTGGTTTGTCCAAATTGTTTTGTTGTAATAGGATTTGGAGACAATTATTATACTGGTAGAAATCATATTTGAAAACTGTTGGGGCCAGAGATGAAATAGAACTTACCAAATTCCTACGTGGTCAAATCCGAGGGAAAAGAATCTAGAGACCAATCCATTCTGGGAGATGGCGTGTCTAACCAGACTGGGAATGACTCCAGCTTGAAATTAAAAGGACCCTGACTCGTAAATTAGCCCTGACAGTTCTAGTAAGTTATTTAAACTTTCTGGGCCTTAGTCTGCTCATTGGGTAAAATGGTTATGTGATAACGCTTACGATACATTGTACATTTAAATCCATTATCTTGGTAGTAGATACATAACCGTTGCATATGAACAGTAGTCATTCATGGGTACAAGAACAAGCACAGTGCTATAACATTTTTAAACTTATTTCAATTATGTATATGTGTTGAGTGTCTGTGTGGAGTCTATGCACATGAAAGCATGTATCTGTGGAGCCCAGAGCTGTTGGATTCTTCTAGAGTTACAGGCAGTCGTGAGCTACCTGACATGGGTACTGGGAACTGAACCCAGGCAAGAACAGTACAGGGTTTTAACCACTGAGCCATCTCATCTCAATAGCCTGCCAAGCGTAGTACTGCTCAGCTATGTTTCTGTTTTAGCTTCTTATTTGAGAGTAATGATGCTAATTTTAAAAATGAATTCAAGTTTTGAGGATCATGTTTCTAGAAAATAGATTTGAAAGAAATAAGGAAAGTTAGAAAGTCATCGTGACAACAATTTCATTAAATCCAACTGTACTAATAAGTGCTGATTCTATGACTTCTGTACTTGCAAGGCTGTTAATTCTGGGGGTTCAGACATTAGAAAGATTTTTAAAAATTTAACATATTTGCTTCTATAGAGCCTGCTGTGTATCACGGAACATGGGTGGTAAGTAAGTAATCACACACATCATTATGCAAAGCTGTGATGAATGCTAGCAAGGGAAAATGCCATGTGCATTAAACCAACAGTGTAACTTTCTGCTCCCTGAAGAGATTCTTCCCAAATAGAAATATTTTAGAGTTTTGTTACAACATGTTTTCCCAGCCATCTGTTCTTCCCCAGTTGAGGGAACTGCTGCCTTACAAACCTTTGTCAGGAACTGTAAAATTCATCTGTATAGTCTCTGCACTTTATATAATTTTTGCTATATAATTATTTGGATTTATACAAAGCATAGGGAATTGGTATGTAATGATGATTTTCACTTCTTCATTTACCCTTTAAGAAGGAACATCTTTTATTTCTACAAAATTCAACCATCACACTGGGCACTGAGCTCAAACCAGAAAGTCTCATATTCATTTCTCAGCCAATGGAAGAGATTTCAAATCAATTATTCCTTTGTCGATATATTTTGGCTCATTCTACTGAACATTCACCTGTTGGATAGCTGTACACATTTCTTTTTGTTATTATTGAAAATATATTATTCTCTCATACAATGCTCAGTTTCCCTCCCTCTACTCCTCCCAGCTAACCCCTCCCCCAGGATCTACTCATCTTCTGTTTCCCTTCAGAAAAGAGCAGACCTCCAAGAAGACATGCCCAATAGGATAAAACAAGATAAACAATACAAGGCAAACGCCTTCATACGAGTCTGGACAGGGAAACCCAATTGGAGAGAGTCCCAAGAACAGGCAAAAGAATCAGAGATATACTCATTCCCACTGTTAGAAGTCACACAAGAATACCAAGCTAACAGCTATAACCAGAGGACCTCTACACCAGAGGACCTGGTGTAGAGCCATGTAGGCCCTGTGCTTGCCGTTTAAGAGCTTATAAGTCCACATGAGCCTTGCTTAGTTGATTCAGTTGGCCTTGATCTCCCAGTGTCTCCCAACCTCATCTGACTCCTAGAATCTTCCCTCTACCACTTCCCTAGAGCTTCCCAAGCTCTCGGGGGGAGAAACCTGATGGAGATCTCCAATTTAGATTCTCTCTCTGCATAATGTCTGGCTGTGAGTCTCTGCACCCAATCCTATCTGCTGCCAGAGGAAGCCTCTCTGATGATAACTGGACAAGACACTGATCTATGAGCACAGCAGAATAACATTATATGTGGGGAGTGGGGAGCTTCCGCTGCAATGGATTGCTAACAGGGTGGCCAGCAGAGGAAATAAGGAAGAGAGGGAGGAGTGAGTCAGGCCATGGTCAAGGGACAGCTGAGAACACTTCTGCAGCTCTGACTGACTAGCGACCAGGTGCTTCTTTATTTATAGAGGTTTCACAGAACAAAAACAGACTAATGGTTATTAGTCAAGAAGTATCACTTATGTGGTTGGTTATCTGTTACACGTTCAAGGTTGCAGGTTCAGTCACAATTAGAAAACATAAACAGATTTTATTTTTATTATCTGCCCAGTAACTCCAATGAAAAGAACTGAAAGAATGTCTCTTTCAAAGCAAACACATTTATTATATGACAGCCTGCTTTTAGGCTAGCAGTGTTTACAGTTGTAAAACACTCCAGACAAAATATCTGAGCCAGTCTTCTCATGAACAGCAAATGCTAATACCTAACTCCTTTTACTGTGTTCCATCATCTACGCTGTAAAGTAGAAAAAGTTTATGTTAATCTATCTTCATAACTGAGTTCTACTCCTCCTGGGGTAGATCCAGTAAGACCCTCTCCCCTATCTTTAAACTACATTTTCAGAGAGCTCGAAGCCTATAATAAAAAGAGACCTTGAATCTGTAACTTCTTCTCCTGGGCAGTCAGAGTTTGTCAGTTGCCTCTGTATACCCTGAACCAATTACAATGTTTTAGTTTTCTCAGGGGCAGACACCCCCAAGAAGATTCCCGGGGTAATGACATCATCTAGCTATGTGCTTATCTGTGCGTAATCATCTCCAGAGCATAAGGACGACTTCCAAATAGTGGCTAAATAAAGCTATGGTTAGAAGTTTCCTAAAAAAGACTCAGATATAATTTTCTTGTGAAATACATAAGATGAATCATAATGTAGAAAGTCCTCAAGAATGCAACATGCAGATTCTAAAACCCAAAAGTTAGAGACAGAAGGATATTGATCGCAGCTTTGCCGGAACTGTGTCAAGCAGCTGTGCTGACGTCATGACTCTCGCCGTTTCCAGTGGATACGGCTTGCCCAAGCAGAAGGACATTGATCGCAGCTTTGCCGGAACTGTGTCGAGCAGCTGTGCTGACATCATGACTCTCGCCGTTTCCGGTGGGTACGGCTTGCCCAAGTAGGAATCATATCACTGATTTTGTGCATTTATGTATATAACAATTATGTATTTTTCCCAGTTGTGTTTGGTTCTACCCTAAGTCTCTGAGCCACCCAGTCTCCTGATCCTGGATATACAGGTAGTATAGGACATGGGCCTCAAGTTAAACTGGAATTCAGTTGGCCGCTCCCCCAAGTTCTGTGCCACCATGGGCCCCACATATCCTGCCTGAAGGACAGATTGGATGTACAGATTTCTTATTAGGGTAGTAAGCATGTGTGTACATTTTCTAACTCTGCCAAACTGAATGCTCTATGGCCAATTTGGGACATTAGTTTCTCTAGGGCTGCTAAACTAGAAGAGGTTAACTGGTCATTGTGGGATAAAAAGCAAGAAGAGAAAATTATTTCTAAGTTTGAACTGAATCTTCTTATTTAATTTGTATCCCCATCCCACCAAGTCATTGATGAAAAATATCTTTGACAACATCAAATGAATCATAGCACATTAGCTTCGCAAAGAAACTCAACATTTTATCAATTATGGCAAGTGACAGAAATTGTAATTCAAGCCGAATAAAGTATTGTATTGATTGAATCAATAAGTGTTTGTTGTGTTTTAAAAGAGAGATCCTGTTTAGTAATATATAATGTGGGGGCTAGAAATGTAACTCAGTTGTAAAGGGATTGCCTAATATATATGAGGTTGTGAGTTCAATTTCTAGCACTGTGGGGACAGGGGGAATAATGTAATCTGTAACCTGAGTAGATGTATAACATCTAGTTTTTCTCTATTTTTCATACTGGAAACTGAAACATACTGTAGACTGACTCTGTCAATACAGTTCCTTCTAGAATGTGTTCTACAGTGTGGAAAACAAAATGAGAAAGTGCATTTCTGATTTTTCATGTAGTTGTGGGGACAGATGATTTAAGTTGTGCTAATTTGTTACATTTTCATGAGTCTTAGATTTGGAATTATCTTGGAATGTTGGTTTGTGTACCGGATACTATTGCAGAGGTCTGCTGCCCTGGTTGCGGGGTTGTTGCTTTGAGACTCAGAGGGCTGGCTAGCAATCTGGGTACAGGGAGCAGCTAGCTGTGAAAGCTTCAGGAGAGCATTCTCTTCCCAGGAAGTGTTACAGCTCTTACATGACAGATGCTCTCCGGCGATGGAGTAATTCCCACACACCTTTAACCCTTCTGGATAGGATCTTATATACAGTTTGGGGGTGGGTTGGGGTCTGACAACAGGTGCTTCCTATTGGTATGCTTCATCTACATGTCTAGCAGCTTGGGGTGCTGTCCCTACATGACTGATGGCCACAACTCTCTCTATGGGGGGCTGTGGCTCTGTGATAGGAGCCTGGTGTTGGGAGCTACTCATCTGCTGCTTTAGATATTGAACAAGGTAAGGTGCCAAAAGAAGCAAGGCTCCAATGGCTAGTATGGGTCCAAGGAGAGGAAGAAGCCAAGCTACCAAGGGGTTAGAGTACCAAGGGATATGGGTGTTGGGAGCATAGCATGCTTGGTGCTTCCTCCAGAGCTTTTTGAGCATTTGTACATCTTGTTCTACCAGCCCAGATTCACTGACACAGAAGCAACATCCCTCCCCCAGCAAAACACAAGTCCGTCCCTCCCTGTTCAGCAGTCAATAAGTCCAAGGCACTCCGGTTTTGGAGAACAACTCCTGCTCAGGAGGTTATCTGGCATTGAAGAGACTCAAGGCTGTTTGCAGTGGAGGCCATTGCCTGGTCAAGCTTGTTCTGGAAGTCGCTGGCTGTGTGTTGTGTTTAGACAAGGGCTGCTCCAGCGATTCCTGTCTCACAAACTGTGGATATATAGAGAAATTAAGCTGGATCTGAAATGAACATATGCTTAGGGGTTTTTTGGATTTATTTTCTTAGTCCCTGATCAAATTTTCAGTTTTTAAATTGTTTAAGAAGGAAAGTTTATTACATTTAAGATTAATATACTGATTTTCTATTTTATGCTTCTTTTTCTTCTATTGAAGGAAACAGACAATTTCATAAAACTACTCTTGTGCTGGGGATGTATTTCAGGGTAAAGCACTTGCTAGAATATGCAAAGTCCTGAGTTTATACTTGACATTGCAAAATGAACAGATGCCATGAAGGGAAATGACTAGAAAGATTTCAACTAAGAATTGGGGAAGAAGGCTAATAAAGAGGGGAAGGGAAAGGGGCGATAAATAACAGTAAGGATGTAAAGATGTTTGAAAAACCAATGGGAAAAATATTAATTTATCTTTATGTAAAATACATACACATTATATGTGAGTATATAGGTATTCATGCACATACACACATACATACAAACACACACATATGTGCACACATACACAGAGTTTAGAAAAGGTTATATCATATAGGGTGACAATGTTCTCAACAGCCTCAGAGGGCTGGGCATGGGAAATCTTCCTTTAAGTTGTTGGTCCGTAGAGTATAAGAGATACCCCAGACAATATAGGCTATTGGTGTTTCTTGTTGCCTCCCAGAACTTGAAGGTAAGACTCTATTGCTAAAGCCACTGCACACTTTGAACACAGGACTTGTAGGAATTGACCTGAAACTGACTTGGAAGCTTCCTCTCTGAAGACTGACTCTCATAGAATTCAAACTTTGCTATGCAAGATGCAAAGGGAGAAAATAATCAGTAGTCATACCAAGCCGTGTAGCCTATGGACCACCACAGTGAATGGTGAGCCAAGATAACCCTACGTATGCAATAGTGGAGCTTGTTGCTTATCTAACTGGAAACCTAGCCTGGTGAGGACATGGATATTAGAGGACAAGTTGCCACTGCTGTTTTCTTACATCAGTATAAATTCTCACCATATTCTAAGCACTTATCCTTGCATGCCCTGAAAAGTGTAACTCTTATTCCTCATCAAAGAAGTCTCATTTTACAGCATACAGAAAAGACCATTATAGACATCTACAACTGGTCAGAATGCAGAGAACAACTGACCCATCCCATCCCCAACTGATACATCTGTGCTATAACCCCTACACCTAAAGCTCAGGGTACACAGTGGGAGAGGGAGCATAAGGATTGTAAGAAATGGAGCACTGTGACTTCTACATATGACAGGGAAGCTGCATCCATGTAATGTTAAAAAACAAATCACTTAAACAAGACCTGCTAATGATAATGCAAGTTGGCAGAACAATGGATCGTGGGGGAAATCTCACAGGGCTCCACCCCTAGATGAAGAACTACAGGGTCCTTTGGCAGAATTGTGTGTGTGTGTGTATGTGTGTGTGTGTGTGTGTGTGTGTGTGTAGCAATAATAATTAAAGAGGTCATGAATTTAAAAAGGAGTGGGAAGGAGATGGAGAGGGGAAGAGTTGAAGGAGGAGAGGGAGGAGTCTATACTCATGAGCAATTACCTAAGCAAAGGTAATTGAATTTAGTGTTTTTTTCTTTTACTATATGAAGATGGGAGGGAGATGAGCGGTGTGCTGAGTATGGGGGTCTGGAGGGAGTAGGGGTGTGGGCTTGGAAGACCGAGATACGAAATGTTCAAAAACTTAAATAGAAATCCAAAATAATGAAAACTCTGGAAGTGAGTAAAAATTCAAGTGAACCATCTGCAAGAGAGAAAGCCTGGAAGCAGCTTGTATACCAAGAGCCCTGAGATGGATCTATTGGTTTATCTTCATTTAGAGCCCTGTCACCTCAGGAAAATGGTTTCTTTTTATAATTTAGTTTCTTCCCTCCAAAAACTAGAAGATTAAACCAAATAACACCTACAGGCTCTTTCTGATGTATTATCTGGGAATTTCTAAGTAGTTTATGATCAATTTTTAATATTAGTCCTTAAAGAAAACATAATGAATTGGTTATTGAGCTTTCTTTTAGAAACCTAAAGTATTCATGAAAAAGAGATGTAATAGTAATGAGCATTTAAAGAACTAGAAATGTTCACTAGTCATTACAAGTTTTTCTTAAAAGTTGTTAAATGAGATATTTAAGTGGTTATAACATGCCAGGCACTTTCCTTACTTATGTTTATCAGGAGGGAAGAGTCAGATAGATGGGTGCAGTATTTACGACCAAAGGAGAAGTGTTATTATTGTCTCTTATTATGTGAAGTTTAAAAAAATATACAGAATTTGAGATACAGAGTAGTTAATGAATAATCAAGCTGGAATTAGATCCTTGTGTTATTGTTAACCAATTGAACACTGTCACAGAGATTTATTGGGGTTTCAGGTACATCTTTTTGAAATGTCAATGCTTTAAGATGCAACTTAAGGTAAGAGAGGCAAGACTCTTGCTGATGTTTCCCACCAGACACCTTCCTCCTCCTACATACACACAAGCACTGCAGGAGGCCTCATCGCTCTGATAAGAGCTGCAGATAACCACAAACCACACCTACACGTTGATGTCTTCTGATGTTGGACAAGTACAGAGAATAGTTTTTCAGTTTGTTATGTTGAGCCCCAGTTATCCTCTGAAAAAGTAATAAAGGATGCCCTGTGGGAGATTAGTGATCTTTCTACTCCTCAATGCCATACTTTTTTTTTCTGAAATGGATGCTATTACCAGAATGGTTGACTTATAATGGCCTCATAAATTAGAGTAAAAATAGTTACTTATTATCCTTATAGCTGGCCATTACCTCCAGGTAACACTTTCTGGAGTTCAGAGCCCAAAAATATTACATTTACTCTTGAAAAAATATCTTCATGCTGAACCACCATCTATCTATCCAGTAAAGAGTATACAGTGTCTGATTCATGTAAAAACAACTTCACAGTTCGTTTTAACTGTAGAGGGTTAGTTACATAGGTGAGCTTTTATATTTTGGTATCATTCACCAATTAAGTAGCCTTTGCCTATTATGAGCAAAAGACAAGACTGTATTTTTGACCTAAAAATACATGTTTTGTTAGGCAAGGTGAAGTCTGCCTGTAATTCTTACACTTAGGAGGCTAGAGCAGAAGGATTACAAGATTGAGGACAGCCTGGGGTGCACAGGGAGTTCTAGGACAGCCATACAAAGTGTGGGTCTATCATTAAAATTTGCATGTTGTAGAAAAGGAAATACGTACCCCAGTGGTATAAAAGTATTTACAACATTGATGTCTATAGGCACTTAGAAAAGTGGAAAACATGGATTGAATTTTTTATTACATATTAAGTAATATAAAGCAGTGGGTCTTGGAATGCCTCACCCACAAAGCCAGACTTCCTCCATCCTATGGACCTGCCCACTACCCATCCTTATCACTGTTCTCCCTTCCCTCCCGCACGTGTTCTCATCTTAGTTCCTCATAGGCTTCCTTCTGCCTTCATTACTTTCTTTTCTTTTAGATTCTACACAAAAGAGGAAACATTCAATGCTTGTCTTTTTGAATCTAGTTTACTTTGCCTAACCCAATGGTCTCCATTTCTGTGCAAATATTATTTTATTTTAAACAAACATTCTATTAATTCTTTCAGAATTTTGTACAATATATTTTGATCATATTTATCCTCAAATTCCCCACCCTTAACTCCTTGAAGATCTTACTCCTCCCAACTTCCAACTTTATGCTTTCTTTTTCTTTAATAGCCCATCATCTGCAATATTCTTCTTGGTGTAAACCATGCTTCTTGAAGTGTAGTTGACCTATCTGGAGCCACACCATTAAAAGAAACCCTGTTCCCATCATAGAAACCATTAACTCTTCATAGCTCCTCAGTTAAGTGTGGGAGTTCAAGAGCTCCTCCACATTCCGTGCTGGAGTGTTCACCTTGTACAAGTCTTATGCATGCAGCCATGGGTGCTATGAGTTCAGGAATGTAGGGGTCCTATCATGTCCAGAAGACATGGTATTGGTTCTGTCCCCCACAACCTCTACCTCCTACAGTCTTTCATTTCCTCTTCTATGATAGCCTTGAACTTTGAATGAATGTGGTGATATAGATGTCCCCTCTGTAGCAGAGTACTACACAGTCACTTAGTCTTTGTATTTTGACCAGATATGAGTTTCTGTGTTAAGCACTGTCCTCCAAACAAACAAACAACCCCCCCCCAACCCTTCTCTGATAAGGTCTATGATGAGAGCTATACTAATCTACAAGTATAGAGATATGAGTTAATAAGCCATTTTGACATTACATCCATTTAGCAAAATAATAGCTGTAGGTTCATTTTCAATGACTAAATAACATTCCAGTTTATTTTTAGAACTATCCATATATCAATACGCATTTAGGCTGATTTCATGACTTGCCTGTGAATAGTGACTTAATAAATGGCTATCTTTGATTTCTTTAGGTATGAACCCTTGGGTAATACAGCTATGTCACCAAGTAGCTCTATTTTTTTTTTGGTTTTGTTTTGTTTTTTGTTTTGAGACAGGATATTCTAGCTTCATATCTTTTGCTATGATTAAACACCCAACAAAACACTACATAAGGGAAGAAATGATTTATTTGGCTGACAGTTCCAGATGAGAGTCCAGTATTGCAGGAAAGTCAAGGTAGGCACTAAAGCAGGTACATCACACTGATATTCAATGTTAGTGTGAAACAAATGCACACATGCTTCCTGATGGATGGCTTGCTCAGCTAGCTTTCCTTACTTTTATAGAATTCAGGGCCAAATCTAGACAATGGTACCCTACAATGAAACCTCCTAGGGACACATCCATAAGCTAACCTGATATAACTCCTCATTGGGACTCTCTTCTCATGTGATTCTAGATTTTGTTACATTGACAGTTGAATTTATATAATACACAGAATCTCACTATGTAGCTAAGAACCTATTTCCTTAGCTCTCAAATTTTGGAATTCTGTGTTGTGTCATCCTTCTTGGCTGGACACAGTTTGCTACTCTTCACATTATCACACTGGTCAAAAGAACTTCCTGTTAGATGATGCATTACAGCAACTATGAATGTGAATATGCCACTTCTTTGGTTGTTGTTTTGTTTTCTTAGTGAGTTAGTTGACATAACATTGAAGAGGGGATTTCTACTGCCATGTATTGCTACTGATATTTCTAGCAAATGTGCTAACCAGACCTTTCCTGCTTTCATGTCATCTTTTATTCTCGCTACTTGGAGTTCTGCTCTGGTCAGCATATATTACTTGCTGGGCAAAGAATGAGCTTCAGTTCCCATGAACCAGTTAGATTTTGCCCTGTTCCCTGGGATTGGTGCATGGTTTAAAGGCTTGTGTCACAGGTTAGAAGGTTTATGTATTTTGTTCTATATTTGTTTGTAGACTAGGAATATGAGGGCTTCCTAGTGAGTGGTCCCTTAAGGTTGCAACCTTGGGTATGAACATAATCTTCAGAACATCTAGGGATGACTGATTTTATTTCTCAGCTGATTTTGTGGAAATTTCACCTCAGTAAGAGTAGTTTATAGTTCAGCATTTATTCAGAAGTAGGTTTTAACCCATTATGGAATAGACATTTTTCTCTTATGTTTATAGAACTGTATGGAAGGATTTTCAGTAGTCGACCTATCCAGTAAGCTGCTTTGATTACTTCTGATTTTCTGAAGCCTAGTGAAAGTGACATGTTTAACCCCCTACATTTAACTGACCCAGGGGAAGCTTTTCATGGCCACTTCTTCCTGATCATTTCTTCTACATTTCCTGTTGTTGTACCTAGGAGCCCCTAACCTTCTTTTAGTTGTTTTCTACTAAGTGTTCCATGGAATTCAGCATGGAATTCATCTTTATCCCCATAATCCTTCATGTCTTTGATCCAAATAATATCACACTCCTCAGGCTCACATGCTATATTCTTTGTCTTCATGGCTTGCTTTTTTTCCTGGCAGACCCTCACCACTGCTTCCTAGGAGAAGCAGTGGTGAGAACCTGTGTTGCCTATCAAGTAAGAAAAGAATGGCAGTTGTAGTCTTCCTTGTGTATCCTGTCTGGTGAGGCATCTTTGACTCAAAACAAGCTAGATTTGAGCAATTTCAGAGCTCTGATATTGTCAGCCCACAACACAGGCCATAATTAAAATCTTGGTGATTAAAGGAAAACCACTTCCACTTGGCTACATGTAATAAAGTTCCTGCCATGTGGGGCTGAAGAGGGTTCCATGTTGCAGGGACTTCTTTTTGTTCAATAAGGCAAGAGCTTCAGACTCAGAGAAGCTACTCTCTTTTTCGTGAATCGGTCCAAGAGAGTTTACAGCACTTCTGTGATGTAGAACGGTAGTGATCTCTGCACAGATGACACCAACTCTTACTGTTTTTGCTAAAATGTAATACATTTCCTTGAATGAATATTTTTCATTAAGATCATTTTCATAAACAAGATTATTCCAACTTTTTGTTAAACATTTTTGCCAGTTAATTTGTTCTTAGAGAAAATGTCTGGCCTAATGGGTTCTTTCCTGGCCAAAACACTTGCTTCCTTTTCATTGAGACTTGTTTCCTAGTCATTGATTCTTAATCTTGAGCCTAAAGAGAGCTATTTATTTATTTATTTATTTATTTATTTATTTATTTATTTATTTATGTTTAGGAATCTTAAATCCTAAGTAATAAGGAATAAGATTCTGGAATTTGGACATGTAGATAAATTTCTTGATATAAAAATAGAGAAACTACTTGGGGGGGAAAGACCAGAAAATGGGTCTGTGTGGGAAAGAGGCTGAGCTGGGCTGGAGAGAACAGTGGACTGGATGAATAAGAAATATATATTACTTGGTATAAAAATGTTACAATGAAGCTAATTGCTTGTAAGATAATCTAAGCATGAACGATAAAAAGAACCTATGTTGAAAACACTCTGTATACTTCCTGTTAGCAGACATTTCATCTAGTTCCACTTTATACTTTCCCAACAAGTGTGCACTAGAAGCTTCAAACTGAAGACACTATGTTGTGTATTCTTTGGATGATGCAAATTTCTAGGTAACCCAGCAGAGAACTATTAGCAGTATTTTTCCTTACTTTTATGTCAACTTAAATAATACTTTATCTTAAACCTTAAATCTATTTTTTACCAAACTAAACTGGAGAGATATTTTCAAGTGGACTGCACCAACAGTGTAGAGTAGCAAGGACCTAAGGTCAAATCCATCTTATGACCCAACCTACTATAGGACAAACCTAATTGACAGGGTACAAATTGTATTTATTTTGTGGAGGCTAAATTGTATCCCCCTTTGGAGAAACAAAAAGAAGTTAAAATCGTAATGTCAGTATCTAAGAATGAGACATTCTTTGAAAAGAGAGTCATTGCAGATATACTAACCAGGATGATGTCTTCTGGGCAAAGATGAGATCTCCTTCAGTATGGCTGCTACCCTTAAAGGAAGTTGCTATGCTAAGATGAGGCACAAGGAGAACACTACATCAAGGAAAAAAAACTGGTATATACCTCTACAAGACAAAGAATGGTAATGTTGTCAGCAGATTAATAGACTGAAACAAAAGTCAAGAAAGAATAAGCCTATGGCTCTGCTGATAGCTTATTTTCAGATTTCTAGCATTCTGAACTATGGGGCAATAAATTCAGCTCTTTTAAGCCACTAGCCAGTGCTACTCTGCTGTGCTGTAGCCTTAGCAAACTAATGTAACCTTCAGAGAATGATAGTCCACTTTCAACAAGTAAGAAGACAGGAAAATGGGACTGGGGAACTAGCTATTTTGCTGCTGAGGTATCCACGAGCAGGTACCATAAGTTAATAAATGGAAATTTGGAAAGAAAGGATAGTATTGTTGGAGACTGGAACGTAGAAATTTACAGTTTTAATGGCAGCCAGATCAAAGTCAAAATACTGTTCAAAGGAACACTGCTGAAATGTATAACTGAAGCACACCGCAAGAAGAAACCAGGATATTTGAGATTATAATTGCTTTATGCAGATGGTCCCATATCTGAAAATGAGGCACAGGCTGGAAGGGATGGGACAGTAAGCAGGAAAGGGGTAAGTGTTACTGAATGAGTCTTTAGTAACAATTTGCAATTATTTGGAAACATTAGCAAGAGGTAGAAAATCTGCTATTTGAGTACCTTAAAAGATGGGGGAGCGGTGAGTAAGGAGCTTCCACTGGAGAGGGCTGCAGTTACTTAAAACTTTTAGAAAAGGGAAAGTCAAGTTACGTAAGAAAAAGCCAAGGGAAAGGGTGTTCTTTGAGGATTTTGTGGCTGTATTTTAATCCTGTACAAGAATTAAAGAAGAACACAAGCGCTGCTTAAGGCAGCTCGAAATGTCCCGACAAACCCGCTGTAAACCGAAAACATCTTTGGTGGAAGCATATTTGACATTCTCAACCTGCATCTTCGCCTTGAGACACAGTGCACTTCAAATAATCAGCCATTTTCTCCTTGGGATCATGTAGTTGGCAGGGAAGTCCATCCTGTTTCCACTTGTCATCACTGTGAGATCTGACCACATCCAGTTGCCCTCACCAAGCTCAAAATTCAAGAGTCGGGGAAAGAGCCCTACTAAATGCATCTATTTTTTTCACCTTGAGAGTGAGAAAATCTTAAGTTACACCATGGTAATCACATGACCTGGAAATGATAGGTGGGACTGGGGTGAGAGCAAGGGGGAGGAAGCATATGACTGAGAACACATGCGTGTGCACATGGAGACAGACAGTGATAGAGAATCAGAGTTTAGAGACTAATATGGGATGTGAGGCATATATGCAATGACTGGCCTTAGACTTAATGCAGTTCTTCACCAGGCTTAAATGATTGCATAGAAACTGATGTCACAATACCACTTTTCTCAGTTATTACTTAGAAAACAATGGAAAGATAAACACCCCTCCCCCTGTATCCTGCTGCCCTTATTTGGACAAAGGTATGTCCTGAACATGCTGCTTGCTCTTAATGGAATTACATTTTCCAACTTCCCTCGGCATCACATGGGTCATAACTGAGTACTGGACACTGTCATTTCTGAAGAACTGGTACCTGGGCCTCACATAAGGTTCCAGCATAGTTTCACCCACCCTCACAGATGACAATGGCAACCATTTACAATGAACTTGGAAGCAGCGAGTTATAAGTGCTTGAACCATCGTCTCCCTACCACATGGGTAAAAATCACCCTTGAGTCAAGTTTTTCCATATTCCCTTTGTTAATGACAGTTATCTCCTCTAATTAATACAATGGGGTTAATTATAGTGCCTCTGTAGTAGAGCTACCTCAGCTGAAGCAGTAAAAATATGTCTAGTGTTCTGTTGGAGGCAGGATTACAGAGCTGTGAGTGTCCTGGGTGTTCTGATTCTTACTCTCAGTATGGTGTCTTTATTAGAGTATAATTTTTGTTTGTTTGTTTGCTTGTTTGTTGGTTTTTGGGGTAAATGACCACATTTGGATATCCAGTTTCAGAGCTGAGCAGAGGACCACATTCACAATAACAACAACCATCTGGAGGAGTGGGTGAGAAGCCCAAATTGCTAAAAACTCAAAACTTAACAGTCCCATTTCCAGCAAATGTTGGTTTGTCCCATTTGTTTTATTTGTATTCCAATCAAATATTCATGGGAAATTTCCTCATTATCTCATGGTAAGTCTTAATGATGAAAACCACTGTTTAATTCTCAGGAGATTAGGGCAGCCAGCATATTGATTTAGTGCTAACCTCATTAGGGCAGGGACCTCAGAAGAGTGGATTAACAGCAGGATGAGCTGCATAGTTAAATATCAAATTGTCAGCCAATTAGGTGTTCTTCTTGTGAACAATGTATTATTTTCACATATCAGATACCAGATCTCAAATATTGCAGTGTCTTTTTAATTCTAAGATATGTGATTAACTTCGATTGTACTCTTGTACATAGTTTAAATTCTGAGCTAAAATGGAAATAATTGGTGAACCTGAAATTGCTTCTTGGTACCACAAGGGATTTTGCAGGCATGCCTGTGAGGACAAACATTTGGTGGGTAGAGCATGAGTTCTGCCATTCCCACGAGAGTGGACAGAACACAGGGAAGCCAACAATGCCATTTACCAGCTGTTTGAAAAGGTCACCTGGGTTAATGGCTCACACTTTACTTTAGTAAAAACTTACTCTTAATGAGTCTTGTGTGCATTTAATTTTTTTATTCATTCATTCTAGAAGATTGTTCATTCTATAAGTCAGATTGAGTCATGGGCAGGTTAATACATATGAAAGGGGAATTAGAAGTGTGGTGAGAAATATGTCCTGGGTACACAGCACATTAAGGATGTAAAGAAATTATAGATAAGGTTTATCAAAAAATGACAGGATGCATACAACTTTCCAAATATCATAATCATGTTAAAACTATAAACATTAAGTATTCTTAGATAAGAAGATCTGTGAATAGTGGGGAATCTGTTACTCAGCAAAATAGGAAAAGCATCTTTAGTCCTAACTTCATGAAAGCAATGACATTGCTGTAAGAAACAACTGACAAGTGCCTTTTCACCAAGACCATAGTAGCCCAGAGAAGAAAGTTCTCCAGTATTAAAAAATGGGCTGCTATACAGTAGAGACATGGACTGTGTACAGTCCAAAGACTCACACGGGATGTGTGCTTGACATTGGGAAATACTAGCCAAGCACATAATGTCTCTGAGACCAAGCAAGTGTATGGAAAACATTATGAAGTAAGGGTAGTAGAATTGGAAGTAGAGAATGAGTGTAAACAACAGGAAAATCCAGCACAACGTAACGTAAAATGATAGTGTCAGCCTTCATAATCAGGATGGCAGTAGTATGCCATGAACTCAGGAGTACTGCTAACTCAATCCCATGCAAATGTTAACAAAATAAAACAAAAATGGCATCTAGAATAAAACTGAGAATACATCCTGTAGCAACAGGAGACTAAATAATCCATGAATGATGGGATTAAAAGCAAAGCGCAGCACAGCACCCTTCAGTGCTGTTTGCTTTCAAAAGTGTTCTTGAAGTTAGCTCATTTAAAAGATACAGAACATATAATCCCTGTGGATTTAGTCATTCCCAGTTAATCCTCTCATTGTCTTAAGGTTTGAATTATAACTCTCCAGGTAACTATGTGGGTCTTAAAAAGTGACCTTTAATTTAAACTAAGTCAATGTAACAAAATTAAAATATTAGTACCATTTATTATTTCTGATCCTGGGCAAGTTATTTAGCTTCCTTATTTCTTTTTTTCTCTCTATAGAATGGAAACAATTATGGTTTCTATATCATAAATTTTATATAATGAATTAATGAGTATTTTATAAAACCATTTAAAACAATGCACAAATGGAAATAAAGTGTTCAAGACAAACGTGATTATTAAAATTTCTATTGTTTATTCATTGGTATTATCTTTTCTTATCAAGACCAAAGTGGAAGCACCCAATTTTAAAATCGCCATCGTGGCCTAACCTGCGAGACACAGGGACTGAGGTAGGCGGGCATAGAAACCCCCTGGATCCCATCGGCTGCAGGAGACCTCTGCCTGGGCCACCAGAGTTCCATAGCCAAGCAGTACTGGGAGAAGTTACTCTCCCAGGAGCGGAGAAAAGCCTCGAGTGGGGACAAAATGAGCCCCAGTGCTCATCGATTCTGTCCGGAAACCGCAGGCCACAGAGACCGAGGGACAGGAAACTTCCAGTCTCCATTGGCGGCTGGGGCCTTCAGCTTGGGTCACAGGGTTCCATAGTCAATTATCACCAGGAGAAAGCTACCCTCCCAGGAGTTTGGAAAAGTCGGAGTGGGGCCAAGACAAGCTCTACAGCTCACCAGGAACCGCCCTGAACCTGCAAGACACAGGTGTAAGGAGCGGCTAGAGTATTCGCCATAACAAGATGGCGCTGACCTCCGCTGTCGCTCTAAGGAAACTTACGGATGACTAATCACCGCCCACTCCCGGGGCGCGCCAATCAGTGGAGGACACGCTGCCTCAGGGCTATATAGCAGCGCCATTCTGGGGCCCCGGGGTCTTCCTCCTTCCATCATGCAATAAACGCATTGCTGCAGAAGGATCCGTGTGTCCACGTGGGTTCTTGCTGGTGAGACCAAACAGCGCGCGGGACAACTGGTGCCGAAACCCGGGAACGTAGCGACTCCATCATCGCCGGTGCCGAGGAGACCCTCCGCTTCTGCGGAGTGGATTCAGAACTGCAGGACCAGAGGCAAGCTCTGAGAGGTATGTCTGTCCGTGAGCTTCTCTCCCATCTTCCTCCACAATTGGCTGACGCAATAGAAGCTATCTTTATTGTATCAGCCGTACTCATCCTCTTTACAGGGACCATGTCTTTGTGGAAGCTGGTAAAATCATGTTTGGAGGAGGAAAACTGCCGCCCGACAGTAATAGCGGGACCGGGGGCAATGGAGGATTTGCAGGACAGCATGTCAGAAACAGAGTGAGACAGAAGGAAAGGAAAAGGCATGCCTAAGCAAAAAGACCTTTCTGAGGACCTCGAGTCCAGAGAAACGAGAGAAAAGGAAAAGAACGCCCTGGGAGAGAGAAAGAGAGGCCAGGAGAGCCTGGGAGAGAGAAAGAGAGGCCAAGAGAGCCTGGGAGAGAGAAAGAGAGGCCGGGAAGGCCTGGGAGAGAAAAAGAGAAAGGAGGAAGAGCGACATCTCTATCTGGTGAGGGAGTTAGAGGCTCTGGGTCTTACTAGCTCTGAGGACGAATTTAATTCTCCCGAAGAGGAAGACCTAGAAAATCAGGCAGTTAGCTATGAAGAGGAGAGATACCATCCAGATAACCACCGTAAAAGTGGAGCTAACAATAGACAAACAAAAGAGAAGGGGAAGGGCCATATGATCTCTGGGCCTGTGGCTCCCAGCGCGCCACCTCCGTATGCGGAGGGGCGTAGC
>CM052718.1:39008666-39024462 GCA_028551405.1 Uromys caudimaculatus | reverse complement strand
GAGTACTACTCAGCTATTAAAAACAATGACTTAATGAAATTTACAGGCAAATGGATGGAACTTGAAAATATCATCCTGAGCGAGGTAACTCAGTCACAGAAAAACTAGCATGGTATGTACTCACTGATAAGCGGATATTAGCCCAAAAGTTTAGAATGCCCAAGTTTCACTTTACAGAAACTGCTGGACTGAGAGTGAGGTCCCAGATGGAGGAGTTGGAGAAAGGTCTGAAGGAGGTGAGTGAGTTTGCAGCCCCAAGGATGGAGCAACAGCGTCAATGGGCCTGACCCCCCCCCCCCGGTCATCTTGGAGTTAGGATCACCAACCAAAGAATACACATCTATAGACCCATGGTTCGGACCACATATGTGGCAGAGGATGGCCTCATTGGCCATCAGGGAGAGAGGAGAGGCCCTTGGGCCTGAGGGTGTCAGAGGCCCTAGTAAAGGGGAATGTCAAGGTGGGAATATGGGAATGGGTGGTCGAGTGGGTGGGAAGTGGAATTCCCTCATAGAGGCGGGGAGGGGGAAGGGTTAGGCGGTTTCCAAAAAGGAGACATTGGAAATGAAATAAAGTTTCAACAATAACATTTAAAAAAAATTTTTAAAAAGGAAAAAAATAAATAAATAAAATCGCCATCGTACCTTGGTGTACCAAAGGTTGTCTTTAAACCACACTTCCCAAACTAGATTACATGTCATATTAATCTCCAAATATAGTCTGGAAATCAAATACTGAATCACTAGGCTGGGAGAGATTAATATTTCTGTTCTAGTTTCATATCTATTATTATGATAAAATATCCTGAAAGAAAGATACTTAGGAAATCAAGGGCTAATTAGGTTACCAGGTTACCATCCATCATTGAGGGAAAGTCAAGGCAGGAACTCAAGAAGTCAGTTAGATCATATTCATCATTCAGAGCAGAGAGAAATGAAGGAGCTCATGCTGCTTGCTTGCTTGTTAGCATTCCTCACTGCTAGACAATCCAGGATACAGCCTAGGGAATGGTGTTGCCCATAATAGCCTGAGTTTTCCTATATTAATCTTCTACCGAGATCATTCTTCATAGGCATTTTCACAGGCCAACCTGAACTAGAGAATTACTCATTTAGACTTTCTTCCTAGATGATTCTGTGTTGTGCCAAGGTGACAATTGGAAATTAGCCATCATAATTGCCTAAGCATCCTTCCCAAACTCTTTTGCCTATAATCTGTCTTTTGTTTGTTTGTGTTTGTTTTGTTTCATTTTTGTTTTTCACAGATGAATCTGTGTGCATATCAGGGAATGAATCTGCAAGGCTAACTAGAAAAGGGAAACCTACCTATGGGACTAAGCATGCTAACAGGTAAAAATGCACACTCTGAGTACCAACTCTGCTTACTGGGCACCAGTTCTCTGAATTTTGGGTAAGTACTTTATTTCCTTGTGCATCAGTTTCCTCACATATATTATGGGGATAATAACTGTGTTATTTATACAGAGCTACAAGTATTAAATGAGTTAATATAGCTAAAAGGCTTACAGATAATATTCTACCTATATTTTCTATGACATATATCTTATACATCATATTATCTGTGACATATATCACATACAATAGGAACCATATTTAATGATATGGTATTGAGGCCTTTGCCTTTGGGTATATATTCTATTCAAATTCATTAAATTTGCAGTTTTAGGCAGTGTGCTAAGTCTGCTCACTTTTACATAACTCCTCTTGGACATGCTCATTGTGCCAAATCTCAGGCTATCAAATGTTGTGTATCAACTCTTCATATTTGTCCATTCTTTAGAACTAGATCTTCCAAATTCACAATCTCTCCTTTTCTACAGTTCCTTCCCCTCTAGCACATAGGACCCTAGAAATGAAAGATTCCTATCCTTTCACTGGTTCCAAGGACAAATTCATGTTTGGTGAGAAAGCAAGTGGCATCAAAGAGAGATGGCTTTCTAGGGACCAGACTGTCATTTGAAACAAATCGATGAGTAGTTGCACTTGGTTACTACTCCTACTAAAACTATTGAACTCATTTAATGTCCCAGCTTCTATGGGGCTGAACTTTGTCCATTTGGGGTTGTGTTATTGGGGCTCTGGCTGTGACAGAATGAAATAAGGCAAATTCCCTGTCATCTCTTATTACTCCTTGTCCCCAGTGCTATCAGGAAATGAGTGGCACTGGAGTCAGATGCTCCTGGGCTTGAGCCTTCACCAAGCTATTGCCCTATGAAATTCTCTCAGCCCCAGTCTAGGGCCAGGGGCTGAATTTTGCATCTCTAGGGAACTTGAACATGACTTGAAAGTAGGGAAAAGAGGAAAAAGTTTAGTTTCAGAACAATTTTTTCCCCTCATGTAACCACAGTAGTAATTTTACACCATTATATGCCTCTTTCACATTTTATAAAAGCCGGGTTTTATTGAGAAAGGCATATACTCAGTCTAATCAGATAAAAATCATTATTGCTAGAAACTAAAAAAGTTCCATTTAATTATTTTTGTAATTTATTTTTCAGATGATTTTTCAGTAAAGGTGGATGTTAGCAGGTTAATGGCTGGTTAAATAATTTATAAAAATAATGTCCTTTTATGAAATGAAAGAGTGATTGATGGTTACAAGAAAATATCCTTCTCTTTTTTTTCCCCATAGTGTTGCATTTTTTATTGTGTCTTTTGACCTGGGAGGTTGTCATGACAACATGGAATTTGAAAGAAGAAACAGCTGTAGTTTAGGAGGCTTGGGTGGTTGCTGTGTCATGCTCTGTGTGCTACTGCTGAGTGCTGTCAGGGGAATCAAAAATCTGGATAAGAGGGGACACAGAGCTCCATAGCCAATTAGCGCCAGGAAAAAGCTAGTCTCCCCGGAGTGTGGACAAACCCATGAGTAGAAATAAGACAAGCACCACTGCTCAGCAGGGGAAAAAAGCTAGCCTCCCAAGAATGTGGACAAGCCTGTGAGCAGGGTAAGATGAGTACCTCCGTTCAGTGGGACCTGCCTGGAACCTCTGGACTCAGGGACTAAGGAGCAGCCAGGGACAGGAGCCTTCCGGTTTCCATGTGTGGCTGGAGACCTCAGTCTGGGACACAGGGCTCCATAGCCAAATAATGCCAGGAGAAAGCTAGCCCCCCAGAAGGGTGGACAAGCCTGTGGGTAGAGGTAAGATGAGCACCATTGTTCAGCGAGACCCACCTGGAATCCTCAGGACACAGGGACCAAGGAGCAGCCTGGGACAGGAGCCTTCCAATTTCCATCTGTGGCTGGGGACCTCAACCTGGGTTACAAGGCTCCATAGCCAAATAGCACCAGGAGAAAGCTAACTTCCAAGGAATGTGGACAAGCCTATGAGCGAGAGTAAGACCAGCACCTCTGCTCAGAGGGACCCAACAAGAAGCCTCAGGACACTGGGACTGAGGCACAGTCTTCTGGTTTCCGTCTGCAGCCAGAGGAGGTGATCCTGTGACACAGGGCTCCATACTCAAATAGTGCCAGGAGAGAGCTGGTCTCCCAGGAGTGCCAACATACCTACAGTCACAGGGAAGACCACTACTTCTGTTCAAATTCCTAGATCAAGAGGGACCTTTGCAGAGTCATGAGGACACAGGAACCAAGGAAGAGCTTCTGGTTTCTGTCTGCACCCAGAGCTGACCCTGTACCACAGCTCTCCAAACCAAAATTCTCCTCAGTGAGAGCTGGTCTCCAAGAAGTACTGACACAGAGGCTTGCAGGAGGGACAAGCCACAGTCAGAGAGAGCAAGACCAGCTAAGACCAGAGATAACCAAATGGCGAAAGGCAAGGACAAGAACATAAGGAACAGAAACCAAGGCAACTGGGCATAATCAGAACCCAGTTCTACTACCACAGAGAGCCCTGGATACCCCAACACACCCCAAATAAAATTGGAAATAGAAACAATAAAGAAATCACAAAGGGAGACAACCCTGGAGTTAGAAAACCTTGGAAAAAGATCAGAAGTCATAGATGCAAGCATCACTAACAGAATACAAGAAATAGAAGAGAGAATCTCAGGTGCAGAAGATACCATAGAAAACATTGACACAACAGTCAAAGAAAATGCAAAATGCAAAAAGCTCCTAACCCAAAACATCCAGGAAATCCAGGACACAATGAGAAGACCAAACCTAAGGATAATAGTTATAGAAGAGAATGAAGATGCCCAACTTAAAGGGCCAGTAAATATCTTCAACAAAATTATAGAAGAAAACTTCCCTAATCTAAAGAAAGAGATGAACATAAACATTCAATAAGCCTACAGAACTCCAAATAGATTGGACCAGAAAAGAAATTCCTCCCATCACATTATAGTCAAAACACCAAATGCACAAAACAAGGAAAGAATATTAAAAGCAGTAAGGGGAAAAGGTCAAATAACATATAAAGGCAGACCTATCAAAATTACACCAGACTTCTCACCAGAGACTATGAAAGCTAGAAGATCCTGGGAAGATCTCATACAGACCTTAAAAGAACACAACTGCTAGCCCAGGCTGTTATACCCAGCAAAACTCTCAATTACTATAGATGGTGAAACCAAGATATTCCATGACAAAACCAAATTTACATAATATCTTTCCAAAAACCCAGCCCTATAAAGGATAATATATTGAAATGCCAACACAAGGAGGGAAACTACACTCTAGAAAAAGCAAGAAAGTAATCTTTCAACAACCTCAAAAGAAGATAGAAACACAAACATAAAAATAATATCAAAAATAATACGAAGCAGCAATCACTATTCCTTAATATCTCTTAACATCAGTGGATTCATTTCCCCAATAAAAAGACATAGACCAAACCAGGATTTTGCTGCATACAAGAACTGCACTCAGAGTTAAAGACAAACACTACTTCAGAGTAAAGGGCTGGAAATGGTCCCAAGAAACAGGCTGGAATAGCCATTCTAATATAGGATAAAATCGACTTTCAATCAAATGTCATCAAAAAAGATAAGGAAGGACACTTCATACTCATCAAAGGAAAAATCTACCAAGAAGAACTATCAGTTCTGAACATCCATGATCCAAATGCAAGGGCACCTACATTCCTAAAAGAAACTTTACTAAAGCTCAAAGCACACATTGCACCTCACACAATAGTAGTGGGAAACTTGAACACCCCACTCTTATCAATGGACAAATCTTGGAAACACAAACTAAACAGAAACACAGTGAAACTAACAGATGTTATGGACCAAAATGATTTAACAGATATCTATAGAACATTTCATAAATCAAAAGAATATACCTTCTTCTCAGCACCTCATGGTACCTTCTCCAAAATTGACCATATAATCAGTCACAAAACAAACCTCAACAGACATAAGAATATTGAAATAATCCCATGCCTCCAATCAGATCACTACAGATTAAGGCTGTTCTTCAATGACAACAGCAACAACAGAAAGCCCACATACTCATGGAAGCTGAATAATGGTCTACTCAAAGATAACTTGGTCAAGGAAGAAATAAAGAAAGAAATTAAAGACTTCCTAGAATTTAATGAAAATGAAAGTACAACATACCTAAACTTATGGGACACAATGAAAGCAGTGTTAAGAATAATACTCATAGCTCTGAGTGCCTCCAAAAAGAAACTGGAGAGAGCATGTACTAGCAGCTTAACAGCATACCTGAAATCTCTAGAACAAATAGAAGCTAATATACTCAAGAGGAGTAAAAGGCAGGAAATAATCAAACTCAGGACTGAAATGAATCGAGTAGAAACAAAAAGAACTTTACAAAGAATCAACAAACCAGGAGCTGGTTCTTTGAGAAAATCAACAAGAAAGACATACCCTTGCCAGACTAACCAGAAGACACAGAAACAGTATCCAAATTAACAAAATCTAAAATGAAAAGGAAGATATAACAACAGATTCTGAGGAAATTCAAAAAAACCATCAGATCTTACTACAAAAACCTATACTCAACAAAATTGGAAAATCTGGATGAAATGGACAATTTTCTAGACAGACACCAAACACCAAAGTAAAATCAGGATCAGATTAACCATCTAAACAGTCACATAACCCCTAAAGAAACAGAAGCAGACATTAAAAGTCTCCCAACCCAAAAAAAGCCCAGGACCAGATGGGTTTAGTGCAGAATTCTATCAGACCTTTAAAGAAGACCTAATACCAATACTCCTCAAACTATTCCACAAAATAGAAACAGAAAGAGCACTACCCAATTCATTCTATGAGGCCACAGTTGCACTGATACCAAAACCTCACAAAGACCCAACAAAGAAAGAAAATTTCAGACCAATTTCCCTTATGAATATCTCTGCAAAAATACTCAATACAATTCTTGCAAATTGAATCCAAGAACACATCAAAATGATCATTCACCATGATCAAGTAGGCTTCATCCCAGGAATGCAGGGATGGTTCGATACCAGGAAATTCATCAATGTAATCTATTACATAAAGAAACTCAAAGAAAAAAAACACATGATCATTTCATTAGATGCTGAAAAAGCATTTGACAAAATTCAACATCCCTTCATGATAAAAGTCTTGGAAAGATCAGGAATTCAAGGTCAATATCTAACAAAGTAAAAGCAATATACAGCAAACCAGTAGCGAACATCAAACTAAATGGAGAGAAACTTGAAGCAATCCCACTAAAATCAGGGACTAGACAAGGCTGCCCTCTCTCTCCCTATCTATTCAATATAATACTTGAAGTTCTAGCTAGAGCAATTAGACAACAAAAGGAGGTCAAAGGGATACAAACTGGAAAGGAAGAAATCAAAATATCACTCTTTGCAGATGATATGATCGTATACTTAAGTGACCCGAAAAACTCCACCAGAGAACTCCTGCAGCTGATAAACAACTTCAGCAAAGTAGCTGGACATAAAATTAACTCAAACAAATCAGTAGCCTTCCTATACTCAAAGGATAAACAGGCTGAGAAAGAAATTAGGGAAATGACACCCTTCACAATTGTCACAAACAATATAAAGTATCTTGGTGTTACTCTAACCAAACAAGTGAAAGATCTGTGTGACAAGAACTTCAAGTCTATGAAGAAAGAAATCGAAGAAGACCTCAGAAGATGGAAAGCTCTCCCATGCGCATGGATTGGCAGGATTAATATAGTAAAAATGGCATCCTGCTGAGGGTAATCTACAGATTCAATGCAATCCCCATTAAAATTCCAACTCAATTCTTCATAGACTTAGAGATAGTCTTAAATTCATTTGGAATAACAAAAAACCCAGGATAGCAAAAACTATTCTCAACAACAAAAGAACTTCTGGGGGAATCAGCATCCCTGACCTCAGGCTGTACAAAGTGCAGTAGTGATAAAAACTGCATGGTAGTGGAACAGTGACAGGCAGGCAGATCAATGGAATAGAATTGAAGACCCAGTGAACCCACACACATTTATGGTCACTTGAATTTTGACAAAGGAGCTAAAACTATCCAGTGGAAAAAAGACAGCATTTTCAACAAATGGTGCTGGCTCAACTGGCGGTCAACATGTAGAAGAATGCAAATTGATTCATTCCTATCTCCTTGTACAAACCTCAAGTCCAAGTGGATCAAGGACCTCCACATAAAACCAGATACACTAAATCTAATAGAAGAGAAAGTGGGGAAAAGTCTTGAACACATAGGCACAGGGTAAAAGTTCCTGAACAGAACACCAGTGGCTTATGCTCTAAGATCAAGAATTGACAAATGAGACCTCATGAAATTGCAAAGATTCTGTAAAGCAAAGGACACAGTCAATTGGACAAAATGACAACCAACAGATTGGGAAAAGATCATTACCAATCCTATGTCTGATAGAGGGCTAATATCCAATATATACAAAGAACTCAAGAAGTTAGACTCCAGAGAACCAAATAACCCTATCAAAAAATGGGGAACAGAGCTAAACAGTGAATTTTCAACTGAGGAAACTTGAAGGGCTGAGAAGCACCTAATGAAATGTTCAACATCCTTAGTCATCAGGCAAATGCAAATCAAAACAAGTCTTAGATTCCACCTCACACCAGTCAGAATGGCTAAGATCAAAAACTCAGGTGTCAGCAGATGCTGGGAAGGATGTGGAGAAAGAGGAAGACTCCTCCATTGCTGATGAGATTGCAAGCTGGTACAACCACTCTGGAAGTCAGTTTGGCGGACTCTGAGAAAAATGGACATAATACTACCTTAGGACCCAGTTATACTACTCCTGGGCATATACCTAAAAGATGCTCCAACATATAACAAGCACACATGCTCCACTATGTTCATAGCAGCCATATTTATAATAGCCAGAAGCTGGAAACAAACCAGATGTCCCTCAACAGAGGAATGGATACAGAAAATGTGGCACATTTACACCGACAATGACTTCATGAAATTCACAGGCAAATGGATGAAACTTGAAAATATCATCCTGAGTGAGGTAACTCAGTCACAAAAGAACAAACATGTTATATACTCACTAATAAGTAGATATTAGCCCCAAAGTTCGGAATACTCAAGATTCAATTCACAGCAACCATTGGACTTGTTGTGGGGTCTCAGATGGAGGAGTTGGAGAATGGACTGAAGGAGCTGGGGGAGTTTGCAGCTCCATGGAGGGAGCAACAGTGTCAACTGGCCTGACCCCCCAGTGCTCCAGGAGATTGTACCGCCAACCAAAGAATACACATGGAGGGACCCACGGTGTTGGCCACATATGTGGCAGAGGAAAGCCTTGTTGGCCATCACTGGGAGGAGAAGCCCTTTGGCCTACGTGTGTTAGATGCCCCAGTATAAGGGAATGCCAGGGAGGGAAGATGGGAGTGGATGGGTTGGTGGGGGAAATACCCTCATAGAGGGAGGGGGAGGGGGTATGGGATAGGGGATTTCAAAAGAGGATACCTGGAAAGGGGAAAACATTTGAAATGTCAATAAAGTATCAAAAAAATTTTAAAAAATTTAAAAATTTTTAAAAATCTAGAAAAAGAAAGAAAGAAAGAAACAAGCAAACAAACAAAGTTAGAAGAGACAGCTGCAACCAGGGCAAATGACAGAGCAGAAAGGTAAGAAAGCTCTGAGATCCTGATTATCACGGCAGGGTTGGGGTGGGGAAATGGGGGTGGGGATGGGGGTGGGAGTTGGGTGGGGTGGGGGTGGAAGTATGTTAGAACCAACCCTGGAACTGCCCCCCTACAGTCTCTCAGTGATTTAACACCCTCATTGCTGCTAGCTAGGTCACATACTGTCTTTGCAGGTACTTTCTCAATAACATAGTCTGTAAGGATCTTAGGATTTGGATGGGTTGACTGTTGCAGGCTGTAGGAGGAGTACTGATTTGTGAATGTGGTTGCGAATCAGCTCTGTATCCCTCAGGTCTTCTGCATATATGCATATATTGTATGCCCTGGCATAACTTAATCGCTTTCTCAATTGTTTTGATCGTCTTTAAAGTGGTAACAAAGAGAACCATTTAGGCAGATTGAGTCACATTTCATTGAATGTTCAGTACAAAGTAGAAATTCAACAAACCTGCCTCCCATCGTTGTCTCTAAGTTACAATTAAATGTAGGTTCAAGAAGGGATTCAAGCTATGTCATGGGATAAGTTTTGGTATAAAATATTTTAAATTGAACAGGAGATGAAATATTTTGTCCTTAAAGAGATTAAGAATTAGGAAGGTTCTAGATCCCAGTCACAGTGACACAAGGTAGATGCTGTCAGATGTATTTTGTTCCTGGGTTTTCTTCGGTTCCTATCCACTGATGCTTTAGGTAGTTCCTCAAGCTTGACTGAGATCCATTTTGTGAGAGGCCCACCAGAGGATTCTCCTTAAGTGGTAAGGGAATTTTAGAAACAATGAATATTATTGTTAAACTGTGGAGAGCATTCACCCAGTGATAAATCAGGAGAGTAGTGGTGAGTTTCCCACGAAGCAGGCAAACTCTGCTAGCCTCTTTTAGATGCAGAGCCTGACAGACAAATCAAAGATTTATAGGATGAAATTTTTTAAAGTGGTAGTTTTTTTAAACCAGCTAGCTCCCAAATAATTGAGCCGGAGACCTAGTAAGTGATTCAACAAGCTTTAAGCACAACAACTGAGCAGATATTCCCAACCCTCTATGCCATCTAGCTACTTCCCAGGCACATGCCCAGGGTTACTTGGATTTAGTTTCTCCTTGGCTTGCTCTGCTGTAGCTGTCTGTCCTCACCGAGATCTCCCTTGGCAACTCCCTCATGCCCAACCTCACGGCAGTCTTCTTCTTCCACTTGCATTGTGGCTCTTCTTCTCCTGGACCTTCACCTGCCAAATGGCCAACTTCTCCTAGCTCTTGTCCCTGAGACCCTTGGTAGGGGTTGGATATCTAGTCTTCTTACCTCTTCTGCCCACTCATTGGTTGTTCAGCTTTTTATTAACCAATCAGAGATAACTGAGGAACATTCTTTACACCACATTGGTATAGGAGATTTTTCAATATTCATGACAGTGCCCTTGTATGCTCTGTAACTAGATCTCAGGGCACAGAAATCAGCATCTGAATACACAGTGCACAAGATTCTTCTCCAACAGTGATTTATTACTTTCCATGATCTATTAGTTTCTATGAAGAGTAGTAGTAAGGGATATTGGAAAAAGCAGATAGAGATAGCATGGTGTCCTATAGGCCAAAGGAATCATTTCTAGCCTGATACTAACAGCGTTCTACAGAATAAATTATGTGTCGGAGGTTCCCTATGTTCCCAGAAGGGGAGTCAAACTTTGTGTTCCCCAAGAGTCAGTCACCATCCATGGACTGTATAGTAAGCTGGGAAGAAACTCTGAAGAAGTTGCAGTTTTCTGCAACCAAGTGGTTGCAGTAGTCATTAGGCAGTTTTGTGAAGAAACCTGTAGATCAGTGGTAGAAACCTTCCTAATGCAGCAGCCCTTTAATACAGTTCTTCATGTTGTAGAGACCCAACCTTAAAACCATAAAAAATTTTTGTTGCTACTTCATAACTGTAATTTTCTACAGATATAAATTGTAATGTAAACATCTGTGTTTTCCATTAGTCTTAGATGACCTCTGTTAAAAAGTCATTTCATACCCAAGGGGGTCTTGACCCATAGGTTGAGAACCAGTGCTGTAGATGCAAGTCAGAAGAAGCAAGGCACACTCAAACTGGGTTTGTGTGCTCAGGACAACTAAGGAAGAGCAGAGGAAATCTGAGCAGGGAGCATGCTAGGCTTTCAAAGCCAAATTCCCTGCCCTTCAGAGATAAGTGTACTAATAGCCACTTCAACATGAAATAAACAATCCTCAAGCCCAAATCAAAGACTGAACTATTCCAAGATGCCCAACCCTGACATTTGCACACTGTATAATATTAGAGAAGAATTTAATATCTTTAAGCTAGATTTTCATATTAGATGTAAAACTTAAACATTGGATATTTTAAAAATCTTTCTACTAGAGTATGTCCTAAAAATAGATTTATGAAATCAGAAGTGACCTTAAATAGGCAGGCTTTCTGTAGGAAGTCTAGATCTCTGTCTCAATGAGGCAAGCTTTGGGTGCGTCAACCCCTGCATAGAGCCTGGTGGACCATGAGAGAGGCTTCCAAACCACTCTAAGTATGAGTGTCCATGTCCACTGGCATACCTCATGATACAAAATAGAGGATCCTCAGAATGGGCCCGGAACAGGGCAATGGCTGTTTCCCCTATCTTTTCAGGAGTACCCTCAGGTGCTGTCAGCCTGTTACCTCTCCATAGTGATAGTGGGATAGTTGACTACTCCAGAGTTCATGTCGATTCCCCATTGGTCCAAAGGTCGTATGAAAATGCTTGCTGCTGCGCAATAAAGTAGATCTGCACCTCAATGCTGATGTCCGGAGTCTTGTTTCCCGGGTTTGTGACTCCACCTCCCTGACCCCCTCTTGAATCCAGTTCCTACATCTGGCACCACGAACAGGGACCCTAGAGAAGACCCCTGCAACCTACTGGGTGAGTGGACTTCTCTGAAAATGACAGAGTCCCCCTCTCACAGACCGAGCAATCAGCTCAACATTCTGAAGGAGTCCTGGAGAGTACTCAAATGAAGGTTTCTACTAAACAGCTTAATACCGTTTATGATAAGGTCATAAACCTCTGCTCTTGGATCTTGGCTGGGCAAGTCTGGGATGAACACACTTGGGAGCGGATAATCTGCCAGGCCCAGAGAAAAGAGTTGAGAACTAGCTTTCACTTTTCCTGCCCCCGGCCCCCTCTCGACTCTGCGGCTATTTTCGGCTGCCTCAGAAGTTCGCTGCTGAGGTCACCTAAGGCCCTCCTGAGCAAGCCCAAGGTCTGAAAATGGACCAGATTTCAATAGCATGTTCTAAGTCATCCCCTGAACCAGGCTCTTAGAAGAGATGTTAGGTCTGAGGACGAGTCCCCTTGGGAACTCTCCCAAGAGGCGACATGGTCCTCTCACAAAGTGAGACCAACAAGGATTTACCTTACTCTGGAGAGCCATTCAGTTTATGGCTTTGATGAAGAGGCATCATATTCTGTTCCATGAAGTCCCCACGTCTGCCTATTGCCTGCCAGGAAAAGACCCCAGAGGCCCAGACCACCAAAGGTACCAGTACCCATTGGCCACCCCACTCCACCAAGTCTCTTATAGTGCCTGCTTGGCCAAACTTGGCTTCCTCTTCTGCCCCTGTGCCCGGGTGGGCTCATCTATGCTTTCCTTGTATGAGAAAATATTGAATCCTGGGGCTGCCAAGGATGACAGAGATCTACTTCCCCTACTCCCAGCCCCCTAGGCTTTCCCAGGCCTTGCTCACCTGGGCAGGCCAAGGAAACTTCCCTAACAGGAAGTGTGCTCCTTATACTATGGAATCTTTACAAAAGGTCAGAAAGATGGTCCTAGACAATGGCCTCCATGCTCCCTTTGTTACAGAAATCTATGAGTCTATGGCCACTAACTTAAACACTCCTCAAAACTGGAAGAACATTATGGGGGCTGTTCTGTCCAGAGGCCATTCTTCCATTGGAAGGTCATCTTCTATGATGGCTAGGTGATGGACCAACAGAACCTTTCTCAGGGAGCAGCCCTTCCCTTGGAAGCCCTGCAGGTTGAAGAGACCTGGCACTCCTCTGTCATTCTGATGCTAGGCTCTGCCCAGTACTTTGACCAGGTCTTGGCTAACCAGCCAGAGTAAATAAACCATAATGTTCTTTCTCAGGAAAAACAGATGGATAAACAGATTCAGGCAAGGGTCTCCTGGAACCAGTACATCCAATACGTGGCTGATTTTTTTTCTTGCCTTTTATTACTCCCAGTGCCTCACATTTGTGCCTTTAATGTTCTCCTGCTGTTGGCAGCTGTTCCAGTTAATGCCCCAGTAACTCACCTAGCAGCAAATGCTCTCTGCTCATAGTTATATGACTTCCTCCTGTTGATTCAGCTGGAGTAACCCCCGTCTGTTTAAAAGGAGCTAAAAATGTAGACAGGCCTTGTCTCACTAACGTCACAGTGACAAAAATGTGTGTTTTGTCCTTTCTTCCTCTGGTGTGGGGATATAGACTTATATTTTCCAAAACCTACTTTAATAAGGGTTCTTAAATGCTTCAATCTCCCTTATGTCCCACCAACCAAAAGTAGGGGAGGAAGATGGTTAATAGGACAAGGGGACTGTGTAGCTGTTTAGAAGTAATTCTTTGGGGTGATTCGGGTCTTTGTTGTCAGCAGTCTAGTCTACTTGAATCAGCAGCAGCTGCTGTATTCAGAAACAATTTGGTGGTTTCACTGATCTGCACCAGTCTGTTGAAGCAGCAAGAAGTAGCCAGAACCAGAACACCACCAGAAGTTCTTTGGTGTGTTTCTTTCTGCAAAGTCTTGTCAAGTGAAGATAAGTGGAAGAAAGCAGGGCAAACCAATGCCAGAACATTGTCAGCCAAGACCAGAGTCAGCGAGCAAAGCCAAATAATGACCAGAGTCAATGGAGCCCAGCAAAGATGACCAGCAAAGAATTACAAGGAGAATTAATGCAATAGTGTCATCCACTGTCTGTAGGGTTATACTTAACATTCTTCCCAAACATCATGTGTCCTCCCAACTGTCTGTTTCGGCAAAATATCCTCTCATGGACGTTTCCAGAAAAGCATCATATGACACAACCAAGTCCCCAGAGAAACAAGAAATTTCCACTTCATGGAGGTTTTGTGACTGGCTGCATAAATGCTTCTTCTCCTTTTCTTTGAGTCCCAGTTCTCACTGTCCCACAGGTCTTCCTATAAGAGCCTGAGGAGATGACAATTTGCTCCAAAATCTCAACAAGAGATCTTCGTTCCCTTGCTGGTGGAGATTGGACTTACCTTCTCCATGGGGTCCTCAGTGATCTCTGCAGCAGTTCTCATTCAGATCTATTACCTGGCTGGAGAATTCAGGGACAAACTCGACCAGGCCATGATATCAACGACTAGAAAGCCTAGTGTTGCTCCAGTGCCATATGAACTCTCTGGCCGGAATTGTATTGCAGAATAGAAAGATCTGTTAACTGCTGAACATTGGGAGACTTGCGCTGTGCTTGGGGAGAAATTTTGCTTTTATGTTAATGAGTCAAATATTGTTGAATCCAATCTAAATGCCCTAAAAAACCTGCACGCAAACTTTCTTACCTCATACTAACAATTGGAGCCAATGAACTGGTTCCAAAGCCCTCTCCTTACCTGGTTGTTACCCGTGTTGACCCCGGTGCTTTCTCTGTGCTGCATCATGATATTTGCCCTGCTTATTCCAGTTTGTACTTGCCTCAGCTGGTGGGGTCTTCAGCGTGGACCTAAGGAGGGGACTGATGGATGAAGAAAGGAGACAAGAGACACAGGTACCTGGGAGCAAGACAGGATGTCTGATCAAACTCCAAAGAAGTTTATTCCCACACAGCATATATTGTAGCAAAAGAAGGAAGCTGAAGCTTGAACAAAGTGACCAAGGCTTACACAAAGCAACAGGGTTGGGGAAATTCCAAGGGGACACACAGTGTTCTTGCTGAGCAGGATGCTGCTAGCTCAACTGTGTAACTGTAGGTTGGTCACCTGATTTCTGAGAAGCCAGAGCCCAAGGCTCAGGAAACTGAAACTCAGGCCTACAATTATTCTTATGCCTAGTTCTAATACAAAATGGTTTCACTCAGGTCACCAAGAAAGGCTACAAACCCATTGGTTCCCGGCAGTACTGTGACAAGTTTCCACCATAATTAATTTAACAATGGGCAGGTTTATGGCACAATATATGACTCTAGAGTCTATTAAAGATACCTATGATGACCCAACTTCTCTTGGTTGATTCCCCAATGGTCCAAAGGCTGTATAAAAATGCTTGCATCTGTACAATACAATACATATGCACCTCGATGCTGATCTCTGGAGTCTGTTCCTATTGTTTTTTACTCTCTTCTCTCACCCCCTTCTGGATCCTGGTTCCCATAACAAGTATATAACATTTGGTAGTTTCCTGGCTTTTGATATTTCCACAAAAATAATGATAATAATCTACAAAAATGTGTTTCCTTCAGCCTTGTGGGCCCTAGCATTTCCTTGAGGAAGCACAAGCTGGTCTCCCACTAGATAAGCTCTCAGAATCGTGTGCTCTCCAGATAGAATAGTCCTCCCTGGGTCTTTACCACTTTATCACTGTGCCCTTAGCAATGTCTGATGCATATCATATGCCTTGTCAAGGGTCAGGAATTGTAGTATATGGAACGTAATATGGACTTAGGGCTACAAAGATCATTTTGGGCCTTTTTACAGAGGAAATATTTACAAGCAATGAAATTAAGAGAATTTA
>CM052718.1:38966364-39008566 GCA_028551405.1 Uromys caudimaculatus | reverse complement strand
CTTCTTCTTCTTCTTCTTCTTCTTCTTCTTCTTCTTCTTCTTCTTCTTCTTTTTCTTTTGGTTTTTTGCTGTCCTGGAACTCACTCTGTAGACCAGGCTGGCCTCGAACTCAGAAATCCACCTGCTTCTGCCTCCCAAGTGCTGGGATTAAAGGCATGCACCACCACTGCCCAGCCATCCAGGGCTTCTTATCATAAAAGATGTAGATAATTGTGTGAATATTGCCTTTATGATCACTTACATTGTATATTATATTTATTAATTTCCATATGAGGAACTATGTCTGTATCTTTGGAATAAAGCCAACAGAATCATGATAAATGATCTATTTGATGCTTTCCTGTCAGTCTGAAGGTATTTTGATGAGAATTTTGTGTCTATGGTTATCACAGATATTTGCTCAAATATTTTCTGCACCTTTTAATCAAACTTGAAATTTCCCTTGTCACTCTGATGAGTCAATAATTCTTTTAATTTCCACTATTTTTGTCTTTTTTTGAAATTTGTATAAATCAGTAGTAAAAATGAATAGCATGTACTCTTTCCTGTATGGCTTCTGTCTCTTAACATTGTTCATGACAATTAGCTGTGCTTCTGCACATACCATTAATTCACTGGACTATTCCACAGATGCACAACGGGTCTGTCTTCAGTTGTTAGATAATTTGAGTAAAGCTGCTATGAATATTTTTGTATTAGTATTTATGAAAATATATTTATTTCACATGGATAAACATTGATGGATGATATGTAAGACTCATAGGGCAGACAGACATTTAACTGTGAAAAATCTTGTCAAACCATTTTATACTCCCAGGGCCAGTACATAAGGGTTCTACTTGCTTTTCATTCTTTTAATATGGATTTGTCTGTATTTTAAATTTTAGCCATGTAGGTGGTGATGAAGGATTAAAGAATTATCCTCTACATTAATTTGAATTGTCTGAATGGTGACATTAGTCATTTTCAACATGGCTATTGTCCACTTACAAATCTTTATTAGAATTATGATTTAAATATTTTACTAATATTCTCATCTTCATTTGAGCTATTTTAATGATTATTTATTTATAAGAGTTATTTATTTTTTAACATAAATAGTATGTCACAAATAGCTGACATGAATAGTTTCATGAATTTTCATCTCAAGTAATATATGAACACAAACATATTTAACTACAAATATCATTTCATATGAAATATATTAGTCCCTCCCTTTATTTTATTCTTTAGCTCTTCTTTCAGTCTTTTGTGCTGTTTTGTACTGTCCTATGGTATGTTTAGTTTTATGTGTGTGATTAGTCCATAATACAGTGTTACTATTTTTGTATCAGATGATCATTGTGAAAGTGATCTACGAATCAAGGCATTTTGCAGTTAGTAACACTCTTCCAAATCTTCATTTTATTTTCCTGCCAGAATATTTTAAAATCATTTCTTGTAACACAGATATGTTCACAGTGAATTCCCTTTGCGTTTGTTTATCTAGAGAGTATTTCTGATTCATGTTTCAAAGATGTTTCACTGACACAGGGTACAGATTGGCAGCCTTTTTCAGAACATTGAAGTTGCTACTCCACAGAAGCATCCCTTGGTCGCTAATGAAAGCTCTGCTACTGTTTTACTCATGGTTTCCTCAGTGTTAAATCTGTTTTTCTGACTCTTTAATTATCAGTTTCAGAAGTTTTATTATTATTTATTTATTTATTTATTTATTTATTTATTTATTTGGTTTTTCGAGATAGGGTTTCTCTGTATAGCCCTGGCTGTCCTGGAACTCACTCTGTAGACCAGGCTGACCTCAAACTTAGAAATCTGCCTGTCTCTGCCTCCCGAGTGCTGGGATTAAAGGCGTGCGCCACCACTGCCCGGCCAGAAGTTTTATTATTAACCCTCATATGCGCCTTTATTATTTCACTGTTGGGATCTTATCAGCCTCCTGAATCTTTGGTTTGATAGCTTTCATTATATTTTTTAAAATATATTTAGCCCTCATATTTTTATTTACAGAATATTATTCTGTCCTTCCACCCACTCTTCTTCTACCAGGATTCCTGTTTCATTTACATTAGACTGTTGAGTTTTGGTCTCAGCTTTTATTTACTCTCTTCTGTTTCCTGTCACTTTGTTGCTCTTTCCCAAGTTTCTATGGCTTATGTTAATCTTTCTCAGAGCCCTAGTCTCTTTCTATACATAATAAATGCATTCAATGGTCTGCTGGTGAGCCCATCTTTTCAGTCTTCTGTTTCTGTTTGTTACATTAACACATGACTGTTTCTAACTTCCATGCCTTTGATAAAATACCACACCTGTCCCTGAATCATCGGGATTCTGGCATGTGTTCTAAGTAGAAGGATCACAGCTACTATTGCCTAATGCCCCACATCTCAAATACCTTTCCTATGTTGCCCAATGTTTTGATTATTTCCAATAAAAAGGCAAGTCTGTTAGTAGATACTCTTATTAAGATGGGAAACAAACTTGAATTCCTGTCTGTTGGAGTGAAGTCTTGAAATGGTTCAACCTCTGTTAGGTTCTTATCTGGGGGCTGAAAACACTAATGTGAGTCAGATGACAGAACTGATATTGAAGGTTGTATTACGCAGTGGATAAGAATATGCATCGTTGAATATCAGAGTCTGTGTTCAAATTCTTGTTGCAGCAATTATTTGGTTTCTGATGCAGAGTATTTATCTCTCGCTCAGTAATAATAAAAGTTAGTCAGCAGATAATTGTCGAAAGGATCACACACTCACAAAAGGCACTTACTGAGAGTTTAAAAGGTCAGCTAGGCAGTCATGGTGCACGCCTTTAATCCCAGCACATGGGAGGCAGAGTCAGGTGGGTCTATGTGAGTTCGAGGTCAGCCTGGTCGACAGATGACTTACCATTTTCATTTATCATTAGTTCCATTTTTTCCTGTCACCATTAATATCACTTTTTAGATAAATACCCATGAGATCAACTGCCTTCCAATGGTTTTTTGGGAAGAAAGTGTACAAGTGAGTTCTCATGTTCTTCAATAACTTTCTTCCCCTATTACACAAATATTCTACAAAGATTTCAGTCTAGAAATAATTGGAGAATCCCTGCTTTTCTTATATTTGATTTCTTCGCTCACACCATTAACTTCCCTCACATACCCAGTAACCTCTGCTTTTAACCTACTTTTTCCCCAGTAGTTTCTTTTCTTCTGGCTTCCATTCACTTCTCAGTGACAGCTCATCTTTTAGAGATTGCTTCTTCTGATATCCCTCCTTGGGCCCTTCATTCTTCACTGTGCTATTCTAGAATGAACATCTAGTAGGTTCTATGCCCCTCCTGGACCACAACTAATTAATTATCCTTTGAAATATTAGTTTGCCAGGAAAATCAAACTATAAATACCATTTTACTTCTTAATGTACTTTAAACTGAATGGCTCACATGATAGAGTATTCTTCACTAAAAAACAACTATTTGTTTTGTATTGCTGCCATAACAAGTAAATAATATGATGACTTAGAATTACAGAAATGTATAATTTTATATCCCTGTAGGTAAGAAATCTGTTACATGGTCTTGATACACTTAAATAAAAGGGTTCTGGGGACGGATTGCAGTCTTTTTTATATGCTCTAGGAGAGAATCTATTTTCTTTCCCATTTGGGTGTTTGACTCAGTTCCTTTTAATTGTACAGCCATGGGTCCAGTTTGTATCTAAACCATGAGCTAAGTCCAGTCCCCAGGTTGCAGCCATACACCGTCCCTCTGTGCTCATGGCTCCCTTCCTCTACCCTTGAAGCTGTTAGGGAAATCAAGCCCTTACTTTGCACTTCTTTCAGTTTCATCTTACTTGTGAAAAGGACCCTCGTGATTCCTTTTGATCCACTCAGGTAATCCATAATAATTCCTTTTCCTTCCTGGATCACTTAACTATCAACCTTAATTCCCTTTGCAACTTTGAGCCTCCTTTGCTACATAACATGAGAGGTTAGGCATTCTGGGAGTTGAGGCATGAGTATTAGTGATAGAGGAGAGCATTTTAAAATGTTTCAGTTGTTAGAAATCACTTTTTTATCTCACCATGACTTTGGGTTCTCTTTCCTTATCTCTCCCCATCTTCCATTCTCCCCTTTAAATGCATGTATCAAATTATTATAGATAAGTTTGGAATTATAAACCCCATTCTGAAGTACCATAAAAGGAAGAGACACATAGTCAACAGGATGTGCATTTCTTACAAGGCAAATGGAACAACCATTTCTAATCAATTGACTTTACCTGTCAGTCATCTCACATCCAAAGTTCAATTTATCCAAATAAATACAGTATCTCCTACAAAAGTGTTTCTTAAAATAAGTACCAAGGATTGGAACCATACCAGTCCTGGCAGCAAGCTCTCTTCCCTTGTTTATCAGTTGGCCTTTTTCTTTAAAAGGGATGCCTGAGATTTGTCTGTAGCCCTCGCTGCCCCTTTTATCACCTAGCAATTCCATATTTGATCATAACAATCGTGATGAAAAAAAGAGCTTTACAGCATATTTTAGTTTTTAAAATAGTTTATAAATATGATTCTATGTTGTGCTTCAATCCTGTGAGCTAGTAGGAAACAACTGCTAAACTTACATTTGAAGAAAGCAAAGCTGCCTGGTGTTTCTCTGGCCTGGAGACAGTCAAAACAGACACACACTAATCTTTCTTTACCACCGTGCCTACAGGGATTAGCTTTTGAAACTGCTGTGATAATCAGCATGTAGTTTCTCACTTTTTGTGATTTAGTTGTGTAATTTCTGATCAAGTTGATAAAAATTTGATAATGTGTATGATGTATTGAATATCATAACACTCTTGCTGAGGTAAATCTTTAATGAAATTATTCTATGTGTCCTGAATTTGTTTCCGCATGGATGGAGATTTAGATGATCTGTCGATTATAATTTTAATGTCTATTTTTAGTCTTTACATGTATAGCCACTTTTCTTTCCATATCTTTTAGGATCATATATGGATCTCCATGTCTTCCATGTTTTTTTTTTCTTATTAGAGAACAAGTAACATGTTAAAGAAATTCTCACCAGAGAAGATTCAGATACTTAGAAGAGCCTTATCACAAGTTATGAGTAGGTGATAACAAATTTTCAAACATAGGCAAATTTGAAAAAAAATCTGTTTTCCTGGTTTGCCATGTTCCAGCATGATAGGTTCTATAAACTCTTAGTTTGCAGTAATTTAAACATAGTTATTATCATTGTCTCATATTCCAGAAAATTTATATTCCTCTAAGAGTGGTATGTGGATGAAGTTCTTCTTTCCAGATGTGGACTAACCCAGCCAAATATACCTTGAGATCATTAACTTAGTGTGAGTTAAGAATGGATTTCTATGAGTCAGTTAATATTTATGAACTTTATTATTAGTCCCCATATGCTTTGTTTGAAATACCAAGCTAATCATTATCAAAATTCAGTGGATTTTCACTCTGAGTTCTTTTGGTATGATTTATTTTCTGAGATTTTCATATGTGCATACAAAGGGACTATGGTCATATGGACCCCTATTTTCCTTCTCAAATTCCCCTTTAACCTTGTTAAATAAAGCCCCTCAGTCTCTATTTATGCAATTGATTATGGAGGAAAGATTTATTTTGGCTTAAGTTTTGAGAGGATTCAGTCCTTCGTGGGTAGGTAGGTATAGTTGCTAGTAGCTCCTTAGAAAGAAAAGAAAAAGGGGATTCAGGTGTTAGAGTGGAGTTCCCTTATCCTGTTCTTTTATTCATTTCTGTGCCCTGGCCCAGGAAATGGTGCTACTCACAATCAGGATCTCAAGACAGGTCACATTCCTCACCCAGCCACCCCGCAAAAAGCCTACAGAAACACAACCAAACAACTGCTTCATTGATGTATAAGAAGTAGATTTCTCAACTCAGTCAAGCTGATGGTAAAAATGAAACATTATAATAGTTTTTGTATTATCTTTCCTCTTACCCACTTTTACATTAGCAACCAATATGAGTAATCATCAGATAAAGTAAAGAAAAGAAAATGAGGTGTGAAGACGACAGCTTAATGTTTTCTCACTTAACGTATATAGAAGTACTTTCATTTGTATAAAATAATTTTGCAGGGACCGTCTTGGTGGAGAGATGGGGTTTGTTAGAAGAACACTAGCTACAACACGATGGCAACTTGGGGATCTCAGTTTCATTGCCAGAGGGATTCAAGGTCCTGTGCATAAGCAAGAACAATCTGTAATTAGGTTAAAATTGACATATAAGATCTGAATAGGAGAAATAAGGAAGGATCACAATAAATATACATATTATCAATGCATATTTCAAAAATCATTTTACAAATGTGGGCAACCAATAGATTTAAAAATGTCTGCTACATGGCTCACAGTGTTGATGAGAAACAAATTTATTCCATTCTTAGTGCTGGAAGCAGACAGAAATTTCTACACAGGATCCTTCAGAATACATTTTGTGATACACATGTTGAGGCCGGCTCCTTTTAACGTGTCTGTAGCCATTGGTATACAGTCTTCATTTTACGCATAAGGTGAAATTAAGTCCAGGTTCTCAGACTCCACTTCCCAGAAGTAATTATCAATAGCTGACACTGAAGGATGCTACTAATAAGCCTAAAAGTTATAGCTGCATTACTTATGCTCTTTTATCTTAATATTCTGTAATTTTCCTGTTCACCACCTGTCCGCTGCCCCTAGTACCTCACTCAGGACCAATCAGCTTAAAGGTTAGCTGATAATACTCTGTCTAGTAAGCCAAAATGTTGTAGTCCTCCCCTCCTTGCCTTTTAAACGTTTGAACCTGCTTTTTTCCTATAAAATGCCTGTTCTGAGAACAAACTGGTATCACATTTAGGCTCTCAAGTCCTTTTTGGGGTACTGATCGATCAGCCTTCAGGTGTGCTTTCAATAAACTATTATTGCTTAACTGAGATCAGTGTTTGTATGGTTTGTGTGGCCCTGGGCCCGAACAGTAATGATTCTCATGTTCAGCAACACCCTCTGTAGACTTGATGATAAGGACTGTAAGCTATTTCCTATACTAACCCTCAATGCAGGTTAATGGTCTCCAGTAAGGATGAATTCAGTAATAGTGCAAAGCAGTAGAAATAATCCAATAAGGGTCACTGGATACAGCCAGGAGTGCCATTAGTTGAATGAACCTAATTTAAGGTATATTTCAGTCTACTTGGTGGAATAAGGAAATGACATATTCTCCATGAGGCTTTTGTGTTCCTCAGTAGAGCTTTCAATAAATATTAGATAGCAATTTATTCCATATTGCATTGTTTGACAGGCGCCTGGAGGGCAGTTTTAATCCATGTTATAAGCAGACTTGTGTCTCACAGAAAGTTATACTTGGGCCATAGCTGATAAGTCTTGATAGTTAATTTCTAGGTAGCTGAAATGGTTAAGCACAATAGAGTGGGTATTTTTGCCTAAAATCTTTATCACCGAATATCTGTGATGTACTGTCCATGGAATCTCCTCTTGTTCAGGGTTGTGTAGAAAAGTATGTTACAGATGATGTCATCAAGACGTTTTGATCAGAATGAGGCAGAGGATTCATTCCCTACTTGTAAAGGTCTCTACCCTGTTTAAAAGCATCTTATTAGCACTGATCCTTTTACATAATTAATATTTGGCATCTATGGATTTCAAAAATTTTAATTTCCTATTTTCAAATAGTCGGTAGCTTTTATTTTCTCCTTCTTCTTCAGAAGCTGATCCTGTATTTGGTGTGACCAGGCTTTAGGCAGAGCCATGGAGAGAGCAGCATGCTTGGCAGAGTGAGAGAGTTTTGAGGAGGAAGGGGTGGGTGCAGACACTCACATCCCTTACTTTGAACAGGTATTTACCTGGGGACCTGGAGCGAGTTAGCACTATAGAGACTTAAGAATTGTCTCATCATCATTTCATCCAAAGGCAGTCAAGAAGATGTTTTATGACACTGACAGATACTTCTGAAATCTCAAATCACTGTGAAAAAAAAAAGTACCAACTCTATCTGACATATGAAGACAATGTTTATCTGTAGGTCTGTGGACAGGACACTATCTGAGGAGATCTGTGGAGCGCTGGCTGGGCAGGAGCTGCCAAAGAGTTGTGCTTTCAGAAGGGGAGGGGGAGTCAATCTTCGGGGCAGCTGCTGCTCTGGAGTGGCTAGACACTACACTTCAGGCAGGCACAAGAAGGGAAAGGGAGTCGGATCTGGATCTGGATCTGGATCTGGGCGGGGTGAGCTGCTGGGCCTCATGGAGCCAGCACAGGGGCTTGGCTAGTCAAAGGGGCACAGTGGCTAGGGTCAAGGTCAGCTTCCAGCAGCAAAAGCTTCAGGAGAGAGCTCTCTTCTCCAAAAGCGTCACAGCTCTTATAGGACAGATGCTCTCAGATGATCCTTGATGAAATAACTCTCCTGCTTTATTCCTGTGGACAGGGTCTTATATACATTTTGGGGTGGGTTGGGCTCTAAAAGCAGATGCTTTTTATTGGCTTGGTCTGAGATGTTAGGGATGCCTCATCTGCCTTTAGAGGGGCTTCGGGAACCGCCCCTACATGGTTGATTGTCACAGTCCTCTCCATGGGATACCATAGACATGTGTTGCAGGACAGAAATCTGATTGGGCGTATGTGAAACATCTACCATCCTCAAGTATGGGGGTACCGGGATTTATGAACCCCCTTGACTTTACCAAGTTTACTGGCATGGTCCATTGTGCCACATTTATGTATCTGGTGAAGCCACCTCTCACTCCTGTAGGACTTGTGGGATTCCTCAGTTACTTTTATGTCCCAGTGAACTTAGGACCAATGGCATTCTTGACAGGCTTATTTTGAGAACTGGTATGCTAGTGTGTACAGAGCATGGTGCAAACTTCATTTGAATCAATATATCTCATCAATTCTAACTTATTCTTTCTCTTTTTATCTTTAGTTCCCCAAATCAAAATGGAACTTAAAATATATATTCACTTTTAATGTGATTGCTTCTTTTCTACTAGCATGCTAAATTAATAATGAGTCTTACATTCAATAATTTCCTAGAGCAGAGTGCTATTATAGAAATAGGTAAGTAAGTGGGCACATAAATGTGCATACAAAAGATTCTTAAATATATCACTTTGTTCTCTGAAAATATATTGATTTTACGTAATAATCAATAGTTAAATTATAAGTTGATAGTAAAGCTAAACACCACAGGAAGCAAAGAGCTTCATGGGAAAGAATGCAACAGCTGGGGAGCGTCCTCACTTGTGCATACTGGTTCTTAACATCTGAACAAATTATTGTATTTAATCTCGTTGAACCTCAAAGCTCTCATCTGTAAAATGGAGATAAATTTGCATGCACTCAGAAGAACTAAAACAACATCTAGCCAGGGTTTAGCACACAGTAGGTCGCCAATGTGCAACTACAAATTTTGAACTGGCACCATGATTAAATTCTCATTCAAGTATTTCAAGTATGTATGAAGGAACGGAAAGGAAATTGTAAGTTTGGGGGTGTATTTTATGTTCCTTGGCTAATATTCCGGGCATGCTCCTCTTAAATCCCTATAAACCTGTGAGATAGTTTGTAAGACCCTTATTGAACAGATTAGGAAACTGTCACGCATGGGGGAGCTAAGTAACTTATAATGACCCAGTTCCTGCTCTGAAGGAACTGAAATTATAGTTAGAGATCTGCATAATATATACATGGAGATGAAAGAAGCTACAGGAACAGAAATGTTATGCTCAGTACACACAGTGACTCACACATGCAATCCCCATACAAAGGAGGATGAAGGAAAAATGATTGTCCTGGGCTTGATGCTACCATTGGCTTTAGAGTGAATTAAAGGCCTACCTGGCCTATGGGGTGAGATGCTCCTCCCTCAAAAAAAAAATTAAAAAGAGAATGGAAAGACGGTTCAGTAGTTAAAAGTGGTTGCTAAGGAATCATATACTCAGATCCCAGCACCTATAGAACAAGCAGACACTCTGCAAACACCTGAAACTTCAGCTCTAAAGGAATCAGATTCCCCTTCTGACTTTCTTGTGCACACTCATGCACACACACACGCACACACACACACACACACACACACACACACAAATAGATAAGTAAATAAATAAGTACTAAAAATATAAGCACTTGAATTTAAAAGGAAAAAAATCACAACAGAGAAATGCTATAACCAGAGAAGTACTTACAGAGGAAAAGATCTTTCAGGAATGAAATGTACACAAGCCAAGATGGGACATGATATTATAATAAGTAACATATATTAAAGATCTAAACTCTAAATATTTAATTTTCCTTTGGACCCTCACAGGTGAGACATTCCAAAGATGCTTAGAAAGCGAAGTGAACCACACGGAAGTGCCACCATCTTGGGTGTTGTGAGTAATTGTTTCATAAAGTAAAATGAGCTCTGGACAAGTGTAGAATTAATTCAACTCATTAAAACCTTAGGAATGGAAAATACAGCCCAGATCAATTCCATTCATGAGTCAGTTGAGAGAATAGTCATGTGACCCTGGAGAATACACATTTCCGTCAAGGAGGATAATTTGGCCATCTTCCTGTTGCGGGCAAATAGATGATGAGCGACTGTCATAATATGGAACATAGAATCTTGTAAGAAATGGTCTTGCAAATCTGTTAATGATTTTCAAGTCAGGACTTCAAAACACTATGTAAGTAATAGCTGTAGGTAAAAACTGTGCTGCTTCTAAAGATATATCTGAATTCTTTGTGAATTATCTGTGTTTGTGGATGTTTCTGGCTTATAGCCACCACAACCAATTTTCTACCTTTAGGAAGCATTTGCTGGTAGAAATATCTATCTAAAGCACCCCTTAATATCTTCTCCTCTGACATCAGAGGTATATTTCATCCTATAGCATTTATTGTGTACCTGGTGTTTATATAGTACATTTAAAATGATAAACAGTGTATAATGCTAGTATAGAAATTTGTCTCAATGTGTACAGTTTCTGTGCTTATGAAGTCCAGAAATTAGAGGCTAATCCTAAACTCCCTCTCCTGTCATGATGATTAATCGTCATTGTCAACTTGACTGAGCTTGGAATTACCTAGGAGATACAACTCTGAGCATTTCTGAAGAGATTTACATGGAAGGAAGGCCAACCCTGAATGTTAATAGCAACATATTCACAGGCTGGGATCCTGGATTGAGGATTAAGAAGAAAAACAGTGTGGATTCATTATTTGCTGTTCTTCTCTGTTCACTCAGTGTGACCGGTAATTCAAGACTAGCTGCCTAGCAAACCCCAGGGATCCATCCATCTTTGCCTCTGGACTGTTGAGATTACAAGCATATGCCACCATGCCTGGCTTTCTACATGTGTGCTGGGGATCCAAATTCAGGTCCTCATGCAGGCACTTTACCAGCTGAGCCATCTACAGACTGTACACGAGAAGAAGCTGGGACACTTGAAAAATGCTAATTCCTCTGATTCATCCTCGAGACAGTGTTATGCCACAGGTTTAGAAGATTACTACCTATTTAAGTTTTTATGAGTAGCTGGGTGAATCTCTTATGTAGCTATGTTTGAAATCCAGAAGCCTTTTTGTCTTCATTCCCACTGGCAGCTTTAATGAAGGTCTCCCCAGTCTCTAAAGCATGTTACATTAGCAATCCTCATTTGCTCTCCTTGGGTAGCCCAGTAGTACATTCCCAGTGTACTCTGTCATCTATCCGTGTTCCCATTACACCTAGCAACTACACAGACTACAGACATTTTATCATGTATTTCTGCTATTAGACTATGAGTGTTTTGAGGGTAGCAATTGAGATAATTTTTTTTTATTCTGCCTCACTTATTATGGATACGGTATACAAAATGTGCTCAGTAAATATTTTATCATGAATATGAATGAATGCCGAGTGAACTTAGACATCAAACCTAGCACAAATAACAAGACGACAGAGCTTCTCAAACTGAGATGTTCAATGGTCATAGTCTTGTGGGGGAAGAAGATACAGAAGCACAGTGTAATGGGAAAAGGCAAACAGATGGAGAGAGTGTTTCACACGTGTTGGGATTAAGATAGATAGCAAGAAACATTGCCCAAATTGCTAGCAGCTGTGTTGCTAGACATATCAGATCACTGACCTACTACTGAGGAAAATGAAAAGTGGAGAAAAGAGTTGGGAATAGAATGTGGAATAATTCTACATGTTGTCTCCTAAGTCTTTCCCAGCCTACTGGTTCCCAAGCTACCTTATTGACATATTTACTTATATATCCAGAGACTACAGAACATATATATATATGTGTGTGTGTGTGTGTGTGTGTGTGTGTGTGTGTGTGTGTGTGTATCCATCCAAGAAACCAGTGGAAAAACAATGCAGTCATTGTGTCTAGGTTATTGCATCTCAGTTCGAATCCAGTCTTTCATTAGTCACACTGTGAAGCTGAGCTGAAACTCTGCAAATTAAATGACTCCTTGCCAACTGGTTCCCTGTTAGGTTCCTCCAGCATGGGGGCTACTTGTAGTAAGAGAAGGAAAGAAAAGTTTGGGGGAAATGAACTTGCTCATTCTTGTCTGCTGTGTATCCCTGTTACCATGGCAACAGTGCTTCATTCCGTCAAGTTTTCCTTTTCACACTCAGAACCCAGGTTCACCCTCTACTCGCGATGGCCATGCCAAGGAAGGATTCTCATAATCCTTCCATCCTCCTCTAGTCTAGGCCAGTGTCTGTCTGGCAGAAAGGAGCGCCATGATTGGGTAAGCTTTGCTGCAGGTGCCTACTGATATAGTATGGAAGAGGTCTACAGCTACTGAGAGAAAATGGGCAAAAGAGACGGAAATTCACGAAATGTGGCAACTAATAAAATCGACCACAGGGTCAAAAGGAAAAAACAAAACAAAACCAAAAGCTGAATTCCACCTTCTCAGGACTCTTAGATCCTGAGTAGCTGTCAGTCCCAACATAGCAATACTTACATTCCATGTGGGACTTCCCCAAGGTAACTCTATTTTATTGCCACACTATTGCTTCTAAGGCCTCCCAGATGTGCCCAGAATGGTATAATCTCTGTAGCGTAAGGCCCTGTGGGGGCCTGATGCACATAGACGTGCCAAATATGCTGAGGGACCAAGGTATGAATAATTGCTTGATTGATTCCAGAAAGGCTGTAGAGAGGCCATTGGAACCAGAATCCACCCCCACCCACGCAAGCCAATAAATGACCCAGTAGGTGATTAGCAGGCAAGGAAGAACACAGAGATGTACTAGATACTCTAGGCTATAAAAATAGCATGTGCACAAGGAGAGGAGGCATGAAAAGGCACAGCGGGTTTTGGAGAGTCATTTCATAAGGCTGTGCCTAACATGTATGCGGGTGGAGGAGGGTGCATCTGGAAAAACAGATTGTGGCCAGATTGTGAAGGTCCTGGGTTGCCATCAATTCTCTTGGAAAACATCTGCTCACAGTGTGCTGGCCAAAGTTACTGCCACTTTTGCATATATATGATAAGGCTCCATTTTTCATACAAGTCCGGAATGAGCTTTGTTTCCAAGGTGTAGGTCCAGTGAGAAGATTCCTGGCTGAAGAGGACAGGGGTAGAAGAGAGGTTTTCAAATGCGATGCTTCAGCACATTGCAAAAATGTTAGCAGAATATCTTCAAAAAGATGGAGTGAGGTTTTTCAATCTCTGTGTTTTTCTATGTTCGCTTTTCCTTGTTCATGATTGCTGGGGCTGGCTCCATTGTATCCTAAGACGTTTCAGAAGATAGGACTGAGAATTCAGGGAAGGGAACACATTTGCCTGAGGCTGACTCCCGTGAAGACTGAACTAAGTAAACAAAGTTTAGAGCAATGGAGCAGTTGCAGTACAAATAGCTTTAGGCACTGGAACAATACAAGGCTGGAAGTGATGCTGAGACACAGACATTATTTCTAAGTTAAAAGGGAGGGCAAGGGAGATGGAAAATGCTATTTCAGAAATTCATTCAAGGAAGTGTCCTAGTCTGCACACTGCTGTTCAGGCTTCTGAATGCTGACAACTGATTTCCCCAGGCTAGTTTAAAGCTGTCCATGACTATCCTTGCCTTGCTTTGGTGGCTAATTAATTAAACCTCAACAGAAGCAGAGATGGAGCAGAGGCTGGCAATCAGGGCAGCGGATGATTAAAAGCTATTCAAAAACTTGAAATGGTTTCAACTGAGTGTTGCAGAAGCGGATGACCTGGAAGCAAGGGGTATAAAAGGAATGAAGTATTCTAGCTAGCCTGCAAAAGATACAAACAATCTAGTGTTTTATTTACTAGCCATAAGCCTAGATTGGGCAGCTTTAGAATTATTCTAAGCTATTTCCCACCAATAATGTCCCTTATGAATCGATGTTTGTCCTGACCATGTGCTCATGGTCCGTCTCCTCTCATGGTGGCTTCCTTCACCTCCACGTCTTTTTCTTCTTCCCCTCTTGACCTGCAACCTCCAGCTAAGTAACTGAAAAACCTGTTTGCCTCTATCTATTGCCCAATCACAGGCTGCAGCCTTTTATTGACCAATTAACTCGGGGAGCAAGGTTACATAGCGTCTAGCATCACTTAGTGTCCATGAGGATCTCCTTGTCCCTGCTTATCTCCTCATCAAGGACACTCAGGTATGGGGGGGCCAGTATTTAGCTTTTGAATACAAGCAGCATCAGATCAATCTCCTACAAAGGGGCACTTGAGTCCTAGCTGCAGAGTACATGGATTTGACTCATTGCAAACTGAAGGACAGGAGAATGACCAGACATCCGGGTTTGCTGTGGATCCAGTTTTAAAATGGTAGATCCAATTCCATCTGAACCTCCTGGTTTCAGACCAACCAGAATGTCTCTACGGGAGACTTCGTGAAGCATGGCAAGTGATGGGTGGCAAAGTTTGGAAAGAGAGGGAGAGCTATCCCTGGAGATGGTGTGGACAAGTTAGGTTCACCCTAAGCATAAGAAACAATGTCCAGTGAAGCACACACATGGTCAAGGAGACATTTAAGAAAATAAATGAGAACACAGCCTTAAGAACTGAGGGCAAAAGACCCCTTTGAATCCAGGCAGTTAGCAGTCTTAGGTAGAGTGTGGGTGGGGCCTCATGTGGAAGGTCTAGGGAGGGGAGAACCAGTAATGCCAAGTAGGATTCATTTCTAGAATGAGGGCAGTTCTCCAGGTATGCTTGCAGAGTATGACGTTTGGATAACCTAAAATTAGCTCTTGATTTCCTGTTGGTCTGAGCATAAAATTCATGCTCTTTCCAAGGCAATGGGAAGTTTCTCAACTGGTTCTAAGCTCTCTTCTCATCTATTACCCTTCTCCCATCCCAGTGACATTAAGCTTTAGCCTTTATAGACCCTAACTTCTCTTCTTGGGGTACTACTTCCAGGCATGCAAGTGCCTTTGGCCCTTTGGGATTTGACTTTAAAAACCTGTCCCTCACATTTGCTTCCCATACTCCTGACCAACTTCTTACACTCGGGTTTTAGCTCCCCAGAGAACCTGTAGGTTTAGTTTCGCAGCTGTAGTATGTGAAATACTTCCAAATGGTCCTTTCATTTATTAACCAGAAGTTACATTCTTTACTCTGCTCTATGTGCTCTATGAATACTTTGCTAGGTGTGAGTGTGTGTGTGTGTATCTGTATGTGTGTGTGTGTGTATATATATATATATATATATATATATTTGTGTGTGTATGTATATGTATGTGTATATGTATATATTCAGGGAGGAGGGGCCTGTAGTGTCATGTGGGAGAGGTAAGTAACTCTGGCTACTCTCATTGTATTTGGGTAGGGTTCCCCATGTTGTGACAATCCAAATGACTCTAAGCATTTCCACATTATTCTGTTTGGAAAAAAACTTGCCCAAGTTGAGTCATTGCTCTGGTCTGAAGGAATCCTTACATGACTTAGGTACAAGACCCTACTGAGCAGAATCCTAGTGGCTATATCACACATTACTATGTCATATGAGCTCACTGAAGAACTGTGGATGACCCATGTCACTCCACACTCCTGTACATCCTCCCAGAAACCTGTGACCCATCTTTACCTCACTGACAACTGAGACAGAATGCAGAGACAAGATAATTCCCACAGCTAAGTACATGCTGCATTATAATGAGGAAGGCTGAGTACACGCTATGACATATTGAGTACGTACTATGATGGGTGTCCCTTCTAGACAACATAGAGCAGTAACGTAGACTATGCTTTATTTTATTTTTAAGATTTGTGTTTTTCTTCTAATCAGAGTCTAGAATGGAGCTTCTCAAATATATACAAGTCAGAAACATTTAATAATATTCATCAAACCAACATTAAAAGGCAGTAGGGAAGTCTATTTAAAAGATTTTGTGACTAGGAAACAAAGATGGGGGTGAATGGCCTGATCCTAATAAAATTACCTTTGTCTGTGATGTGTACATGGTTTCCAGAGATTCTCTTTAGTCTGAGTCATAAACTTTACTTGAGATTTGTGAGACATACAGAATCTTAATCTTAGCTCAGACTCCTTCAACCCTAGCCCTTATTGTAGGAGATCACCAGGTAGTCCCTGGGCATATCAATCTTCAGAATGAATGGCTTCAGATTACGGGTTTCAGACACTAGAATTAGTGTCTAAGTAATTCTCTTATCACCTGCCCAACACAGGCATGATATTTAACCCCTTTAAGCCTGTTTCTAAGCTGTAAATTTGAGTTGTTTGATAGATATATTTTCAAGTGTTAGGAGATTCCAGAGAAAATAAGATGAATATTGGACACAAATCACTGACCTTACACCATAAGGAATTCAGTTGTTAAAAAGTACAAGTCTTGAAATTTCTGTTCACTCAGGAAAAACTGGGGGTCATGTCTAATCTATCACTTCCAACCAAGTCTACAATTCAACAATTGACTAAGTTACTTACTTTCCAACCAGACACGCAAAATTTTGAACCTGCCTAGGTTAGAAAAGTTTTTGTTCCTTTAGAAAGCTATTACTAAGTGTGTACCCAGGGCACACAACTATATAATAAGGTTAATGGAGAAAAGAAGCAACAGGAATCTGTTTTCATCACTGCTAACAGAACTTAAATCATGCCACAGGAGGCAGCAAGTGCTCTGAAATACAAGTCAGGAGTAGGTCAGTAGAAGTGATCACCTATAATGGGAAGTTATGAGGAGTGAGGTCCAGTAGAAAACCCACCAGACTCCATCCCTCAAGCCATCGCTGAAGTGGTTGGGGCTGTATAGGAATCACTTGATTGATGTAAAAAGAAAAAAAAAAAACTCAAAATAAATGTTTCACATCACACTGGGGACTGTCATCTACCACTGCCCTTTTATCTGTTTATGTTAAGGAAATAGGATCCTTCAGTAAGTAAATGTGTCATATTTATAGTCACTGCTACCCTCCGTGTGTGAGGCTGAGAATCTTCTGGGGACTTTGGACTGTACCATTCCCCCTTCTTTTCCATTTTTCCTCTTCAAACATTAAAATACACATAGAGTCTCATGGCAAGGGCTTTGTTTGATCTCTCTCTCTCTCTCTCTCTCTCTCTCTCTCTCTCTCTCTCTCTCATGCACACACACACATCTCTCTCACACACACATCTCTCTCTCCATCCATCCATCCATCCATCCATCCATCCATCCATCCATCCATCCATCTATCTATCTATCTATCTATCTATCTATCTATCTATCTATCTATCTATCTATCTGGAAACTAAAGCTCTAAGGTCCTCTTGTATAAATCTAGATCCTGGTGACTTCATAAGCTATACTTCTAATAACTTATGCAGTAGAAGCATTTTAGTGAAACTCAACTATAGTATGTCATGGTGCTTTCTAAAGTTTGTCTCCACTACGGCAGCATCAGCATCATGTGGGGACTTGTTAGTCAACCAAATTCCCAGACCTTATCATAGAAACTTTGGCAGTGGGATTTGGGGATGCTAGAGAACCTCACATTTGTCAACTCCCTTAAGAAAAGTATTCAAATGGGGGGGGGGAGATGGGTTAAAAGAATGAAAACTCTAGCAGAGAAGACAAGACTCTACAGACATGAATAAGGAAAGTGTAGGAACAGCTAGAAAGTATGTTCATGAAATTAGGGAAGCACAGAAAAACAACTCGCCTTGATGGGACAGAAAAGTTTGTTAGGAAAGGCGCTGCCCAGGCTAAATTTTAGTGATCGAGAAGGCTCTGGTCCTGATGAAAAGGAGGGAGTACCATAGGCAAGAGACAGCCTAAACCAAATGAAGGAAGGATGAGCTGGGGTGAACTAGCAGTCAGTGCAGGGTACTTGGGTAGGACATGTGATGAAGGAAGCACGAGGTGTTCACATTGTAGACATGAGAGTTCACACTGGAGCCATAGGCTGCTCCCTGTCACTCCGCAGTTTGAGTTTCCACCTGCTGAGTTTGACTTCCTGAAGCTCTGGCTTTGAAATTTTATAGTCATTCATCTATTCACGACATTTATTATAGCCCTGTGGTCCCACATAGAGGGGTTACCACATATCACTAAGACATATTCTTCATGAGCTATTGGTCTTATAGTAATTCATGCAAGTTATTTATAGCACCCACTCATGTCTCCTCCTTTCTTATGAAGTTCCTACACTGCTGACACCGGTTAGTAGATGTCAAGCTGTCTAGCAGATAAAATGTTTGACAAAGTCTCAGCAACTAGAGATGTCATACATAGTATATGCTGTAGATTCTAGCACAGTTCTTTGATTCCCCAGATAAACTATTGGTGAATAATATGTAGAAAAAAATTATGCCCAGGTGTATCCATTGAATTATTTTTGAAGGACTATTTATTAAATCATGAAAAAAAACCTCACTTTTTTCTTATCTGTGATGGATTTTCCATAGATTCATGTGAATTCTCCTTAAATCCTAGTGCAGAAGATTCTACGAACATGTTTGGTACAGTTCAATGACCTTTCATTTCTTTTGGGATAAATCCCAAATGCATCCCAAAACGCATCTTATTTGATCTGGTCTCTTCCTGTAAACCTCAATTTTCATATCATCGCCTTTTTCCACACTGATTTCATTCAATCCCTTCAATGTGCCCCACATTTTATCACACCAAATTCTTATGCTTGCTATTGTCTGTCTGGAGAAATATCTTCTGCTTTGAAATTTTATCATTGTTTTATGTCAACATCATCTACAGAATCCTCTTCAAATTCGTTCCTGATTATTTAGCTGCTGTTGTGACCATTGGAATGTAAGCTCAGTGACAGCTGATACCATGTTGGTAAGAACCTCTCTGGTTCCCTCTCCTGATTTAGTTATCCATTATGCCCATGCAGTACACACAGTATGAATTCAGTGCTTCATGGGATGTCAGCTACTTTAGTATCTATCCACCAGCCTGTGATCGCTTACCAACCTTAATGCAGCTGCAACTGAGATAAGCACAGGACCTCCTCTGTGCGGTGCTTAAACAGTACAGGCCATGCCAAGCGAAGTGTCCTAACACAACCAACCTGTTGCTACATCTCCTTTCTCCTTTGTCTCTTGAAATAATCTGGCATTTTCTTTAGCTTCAAGTCTGTCACTGTTTCCTTTCATTAGCACCCAGAGTATATACACTGAGTTCATTGATTGTCATTCTCCGACAGTTCTTTGTTACTATGTCCAGTATGACACTTGTCACAGTGTAGACCATTAACTAATTGTCTGTGTTTTATGCAATTGAGACTTCAAGTTGTGTGGTAGATGAGAGTGCAGATTACATCTGGTTTCTCTTGTGCGCTTCCAGTGTATGGTATGTGGAAGAAATTCAAGAAATATATGTTAAACCATGCTGGATTCTTTTTGAAAGTACAATTCCAGGTAAAAACGCACTTAATTATAGGATCCTCTTAATACCTTGGCTATTTTGCTTGCAGATACACAATAAAGAATGGCAACTTTCTAGTCTGATTAATGTTTTACTTTCTATCTGCCCCATGTTGTGCTGTGTTCTTGTTCGCCATGCTATGCAAAATGCATGCCTGTTGCAGTTCACAATGAATCCTCCTAAGTAGGGCATATCTCACTGGTATTTGGCTTGCCCAGAACAATGCCTTTCTGTAAAGCTGAATGGCTTTGTCACATTCAGATATTTATCTAAACATATCATTCACCTGTCCCTCCAAAGTCTAATTGGTACTAATTAGCAGATAAATCAAACTGAATTTTCCACTAAATATGCTTTCATTCTTGTCACCACTTGCATGCTCTCATTTACAAGAGGAAAAAAGAGAATTATAACTATTAACAAGGATTTTAAAGATAAGCAAAAATTTGTTCAACTTGGAATGGAGAGTAGGTTTAAAGAATTTTTTAAAGAACAAAATGCTATCAGCAGAATTATAGATGGAAAACAAAAAATAATGTCAATAGTTGCTTTTGATGATTAGATAATTAAATAACCATTATATGCCAGATAGTGTTTTAACTTATTGCTTATCTTAATGTTATTACATGACAGCTACTTTTTCCATTTTTCATGATAAAAGAATAATTTCTGTATGACTTATATTATTGGACCAAGGTAACATAATTTGACATTCCCTTAGGACTTAATTTCCCATTAGTTTGACTCTGGAACCAATACTCACTTCTGTCTCTGCATCATTCCAAGTTTCATTAAGCCTGAGGATGTATTGTTTTTATTTTAGTTTTTAATTAGCATGTACAAATGAATGAGATTCAGTGTGATATTTTATTAATAACACACCAGAATGCATGCGCTGGGCAAATCAGGGCAATTAGCGTTTCCTTATTATTTTTTTGTTTGGAGCCTTCAAGATTTTCTTTACTAGATTTTCATAAATACACAATAGCTTATTGTGAAATACATTGTGATAAATTGTGTTTTGATGAGAATTTTATTTCTGAGGCAGAGTTTTGTGTAGCTTAGCCTCAACCTCCCTTCGTAGCCAAAGTTTGCCTTGGACTCCTGATCCTCTTGTCTTTACCTCTGTGGTATTAAGACCACAGTCAAGCACCAGCCACCATACCTGTCTTAATAAGAATTTCTTATCAGCCTATGTTTATGCATTTTCCACATTGACTTTGGGTGAGATTGTAATAGTGACTTTGCAAAACAGAATGAGGTAGAGGTCCTAGTTCTAAGCCTTGGTCTTAGGAGACATCACGAATTATCCCACTGTGTTCATGTTATATAGAGCCGTGAAAACAATGTGTATATACTAGCCTTTTGGTCTTTAGAGACAGTGACACATGAAGAAGAACCATTTTCGCTAGTAGCAGCCATGGTCTTAACCACTAGCAAGCTGCACATATGAATGTAAACTCATCCAATCAGAGGAGAATATCTCAGCTGAGCCCTGCTAAGATGAACTAAACATTAGCAAGTAAAACACTCAGGTAAGATGACAGGGTGAGTTAGGGTCTGTTATTTAACCAATGAACAGCAGTAAGCAAACAAAAATAATATTCACAGCAACATAAAGAAAAGAGCCTTAAGCTTACAAGCTAACAATGAGCAAAGTTGATTATCAAAAAACATGTTTTTATAGCGAGGGAAAGTTGACTAAGACACATTGTGGTGCTCATCAGTTACCTCAGATTAGATGGCAAGACCACTCAGAGTTTTACATGCATCCCTTATTTTCCTTTACCAATCTAAGTAACAGGATTAGGAGCAAATCTGACAAGAATTCTGTGGGTCATCTCTATGTTCTTTCATTCACCCAATATGTGAAAATTTCAGAAAAATTTGACCAGATCTGAGGGGAGGCTGTGAGACAAATGACTTCTTCACCTTTGTCTCAGATAGACTAACCAAACATCATGGTAGAAACACAGGATCACGCAAAAGCGTTCATCTCATGGCAATGAAGTGAAAAAATAATAAAGGAGGAGCAGAGAAGGATGAAGAAGAGGAGGAGAGGAGGAGGAGGGATGACATGAAATGCTCTGGTTTTTGGACATCATCAGTTACCTCAGATTAGGTGGCAAGATCATTCAGAGTTGTGTGCACCCATAAACTCACAGCAGCTGTAGTGACATGTATAAGAACTTCACAAGATTGTGAAGATGAAATTCTAACATGGATGGGAGAGCAGCTCCTAGGACATTATCTCTAACAGGAGCTATTGACAGTTGGCATTGCTAGGGGAAGAAGAGTAGACATTCTACCAAGGAGCAGTAGCCACTCCTAGGTTGCCCAAGCTCCAGGGGATGACCCCCACTCATGAAATTAGCATTAGTGGGTTATTTTTTAAAAGGAAGGTATGATGCTGGGAAGTTTACATGTTGAGATGATCTGCAGGATGTTTGAGGGCAAAATGGAGAGTGGATGCTATAATATCTAGTTGTATATATTTATTAAATTATCAAAGAATCTTATTTTTCATTTCATTAAAGAAGTCAGAAAAGAAAGCAAGAGTTCCTGACAGATGATATCACAGAGCCTTCACCTCCCTGCTAGCATGGCCATCATAGAACACATAAATGAGAAGAATAAAGCTTGTGGAAAACCTTAAGTGTGATGGTTATTCTTGGTTATCAACTCGACTAACTAAAACCCAAACAGGATATACCTGTGAGGCATTGTTTTTCTTAATTAAATATTTTGAAGTGGAAAGACCAACTTTTAATTCAGACTTTTTGAGGAAGAGCCATCTACTTTAATCTGGGCCACACCTTCTGCTGGCAGCATATATAAAGGACAAGGAAGAAGAAAGACTTTGACCTTTACCTGTTCCTTTTGCTCTCTCTGGCAAGTCTATTCCTTCACTGGCATTCGAACCTACTTCGGGATTCAGGCATTTCTGCAGACCAGCTGAAACATCCAGCTTCTTGGGCTGAAAAACTCCTGGATTCTTGGACCTCCATTAGTAGACAGCCATTGTTGGACTAACTGGATCACGACCTGGAAGCTGAACTAGTGTGGAGGGACCATCCCTACATAGCCAGTCCCACGGCAACACACCAGGAGTAACCTCTGCACCACAGCCAGCTCTAGCCCCCAGTTCCCTCAGACCCCAGGGCATGGTTCTTCCACATCCTGAGGAAATTCACAGTGTGAGTACCAAGATCATCTCAGTGTACATTGAAATAGAGTCCTATTTCAATTCTTATAACCCCATAAACATAACACTTTCTTTCAGAGTGCCTATGTTCTGACTGTTGTATAGATAAATACAGCTATATAAATATATTATATATATTCATATATATGAATAGACTGTGTATTCATATGTATACAATATATATGCATATTGTATCTCATATATCATGTATTATATACATATGATATATCATTATATATATATGTTGAAAGCTGAGGACAACATAGTGAACCAGAGAAACATGGGATAGTATAGCATGACCTTTAATATGATAGCTAAATGCACACTCAATTATGTATCTAAAGATTAACATAGGATAAAAAAGACTTGAATCCAATCTGGAAAAAAGTAAAACTTAAGAAAAAGAAAAAAGTCTGTTGCAATATACCACATACAAACAGCCTTCTACTCAACAGATTCAATACTTATGTGTTAATAACTCTATGTTCAAAAAAACTAAATATGAGAATTGTACATAAAAGGAGACAGGCAAATAAGCGGCACCATCACACAACTTAAAGAAAAAAAAGACTGGTAAGATATATTGGAGAATGGAAATAAATGAGATAAAACTTCGAGGTGGCATAATTGCCAACAGAAAGGGTAAGTTCTTAGAGACTTGACAGTAGGGCAGACAAAGATGGCAGATTAATGTGTGTTCTTGAAACAGAGACTTGAAAATAAAGAGAAGAAGTAACTATTGTGGGAAAAATAAAATTGTGCACTTCCAGAAACTGAAGACGCATGTGTGATAAACATGGGAAGTATGCAGACATGAAGAGAACACTGCTTGTTGTACGGAAACCTGCCCTGCCTCACTGTTCTCTGTATCACCAGGTGACAATAAAACTATTTACACAACTCTAAAAGAAAATGAAATATCAAAGACTGCATCGAATATGAAGCAACAGGCAGCTAGTTTCAAGCATGAACTCTGCTAAGCACAAACCACTGAGAGAACCCTGTCAACCAAAGACACATGTGATTGTTGATCTGTGAGCTGTATGGAGTACAGCCAAATGGCCTGTGAAATGTTCAAATTAGCTTTGATGTCAACGATTTCATTCTCATTCTTCACATTTCAGTTCTCTGGGACGAAGACCCACAGCTCACGACTTTATTAATCACACACTGGACAAACCATTTCCAGACCTTTGCTTGCGCAACCTTCTTTCAGCTGGGTAAGTTGCAACATCCTCTCTGTTGTACCAGTGGCTCCCTATGACAAACTCCTACATCTTACAAGACCTCCCAATACAGTCATTTCTTCTTCCTCTAATCCATTGCCTGACTCCTGTCTACCAGGAGCTCCCTTGGTTTCCTTGGTAACCAACTCTTACTTCTTCCACACACCCCCCCAAGGTGGTAATACGATGGAGTCCTACTAACCTGCAAGCTTAAAACAAGACACACACATCTCTGATTTTTAGTGCATGTCACAGATCTGGTACCTTGTAAGTATTCTAGATGTCTCTGTTTCACCATCTTATGCCCAGTTTTCCTGTTTATCTACTTCTCTTGTTCTCTAAAGCTATCTGTAAAGGTGACATCAGAGAGATGCCCTGTCCTGTCATTCACGTTTGAGCTCAGCTACTGGAAACACATGCAGGAGATAAAAGCAAAGCACTACGGCCTGGCTGTTTATCCATTGACTTTCCCCTCACCTCCCCGTGAGTTGTCTCTGTCACTCTCAGCTTAGGATGACAAATAGTTTCTTAGCGTTAAGATTCTAGACTTTTCACATTTCTCTTCTGACCTCAGAGTGGTAAGGGCTCTTGCTTTTAGCCCCAGAGCATTGTGCTATTTTTGCTTGTTTCTACTGATCTTGACTATAGCTTCATTATACTCTCCTGAAATTACAAAGTATTTCCTATTAGACACTGACAATAGGTAGGTATGAAGATAGGTGGGTCGCTAATTCATGATTCACATATGTTTCATAGATGCTATTAGTTTAATGATTAAAATCAAAGTTATAGGTAACTGCATGAAATGGTAATTATTGTTGGTGTATGTTGGAATTGCTTTTATTGTGGTGTGTGTTCAAGCATGTGTGTACATGCCCATGTATTCATTGACTAATAAGCACACTCTGAGATACTATAACTATTGTGTTTCCTCTGATTTGAATCCTTCCCTCATGGATGGAGGGGAAAGCCAAGGTTATACAACACAGTAAAAGGGAGACAGAATTTCAGCAGAGGTACATGCAGCAAACACACCACAGCCAACATCTGCAGTGCTCAATTTTAATTAAGTAGTTGGATTTTAAATTCTATGGGTTTGCCTCTCAGTCTGGAAGCAGAAGCTACAAATGAGAGAACAAGCTATCTCAACAGCCAGACGAGGACAGAATACAAGGTGATGGATAGAAAGCAGCAGAAAGCTATGGCTTTTTCTTTCTTAACAGGTTCAATGATCTCCTGAGATACAGCTTTTGAGAGTCATCACCTATTCTGGGTAGGCTTTTCCATGATTACATGGAGTTGCCTTTGAGTCTCTCATGTTGCTGAGAAGTAATGCCATTAAACTCATTGGTTCAACATTCTAGACGTGGCAGGAATCATTTCTTTGGCTTGTCAATGGTGTTCTGGAAAGAGGTTATAGGTATTTGTTCATCTAACCCCAGGGAAAATTCACACAACAGATGGAGGGAGGTGTCTAACCGGGCAGAGGAAAAGGAATCCTCTTTAGGTTCTTGAATTCAAATGTTAAAGGGTAGGTTCAATTTGCTGAGATGATTGTCAGGGAGATAGGGCATGAGCTGGCACGTATGAAGTTGGGGGGCAGGGGCTAGAGGCTCAAAATAGGCAAGGCCAGAGCACACAAAGTGAAGGAAGAGCTTGAATTTAGAAAGAGAAAGATAGGTGGAAGTTGAAATATAAAATGAGAAACAGAAGGACTGGATTGGCAGCTCATCATGAGATGTACAAGTGTGCACCAAAACTACAGAATGCCTTCTGGTTTTGTTTAACCTGTCTTACACAGCACACACACATACACACACCTACCTAGTGCTGAGAGGATCAGAGAAACACAGAGAGAAGCAGAAGATGCTACCCTGAATCCCTAGGTGTTTATACTTGCCCACATCTCTTGAGGTACCTGTTGGGGTGTTTACTATGGTTTACAGAGACCACGCTCCTAGGAATTTTAAAAATTTTAAATATCAAAAAAATCCTAATTAATTGGCATGCTCACCCAGAGTTTTCACCACCCTCCTTTGTTTTGCTTTCTGCATCCAACTCATCCTATTTTTGACTAAGGGAATGGCTCCCTGTGTTAGCTTCCTGCTTCCACAATTGAAGAGTCTGTATGAGGCCGAATGAACAGGGTCACAGCACTTCCTGTTATTTCATTAGTGACTGTTTCTCCATCATTACCGTCACCCTGACACTTTTACCTACCTCAGAGTCATTGCTATGCTCAACCTCTACTGTAATGGTGCTTCTGATCGAACTATTTAAATAAACTCAATTTTAAGCTTGCTTTTTTACCAAAATCACTTTTAATAACTGCCATTATCCTGTATAATTACAATGATTGCTTTGGCTCAGAATATCTCACAACATTAGCTTTCAGTCCAATAAACCCTGGCAATTGCATTTGGTGGAGGATGGGAGGATATTAGCTGAAAATAACTAGTATAGCTAGGTCTAGAGAGTCAAGAAAGCTTAGAGTTTCCCAAGGGAGTAAAACTACAGACTCTTAGGAGATGCTGAGGTTGAGAGAGATTATATAAAATCTATAATGTTATAGCTTGACATTTTACAAAGTCAAAATGTCTGGATTAAACCATCCCTCTGACATTTACTAAGTGTTTTGAATACCATCCTTGCCACATGTCTTAGTTCTATTCTCTATTGCTGTGATAAAATACACTAACAAAAGTATCTCGGGAAAGGCCACAAGTTATGGGAGCAGGAAAGCCAGAGCAGCAGGAGCTTGGGGGTGAGGTTGGTCCTACCATATTTGCAATCGGGAACAGAGTAATGCAGGCACACGATCAGTGTCTAGTTTTCTCCTTTTCATTCCGTCCGGTCTCACTCCTGAAATGGTGCCACCCATGTTCAGACTGTGTCTTCTCATCTCAATTAAGCCCTTATAGGTCATTCTAATTAATAACAGTTCCTGGCTAAGACTCTCTTTGAAGGTGTTTCTCTATTGTGTCAAGTCAATAATCAAAACTGACCTTCAGAACACATAACTACAAAATAGCTATGCCATGCCATTCTGTGTAAAAGTTAAGTAGATAACCAATGCAACGTCCTTATGGCTATTTAGGGCATATGGAAAATGCCAGGTGACAGGGCTCATCATAAAAAATTCTTTCATTATTATTGTTATTTCTCTCAGGCCAAGATTCTCTCTCAGCCACACAGACATCATCTCATCCTTATGCCAACTATTAAAATTATAATTATTCTCTCATTTTGTAGATTAGAAAGCTAAGACTTCTAGGGATCAAACAGATTGTCAATATAATGTATTTAAGAAGTATCAGATGTGATTTAAATTATGACCTGATTTTCAGGATTTTTAGTATTACACTATCTTTCTGTGGTCTATACCATGTGTTTATAAAGCTCGAAGAAAAAATAGTTGAGCTAGAGGATTCACAATAATGCCAATTGCAGATGCCTAAAATGGAACTGAAAGACAACTAGGTAGCTAATGTACTCAGTGGATAGCTGCAGTACTCAGTTTTAATTGAATAGTTTCATCTTCAGTTCCATGGATGGAGTTTTAGGGGTGGAAACAAAGCCTGCATGAAGGAGAATGTGTAATCTCGGCTGCACTCATGGCAACAGCACTCAAGGACATGTAAAACAGCAGGAGCACATGGTCTTCTCTTGCTTAAGAGACACAGTGAAAGAACGAACATGGTATGTACTCACTGATAAGTGGATATTAGCCCAAAAGTCCGGAATACCCAAGTTTCACTTTACAGTAACCACTGGTCTGAGAGTGAGGTCCCAGATGGAGGAGTTGGAGAAGGGACTGAAGGAACTGAGGGAGCTTGCAGCCCCATGGAGGGAGCAACAGTGTCAAGTGGCCTGACACCCCCGGTGCTCCTGGAGGCTAGTCCACCAAGTAAAGAATAGACATCGAAGGACCCATGACTAGAACCACATATGAGGTAGAGGAGGGCCTTGTTGGCCATCAGGGCGAGGAGAGGTCCTTGGGCCTGAGGGTGTTAGAGGCCCCAGTAAAGGGGAATGTCAAGGTGGGAATACAGGAGTGGGTGGGCAGGTGGGTGGGAGGGGGAATACCCTCACAGAAGTGGAGGAGGAGGGAGGAGATAGGGGGTTTCCAAAGAGGAGACCTGGACAGGGGGAAACATTGGAAATGTAAATAAAGTATCAGAAAATTAAAAGAGAGAGAGAGAGAGAGAGAGAGAGAGAGAGAGAGAGAGAGAGAGAGAGTGAATACTATGACCCAAACCTCCCTTCATATTAAAGTGCTGTTTCTCCTAATGCTAGACTATGACAGCTCCAAGCTGAACCTTCTCTGTGCAGTTTCCACCAGCTGAAGAGAACCTCCATACTGCAGGGCTGCATCCTGGGAGACAGAGGACCATTCTCCTTGGGGTATATAGGTCTATCACATGAGCACCAGAACTCTTTGAAATTAGCATCTCTTTTAGCCATGTCTGCCAATTCTGGCTCTTTGCTTGCCCACAAGTGTTCAGCCTGACAGCACTGCACAGCGAATTTCCTGCACACAAATCAATGACTCAGAGTCTATTTCCCAGGAAACCCGAATTGCATTATGGGTTGAAACATGCATCTTGGCTGTGGCAGCCTGTGCCAGTTCATCTCTGTATTTTTGAGAGTGTTCTAGTGATTTGTCAAATATTTACTGTAGAATCAGTAAATACAGCAGGATATAATAAATATCAGGAGCAGTTTCATAAGTGTCAGAAAGGAAATGTTTTATTGATTTTCAAGGGAGCAATTTAACTGTTGTTGGAGGATAAGTCAGGGATCTAGGCTGAGATGTGGGCGAAAATGTGCACAGCCATTAGCATTATTTTGTCTCCGGGGTCTGGAATGCTCAGGACAGCAGGTTAACATTAATTACTGCCAGGTAAATGATGACATGCCGGAGCTGTGCTGGAAGGTTAAGATGCTCTTCTTATCTCCCACTCCTTTCTAAGATGTTTCCTGTAAGACTCTCTTTGAAGTGATGTCACTGTGACCAAGTCTTGTCCTCCAGATACTACGACAGCAAGAAGATATTCCTGAAAGCTGTAGATTTAGGAGGAAGTATTCTGGGACATTATTGCACTTCTTAGGGGGCATGGCTTGGAGGGGGCAGATCTTGGCAATCTCAAGAATTTAATGATTAGATGGCATGCCATCATCAAGGTACTCCTCTGACCAGGTCTCCTAGTCCCAGTCCCAACACCCCATTCAGTGTGAGGCTCATGCCCACCTGAAGCCTTTGCCCATCTCCAGGCTTCTTCTGTCCAGAAATTTCCAAATGTCATGCTGTTAGACTCAGTGAATTCTTTAAGAAATATCAATAAGCCTTAACTTCTCTTTGCAGGCAATATGCTTCACACATATCTATATCCTTGCATCTATCTATCAGTTTAGCTACTAAATTTCTATGCAAAGGAAATAATACACAATGTAGATATGAGTTTCTTAATGAAAAGATGAATTGTGGCTGTTGTCTTCATTCCCATACTATGATGGTTTGAATGAAAAATGGCCCCATAGACTCATAGTAAGTGGTATTATTGGAGGTGTGGTCTTGTTGGAGAAAGTGCACCATGGGGGTGATGCAGCAGGGGCTCTGAGGTTTCAAAAGGTCAAGGCAGGCTCAGTGTCATTTTCTCTTCCTGCTGCCTGTCGATGGCACATGTAGCACTCTGAGTTACTTCTCCCACACCATGTCTGTGTATGTGTCACTATGCTTCTCACCATGATGATAATGGACTAAATCCCTGAACCTATGAAATGCTTGATGAAATGCTTTTCTTTGTAAGAGTTGCCGTGGTCATGGCAGACACTTTCCCTTTCTAAAGTAGTGCTTTGCACATGGAAAACATATGATAAATATTTGATAAGTAAACACTCAGAGGTGAATAAGGTAGACAGGTGATAATAAAAATTTGAAAGACATAAAGAAAGGCTTTCTTTCTTTCTTTTTTGGAAAGGAGTTAATATTGTGTGGGTGCCATAATCTCTACGAATTTATAGCATATCTGTTCTCCACTCAATATACAAAAGAAAGAGAATATGATAACAGCACTGTTTTAAAGTAGTGATATGGGAAAGGTTTCTGTCCTGTCCAGTGACAGACAGGCAGACAGACAGCCAGACAGACAGGCAGACAGACACACAGAGACACAAAGACACACACACACACTCTACATACCAGTTAAATGCTGCTGAATACCTTATCTGGTGATGCAAAGACTACAGTCAAGCAAGTATGTAAAATGATAATGGGTTCTTTCTCTGCTGCTGTAGGCTGTCCATCTTCTTGTCTCTAAGCAACCAGACTCAGCACTAAGCTATTTGCAAGTCAGGCCATTCTGCAAGTTTACTTTTCAAAGTTTCCCTTCCTGTTCACTCTTCATGTCCTCTCCCTGTGTTCCAGTAGAGCACCTTGGAAGACTGACAAGCTGCTTTAGTAGCTATGGAGGAATTCAGGAAATGCTAATGAATCTGCTGTCCATCCATGTCCCACAACTACATTGTCTGTAACTCAGAATAGCTATTTATCCTGCTGGATCAAAAGCAGATTGAGCCTTTTAACACCCTTCAGAGTTAGTGCACGCAGCATTTTGTATTTGAAAACACAAGTGTGAAGGAGATAAAAGGAAAGGCAGCCCATCAACAATTCTCACCATCATTCCTCTCCTCCTCCCAAAGGAAAGAGACAACTGGGAGGTCAACTCTGGCCTCCTTTGTTTATATAAGAATCTGATGGAAAGGAAACCGCTAAAAACCTGGTTACAGATGGCAGCATTAAGGAGAGAGAAGAGGGTTGTTTTCGATGCAAAGAGAGGAGGATTAGGCATGGAGGTGTGGCAGAGAAAGTATATAAGAAACAGAAAGAAAGTGAAATGGGAAAACGGATTCTTTTCTTTGGTTGTTTTCCATGTATGCAGATATCCCCTTTGTAAATATGTAAACATCAAAAATTTATGTATTTTTGAGGTGTATTATATTAACTATTTAACTACTTTAATAGGTTTTAGTTATTTTTAGTTGCTGGGTTATTTGTTGACATGTGACTTTGTAGGAAACTACATTCAAAGGGTTGTGTTATGAATAGGTACTCTGATAGCTTTCTGAAAGTTTTTGTTCATTTCTGTTTTTGTTGTTGTTTGTTTTGTTTTGTTTTGAGACAGGGTTTTCTGTGTACCTGTGGCTGTCCTAGAACTAGCTTTGCAGACTAGGCTAGCATTAAACTCACAGACATCTTCCTGTGCCTCATGAGTGCTGGGATTAGAGGCTTTTACCACCACTGGGTTTCTGTTCTAGCTTTATCTTCCTAACTGTGCATTCAAACTGTGAGTCTCCTAAAAGTACAGGCTATGTTGATGAGATCTGATGAGTGTAGCCTCTCTGACATTTCTAGGAGACAAGATTGTATAGCAAGCTTGCTGTTTCTCTGGCTTTCACACTCTTTCTACCCCCTCTTCCTCGATGATTTCTGAGCCTTTGTGCAGGAATTGGGTTGTAGGGATCTCCTGGGACTGGGCGCCACATCATCTCTTGTTCATATTTTGATCAGTCGTGGTTCTCTATCACGGTCTCAGTCTCTTGCAAAGAGAAGGTTCTTCGGTGAGGGGTGAAAACTACACATTCCTGCCTACACAAGTCTTGAACAATGATGAATCCAATGAATATGCTAACATGGAAGAGAGAGGGCTTCCGGGGCTAGAACTCTAGACAAAGAACTATAGGCAACAGGAAAAGTTGAGATGAAGAGAAATAGTCTTCCCCACTGAATGGTCATCCAAGGGATTATTCACTCCCAAGTGACTGGCCCAAAGATCTTATGCATACAGGCAACATACAAATTGAGCAGGTCATATTTATGTTTTTATTTTTATTTTATTTAGTTTTTCATAGATGTATTTACTTTTATGTGCATTGGTATATTACCTGTATTCATGTCCGTGTGAGAACGACAGGTCCTCTGGAATTGGAGTTACAGGCAGTTGTGCGATGCCAAGTGGGTGCTGAGAATTGAACCTGGGTCCTATGGGAGAACAGCCAGTGCTCTTAACTTCTGAGCCATCTGTCCAGCCAATGTTATATATATATATATAAAACAACAATTAAAGAAAAAAATATCATGGATTTGAGAAAGAAGAAAGGTTTTGCAGAGATGGGGTTGGACAGAGGAAAGGGAAAAGGGAAACAATTTCAAAACCAAAAAATTATGAAAAGAAATAGCAGGAAATTTGCAAAAATAACAATTAGCATTTGCTCACCAGGTCACAGTATAAAACTAGGAGTGAATGGTGTGTGTGACTTTGTCCATTTCCAAGAAATCCTTCAGTTGTCTTTGTAAGGTGCTAGACTGATGAATCCTTCAGTACCACTGTGAATTAATTCTTGAATGATTTAATTATAGATAACTTCATAAGATATGACATTTAAAATATTAAGTGTGTGTAAGTATGTGTGTGTGTGTGTGTGTGTGTGTGTGTGTGTGTGTGTGTGTGTGTGTGTGTGTGGTATTTGTGGAAACCAGAGGAAAAATTTAGGGAGTTGATTTTCTTCCCCCATTATGTAGGTCTTGGGAATAAAACTGTTTTTCAGGGTTTTGGTTTTTGTTTGTTTTGTTTTGTAGCAAGCACCTTTATCTGCTGAGCCTTTGCTCTGTACCAGATATAGCTTTTTAAAGTAGAAACTTTGGGTCAGAGAGATTAATCAGTGGTTAAGAGCACTGGATGCTGTTCCAGAGGAGCCAAGTTAGTTCCCAGCACTGACATAGGAGCTCACAAACATATGCTACTCCAGTTCCAGGAGATCTAGTACCCGCTTCTGATATGATCAGCACCAGGCATGTATATGCTGCACAGACAAACATGTAGTAAATCATTCTTGCACACAGAATAAAACAACCCTCCCCCCAAAATTAGAAATTTCTAGGATGCAGTAATGTGTCTTCTAGGCTTGGCGTCCTGCCCTAAATAAGGATAAATGATGTGTGTGTGTGTGTATGTGTGTGTGTGTGTGTGTGTGTGTGTGTGTGTGTGTGTGTGTGTGTGTGTGAGTGTGTGCTTCCCTGAAGAAATTAAAGAAGGGAGAGAAGAATCAGCATAGGAGAGAAGACAGAATGGAAAATGAAAGGAGAATTCATGGAAATTATTAGGGGGAGACCTGTTCTAGAAGCTCTTTGGTAGAAACAACCACCCAATGGATCTAAGAAGGCTGAAAGGAATTTTACACATTGAAACCATTTCCTAGTGCTCTGTATAAACTGCTTAAATAGAGGAAAGGAGTAATATACAGTCTCCCTTGCCATTTCTACTATGCCCACTTATCACCATGGTTACTTCTATTTAAATTTATTAACATCATTGGACACTTAGCATTGTGCTCACAATGATGTGCTTGATGTGTTTACACAGAATGGTGACTATTTTCCCAGCTTGTCAAAGTGTCATTATTTTCCCTTTCTGGCTACTTCTTACAAGAGAGGCATGTCAAGTGCTTTTTGAAAGCTTCCTGCACCACCCCAACAGGTCTCTTCAGTAATGTTCTCCTCTCATTAATCATTGGGTACCCTGCACTGTTTCTCACCTAAAGTCAGAGGCTTCTGATATGTTCTGTGAACTCTCGGTCTCAGAATTCTGGTTCTTTGGAGACAAGTGTCATGAAAATGTTTCTGGGAAGACAAAAACATGCATTCATTTCCAGCTGCCAGTTGAGCCTGTTATTCAAAGAGCCAATACTTATAAGGATGGCAGATGTATTATATAAAACATGAATTTTTCTATTCCAGGTACTGTAATTATGGATGCCTTGGTTTTCCCTGCAACATGTCATCCTAAGGTCATAATCCTTGAGAAATGATTGCCCAAGTTATGTGGTTACAAATTAACAATCAACACTATTTATTAAATACTTACCATTGGGCATTGACTCTTCTGAGAGCTTTTGATGTAAGAACTTTCCTTTTTTTTTTTTTTTTTTTTTTTTTTGTCTCTGCCACAGCATAAGAAGGACTATCTCAGGTTTGGGGAAAGAGAAGGAAGCAGAGACATTAAGTGGTGTCTGAAGGCCTAGTGTGGTCAACAGCAGAACAAAACTTGGATTCTGTGTAGCTACTATGTCACACTTAATCTAACAGTAAGTATAGACATACACAGTTTTCAACTTATATGGAAGTTTTACAGGGTCAATAACACTGGGTAGTGATCGGTTATTATGTGTGAATTTTAAATGTATATTCATTAGTTTTTTTTGATCATTTTAAACCACGTATTTTGATCCAAACCACCCCCAGCTCTCTCCTTAAGCACTCAGATCCATCGCTACCCCACCACCTCCTTCAAGTCCTCTGGGTTTTTTTTTTTCCTGGAAAAAGACACTACTGCTTTCATTAGGTTCTTTACATGGACCAAATCTCCAGAAAAGGAGCCTAAAGACCATTGTAGAAGAAAACGATTGCATAGTATTTGAGATCTAACAACCCATGGTTTAAATCCTAAAGCTGTCACCCAGCAGAAAATTGAGCCTCATTAAGTCATTAACAGATTTAATTTCCCTGATGTGTTACATAGAGAATAACAATACTAACTCAGAGGGTTTCTGTGAAAGTCAAAGAAGATAATGTATCCCCAGCATTCAGATTGCACATGTACAGAGAGAACAAATAAATACAGTTCGCTCGCAGGTCTCTCTGGAAGCCTGGAGGCAAACACTATGTTACCTGTCAATCACGATAAATAGTGATGTCTTCATCTGCCTCTTTCCTCTGCTTCTCAGTTGTCTTCCAAAACACTTTTTTTTTGACATCCAGAAGCAGCCATTGTGAGTGAAGCTTAGAGGTATAGTTGTGGAGTTGAGGATTTTGTAAGATGGAGTCCTCACCTTCACATGGATGATACTCCAATGTTCTCCAGCCCCGCTAGGTCTTACACTGCCAAGCATTTGACAGAAGGTCAATGAGGAAAGAACAAAACAAAACAACTATCCAAATATTGTCAGATTTGGAGTACCCTTGATACTTCCTTTATTTTTTTTTAAATGTGCAAAATAGTCTTGTCTAAATTAAAGGTTGGGATAAAAAAGTAAACACAAATAACACTTTATTAATATTCCTTGGCCTGAAACAAATGTGTCCAGATAGATCTAAAGACTATTGGTATTAGTCCTTACTTAAAGGTATCAGCAAGGCTGTGTATCCACTGGGGACTGGGGGCTCTAGGAAAGACTCATTTCCTAGCTCTTCTTGCTGCTACAAGGTGCCTGAATTACTTGGTTTGTGTTCCGTTTCTGCAATGGCTAGTTGCAGGGACTAATGAGAGTCGCTGCCTCTTGTTCTTGGTACAGAGCTCCTAAAATCCTTGGGATGGCCTGAATGATAAGGATGCCATTAGAAACGTAAGTGTTTTCTCTTTGACCTCGGTTTCTGATACAGGCTCCTAAGACCCATGTAATTTCACTACCACTAGGGATGTCTGGCACTGAACTTCTAAATCACTTGGAGTCTTCAGGATGCCCCAGCCTTTCTTGTCCTAATAAGGCAAGACGCATTGGATTTCTGGAGGGAGATCGGTGCCTGAAAGTGAAGGCCATGACTAAAGGTTGGTACTTTCAGTCCCACATTCTCCTTAGAGCTAACAGACTGGAAACGGGGGCAATATTGGATCCTGTCTACATAATGATGCTTTCATACAGGTCCCTGTGCTATGGTGTTCAGAGAGCTGTTGGGTTGCTAAGTAAATTCACGTGTTGGGGAGTGAGCCTATCTCAAGTCCATTAGCTCTGCACTAGGGACTCTTTCACTTCTCACCATGTGCTTCTCTTTGTCTCGAATTCAGCTACATCTGTAATCAGACCCTTAACAAATTTAACAAGCTAGGCAACATGAGAAAAGATGTTCCCTGAGTTTATGGAAGTTCTATGCCAAATTATTCAGAGTTGCTTGAAAACACCCAGGTGGCAACCTAATATTTGCATTTGACCTCTAAGGTGAGAGGCAGAGTTGAGAATGCAACCCCTCCCTCATCCATGAGATCTGATGGTAACTCTCTCGAGGTAGATTGTGTCAGAATTGAGTTGCATTACATTGGAGAGCACACAGCTGGCATCTGTGGGAGAATCCAGTAGAGAATTGTTTGGTGCATGGGGAAGAAAAGCCCCATATATCTGGTGTCAGAACTGTTATATTGAGTAAAGGAAGGGTTGAGGGACAGTGTTTAATTTCTGTGATATGCCTGCACCAGTCACAGCACATCACTCTGCCTGACTTACATTCTCCTTTGCACCATATTTTCCCTTGTCATGACCCCCTGTGAACCTCACAGGCCTCATTAGATAATCTTTGATAATCTCAAGGATCAGCATGTGCTACTCTGCTGAGCGGAAACCTGCCCTTGAATTCTGTACCGGAGCATTTGGACTTCATTCATTGGGCAACAAGAACTACTGACAGTTTTCAGCAACAGAGCAATGTATTATTATTTTTTGTCAATGACTTTTGAATGAAAATAAGATATGATTTGTGCTTTTCCATGAGGAAAGGTACATTGTGAATCAGTTCTTCAAGCCTCTTTTCCAGTGAGAGATGAAAGAAATGTACATAAAAATGAATAAACAAGAGAATGTAAGCAATTAAAATGTATAAAGTGTGTTTCCAACAAAAACAATGGAATAGTATAAGCAAAAAGTGCTTGTTCATCTCTCAGCAAGTCAGAGTTTCAAGCAATAGGTTCTGACAAATGCTGCAAGCATCTGCATCTGTATTGGTTGGGATCTGGCAGAGCCTCTCAAGAGACAGCTGTATCAGGCTCCTGTCAATAAACCCTTCTTGGAATCTGCAATAGTTTCTGGGTTCGGTGTCTGCATGTGGGATGGATCCCCTCTGCCATATCCTGACCAATACAGATGCCAACCATCGGACTGAGCACAGGGACTCCAATGGAAGAATTAGGGGAAGGACTGTGGGAGCTGAAGGGTATCTGGCATCAGTGGCTCCTGTGAAGGCTTAATGACTCAGTGTAGAGGAATGCTAGAGGGGGGGAGGCAGGAGTGAGTAGGTGGGTGGGGGAGCACCCTCATAGAAGCGGGGTAAGGGAGGGTGGGATAGGGGGTTGGCAGAGGGGAAACCGGGAAAGGGGATAACATTTGAAATGTAAATAAATAAAATATCTAATAAAAAAACAAAACAAAACCAAAGTCCTTGATGAATTACCAATAAATGCTAAGCAGAATGTTATTTTATATTTAATTTCCCTTGGTTGCTACTTTTGCTCTAGTAAGTGTCTTTACCACCCACTTTACAATAGTAACCTATAGGAACCTATCCATAACCATTTTTCTTCCAGAAGAAGAATGTTTTGCCAAGATCTGGTGCCAGGCAGCTAAATGATTTACATTAAGACTCAGTAGACAATCCTGAAAAATAATTTAGCTCTCACAAGCTTTCTGCCTTTTATACTTAACCATTATTGGTGGAAAGAAGCATTAGATTTGATTGAAAATAGCACGCACACACACATTATTAAAAAGTCATAGCCCAATTAACTCTGCTAGATAGCAAAATTTGCATTTATTTCTCTGCAAGCTAATAATGCATCCATGCATGAACACTATATTTGGGGAAAAGTGCTTTGTTTAATCTTCCTGCCTTGTTGAAAACTCTCCGTGCCTGCTGCTTTTTGACAACCTGTTGGAAGGTAATAATAACACACATATTCCTCTGTGCCATATTGCAGTGTAGCTTCCTGACAGGTTTGTCTGTGGCTAAACAAATCATTTGCACCCTGCCTGATTTGTTTCCATGTCAGTAATTCAACTGCAATTTGTTTCTTCCCATAGCTAAATGAAAATGTGGTCATCACACGATCCTTCCTGTTTGGGTGTCATAAATAATAGGTTTCCAGAGTACAAGACATAAATATTTTACAGACCATAGAGTAGGTTTTAGGAAATGGAAGAATGATTATGGTGGAGAAAGGATTTCCCACAAAATCACATTTGGGGTGTTTAGAAGCCACTGTTAGGGTTTGCTGTGTCCATTAGGTAACTTACAAAAGCACGTGTCACCCAAAGAAACTGGGTCACGTAAGCATGTACTCACTAGCCCTTGACACAGAAGCTTCAAATTTGTTTTCTGGTTGAGCTATAATGTACTAGATCATCAAGTATTCCCAGGACTGATTTTAATTCAATACCTTTTCCCCCTACATAGGTGTTTTACCTCCTGGGCAAATGAAGAGTCAGTGTAGAATAATGAAGTTCACAGTGAAGATAAATTCTTCATAGTCCTGCTGGGCACATCACTTGAAACTATAAAGGGAGGGGGGAAAGTGGAGATTTGGAGAGACGGTAATGAGTAGAGCTGTAAACATAATTCTTCTCTTCTCCATGGTAAAAAACTTTTGCTTAAGAATATATTCCCTCTAGCCTGAAAACTTATTTTCCATGTCCCGTGGCTTTGTTCCCTAGGTGTCCTGAAAATAATTGGGCATTTAAAAAAAAAATTCAAAATATTGCTGATCACAGAGCCAACGGCATATCTGTGGTTTCCCTCTGAGGCTCTTATTAAGTTTTAATCAGCTTGCTGCTGTGTGGGGTCTTTTGGACTCCTGTAAGTAAAAAGAAATGTCACGTGGGTGGTAGAGGAGGAGAGAAGAGATAATAAGACGAGAAATGGCCTGTCCCGTGCGTGAAAAGACAAATTCTGCCGTGAGTTCAGCAAAAGCACATTTCAGGTGGTTTGTCAGAAAGCACCACTTCCCTGGGTGGTGCAAATGTTGGAAACTGAGTTCCACTCGTCTATATCTACATGGCTTGTGCAGTGTGTTCCTTACCTTTATTTCCACATATGAATGCCAACCTTGGACTTCTGTTCAGAATGGTGCAATGACTCCTTTCTCTAGAAATTTTTCTAGTAGTTCTACCTCATTTGACACATTCCTAATTTCTACGACTATCCTGAATCTTATCTCTGTTTTACCTCACTCCCGACCCCTGATTCTTGGCAAACCTAACACATGTTTTTATATTGAGGTCCATCTGTGAGGAAGAATGTGCCTTAATTTCAATCATAGTAAACAATAACTTGGCATAAAGTGATTCAAATGGAGTTGGAACTATTTCCTGCTAAAGTTTACCTGACATGTCAGCCTCAGTCTCAGACCAAGGAATGGCCATGTAGATGGATGACTGAAAGGCACAAACATTAGAGAAGTCACTGGAGCAGAAGATAGTTTTGTCTTTCAGTTCACAGGTGCATCACTGACCAAAGGAAGATCTATTTCAGCATGAAAGGAAGCAAATTATCCTCCGTGACTCCATAATAAGCATATATTGAATGAATGGCTGGTTGATCAGATGAATAAATGATCAGAATAGTGTGAGGGGCCCCCTTGGCGCCTGTCTTCTTAAATGAAAAAGTTCATTCAAGAAACACAGAGTCTAGCAGAAGCTTCTTTGACAAAGACTAGTTCCTTGCAGAGAAGAATGGCTACATCTCTCCCCTTGTGGTATACATAGAGGCTTCCTTTCCGCTCAAGGAAAGCTAGCCTGTAGAAACAATGTTTCTTGGAGGGTGCCAGCTTCAGTTTTTACATGTCTTCAGCAATAGAATCCTATCATCAGGTTCTGGTGGGTTAACAGAGCAACAGGGAACAGCCTGTGATATTTGTAGGGGGGCTGATGGAACCCCACTGACTAAAAATATTGAAAAGAGGTATCTTTAACTCAGCCTTTTATTTGGTGACTAATGGTATTTTAGAGGAGGTACTGTGTCCCTGTATTAGGCTAACATATAAGTCAGCCTACCTAGGTGGTAGGTTTCTATGTGGAATTTTCAAAGGTTTTTAAAGTTATTCTTAAAGTTACAACACTCTGTGTTGAGATGATGTCAATTTCCATAATGTCAGATACCAATGCTTTTCCCTGTTATTCTTGTCTACTGTTGCCGTATTTTGCATATTTTAAGTTGTATATCAAGACATTATTGTAGATAGCCAAGGAGCGCCAGGAGAAGGCTACCCTCCCAGGAGCGGGGAAAAGCCGTGAGTGGGGTTAGGGAGAGCACCACTGCTCACTGAGACCTGTCCGGAACCGTCGGGATACGGGGCCTGAGGAAAATTCGGGTACAGGAAACCTCTGAATCTTCTGGTTACCATCTGTGGGTGGAGAACTCTGCCTGGGCCACCAGGGGTCCATAGCCAAGTAACACCAGGAGAAAGCTACCCTCCCAGGAGCGTAGAAAAGCTGTGAGTGAGGTTAGGGCGAGCACCACTGCTCACAAGGACCTACCCGGAATCCTCGGGTCACAGGGACTGAGGTAAAGTTGGGGACAGGAACTTTCCGGTTTCCATCTGTGCCTGGGGAACTCAGACTGGGCTGCAGGGCTCCAGGGGAGAGCTGGTATCCCAGGAGTGCTGACACACCTTTGAGCACAGGTAGGGCCACCACTTCTGTTCAAGCTCATGGGATAAAGAGGGACCCTTGAAGAGTGATCAGGACATAGGAGCCAGGGGACAGCTGTGGACAGGATACTTCTGGTTTCTGTCTGCACCCCAGAGCTGACCCTGTGCCACGGCCCTCCAGGCCCAAGTACCTCTCATAGAGAGCTGGTCTTCAAGGAGTATTGACACAGAGGCTTGCAGGAGGGGCAAGCAACAGCCACACAGAGTAAGACCAGCTAACATCAGAGTTAACAAGATGGCAAAAGGCAGGGTAAGAACATAAGGAACAGAAACCAAGGCTACTTGGCATCATCAGAACCCAGCTCTCCCACCACAGCAAGCCCTGGATACCCCAACACACCAGAAAAGCAAGACTCAGATTTAAAATCATTTCTCATGTTGATGATAGAAGACTTTAAGAAGGAAATTAACACCCTTAAAGAAATACAAGAGAACAGAGATAAACAACTAGAAGCCCTTAAAGAGGAAACACAAAAATCCATTAAAGAATTAAAATCAAACAGGAAATTACAATTACAGGAAAACACAATCAAACAGACAAAGGAAATGCACAAAACTATCCAGGAGCTAAAAATAGAAATAGAAACAATAAAGAAATCACAAAGGAAGACAACCCTGGAGTTAGAAAACCTAGGAAAGTGATCAGGAGTCATTGATGTAAGCATCACCAACAGAATACAAGAAATAGAAGAGAGAATCTCAGGAGCAGAGGATACCATAGATAACATCGACACAACAGTAAAAGAAAATGCAAAATGCAAAAAGCTTCTAACTCAAAACATCCATTAAATTCAGGACACAATGAGAAGACAGAACCTAAGGATAATAGGTATAGAAAAGAGTGAAGATTCCCAACTTAAAGGACCAGCAAATATCTTCAACAAAATTATAGAAGAAAACTTCCTTAACCTAAAGAAAGAAATGAACATAAATATACAAGAAGCTTACAGAACTCCAAATAGATTGGACCAGAAAAGAAATTCCGCCCGTCACATTATAGTGAAAGAACCAAATACACAAAACAAGGAAAGAATATTAAGAGCACTAAGGGGAAAAGGTCAAGTAACATATATAGGCAGACCTACCAGAATTACACCTGACTTCTCACCAGAGACTATGAAAGCTAGAAGATCCTGGGCAGAACTCATACAGACCCTAAGAGAACACAACTGCCAACCCAGGCTGCTATACCCAGCAAAACTCTCAATTACCATAGATGGTGAAACCAAAATATTCCATAACAAAACCAAATTTACACAATATGTTTCCACAAACCCAGCCCTACAAAGGATAATGGATGGTAAACGTCAACTCAGAGAGAGAAACTACACCCTAGAAAAAGCAAGAAAATAATCTTTCAACAAACTCAAAAGAAGATAGCCACATAAAAGTAAAAATAACAGGAACCAACAATCTCTATTCCTTAATATCTCTTAACATCAATGGACTCAATTC
>CM052718.1:38901401-38965864 GCA_028551405.1 Uromys caudimaculatus | reverse complement strand
ATCAAACTCAGGGCTGAAATCAACCAAGTAAAACAAAAAGAACTATACATAGGATCAACAAACCCAAGAGTTGGTTCTTTGAGAAAATCAACAAGATAGATAAACCCTTAGCCAGACTAACCAGAGGGCACAGAGACAGCATCCAAATTAACAAAATTAGAAATGAAAAGGGAGACATAACAACAGATTCTGAGGAAATTTAAAAAAATCATCAGATCCTACTACAAAAGCCTATTCTCAACAAAACTGCAAAATTTGGATGAAATGGACAATTTTCTAGACAGATACCAAATACCAAAATTAAGTCAGGATCAGATAAACCATCAAAACAGTCCCATAATGCCTAAAGAAATAGAAGCAGTCATTAATAGTCTCCCAACCAAAAAAAGCCCAGGTCCAGATGGGTTTACTGCAGAATTCTATCATTTCTTCAATGAAGACCTAAATCCAATACTTTTCAATCTATTCCACAATATAGAAACAGAAGGAACAGTACCCAATGCCTTCTATGAGGCCACAGTTACACTGATACCAAAACCTCAGAAAGACCCAATAAAGAAAGAAAACTTCAGACCAATTTTCCTTATGAATATCGATGCAAAAATACTCAATAAAATTCTCGTAAACCGAATCCAAGAGCACATCAAAACGATCATTCATCATGATCAAGTAGGCTTCATCCCAGGGATGCAGGGATGGTTCAATACCTGGAAATCCATCAATGTAATCCACTACATAAACAAACTCAAAGAAAAAAGCCACATGGTCACTTCATTAGATGCTGAAAAAGCATTTGACAAAATTCAACATTTCTTCATGATAAAAGTCCTGGAAAGATCAGGAATTCAAGGCCCATACCTAAACATAGTAAAAGCAATATACAGCAAACCAGTAGCCAACATCAATCTAAATGGAGAGAAACTCAAAGCAATCCCACTAAAATCAGGGACTAGACAAGGTTACCCCCTCTCTCCCTATCTATTCAATATAGTAATCATAGTTCTAGCTAGAGCAATTAAACAACAAAAGGAGCTCAAAGGAATACAAATTGGAAAGGAAGAAATCAAAATATCACTCTTTGCAGATGATATGATCGTATACTTAAGTGACCCGAAAAACTCCACCAGAGAACTGTTGCAGCTGATAAACAACTTCAGCAAAATGGCTGGATATAAAATTAACTCAAACAAATCAGTAGCCTTCCTATACTGGAAGGATAAACAGCCTGAGAAAGAAATTAGGGAAATGACACCCTTCACAATTGTCACAAACAATATAAAGTATGTTGGTGTGACTCTAACCAAACAAGTAAAAGATCTGTATGACAAGAACTTCACGTCTCTGAAGAAAGAAATCCAAGAAGACCTCAGAAGGTGGAAAGATCTGCATGCTCATGGATTGGGAGGATTAATATAGTAAAAATGGTCATCCTGCCAAAAACAATCTACAGATTCAATGCAATCCCCATCAAAATTCCAACTCAATTCTTCATAGACTTAGAAAGAGCAATTCTCAAATTCATTTGGAACACCAAAAAACCCAGGATAGCAAAAGCTATTCTCAACAATGAAAGAACTTCTGGGGGAATCAGCATTCCTGACCTCAACCTGTACTACAGAGCAGTAGTGATAAAAAACTGCATGGTATTGGTACAGTGGCAGGCAGGTAGATCAATGGAACAGAACTGAGGACCCAGAAATGAGCCCACACACCTATGGTCACTTGTTCTTTGACAAAGGAGCTAAAACCACCAGTGGAAAAAAAGACAGCATTTTCAACAAATGGCGCTGGTTCAACTGGCAGTCTATATGTAGAAGAAAGCAAATTGATCCATTCCTATCTCCCTGTACAAAGCTCAAGTCCATCACAAAGGTCAAGTGGATCAAGGACCTCCACATAAAACCAGTTACACTGAATCTAATAGAAGAGAAAGTGGGGAAAAGCCTTGAACACATGGGCACAGGGTAAAAGTCCTGAACAGAACATCAATGGCTTATGCTCTAAGATCAAGAATCGACAAATAGGACCTCATGAAATTGCAAAGCTTTTGTAAGGCAAAGGACACTGTCAATAGGACAAAACGGCAACCAACAGATTGGGAAAAGATCTTTACCAATCCTATGTCTGATAGAGGGCTAATATCCAACATACACAAAGAACTCAAGAAGTTAGACTCCAGAAAACCAAATAACCCCATCAAAAAATGGGGAACAGAGCTAAGCAGAGAATTCTCAACTGAGGAAATTCATAGGGCTGAGAAGCACCTAAAGAAATGCTCAACATCCTTAGTCATCAGGGAAATGGAAATCAAAACAACCCTGAGATTCCACCTCACACCAGTCAGAATGGTTTAGATCAAAAACTCAGGTGACAGCAGAGGCTGGCGAGAATGTGGAGAAAGAGGAACACTCCTCCATTGCTGGTGGGATTGCAAGCTTGTACAACCACTCTGGAAATCAGTTTGGTGGACCCTCAGAAAAATGGACATAATACTACCTGAGGACCCAGCTATACCACTCCTGGGCATATACCCGTAAGATGCTCCAACATGTAATAAAGACACATGCTACACTATGTTCATAGCAGCCATATTTATAATAGCCAGAAGCTGGAAACAACCCAGATGTCCCTCATCAGAGGAATGGATACAGAAAATGTGGTACATTTACACAATGGAGTACTACACAGCTATTAAAAACAATGACTTAATGAAATTTGCAGGCAAATAGATGGAACTTAAAAATATCATCCTCAGAGAGGTAACTCAGTCACAAAAGAATGAACATGGTATGTACTCATTAGCCCAAAAGTTCGGAATACCCAAGTTTCACTTTACAGTAACCTCTTGTCTGAGAGTGAGGTCCCAGATAGAGGAGTTGGAGAAGGGACTGAAGGAGCTGAGGGAGTCTGCAGCCCCATGGAGGGAACAACAGTGTCAACTGACCTGACCCCCTTGTCCTCCTAGAGGCTGGACCACCTACCAAAGAATACACATTGAGGGATCCATGGTTCGGACCACATATGTGGCAGAGGAGGGCCTTGTTGGCCATCAGGGGGAGGAGAGGCCTCAATAAATGGGAATTGTAGGGTGGGAATATGGGAGTGGGTGGTCGGGTGGGTGGGAGGTGGAATTCCCTCATAGAGGCGGGGAGGGGGACGGGATAGGAGGTTTCCAAGAGGAGACCTAGAAAGGGGAAAACATTGGAAATCTAAATTACGTAGCAAAAAAAAAAGAGAGAGAGAGAGAGAGAGAGAGAGAAAGAGAGAGAGAGAGAGAGAGAGCTATTAAGGGGAAAAAAAAGACATCATTGTAGCTAGGATTATTTTAACATTTGCTTTTAACTTAATAGTAGACTTAAAGGTGATTTGCATATCACCACTACAGTATTAGAGTATTCTGAGTTTGGCCAGTTCTGGGCTTTTATTTTACCTTTCTATATTTACATGTTTTCATATTGATATTTAGTATTCTCTTGCTTCAATTAAAAGAACCTGCTCAGTTTTTATTAGAGGCAAGATTAGTGGAGATGAATTCCCCAGCTTTTGTTCACCTGGGAAGTTTTTTTCTCTTTCATTTCTGAAGGACATTTTCCCCAGGTGTATTAGTCTTGGTTGGCGGGTTTTACTTTTCTTTTAGCATTTTGAATATACACTCTCACTCAATAAACCCATTGCTGTGCTGAGAGATTTCTACTAAGAAAGTCGCTGATATATAGCCTTGTGGGCATTTCCATGTATGTAAAGAGTTATCTTTCCTCTTTAAGCTTTTGGGATTCTTTCTTTTACTTTTGAATATTTGATTATGTTATGTCTCAGGAGTATGTCTTTGAGATACATTCTCAGAAATGGGGGTCCTCTGATCTTTGTGAATCTGAATGTTCACATCCCTATCCTTTCTTTTAAAAAAAGAAAAAAGAAAATCTTTCCTTCAGTCTTTCTCTGTTTTTAGAGACTAAATTTTTATTTATGAGTGTACCCTATTTTTTACTGGTACCCTATGTGGCTAATGTGCACTCTTTGTTTTTCCCTTTTAACTAAATAATTTTCCATGACTGACATTTAAATTTGTTGACTCTTCTGCATAATTTATAGTGCTATTTTTTATTTTGAGTTCTGTCTTTATATTCTTTAACACCAGGATTTCTATTTGGTTCTTTGCAATAGCTGGGTTTTTTAAAAATGAATTTTTCATTTTATTCAGACATTGCCATCCTAATTTATATATTAATTAATTTTCCCTGAATGTCTCTGAGATTATTGAAAATGTTTATTTTAACAATTTGTCAAGCAAGTAGATGTGGATTACTTTGAACTTAGTTACTGGGGCACTATTAATTGATTTGCTCAGTTTTGACCATGGTTTATGCCTGAGTTTTGTTTCCCTGAAGTTGTGTGCTACCATCCATGCGTCTAGAGGAAACAACACCTCTTGAATTTAAAAGCAGTTTTCAGTAGGCACAAATTTCTCTTGTGCCATCAAGCAGATATGACTACCTCTGGCATGTGAACGTGATTGGATCTAGGAAATATGTCAGCTGTTGGGTCTTCAATGGAGTCTGCCATTGGTGGGCCTGTTGCTAATGACCTGAGTGGATGTTTTTCCTGTTTAGACCTTAAGGAGACTTTACTTAGCATCTTGTTTTAAAGAATTGGCACTGTGACAGGGGTCTACCTCAGGATCTTCAAATGTTGAGCAAGTTATCACACACATGGATGATGATGGCTCCATTTAAGTCTCAAGAAGGATCCTTACAGTCCACAGAATAAGTGCCTATGCAGGCATTACTGGCTCACGCACTGGAGTAGAAAATTCAAGTCACAAGGGTGCATCATGATTGACAACCAAGACAATGGTATTTGTTATGGTTTGGATATGAAGTGTTCACTTACCCACAATCTCATATATTGAAGGGTCAGTGCTCAATTTGTAGACCTCTTCATGGAAATGGTATTAGATCATGATTATATTGACTTAATTGGTGGGTTAGTCATGACTCTAGTGTTGGATGTATAACTTAATGACTTTTTTGGAAGGTGGTACCTCACTGAAATATGTCTGAAGAGGCATCATTTTGAATATTATACCTTATCCACAGGCTCTGGCTGTCTCTTACTGTTTTCTGGTAGCAATGAGATCATCACTGCTCTGCCATTAATCTTACCGTGAGGATTCTGTCTCTTACAGACTCAGCAGCAGCAGCAGGACCAGTAGACTTTGGCTTGAAATCTTTGCAAGCATGAACCAAAATAATTTTTCTCTTCTTTAAATTTATTTGTAGGCAATTTCATACTAATAAAACGTCTGACTAATAAAGTTTTCAAGCTTGCCTCTGGGCACAGCAGTGCACATATCTTACACCAGGTACCTAACATCTCAAACCAGGCTTAAAAGGCCTTAAAGTCAAATGCAAAGACTGAACTTAAGGCTTATCTACTGGTATAGAGCAATATTTTTCCTTCCCAGATCCTGGGTAGGTGAGGCTATATTCTTAGATATCAGCTACATTGGAGTCTATCTTCATCATCTTAACAGCAGATTTTTAAGAAAACCTTTTTCCTTATTCTTAACTTTATTCTACTATCTTTTCTTTTGTTTTCCCATTTTTGAAATTATAATTTAATCACAAGATCCTTCTTCCCCCTTGACATCTCTCCTTCAAATACTTCAGTATACTCCTCTCTGCTCTCTTTCAAGTTAAAGACTATTTTTCTTTTTGCTAATAGTTATTGCATATGTGCACACATGCATGCAGACACATGAATACCCATATTATATATGCATATATTATATATGTACACACAAATGTATTAGGAATATATATATATATATATATATATATATATATATATATATATATATATATATATTCCATTCTCAACATTCCTCAGTTGCCTATAGTGAAATCTAAGTTTATTGATTTTTACAAAGAAATTATACTTTTGATTCATGTGTTAGAAATCTTTGATTAGCTCAAGGGAATGAAGATTTCCTAGAAAAGCTACTGTAGGGTTTGATCTGTGATAAGTATTGACTATCAGTACAAATTAGGAGTAGAAGTTCCTATCTCCATAGGTGAACATTAGAATTTCCAACACAAACTGATACAGCTATCTGCAATGCTTTTGTACTTTTATTTTCGAAAGTCAGAAGACTGAGGATGTATAGTTCTAATCCTAACTCCTCTACTCTACTTTATTGATTTAGCTCTCTTATACCTAAACTAAGTTATGTTTATTGCTTTATGATAACAAGTGACAGCTAGTAGGATAATTCTTCTGATATGATAGTTTTCAAAGTAATTTAGCTATTCTCTATCGTTTTCATTTTCATATGAATTTTATAATTGGCCTTTTTTAATTAAAAAAATCAAGTTTAGATTTCTTAGAGCCTTTGAAGTTATACATCTGGTTAGTTCTAATTCTACAAAATTACATATGTTTTATCTCAAGTATATCTTTTCGTGTGAATGACTTATGTCTGTTTCAGAAGGACCTTGTACTTCTTTAAGCAACGTTATCTCTTCCTGGAGTAATCAGTCACTAAATCTGGGTGAATTCTAACAAGAGTTTCTCTCTTCTCAGAATGTTTATCCATGAGAAGTTGACCGCAGTCGGGATCCCCACTGCATGCTTTTTAACTCCTAGGCTGAAGCAGAATTTCTCATCTGAGATGCTGCAAGTCTTTCTAAGGGAGAGAGATAGAGGCATAGCACTAGGCCACTCTTGAAGTTTCACTGAGGAGCAGTACACATCACATCAACTTGCAATCATTGGGCAAAGTCAAATGTGAACCAATCTGAGACTGATGGAATGGAAAGGAAGCTCATTCCAGAGAAAAGGCACCAAAGGAAGGGGGCTTAAATTATTTTCTAAACAATAAAGCCTGTAGCAAACACTAATGAATTCTTTAAGTGACGACTTTTAGAATGGGGTATTAATTTGCGAGTGAATGAGATTAACTTAATGTACAGGATGCTTTATAGGAAATGTTAAGGAATTCAACTGCATAGCTATGCCTCTGTTCTTCTGCTTTCTCACTTGTCTTTACCCCCATTAGGGACCTATGGACTACTTTGACATTACAGTGTCATATTATCTGTAGCACTGGATATAATAATCTCCACTATTATTTCCTGTATCATCATCTTACACTCCATTTATTGCTTCTATTATTTAATACTTGTCCATAGATGTGTACAGACAACTTCTGAACATGTAATTCAGTAACTAACCCACTCTCCCTAAATAGATTTATACCTAAGTGGGAGTACAGAAATTGATTGTCTGCAATCTAACAGGATAATTATCATAAAAGCCATCATTAATTGAGTGTTCAGTGTATGCCAGTCATGATTCTAAATGGCCTACTTACATTTTCTCATCTAATCCTTTCGAGGATGCTAGCAAGTAAGTTTCATTGTTAGAATGTGATGGTGATATTTAAACACCTTGTCTAAGAACTCACAAACATCTGAATTATGATTAAAATCTAGGCTGAAAGACTGCAGCACTGGGTTATAACTAAACAGTATGACCTTCAACCCACTATCAGTGCTCTTAATTGACAATTTCTAATATACTAAAATGAGCAAAGTAATAGTCTTCTGAAGGAAATAGTACATTTTCTGTATAATCATAAGCATTTGGAAATAGGTATTAGTTCCATTGCAAGGTCTCAGAAGAATACTGGGGAAATGCAGTGAAAACTGCAATATACTACAAAGCAATTCAGAGGCATTGCCTTAACGTTTAGATAGAGACTGATCAGCAATCTCCAAATTGACCTGAAGAAATCAACACATACTGACTACAACACTCTACGATTATAATTAATTGTACTTCATTTAAAAAGAAGATACGTGGATGGGAGAATTAAGAGCCATTGGTCAAAGGTATAAAGTAACAGTGGTGCAAAAAGAATCAGCTCTGGAGATCCAATGTATACCCTGTAATAACTTGCTAACACTGTATTTCATAGTTGAAATTTGCTAAAAGAATAGATATTGAAAGAGTTCAGGGTGCTTCCAGTAATACATTTTAACAATACCAATTTTCTGATCTATGAACATGGGAGTTCTCCCTGTCTTCTAGTGTCACCTTCTATTTTGTTATTCACTTTAAAATAATTTTTGTTGTAGGAGTCTTCCATTTCCTTGATTAGACTCAATACTAGACTCACAATGTTCTTTATATAGTTATGTCAAATAGGACTGCTGTCATGGTGTATAGGAAAGATGATGAATTTTTATCTGGTTACTTTGATGAATTAATTGATCACTTCTAAGACATTCAGTAAGATCCTTAAGGTTTATTAAATATAGAATCCATCATCTGTAAGCAAGCACACTTTGACTACTTTCTCTTCTACTTATGCCTCTTACTTTTTTTCTCTTGTCTCATTGCTCTGACTAAAATTTCAAACACTATACTGAATGTGAATGGTAAAGAAGGAAAGCCTATTTTATAGTTCATTTTAAAGTAAATGTCTTAAGTGCTTTTGCCATTCATTATGATACTGGCTATAGGTTTTCCTATATGGCCTTCAATGTGTTAAAGTATGATTCTACTCTGCCTATTTTATTCAGTTTAATCACGGAAAATAGTAAACTTTTTCAAAGTTTTTTAATGTATCCACTGAGATAATCATATGAGTTTTCTTGACTATATTTACATGTGATATTTCCTTCCTTGATTTATGTCAAACTTTCTCAAATCATCAGAATGAGATCGTGCTGTGTGACATTTAAATGAATCATCAGATTTGATTTTTGAGTACTTTATTGAGGATTTTTTTGCATGTGTGTTCATTAAGAATATTTGCTTATGCACATTTTCTCTTTTTTATTATGTCTTTATCAGTTTTACTAGCGAGGTAGTACCAGCTCTCTAGGATAAGGCTAGATGTATTCTTCTCTTTCAACTTTCCTGAATAGTTTGAGAGCACCAATGTTCGTTCTTCATTGAAGGTCTTGTAAAATTCAGTAACAAATCTGTCCAGTCCAGGACTTTTTTTAAAAAACAAACAAACAAACAAACAAACAAACAAAAACATTTACTCCTAGCTTCAACCTTAGTGGCAGGAATCACATTGCTGTCTTTTAATTTTACATAGGTATAAATGCAGCACAGAAAAAGGAACTTAGTGTAAAGTCTGATACCTTAACATTCCAATAAGGGTGGATTATTGGTGCAAACCTTTAATCCCAGTATTCATAAGGCAGAGACAGGTGGATCTCTGTGAGTTCAAGGCCAGCTTGGTCTACAAAACAAATTCCAGGCCAGCCAGGGATATATAGTGAGACTTTGTCTTAAAAACAAACAAAACAAAACAAAACAAAAATAGACAATGCAAACCTTGGAGGAAAACATAAAGCCATTTCAAGATATTGGCATAGGCAATGATTTCATGAACAAGAAATTAATTGCTCAGGAAATAAAGGTAAGAATAGAAAATTGAGTTTGCATAAAATTAAGGTTTTTTTTACAAAAAATATTATCAATGGTGTAAAGAGAAAACTACAGAATGGTAGAAAATATTCACCAGTTATCTGACAAAATAATGATATTAAATATCATATTAAAAACTCAAAAATGTGAACACCTGAACAACAGGTAATCCAACTGAAAAAAAATGAGTAAGTGATCTGAATGAACACAGCTCAAAAAAGGTCAGTACATATCGAAAAGTATTCAATATCTTTATCACTCAGAAAAAGGTAAATCAGGACGTGAAGATTTGAAATATATCCAGTCAGAATGGTCTTTCTCAAACTCAAATCAACAGTAAATACTGTCAAGAATGTGAATCAATACACATGTGGTGAGAATGTAGGTTAGTGTAGTCACTATGAAAACAGTATCAATGTCTCCCCCCCAAAAATCTAAAACTTGGGTTGCTATATTATCCAACTATACCATTCCTTTCGATATGCTCAAAGGAAATAAGTCAGTGGATAGCAAAGATACCTGTATACCTATATTTATCCTCACACAAAGCACAATAGCCGTGTTATGTAATTAGCCTGGGTAATTATCAACAGATGGCTGGATTAAAGAAATAAACATGGTATATCTGTATACCATAGTTTTACCCAACAATAAAGAAAAATTAAGTTATCATATTTGCAGGGAAATGGATGAAATTAGAAGTTGTCATGGTAAGTGAAATTAGCCAGATCCCGAAAGGCCAATAAGACATGTTATTTGTGGAAACTGCAAAGGATTTTATAATTCTTTTTATCTTTGAGAATTTTATACATTCATATAATGTTTTAATCACATCCATTCCTCTCTCCCTGCACTTTTCTCTCCCAACTTTATTTGCTTTGTTTCTCAACCCACTGAGTCTAATTACTGCTGCCTGTATGTGCATGTGTATAGAACAGTCTTCTAGAGAAAACTTTCTCAGCTAGTGGGTCTCACTTGCCAATGATTCCTCAGCTTAGGTGGGGCTTATGAGTTTCTACCCATTCTGAGGATGCATTCAGCTAATTTAATCTTATGCTGGTCTTTAGCATGTAGTTTCAGCTCCTGTGAGTTTATATGTGCAACAGTCCTTTCATACCGTTTCACAGCAGATGTTTACTATCTCTGGCTCTGTTTCTAAAAATGGCATGAAAATAGAAGCCACAGAGAATGGAGTCTCTGAAGGGTACTCTGAAGGATGGATAGAATCAAAGTACCATATGCTTTTTGTGGAAATGCCACAGTAAAACTGATTATTCTATATGACCTGGACCAGCAGGTTGTTCTTCAGTGTCAGAGTCCCAAGGGAATGAGAAGACAAAGTTAATATAAAAAAAAAAAAAAAAAAAAGATGAGGTCAGGAGATCTTTCGCAATCTGTGTCTTATGCCAAGCAAGCTTACTAAGAATTATAGCATCTTATATACACATAACAGCCTCAGGACTGAAAATTATAGTCCCTCAGAGTGGGAAGAGCTGAAATCTCAGGATGAAGTCACAGCCCCTCAAGGCCCTGGCCCAAGGCATTACTGTTTTGCCAAGCAAATTCCTGGCCTGAGATAAGGCCCAAGGCATTACTGGTTCTGCCAAGCAAATTCCTGGCCTGAGATAAGGAATTGTGTTCCTTTCCATACATCAGGGCCTCAGGAAAATAAACTCCACCAAGGTTCTGTCCCCAGGCTATTACTAGCTCTGCTACGCATGTTCCTCATTTTAGACATATATCAGGGCCTCAGGGAAAGCCTTGGCTCTCAACAATTCCATATTTTTGGTACACCTGAAGAATAATAGCAATAATAATGATGGTGATGAAACTTGTTTGAAAGTTTCATACATCCCTAGAACATTCTCACCAAACTCCCTAGATGGACATAGGGTAGACATATCAGTATTTCCTGCAATGGTCCTGTGTGAATGTGCATGCATGAGGTAGGCAGACGTGTAGATGCGCTGTATTCCTCAGCACTATGCCTTCCTTTCATATTGTTTGTGTGAGCATGTAGCACATGCCAGTGTCTAAGCCAAGACTGTAGACAAAATGCCAAGTGGAGTTAACTCAGGCATGGGAAATGGGCAGGAATTCAGAGAGAAGGAACATGTCAGGCTAGAGTGATTGACAACGGGACTAGGGTGGAATATGTATGTTCTTCTAATCACACAGGCATATTAAATACTATGTGAACTTTTATAGATATGTTCATTAACTTTACTGTGATTAATATTTTTCTTTTTACTCATAAACATTGCTCTTCCACAGGTCCATCAATGTACACTGTGTTTGGATAGCTCTACTTCCACTCTGTGCCTTTCTCTTCCACTCTACCCAAGGACCTCCTCATCCCCATAAATATCTTTTCCCTATTTACTAGATTTTATTTATTTATTTATTTATTTATTTATTTATTTATTTATTTATTTATTTATTTATTTGTGTTTGGTGCCTCTACAGAGTTTAATTGGGGTCTTCTATGCCAAACTTAAAAGATATGTAGTTTTTATCTGTCCTTTATAACTCAATAGTGATGAAGAGTAGGTAGGTAGAAAAGACTAAAAATTTCTGAAAACACTAGCAAACTGTATTCACCAGCAGATTAAAAGGGTTATATGTCATAATTAAGTGGAATTTATTTCAGAAACATAGTAATTATTCACTAGACAAAGAAATGTAGTATATTACTTTAATAAAGTAAAGGGAGTGGGGAATTCTGGTCATCTCGATTCAAGAAGAAAATGATTTGAATGCCCACAGACAAAGACTACCCTCAGCCTTAAACAGAGATTGCAGGAACCTGTGGCTGCACAAGATGTTGAGAATAAAAGACAGTTGAGTGCTTAGCTCTAGAGATGTTTACCCCCTTAAGGCTCAGGGGGTCCTTGTGAAAGAAAAAAGAGAAAGAAATTAAGAATTGGAGAATGAGCTGAAGATTTGTGAAATACTACAGAAGCAGACACAGCCTTATCAACCATGAACTCGCAGGAATCATGCTCACTAGCAATGGGTCTACAGATGTTAGACTTTTCTAGCAGACAGCTGTGGAAGGAGAAGGGACACATAGACTCTTACCATATATTGTTTATCTATTGGTGACCAGCAGATTCTGGAATGGGGGAAGTATCATATCCAGTTGTGTATACCCTCAAGAACCCCCCAGGCTCTGATGGTTAGTTCCGAAAATAACACAGAGGGCCCTGATTAAACTCTGGAGAGGCACTAAACAAAACCAAATAAATAAATAGAATCTAGTAAATAGGGAAAGGATTTTTATGGGGAGGAGGAGGTACTTGCAAAGACTGGGAGGAGAAAGAGAGGGTGGAGGGAGAGCTATCCAAATACATAGTGTACGTGTGTGGAAATGTGAAAGAATGTATATGAATAAAAAGAAAAATGCATTTGACAAAATCAACAACCTTTATAACAAAAATTTTGATTAACTTAAAAATAAAACATTTATTAAAAACCATACAAAACATCCTATGATAAAAGAGAGCTTTTCCTTATGCTAGGGAACAAGTCGAGGATTCTTACTTGCATAACTGCCATTCACTGTGTGCAAGGCCTAAACCTGAGAGATAAGGCGAGACAAATAAAGGTCTTCAAATCAAGAAGAAGCAAAGTTGAATTTATCCTTTTGTAATGTTGTTTTGTATTCATCAAATTCTGACAAATCTGAAAAAAAATCTATGAAGTTAATAAATCTAGAAAAGTTACAGGACACACAAGCACCATAGAAATATATGTATTTTTGCACACTGAAATTCATGACAGAAAAGATATTAAGGACATTTTGTTTAAAACTGCATCAAAATTGCATCATAAGAATAAGATGTTTATGAATTAATTTAACCTAGCAGGTAAAAGATTGATCGACTATTAACAATACAGAACAGCATGAATGAAAGCCTAAATACACATAATGACACACACATTAATAAGTAGAGACAATAGTGTCAAGAAGATAACACTACTCCCTAAATTGAATGTATAGATTCAAATCAACCCATCAAATTGCCTTTTGGGAGGTGAAATGGAAAAGTTGTTCGTTATTATTACTACATTATTAAAAAGAAAAGAAGCCATATGCACATTTTTGTTTGAAAGTTCATGCATTTTAGAGATTTCTCAAATAACAAAAGAATTCAAAACAACCCCTTACTAATAATAAACTCAAAAAAAGCAAATTTTTTTTAAGCAGTCAAAGTTAAGCACACACAAAATCCTTCAGTAAGCGAAAGTGAGAATGAATGTAGTGTCACAAAGAGAATCCATTATGAACTTGAAGTTAATATTTTATCACTAGTAAGAAACTGGATATTTAACTGGAGATAGAGTGAAACACTGTGTCCACTGTCACCATTTCTATTTGATGGGGTTAGAAGTTCTAATGAGTCTAAGAGCTTTGTAAGGCATTATAAAATGTTGAAAAGAAGGAATAAAATTGTCTTTATTTGTATCAGCTTGATTTGTTCAGCTATACAAAAATTTTAAGAGCTCTACACACACACGCACACATACACACACACACCCCACAAGACAAATCTTCTAAAGTATTTCATTAGCTTATAAAGACTTATATATAAGGCTATCATAGAAAAATCAAATATATTTTATATAAGGGCAACAGTTAATTAAAAATAAAGTAAAAACACACAACTTAAAACACCATCAAAAGTGGAAAAGGTATATGGAAAAATTTTGCAAAAGACAAGCAACATCTGTACTGAGAATGACAAAATATTTAAGAATCAAATAAATGGAAAAATATTCTGTGTTTATGGCACCAACCAGTGCTGGCACAGGCAGAAATCAAACTTGGATTGTTCTTGCTACAAAACCTTATTCTTGTTCTTTCTTTTTCTTTCTCTAACACTTGGTACATTTTAACCTAAAATACTTAAAAAGGTATTTCTGTTTCCTGGTATGGCAGGAAAGTAGCTTAGAAGCCAGAAGTCACCATTCCATCTGGGAAGGAGAAACAAGCTGACAAACTGAAAAGCTGATAACTGCTCCTATTTCCATAGGAGAAGTTAGGTCACAGGGCAAACTGATAGCCACACAAGGGCAGATAGGCATTTATGGAGAAGGACAGCATACTATTCAGAAATCACTAGCAGTCACCTCCACAGGATCCCATGAGGGACTACACAAATCCAAACACTGACGAGCTACTGGAGATGGTATGTACAGTCCTGAAAGGGTAAAACTCCCCAAGACCAGGTCATGGATATTTACTAGCAGGAATTCTACCATAGCATCTCAGTGAATATTGGGGGAATTTCCTGGTGATTCCTTTGTGTGTGTATTTGTTTATTTATTTTGAGATTATAATATAATCACATCATTTCCTTTTTCTGCTTCTCCCTTAAACCCCTTCATGCTTTCTTTCAAATTTATGGACTTTTTAATTCATTAATTGTTGATACACACAGAGACACACAGACAAACACATAGACACAGACACAAATGCACAGAAAATCTCTTATATGAAATTATGGTACAATGAATTACAACCCACCCCTCTCTCCAGGGTTTCTCTCTTTTACCTCTGGCTGTCCTGAAATTCACTCTGTAGATCAGGTTGGCATTGAACTCACAAAGAACTAGCTGCTTCTACCTCCTGAGTGCTCGGATTAAAGGGGTGTGTCACCATTGCCAGTCTCACCTTGTCTCATTAAGGCAGATGATTTTCTGGTTGCCTTGCCAAACTAGGTTATTTGAGCTTTAAAAGCTCTCAGTGGAATGGTTTGTCAAATCAATACTACTGAGCCAACACATCAGAGGTATTGCCAACACTTGGAGAAAACGGCTATATATAAAGTTGTGGACTCATCTACACATCGACTACTGAAATATTTTAAATGTGTATATAATACAGTTTAACTGCTAGCAGTCTCAGCTAGAGTCACCCTCATAGACTTTCTTGGGTTTCCCTTCTCCTCAGGTCTCTGGCTTATCCTAGAGATGCTCCCTCCCACTGCCGATTTCTGTCCCCAACTCCTACACGATACCTTCCAGTCCGTTGCTCTCCACCCAATTCTCTCCTTCACTCTACCTCTGATGTCAATTTTATTTCCCCTTCTGAGTGAAATTCAACCATTGTCCCTGGGGCCCTCCTTTTTTTTTTTTTTTTTGCATCTGTGGATTATAGCATGTTTGTCCTGTACTTTATAGCTAATCTCCACTCATAAGTGAGTACATACCATGCATGCCTTTGGGGGGGTCTGGGTTACCTTACTCAGGATGATATTTTCTAGTTCCATCCATTTCTCTGCAAAATTAATGATGTCCTTATTTTTTAATAACTGAGTAGTATTCAATTCTGCAAATATACCACAACTTTTTTATCCTCAGTTGAGGGATGTCTGGGTTGTTTTCAGTTTCTGGCTATTATTAATAAAGCTGTTGTGAACATAGTTGAGCAAATGTCCTTGTGGGATGGTAGAATATCATTTGGGTATATGCTAAGGAGTGGTATAGCTGGGTCTTGAAGTAGAACTATTTCCAAATTTCTAAGGAACAGCCAGATTGATTTCCAGGGCAGTTGTACAAGTTTGTACTCCCATCAGGAAGAGAAGAGCGTTCCCCTTGCCCCATATCCTCACTGGTATGTGCTGTCACTTGAGTTTTTGATCTTAGCCATTCTGATGGGTATAAGGTATTTACACCCATGAATTTCAAAATATTTCCAAGATACAAAAACTTTGAACATTTCTTTAAGAACTTTTCAGCCATTAGAGATTCCTCTGCTAAGAATTCTGTTTAGCTCTTTACCTCATTTTTAATTGAGTTATTTGTTTTATTGATGTCTAACTTCTTGAGTTCTTTATATATTTTCAATAATAAGTTCTCTGTCAGATGTACAATTGAAGATCTTTTCCCATTTTGTAGGCTGTGATTTTGTCTATTGATAGTGTTCTATCTTACAGATATTTATTCGTTTCATGAGATCCCATTTATTAATTGTTGATCTTAGTGCCTGAGCATTTTGTTTAGGAAGTTGTCTCCTGTACCAATGAGTTCAAGGCAATTCCTTATTTTCTCTTCTATTAGATTTAGTGTACCTGGCTTTGCATTGAGGTCTTTGATCCACATGGACTTGAGTTTTGTGCTGGGTGGTGAATATGGATTTATTTACATTCTTCTACATACAGTCATCCAGTTAGACTAGCACCATTAGTTAAAGATGTTCTCACTTTTCCATTGCATGGTTCTGGCTTCTTTGTCAATTCAGGTATCTATAAATCTGTGGGTTTATTTCTGGGTTTTTGATCAGCCTGTCTGTTTCTCTATCAATACCATGCAGTTTGTATTACTATTGCTCTGTAGTATAGCTTGAAGTCAGGGATGGTGAACCCGTCAGAAGTTCTTTTACTGTACAGATTTGTTTTAGCTATCCTGTTGGGTTTTTGTTTGTTTGTTTTGTTTTGTTTTTCATATGAAGTTGAGAATTGCTCTTTCAAGGTCTGTAAAGAATTGTTTTGGAAATTTTGATGGAGATTGCATTGAATCTGTAGATTCTTTTTGGTAAGATGCCTGTTTTCACTGTGTTAATCTTACTGATCCATGAACATGGGAGATCATTCAATATTCTGATATCTTCTTCAATTTCTTTCTTAAGAGACTTGAAGTTCTTGTCATACAGGTATTTCACTTGCTTGGTTAGAGTTACACCAAGATATTGTGTATTATTTGTAGCTATTGTGAAAGGTGTTGTCTCCCTAACTTCTTTCTCAACCAGTTTATTGTTTCGATAAAGGAGGGCTATTGATTTCTCTGAGTTAATTTTGTATCCAGCCACATTGCTCCAGGTATTTATCAGCTGTAGAAGTTCTGGTAGAATTTTTGGGGTCACTTACGTATACTATCATCTGCAAATAGCAATACTTTGACTTCTTCCTTTCCAATTTGTATCCCCTTGATTTCAAGTAGTCTATTGAAGAGATAAGTGGGCAACTTTGCCTTGTCCTTGCATTTAGTGGAATTGCTTTAAGTTTCTCTCCACTTAATTTGATGTTGGCTATTGACTTGTTGTATGTTTCCTTTATTATGGTTAGATATGGGGCATTGTGTCCCTGGTCTCTCTAAGGATTTTAATATGAAAAGTCTTTGGATTTTGTCAAAGGTTTTTCAGCATCTATGAGGTGATCATGTAGTTTATTTTTTTTTCTTTCAATTTGTTTGTATGGTGAATTACATTGATGAATTTTGGTATATTGAACCACACCTGCAACTCTGGGATGAAGACTACTTGATCATGGAGGATGTATTCTTGGATTTGGTTTGTGAGTATTTTATTGATTATTTTGCATCTATTTTCAAAAGAGAAAATGGTCTGAAATTCTGTTTTTTGAGACTTTGTATGGCTTACGTATGAAGATGACTATGGTCTCATAGAATGAGGTTTTGTTTTTTTCTCGAGACAGGGTTTCTCTGTGTAGCCCTGGCTGTGCTGGAACTCACTCTGTAGACCAGGCTGGCCTCGAACTCAGAAATCCACCTGCCTCTGCTTCAAGTACTGGGATTAAAGACATGCACCACCACTGCCCGGCTTAGAATGAGGTTTGTAATGCTTCTTCTGTTTTTATTTTGTGGAATAGTTTGAGGAATATTGGTATTAGCTTTTATTTGAAGATCTGGAAGAATTCTGCATTAAAACCATTTGGCCCTGAGCTTTTTTTGCTGGGAGACTCTTAATGATGCTTCTATTTGCTTTGAAGTTATAGAACTATGTAGATAGCTTACCTCATCTTGATTTAACTTTGGTAAATAGTATCTGTCTATAAAAATCATCCATTTCATTTAGTTCTTCCAATTTTGTTGAGTATAACCTTCTGAAGCAAGGCCTAATGATTCTTTTAAATTACTCAGTATCTGTTGTTTTGTGCCCCTTTTGATTTCTGATTTTGTTAACTTGGGTACTGTCTCTCTGCCTTTGGTTTAGTCTGGCTAAAGGTTTATCTATCTTGTTGATGTTTCCAAAGAACCAGCTCTTGGTTTTATTGATTCTTTGTAATGTTTTCTTTGTTTCTAATTGATTTCTGCCCAGAGTTTGATTATTTCCTGCCATCTACTCCTCTTAGATGTGTTTTCTGCTTCTTCATCTCCGTCTCCGTCTCCTCCTCCTCCTCATCCTCCTTGTCCTCCTCGTCCTCCTCCCCCTCCCTCTCCCCCTTTCTTCCTCTTTCTCCTCCTCCTCCCCTCCCTCTCCCTCTTTCTTCCTCTTCCTCCTCCTCCTCTTCCTCCTCCTAATCTTCCTCCTCTTCTTTTTTTTTTCCTTTAGAACTTTCAGGTGTACTTTTAAGTTGCTATTAAAGGCAATTAGCACTATGAACTTTCCTCTTAGCACTGCTTTCATTGTGTCTCATAAGTTTGGGTATGCTGTGCCTTCATTTACACTGAATTCTAGAAAGTCTTTAATTTATTTCTTTTCTTTGCTTCTTTGTTTCTTCACTCCTTTCTTCCTTCCTTCCTTCCTTCCTTCCTTCCTTCCTTCCTTCCTTCCTTCCTTCCTTCCTTCCTTCCTTCCCTGATCCAGGGATCATTTAGTAGAGTTGTTTCATGAGTTTGTATGCTTTGTTGTTGTTGTTGTTGTTGAAATCCAGCTTTAATCTATGGTGGTCTGATAGAGTACAGAAAGTTATTTCAATATTCTTCTATCTGTTGAAGCTTGCTTGTGATCGACAATATTGTCAGGCTCCATGAGGTGCTGAGACGAAGGTATGTTCTTTTGTGTTTGGGTAAAAAGTTCTGTAGATGTCTGTTAGGTCCATTTGATTCATAACTCTTTGGTTGGTTTTGTTATTTCTCTATTTAATTTCTGTCTGGATGACCTGTTCATTGGTGAGAATGGGTTGTTGAAGTCTCGCACTATTAATTTGAGGGTTTAATTTGTGATTTAGGCTTTAGTAATACATCTTTTATCAATGTACTTGCCCTTTCATTTAAGGCATAGGTACCTTATGGTGGATTTTTCCTTTAATGAGTATCGTTTCCTTCCCCATCTTTTTGGATTACTTTTGGTTGAAAGTCTACTTTATTATATATTAGAATGGCCTCTCCAGCTTGTTTCTTGGGCCTATTTGCTTGCAAAACCATTTTCCAGACCTTTACTCTGATGCAATATCTATCTTTGTTACTGAGTTATTTTTCTCATATTCAGTGAAATGATGGATTTTGTTTATGCATCCACTGTGTTAACCTGTGTCTTTTTATTAGGGAATTGAGACCATTGAAGTTGTGATATTAATCACCAATGATTGTTAATTTCTGTTATTTGATGTCGCTGGTGGTACTCTATGTTTGTATGTTCTTTTGATTTTGCTTATGTGGAATTATCTATCTTGTGTTTTCTTGTGTGTAGTTACACTCTTTACGTTAGAATTTTCCTTTTAGTATCCTCAGTATGACTGGATTAATGGAAAGATATTATTTAAATTTGGTTTTGTTGTGGAATATCTACTATTCTCCATCTATGGTGATTGGAAATTTTGGGTATAGTAGTCTGGGCCAGCATGTCTGATCTCTTTGAAGCTGTAAAACATCTGACCAAGATCTTCTGGATTTTAACTTTTTTTTTTTTTGAGAAGTCTGGTATATGTTAACTTAGCCTTTATTCCTGTGGCTTTTAATGTTCTTGCTTTGTTCTGTATATTTAGTGCTTTGGTTATTATGTGGTGATAGGATATTTCTTTTTGGTCCACTGTGTTTCATGTTCTGTAAGCTTCTTGTATATTTATAAGCATCTTTCTTTAGGTTAGGGAAAATTTTCTCCTATGATTTTATTGAAGATATTTTCTGGTCCCTTGAGTTCAGGGTATTTTCCTTCCTCTAGTCCTGTTATTCTTAGGTTTGGTCTTTTCATGGTGTCCCAAACTTCCTGGATGTTTTGAGTTACAAACATTTTAGCTTTAGCATTTTCTTTGACTGATATGTCAGTTTATTCTATTGTATCTTGTACACCCAAGATTCTGTCTTCCATTTCTTGTATTCTGTTGGTGATGCTTGTTCCTGTTCTTTTTGCTAGGTTTTCTATTTCCAGGATTGCTTCAGTTTGTGTTTTCTTTATTGCTTCTATTTCCATTTTCAGGTCTTGAACAGTTTTATTGATTTCTTTTACCTGTTTGATTATATTTTCTTGTATTTGTTCAGATTTAGTTGTTTCCTCTTTAAGGAACTCTGCCTGTTTGATTGTATCTTCCTATATTTCTTTAAGGGATTTATTTCTTTCCTCTTTAGAGGCTCCTATTATCTTTATAAGATTAGATTTAAGGTCATCTTCTTGTGAGTGAGGTGTGTTAGGATATTCAGGGTACTGGTGGTGTCATATTACCCTGGATTTTGGTGTGTGTGTCTGTCTGTCTGTCTGTGTGTGTGTCTGTGTCTGTGTGTGTTCTTTTGTTTTGGTTTTATTGTTGTGGTTTGTTTGTTAGGGCTTTTTGGTTGTTGGGTTTTTTTGTTTTGTTTTGTTTTGTTTTTGCCTTTAGCCTCCTGGTAGTCCCTAGTGCTGCAGGCCTGATAGTCCCTGATAGAACAAGGCCTCTGTGGCTGCAAGTAGAGCTCATAGTTTTTCATGTCAGCAGGCCTCTGGGATTGCTGGTGGAACTCATCATTCCTAATGTCAGCAGACTTCCAAGGATGGCTTCAGGCTGCTGGTTGACCTGAGTGGTGGCAGGCCTGCAGAGATGCAGGTAGAGCTGGTGGTTCCTGATGGCTGGAGACCTCTGGGATTGTGGTTAGATATGTGCTTGGAAGATGGACCACAGAAGACAGGGCAGATCTCCTGGCTGCTGGGCTTGCTTGGATATCCAGCGGAGCATCTTGGTGCTTTTAGTTTTCACCTGTTTATCCTGGGTGGCAGCAGTTTTTTGGAAGCTTTTATGGTGCCTTTTGGTATCATGAAAACTAGTTCTCTGGGAGGGGACATCCAGTTAAAGCTCACTCCTTTTTCTGAAGTACATGGGGAGTTTAACATGATTTACTTCCCACTTGATGGGTAACCGAGTGCAACAGCAATAGACTGTATGTTTTAGGAATCTCTTGGAGAGTCCCAGCCAACAACTCAGATGAGGTCTTCTCATGCTGGAATTGGGGATTTTGTTATGTGGTCTTTGGTTCTTGGAGGAGGCACCATCAGCCTAGACAAGAAAAGTTCTTTAAAAGAAAAAACCCTCTGAGTCCAGTGAATACTTCCTACATACTCATGAGTGTGGGACCATACTTTTGGGAACATGGGTAGCCAACCAGGAGCCATATCCTCAAAGAAAAGTGACTCTTCATTCTTTAATAGTCATCAACATCAGTGGTTTCTCAGTTAGAGGTTGAACTTTAGATGCCAGTCCCCGGTTTGATTGGTTTGATCTTTTGCAATTATTCATACCTGCTGAAAGTTCTTGTGTGCAAAGACCATGTCATGCCCACAAGACTGTATTTCACAACACTCCTCCTCATCCTCTGGTTCTCTCACCTCCTCTTTTATCATGAGCTTTGCATATCAAGAGATTGATATGGATGGCCCATCACTTGCTAAGCACCCAGACTCACATATTCTCTGTATTTTAACCAGTTATGAATCTCAGCATTACTCACTACCTACAGAAAAGAGAAGCTTCTCTGACCAAGAGTGACAGCAGCCCAAATATGTAGGTCTAAACACAAATATGTATAAGGGAGTATGAGAACAAGAACATTTCAAAACACAACTGTAGATTTTCTTCTAGAGCCTATAACCTCTTTACGCATGAGTTTTCAACCAGGATTATAATAGAAAGCATCAAATCCCTCCTATGGAACAGGCCTCAGATTCTTAAATTCCACAAACTCTAATTCCCTTTCAGATTCCAGAAAAGAAGCTTTAAAGGGTTTCTTATTTTGTAGTATGCATTCTTCTTCCTCCTGAGGGGATTCAGCAAATTCCCTTTCAACTTCTAGACTTTTTTCAGTGTATTCGACAAATGGACACTGAGATTCTGTGTTTTTGTCACAACTTTAGTACTCCCTAGTTCTTACCTGATGTCATGAATTACCACACAATTAGTTATGTAAAATGCCAGAAATCTACTCTCTCTTGGATTTAATGACCAGAAATCCTCAAATCAAGGTGCATCATTGTTAACCCAATAGAGGCTATGAAACAGCAGTTCTCAACCTGTGGTTCATAACTGTTTTGGGGGATCAAATGACCCTTTCACAAGGCCACCTAATACCATTGGAAAACACAGATGTCCACATTACAATTCATAACAGTAACAAATTATAGTTATGAGGTAGCAACAGAAATGATTTATGGTTGGAGGTCACCACAACATGAAGAACTGTATTAAAGGGTCACTGCATTAGGAAAGTTGAGAACCACTGCTTTGAAGAAAAATATTTCATGCCTTTCTTCAAGTTCCTGGTGGTTGTGGGTAATTAAGGGTTGTCCTTGTCTGATGGATCTATCACTATAGTCTCTGCCTAGAGTTTCTCCTCATCCTGTCACTGTTTCTCTTCCATTTTCTTCTGTTAAAAAGACACTTGCTTTGTGTAGAGCACACCATGATCTGAGATCATCATCTATGCAGATTCTGAGTCACATTTGTAAAAATGGTTTCCAAAGTAAGGCCATGTTCACAAGGTCTGGCAAAAATGTACTACAAACTTAAGCAGTTTTGTTAAGCCCTTTGGTCCACTGTGTACTAGGGAGGATAATAACCATGATGATGATAATGAGCTTCGCATGTCTTCTGAAATTAAATGGAAACACCTAGCGAGTTTCTGATCAATAGTCAATATTCTTTGCACAGGTATGAATTTCTTCTCTTGACCACCCAACTCACAACTCCAGTAAAATAAAAAAGGCAATAGAGAAGAGGCAAATAAACCTGTGTGTATGAAGACAAACATAACACACACACTGTAAAACACAGCTTTATTTACTGCGTTTCTGCAGCTATCCTGTCAAACATGGTGAGAAAGTTAACTGGTGGAAATATCAACTTCTACCAGATAGCCTTTTATTTATATTCCAAAGAATATAAAAAATTCTAGTGATGTAATATTAGAGGAAAAAGAATATAGAGAAAACCTTAGAACTGTATGGATTTTTAGTATGTGTATGTTCGTGTGTGTGTGTGTGTGTGTGTGTGTGAGAGAGAGAGAGAGAGAGAGAGAGAGAGAGAGAGAGAGAGAGAGAAAGAGAATGATAGAATTTTATGATACATGTGTGAACAGAGTACTTGTGAGAATATGTTCTCTCCTGTTACTATGTGGGTTCTAGCAAATGAACTCAAGTCATTAGACTTGGTGACAAATGCCTTCATTCACTGAGCAATCTTGTCAAGTTTTAAGCAAGTCATTTGGTATAGGGAATTGGCAAATCAGGGAAAAGCAATACTACTACTACTGCTGCTACTACTACTACTTCTACTACTAGTAGTAATAATAATAATACAAGAAAGGAAACAGTGACCTGACTGAGGATAATAGCTACGTGAAGTGGTTGTTTCTTCTGGTTAAGTGAGTGAAAGGAAGGGTTGGGGATTTTTAGGAATTCCAAGTAGAAGGGGTTAGACACCAAGTCTCCGTGGAGAGGTCTTTACCCAGATGTAAGTGGGTCTTTGGAATCTGAATAAAGGCTTATGACCTGAGTCTACTTTTGAGGAGGAGCCACTGTTCATTTGACCTGTTTCCGGCAAGCGAATGGTGAGAGCGAGAGAAAACTAATGTTGAACCCACTGCTTCTGCTAAACTTGTCTGCCACTTCTTGGATAGAACACCATTGCTTGTGTGAGATCTATAACAGGAAGGAAAAGGAACCTTTTTTCCGATCTGCTAGAGCCCTTCAAGTACCCTTAATGACAAAACCTTATAGTAGGTGAGATGGCAAAGGACATATAGGGTTTGCAGCATCTCAGAGTCTGTTTCCCAAAGATCAGGATGGAGACTGAGTTGAATACCAGAGGCAACAGCTAAATGATTAACTCTGATAACTATGTAGAAAGCTTTTTATGTGTGTTCTTTATATCAATTCTCATAGTAATGGCATAGCTTATATGCATAGTAACACGATAAAGCTTCACTGACATAAACAGCAGCTAAAATGAGGAAAATTAGCCTCCTGTGTCAAAATGCTAAGTAGTTAGATAGCTATTGTAACCAAGGTCTGTATGATTTAAAGACCACAGTTATCTTAATTATTTTCCTGTTGTTAGGATAAAATACCCTGAGAAGGCAACCTGAGGAAGGAAGCATCTGTTTTGGTTCACACCTTGAAGCTTCAGTCTGTCATGACAGGGCAGTTGCAGTGGCAGGAGTTGGAACTAGTCACAGGAACTCCAGTCAAGATGCACAGAGTGAAGAATGCTGCTGTTTAGTTATAATTCTTTTTTGAAGTCATCTCAGGATGTCAGCCCAAAGAATGATACTATACACTTAGGGTGAATCTTCCTAACTCCATTTATCTAATCAACATAACCCCTTGCAGGGGAATTTTGAGGTAAACCTAAGCAAGGCAATCCCTCACAGGCATATCCAGAGGTTTATCTATGTGGAAAGTCTAGAACCTGTCTTAAGATAATCAGTATTAACCATCACGATTATCTTTTTGAAAAAGACTCTGAACTACCCTCTGAATATTAGAGTCAAATCTAAAAAAAACCCATGCAATCTGAAATACTGGATTGCTACTCTGAAATTCTAGATTGCTACAGTTTGCACCTGGTTTTCACCCTCTAAAACTCATTTTGCAGCTTATTGCTCCTTGTGAAATACATAGGGTAGAAACTTGCTTCAACTATGGTAGTAGAACTCCCATGGTTGATTATGGAAGCTTTATAAGAGGAGAGCGAAAGATCAAACAATCTAAGTAAGCATGCCCATTCTTTCTCAGTGTGCAGTACTGGGCGCCACCTTTGGCCTCTGCTGGCAAGAAGGTCATTGCCAGATGCAGATCCATGATTTTGAACTTTCATAGCTGTGAATCAATCCAAATCTCACTGTGGCAAAGATATTAGTAAGAGTTCTTAAAGAATTAATATAAATAATATAATCATAAATGATGATAGGAATATGTGTACATATATACATATATACATACTTTCATATCAACACACACTTTTATGTATACACACACACACGTGCACACACACACACACACACACACACACACACAAATATGGTCTATTGGAGTGACTTACAGGCTGCAGTCCAGCTAATCCAACAATGGCTAGCTGTAAATGAAAGTCCAAGAATCTAGTAGTTATTCCGTTCTACAAGTTGATGTCTCAGCTGGTCTTCTGTATATGCTGGAATGTTGAAGAAGTGGACTCCAGTGCCGGTGAAGGAATGAATGTGCTCTCAAAGTAAAGGCTGGCAGGCAAAGACAAAAATGCCCTTCTCCCATGTCTTTATATAGTCTTCCAGAGGAAGGTATGGTTCATATTAAAAGTATGTCTTCCTGCCTCAAGATCCAGATCAAAGGTATATGTCTTCCCACCTCAAAATTCAAATCAAACGTGTGTGTCTTCCTGCCTCAAAGGTCCAGACTAGATGTGAATTCATCTACTTCAAACCAAGCAGAAAATCGCTCACAGGTGTGCCCTCCATTTCTGGATTATAGTTCATTCCAGATATAGTCAAGTTGGCAATGAAGAATAGTCATCACTGCAAAACTTATTCAGTTTGCAGTTTTGTTTTCTAAGCAACAGAGAATAAATTAATACAATGATAAAATCTAAAAATATGTATCATGGCCCCCTAAATAAGTAGCACAGTTGCCAGAGATCTAATTTGTCTAGCCTAGAAAGGATTCAAGTTTTTCACTCTACCATAATCATAATTTTAGTAAACAATGTGGTATAACTGCCAAAATTTAAATATGATGGCTTTCAGTAGCATGCAAATCAAGTAAGGAAATAGCTCATCTCTAAGCTGCAATAGTCATGTTACAATTGGATTTAAGATTTTTTTTCAAATTGAGCTTTGTTTAATATCAGAGAAACTTCCCCCAAACTGAATCTACTGAGATGAAGGGAGTATCATGGTGGAAATTGAATGCTATGCTACCATCCTGTTCAGCCCACCTCAGTGGCTTCAGTGTTCAAGTGATAGCCCTCTCCACCATTTGGACTCTTTGCTTCCATTTGCAATCTATTCATTCTCGACACAAAGCAGTATGGTCTTTCTTAAATATAAATGTGCTTGTATCACATATTTGCCTGGCTACAGTTTGTCTCACAGTCCATGTAATGACATTAAAATCACCAAATATGCCTTCAAAGTCCTGTGTTCTTGTACCTATTTATGCTTTTAGATTCATCGTATAGGAGCTTCGACATTCTACCCTCCCTCCCCCATCTCTAACTACACGCCGCTGATGTAGCTTCTGGGCATTCTGTTCTCTTATCGATTGACTTGTCTGCTTGCAGTTTAATTTTTCCCATTTGTTCTATATCTACCCTCACCAGGCAAATTCCAGCTTATTCTCATGGGGGCCAAACCAGTCTTCATTTTCTCTGGAAAGCCTCCTTGGCAGCCTCTTTTACAGAGTTATGGGTTTTATTCCTCTTTCAGTTTTGATAACACCATGTGTTCCCTGTCTCAGCAAACATTATATCACATCTGACATTACTGTTCATGTAATCCCTCTGTTAGAAAGCTATGTATTAAACAAGGACAATTTTCTTTCTAACTCTTCTGTCTGCTGTTCCAGAGTAGTCTGTTCAAAATGGTGTCATGAAAGCATTCATTCTTGGACAAAACTTATAAAGAATAAAGATATTTCAAGTTGGAACATGAAAATGATTTCAGATTATTCAATGATGTGCACAGATATTTCTATTCTGGCCAGAAATTGGAATTAAGACCAATGGGTAGAAATGAATAGAAAGTATATTTTCATTCAACATCAAAACTTCACATAATTAGGACAACCTGAAACTATGGCATACTGGTCTTAGGAAGAAGGGGGTCCTCATCAGTGAAACTGCTCAAGTTAAATTGCAGGACTAGACATTGCTGAAACCTTTCTACAGACCATCTATTTTAAGAAAGATTGTGAAATTTACTGTGTGGACTTTGTAAGAAGTAATATTGCAATTTATTATTAATGTGTTGTAATAGTTAGATTTATTTGTCAATTTGATACAATATAGAATCACTTGGGATGAAAATCTCATCTCCATTAGGTTGCCTGTTGGCATGTCTGCGGGAGGTTGTCTTATTAATTGCTGTGGGAAGAGCCAGCTCACTGTGAGTGGCACCACTCTCTAGGCATGAAATTCTGCACTGTGTAAGCAAGTAACCATTTAACTGAGCACAGGAAGCAAGCTAGTGAACATCTGAACAGCTATTCTCTCTATGCTTGGATGAACTGTGAGCTGATGCCTAGAGTTCCTGTCTTGACTCCCCAAAATGGACTGTGACTGCAATTATAAGATAAATAAACCCATTTCCCTTTTCAGTTGCATTAACTTTCCAGGCTTTTTAAAAATCACAATGATAGCAATGAAACTAGAACACATCTGTTATTGCTTAGATGTGAATAAGCCCTCTATAAGTAGCATGTATTGAAAGTGTGGTCCCCAGACATTGGGCTATTAAGAAGTGACTGAATCATAAGGATGTGTATTTGGATTAATTGGTTAATTTCATAGTTTCATAGGATATTAGATGAAGTCTAGTTAAAGCATGCCATTCAATCAGGCCTTTCAAGGATTCATCTTTCCTGACCTTTCCTCTCCTGCTCATCCTGTGTCCTGACTACCAGCAGAAAAGCACATGCAGCCCCATAGCATTAGAGATGCCTACTGTAGGCTGAAATCATGAGCCGAAACAAATGTGTTTCCCTTTAAGTTGTTCAGCTCAGGTGTTTTATCATAGCAGCAGAAGGTTGGCAGTTGTCCTACAGTATCTATCAAGAATGTCCTTAGACCTGAGTATGAGGGTGCATGCTTGTCATGCCAACACTTGGGGAGCTAAGGCAAGAAAACTGGTAGTTGGAGGCCGTCCTGGACCTACATAGTGAGACCTTGTTACCAAACAAAACCAATCAAACAAGCAAAATAAAAGAAGATAAGCAAAAGGGAGAGATTTTTAAAAAGAAACTACCACTGTTTGATGTTTATTCTTCCTCGTCTCGACTCCTGCCTATTTATCCAACACCCAAGCATACATACTGAAATAAGTACACACAGGAACAGACATATAGAGAAATAAGTGAGAATGCTAACAGTTGAGTTATCATCTCTGAGTATATCAGATTCCTTCCTTTGTTGGCTATATTGCCTGGATCCCCATGTTTACCTCTTCCATATTAGAGTGGGCAGGATGAATTTAATGTCCATCATTCTTTCTTTCAAATGGAAAGTGGGTAGCTTGGTCTTATTTAACACATTCGAATTCATTTTGTTGTTGTTGTTGTTGTTGTTGTTGTTTTTTTTTTTTTAAAGGAACAAGGACAACGAGCAGATAGCTGTAGACCAGTGGCTCTCAACCTTCCTTTTAGTACAGTTCCTCATGTTGTGGTGACCATCAACCACAAAACTTTTTCATTGCTACTTCATAACTGCAATTTTGCTACTGTTGGGAATCATAATGTAAATATCAGATCAAAAAGGAGGCGAGACCCACAGGTTGGGGAACAGTTGAAAAGGAAAGAGATGCAGAGAAGTGACAGGTGTGTCACATAGCAGTAGCTTCTCTGGGAGGAGCATTCTAGGTACATTTTGATGAGCTTTACACTTTAAGGCCATCGTGTAAGATAACTTGAGACTAAGGCTAGTACGTAATGTTTAGAATCTGTACTTCTTAGGAAAATAACATCTGAGTGAATACTACCCTGCTGTCGTCTGTACTGTAGGTCTGTAGCTTCGACCATCTGCTAGGGTAGAAGAATCACAGTGGTCTGAAGCTTGTTCATTGCATGAAGATCTTGAAGCAGCTATGAAGTGATGGTTTTATTTTGTATTGTTATTCTCTTTAGCGCTGCCTTTCTTACTACATTAATCTTAGTTGTAATGCTACGACTGCCTTTTCTATATTGAAGTTAGCAAGTCTGGTTGATGTAAGGACAACGAACCATGAACCACCTGAGTGAGTAGCTTCTTCAGAGGGAAAAACGAATGGATTTCTTGCAGACTTGTGCAGGGTATTAAATGCATCAGTGACGATATAACAAATAGCACTCATGAGATATTAAACATCAAACAAATGTTGGTTATTATAATTGGTATACAATAAGATAATTATGTGTGATCATGTGTGAAGCCTGGTGTGGGTCTCAAAGTTCATTTTCCAGCAAAAATGTTGAACCTTGGATCTGTACTTTTAGGAATAAAACGGTCAGCCAAAGGCACTGCTATTGTGCCAAACAGGAAAAGAACCAGGGACTAAGTACTAAATAGAGATCAGATACACATGCGCTCACACACACACACACACACACACATACACACACACACATATGTAATACATTTTGATTCATTTTTTAAAAGATTTTTTTCTTTTATTGGGTATTTTCTTTATTTACATTTCAAATGTTATACCCTTTCCAGGTCTTTCCTCTGGAAACTCCCTATCCCATCTCCCCTCCCCTACCTCTATGAGGGTGCTCCCCCCCCTACTCCTGCCTTACCGCCCTGGCATACCACTATACTGGGGCATCGAACCTCCACAGGACAAAGGGCCGCTCCTCCCACTGATGTCCAACATTCTCTGCCACATATGCAGCCGGGCCATGGGTCCCTCCATGTGTATTCTTTGGTTGGTGATCCAGTCCCCGGGAGCTCTGGGTTTTCTGGCAGGTTGACACTGTTGCTCCCCCTACAGGGATGCAAACCCCCTCAGCTCCTTCAGTCTTTTCTCCAACCCTCCATCGGGACCCTGTGCTCAGTCCAATAGTTAGCTGCGAGTATTTGTCAGGCTCTGGCAGAGCCTTTCAGGAGACAGTCGTAACAGGCTCCTGTCAGAAAGTACTTCCAGCATCCACGATAGCATCTGGGTTTGGTGACTGTATGTGGGATGGATCTCCAAGTGGGACAGTCTCTGGATGGCCTTTCCTTCAGTCTCTGCTCCACACTTTATCTCCATATTTCCTCCTGTGAGTATTTTGTCTGCCTTCTAAGAAGCACTGAATCATTCACACTTTGATCTTCCTTCTTCTTGTGCTTCATATGGTCTGTGAATTGTATCTTGGGTATTCTGAGCTTTGGGGCTATTATCCACTTACCAGTGAGTACATAAAGTGTGTGTTCTTTTGGGACTGGGTTACCTCACTCAGGATGATATTTTCAAGTTCCATCCATTTGCCTGCAAATTTCATTAAGTCATTGTTTTTAATAGCTGAGTAGTACTCCATTGTGTAAATGTACCACATTTTCTGTATCCATTCCTCTGCTCAGGAACATCTGGGTTGTTTCCAGCTTCTGGCTATTATAAATATGGCTGCTATGAACATGGTGAAGCATATGTCCTTATTACATGTTGGAGCATCTTCTGGGTATATGCCCAGGAGAGGTATAGCTGGGTCCTCAGGTAGTATTATGTCCATTTTTCTGTGGGTCCGCCAAACTGATTTCCAGAGTGGCTGTACCAGCTTGCAGTCCCACCAACAGTGGAGGAGTGTTCCTTTCTCTCCACATCCTTGTCAGCATCTGCTGTCACCTGAGTTTTTGAACTTAGTCATTCTGACTGGTGTGATTCTATTTTATTAACAAAATATTTTATTGATTATTTGGAAATGTTACACAATGCAACCCAATCACCTGAACTTCCCAGTCCTCCCAGGTTTACTCTCCACCTTTATGACCTAACTTAAGACAAAAGAAAAAGAAAAAAATAGAGGAGAAAAAAATATCAAGTCCAATTGGTGTTTATTCATATACTAACTGGAGCATGTTCAAACTCCCAGTGACCAGCTACTTCAAACTGAGTCCTTCCCCATAGCCACTCCTGCCAAAGTCATCAGCTGTGAACAGTTACACTTCAACATCCTTAGCACAATTTTAAGAGTTCTTTTTAATGGTTTCCTGTCTAGACCGTTTCTTCTGGGGGGAGGGGTCTCTGTCTCTGTCTGTCATACTTCCTGCCTTTCTTCAACTCCCTCCAATCCCCATTGCCTCCCCTTCTTCCATCCTATGAATCCCTTTCACCTGTTCCCGTCTTTTCTCTTTGTTTAATGACCACAGAGTTTACCCAGGGTCATCTGTGTGACCAAGGGTCTGGCATCGTCTACTTGAGCCTGGTAGGTTCATCAGTGTGTCCCCAACTCAGGACAATGGCCACCCCTCCCCAAGACTCCATCAGTAACCAGAATCTGTAGAAGTTCTTACAGCTTTAGGGACTTGAATGCGAAGTGATGTCAGGGTTGGTTTTGGTATAGTTTGTCTTGATGCTCTCTTCTTTTCTATACTCTTTGCATGGTGGCTGCAGCATAGAGAGTTAGCTATAACCTTCCAAAGACAGAAGAAATGAACAAAACTTTGAAATCTGTGAAAATGTATGAAGTTCTCCTGTTGAAACTTTTTTGCTGTTTCAGTTAATAGACTAAAAAGAAAAACAACAACAACAAAAACCAACCAAACCACAGTAAAACTGAAGGCCAGCAAAGTTTAATTGAATTTCCTAACATCACAGAGCTGATTAATGTTAAAGGCAGTATTCAAACTCAGGTCCTTTGCAACCTAATTGAAATCTCTTCTCCTGGACTGCAAACACTGACAAGTCTTTCTTTCTGTAAGTTACTCATTAACGTTGTTCTTGCTGGAAACCTCAATCACCCCAATTATTGGGTTCCTGAAACTTTTTTCTAAGCCTGATTCAGATAGTATTTAAAAAAAAAAGAAAAAAAGAAAAAAGAAAGAAAGAAAGAAAGAAAGAAAGAAAGAAAGAAAGAAAGAAAGAAAGAAAGAAAGAATTTATAAGCTAGCTTCCCAGAACTTCAGGTGAACCTTTTAGATACCATATTCTGGTACCAAAAGTTTTAAGATAACACAGTCCTTAATTACTATCAACAACAAACCAGTTCAGTATGGATTAGCATTTGAGAAATAAACTAAATTTTCATTTCTGCTCTTCATGGTAGGGCTATTTTACATTCACATTGGAACATATTCATAGACCTGGTGGACTTAGTGCTGGGGGAAGGATTCCAAAACAGGGCCATTATATCCTTGTTTGCTAAGAAAGCAGTTGCAAATCTGTGAGGATTGAGGACCTTAAGCTAGGACTGAGCTGTGATGAACAGGAATCCTCTGAACTAGAGCCCAGCAGAACTGAAAGCAGTCAATGCTGTGGTGCTCCAGCTCCTCCCTGCTGAAAGCCTCCTGACACTCTGGAGTGCTCCAGATTGGAAAATGGGGATGGTTTCATTTAACTCAAGTTTCTCAAGGATATGGGGACGGGGTTGGGCTTAAAGCCTGTATCTCTTCCCGTGTTTTCTCACAGCTCAGGGACATTGAGTATAGGTGTTTCCACTTAACTTTCACAGAATTCACAGATACTTGATTTCTCAACTTTAAGAAACGTGATGGAAGCCAGGGTGTGAGTAGAAACGAAGAGCCAAGCCCCATTAAACAAATTAGTTAAAATCCTGAAAGCACTCTGCTGGCTAGGTGTAATAAAGTTTGAAAATGCTATGTTGGTAGTTGGGGAAGAAAAGCCATCAATATAGTCTTAGCTTTCTGTGAACCTGTGAGCTACAGTATTAACATAGAAGGCAGCTGTGTCCACTGATGCAGTGGTGGTGTGTCTATTGTCTTAAGGTTTATATTACCGTGATGAAGCACCATGACCAAGCACAACCTGTGGAAGAAAGGGTTTATTTCATCTAATGTCTTGCAATTCACCACTCAGAGAAATCAGGGTAGGAATCTGGAATCAGGAACTGATGCAGAGTCCAAGGAGAAAAGACGGTACTGGACTGATCCTCGGGTCTCATTCAGTTAGTCTCCCTTCCTTCCTTCCTTCCTTCCTTCCTTCCTTCCTTCCTTCCTTCCTTCCTTCCTTCCTTCCTTCCTTCTTTCCTTCCTTTCTTTTTTTGTTTGTTGTCATTGTTATTGTTTGGGTTTTTTTGAGACAGGATTTATCTGTATAGTCCTGGTTGTCCTGGAGCTAGCTCTGTAGACCAGGCTGGCCTCCTACTCACAGAGATCTGCCTGCCTCTGCCTCCCAAGTGAAAGGATTAAAGGTATTCACCAGTCCTGGCCAGTGTAGCCTGCTTTCTTATAGCTTCCAGGAATACCACCAGCTCAGGAGTATCACTACTCACAATGAGCTAAACCCTCCCTCATCAATTACTAAATGAGAAAGTGCACTACAGACTCGCCTATAGGCCAATCCGGTGGGGGCATTTTTCAATTGAGGTTTCTTCTTTTAAAACAACTCCAGCCTGTGATAAGTTGCCATAAAAACTTGTCAGCACAACTCTTAGGTACCCACTTGGTGATGCACATATCTGCCATCAAGTTCTATGATTTCTCATTAAAATTATGTGCACTTGCATAAAAGTCTGTATGTGCATGTGTGCATTAACTGTGTGCCTGTGTACATTTGTTGAGGCTGCAAAGAAACTCCTCAAAGATACTTAAAGGTGGAAGCATAGTAAGAGCCACAGAAACAGAGAGTTTACTATGTCCCCAAGAAGGACAGATGCTGTACCGATAAAGTCTTACCAACATGACTGCCTAAACCTAAACTGAAAAAAGACAGTAAGGACAGACATGCTAATGTGGATGGAAGAAAGAGCACAAGCCCATGACCTTATAGAAAGAACTACAAATAACTAAGTAATACTAAGAGCAGAAATAGTCCTCCCCAGGAGAAAGTATACCAACTGAGTATCCAATACCAAGTGGTCAACCCTAAAATCATACATATAAGTAACATTGTACTAACTGAGCAGGTTGTGTTTATATATTTGGGTATGTATATAAGTAACAAATATGTTACATACATGTATGTAATTAATGAAAAATAGGACATGAATAGGAAAGAGAATATGAAGTATATGAAAGGTTTTCAAGGGAAGGGGAAATAATTTAAAAATTCAAAAAATAAAGCAAAATTTAAAAAATCAAATTGGGTCAATCGATATTTACTTTGGGAGCATCATACAGTGAAGGCCTTATTTAGTCACATTTCTCGGTTACTTGCAACAGTAGCAATGTTATTTTGGGCCAGGGATGTTACAGATCCTGCCGAAATCCTATAAATCACCCGTATAGGACATGTCCTGGTAGTTACAATCTCATCTTTCAGCTGAGCATGTGGATCTCAGGCTAAAGGAGTCTGCCGGAGGCCACACACAGCGGGCAGGTGACTATCAGGACTCCACTATCAAAGCAGTTTTTAGACTATTGCTACAATTAGAGATGAGGCAAGCCCCTCCCACCCTAGACTGATGGCGGCTCTCCACTTGCAGCTCCAAGGGTGGTCATCCTGATTATAATCTTGGAGTGGCATCAAAGACTGGGTGGCCCTGTGGATTCAACTGCAGGTGGAGAAAAGCAAATAAAGTGAGTGTTCATTTTTAGCCTTTACGGGAATCTTTTCATCTTCAAAGTCCTTTGTGAATATTAAACAATTAATCCCGCTGGAAGCACTAGGCACAGGGGAAAGTGAAGCTTCCATTAATGTTGTAAAAATTCCTATTGCTGTAAAGGAGCTGCTGCCTTTCAGACCTGCTTCTACAGCTAGCAGCTTTTCCAGGGCCATGAAGCATACTTCCACTCCTAAGCTTCTTGCAGGTGGATGCAGGAGCTGTGGGACCTCTAAGCATGATGCTTTTCGAGGATCTTTGAGGAGTCACAAAGCTTTGCAAGCTTCGTGGCCTCAACTCATGTAGATAAGTACACATGCATGCACACTCAGACTTCTAGGTAAATGCACATAAATCCATAATTTCAATGAGAAATTATAGAACTTGATGGCCAACATGTGTATCAGTAGGTGGGTACTACTCTAGTAAATGTCACAAATAGGAGACTTTTTAGTTATTGCTAAAGTCATAACAATGCTGTTGTCTCTATGGTGCATTTGTTAGTATTCATATTCATATTCACTGCTGTTGTCTCTATGAATGGCTTACTAACTGAAAATTTAATTGGTCAAATTCCAATAGAGGGACAATTCAATTGGTTAGGGCACATTGTACTATACTTCAGGACTGTACTATTCCTTTGTGACTACCAGGGCAATGTGTGCTAAACACGTCTGTTGAATATCACCCAGCTACAAAGTCAGTCTGATAGTTCTCATCCAGTAATTCAAGAATATGTCTGAGAATTTAATTTTTTAAATGTTTGCTTTTACTGATGTGTGTGTGTGTGTGTGTGTGTGTGTGTGTGAGAGAGAGAGAGAGAGAGAGAGAGAGAGATTTGAGTGTTTTTGCTTAAGTTAGATGAGTATGCTGACTCTTGCAGTTCAAAGCACCATAAGTACATAACACTGATTCACAGACATAAAAAAAATGATGGGAACAGAAAACAGCAGTCTATATTTACCATTTCTATTATGACACCTGTGAGGTACAGGCTAATATACGTCCTTGTATATCCCCACCCACCTCTAGGATATTCAACTTGGTTAGTCTGGGCTTTATAAAATTTACTACACCATTAATCTGTATAACACACATACAACCGAACACATTAAGGCTTTATAAAGTTTATGTTCTATTTAAGGACAGGATTTTAAAATGAATAGTAGCTGTTAAATCCATAGTGGTAGCCCTAATGAAAGTTCACGAACGGCACCATTCCTGAAAAGATTTTTAGTAGATATGAGCAGGAAAGACAACAGAGAGGAAAAGACACGTGAGGTTTTTCTTTTTAAAGTTTGGGAGGAATTTACTATACAGATAAAAAGTTATAGGGAATCATATGAATATGGAGGACATACAAAATTAAACAGATGGATGACACTTGCAGACGCAAGTATGTGTTAGGTAGGCAAGCACACAGGAGGAGCTGGGCTGGAGTGACTCTTCATCGTTAGACATTTACACAGTAGCCATGCATGATGATGAAGAGAAGGTCAGCGCACACTGTTCTTGGGTCACTTTCATGAAATACTTTGTGCTTGAACAGCTGGCTTTTCAGCTAACGTACCCTGTAGAACCTGTATTATTCCTGGGGACGTTCAAGTCTGGCCACTCAGAGAGATTCTTTCCCGTCGGACTTCCTGAGCTAATTTGTAGATGCCTTCTGTTATTACTAATTTGTTTTGTTCAACCTCTTCTTTAAGTGATGCTGTTTTGCTTTGGACTAACCATTCTTTAACCTTTCATTAAACCTCCCTTCTCCTTACTAATTTATAGATCTAATAATCAATTTTGAACTTATATTTAAAGATTTATTTATTTGTGTGTGCGTATGCATTCAATGCTGTGTGTGTATATATATATACGCTCTCTCTCTCTCTCTCTCTCTCTCTGTGCGTGTATGTGTGTGTGTGTGTGTGTGTGTGTGTGTGTGTGTGTGTGTGTGTGTGTATGTGTGTGCGTTTGTGCATATGGGTTTCTGCAGAGGGCTGAAGAAGGCATCCGACCCCTGGAAGCTACACAATGCTTAGGGACAGAGAAAAGCTGAAGGCAGTGAGATGAGATGGAAGGTCATGCAGAAGTGTAAGAGAAGATGTGAATCCTGCCAGTAGCATGGGGAGCCTGGGTGGTTTAGGCCAGGAGCCACCGTAGTACATGTGAGACGGCCTGAGCAAAGGCACCGAGGGGAAGGGTGTATCACAAACCAGGTAGAATAGGTTCTGAGCAATATTTTTACATGTAAATTCTTAAGCTACATTTGGAATTTAATTTCTAGACTCAGTACATTTACACTCAGCCCATCCCCATCCCCTCACTCCTAAGCTCACTGAAACAGCTAAATAATTAAATCCTGAAATGCTTTTAGGATGTGCTTTGTTGTTGAGACACATCTGCTACATGTTGGGCGGGCCCTTCCCAGCAGATGTTCTTCTCCTTTGGCTTGTTTGTTTATCTATGGAAATGAATATCTTAAACATCCTTCCCTGCTAAGTTTAATAAGACAGAATCCTTCCCACACTCCTCTTCTTCGCTCTGCTCCTCACAGTCCTTTATCAAACCACTAAAGACATATGCTGTGCAGCTAATTACTTTCCTCTCAGTGCAGTGCATTGTTGCAAGAGAAGGCTACCCCAGCCTCTGAAGAGAACTCACTGGGACTCATTTGCACACAGTCCTCTTGCCAAACAAAACAAAACAAAACAAACAAACAACAACAACAACAAAAACCAGTGTTTTTAGTGGAAACCAGGAGGCACTGGGACTATGAATTCTCTCAGTAGTCAAGTGCAATACAATGTCTTCTTCGAGAAGTTAACAAGTACTTTTAAAGTATGACCTACCAATTAAAAACTTGTTAGAGCAAATAACAATCCAAAATAAGAGACTGTTAAATTTGATAATAAGATAAAATTTAGGTTTTTTTTCTTTCTTTTTTTTTTTTAAATGCAATTTGGGCAAGATTAGGTGTTACAGGAAAGCCAGCAGGCACACCGTCTTTGATAGGCACTTCATACGGGTCATGGCTGCAAGGAGATGTAATAAACATCAGGGGATGCTAATAATCTCTGAATTAACTAGAGCCGCTTGGCTAAAGAGCCTCTAGGGAACCTGTAAGAGAGGCATTTTCTTTCAGATTCTGCACAGAGATGGCCATAACTATATTGAGTCAATAAAAACACATAACTAAGTCACCTTTGAAATACAGATGAGGGAGGAAGAAAAAGAACTTTTAATTAAGCCAAGTGTGGTACCATGAATTAGCATAAGAAGCCGTGAGGGATATCTTTAAGGTATGTGGAAATGTCATTATATCAAAACCAGGAAAAGTAGTTTTTGTATATAGTAAAGGTGAGAAAAGTAGTTACTTCCATATGGAGCACATTCAATGCTACTAAAGTCTAAGAAAATGGGGTTTTAATTATGGCTTATTTTCCTTAACATCATTTAGCTTATTTTTTATGGATCAATGTCCTTTTTAGAAAGTGTTCTATTCTAAAAGGAAGCTAGTCTACTTTGTTCTTTCGTGAAGAAAACATCTTTCCTCCCACCCAAACCTTTGTAGGCTATTCTCTCCCATACTTGAAGTTCGTGTTGGTACTGGGATGTGTCTGCAGATAAATCCTTCTGTGACTCCTGGTCAGTTGTGCTTGGTGCCCCCTTTCCATCTGCTTATTCACGTCTCTGTGTGAGCAAATTTCTTCTCTTAAATCCCTGCCACTGCTTGTTAAATTTATCTTTTTTCTTTTCTTTTCAGGTAAAGCAGTTACCTAGAAGAGGGCATCAGAGTCAACGTTACAGGCAGTTGTATGCTGCCCGATGTGGGTACTGGAACCAAGCCTTGGTCCTCTGCAAGACCAGTACACGCTCTTAACTACTTAACTTCCTTCATAGCTCTCAACTGCTCTGTCTCCATGCTTTTGTTTGTCCTAAGTTTCCTCTGCCACCCTGATGTGCTTCCCACATTCTCATCATGGCTGCCCCATCTGCTTTAAACTCTGAGTGCGTGTGTTCCACTCTCACGATTGGCTTCTTTTCTTGTTCTTCTTCTTGTTCTTCTTCTTCCTCCTTCCTTCCTTCCTTTCGTTCCTTATTTCTTTCACCCAACCTTGGTTACTTCTCATTTCTTTTTCTCTCAGTCTGCTTTTTCTCTGAGATACTTTGCTCACATTAAAAATTGTGTGTGTGTGTGTGTGTGTGTGTGTGTGTGTGTGTGTGTGACTTGTTGAGTATTCCAAATGATGTTTATGTTTAATGTGAGGTTACAATATAACATTTTTAATTGGATATTTTATTTATTTACATTTCAAATGTTATCCCTTTTCCCGGTTTCCTCTCTACACACCTCTTATCCTGTCCCCCATCAATTCTGATTGTTTCTTAATTCCCTCCACCAAAAGTTAAATGGAATAAGTCATCTCTGGATTGAATTTCTCTTAAATTCACACCCATTTTTCTAATTTTGGCTTCTCATCTTTGACAACTGAGGCCAGTGTAAGAGGCAATGCTCCTTGCCCACATCCAAAGTTTCATGCTGTTTGTAAGTGGCTCAGTTCTTTTTCTTTGAGTTGGTACTGTTTCCATCTCTAAGGGACACCTGATAATATTTTGTCTAATCTCCAGCATTTTTGCTGGAGTATATTAAATTAAATTTAAAATTACTAAGAATACTTCCAAGATCCAAGCCATTTTCAAGAGAAGTGAGCATCTGTCCCATTCAGTGTCTTCACGGGCAGCATGAGGACGGAAGGACACCACTATGTTTGGAGCTGCTGGCATGCCATATGCCATTTCAAACTGGAAGTCACCCAGCAATTAGCATCTGTTCAATGCTTGGGCCATGGTTGGCAGCCTACATCCTAATGAGCCTTTGGAATAAAACCAGTTCATAATGCAAGAAATAAACACAATCTTAATTACTTAATTTCTCTCATAATCATACATATTTTAGTTCTAAACTAAAAATTGCAGCATACAATTGTAAAAAAGGGACTAGAATTTTGGATTAATTTACATTTTATAATTGCAAATTGAAAGTGACAGGAGAAAAAACAGGATAAAGTAATAAGAAAATTCTATTCTGTCCCCACATGTGTAGTTCTTCTTTAGAGAAGAAAAATTGAGAAAAAGATTGGGATTCAACTATGTGCTCAGTGATTCAGAGCCATAATGCAAGGAGCAGATCTTTCCCAGCAGACACAAGACTGACTGAATTCAAAAGGCAAAATTCTGCTACTGATAGCACCATCATGGGTTCAAGGAATGCCAAAGGGATTTCTCTCAAACTTTTTGTACCCCATGACTGTAAGTCAGAGTTCTGTCTTGGGGTTCTTAATGTCTCATGGGAGGTTCTTATTCTTGCTTGTCTACTCTCTTCTCTCTTTGAACTTGGCTTTGAACTTTGAACTTGCCAGGGTGAGAGATGGCTTGGGAAGCAAACAGGATCTTTCCTGCCACTCATCCTTCTGCTCTCCTTGAACATGCAGACCTTATCTTTCCATGAGACATGCACTAATGCCATCCAGTTTTTCATTTTGTTTTATGAAATCAGCATTATGCAGCTGATACCGCCTGTTCCAACTGTTTGTACCTTTAAGATTTGGGAATTTGCATTGCTCATATGGTAAGCAGGAATGAAGGAAGGGCTAATACAGATTTAAAGAGGAAAGAAAGACTGAAGTTGACTCAGAACTCTTCAGAGGAATTAAAAGAATCTGATACTCAGGAAGGATTGGTAGAGATCTCCATCCAGCACCCAGTTCTGGACACAAGGTGATAATCTTTCTCTAGAATGAACTAGGAATTAGGTGTGCATATAGCACACTTATAACATTTGGTATTTGGTATAAGATGGAAGGAGTATAAGTTTGAGGCTAAGTTGTGCTACAAAGCAACAGCATGAAATGATTAAGAAGGAAGGAAGGAAGGAAGGAAGGAAGGAAGGAAGGAAGGAAGGAAGGAAGGAAGGAAGGAAGGAAGGAAGGAAGGAAGAAAAGAAGGAAGAAAAGAAAGAAAAATGGAGACTGGAGTGGTGTCCTGGGTACACACTCTCATATACATTGACTTATCAAATTGCTGTCAGAATTGTACAGAGTGCCCCCCAAATTCATAAACGAGTGGCTTCCATGACCATCTTGGATGTGTAGTGTTCTCATTTGGTTCTTAGGATGATTCTGGATGCTGCCCTTTACTCTGTCGTTTCCTTTCCTGCGCAGAGCGAAGGCTTGATGTAGTACCATTTGCCCTTGTTTCAGATACCTGGGCTTTTTAAAGTTTTGCACAAAATACATCGCCTGTGCTGATGCCATGAAGTGATTCTCTTCTCTGCTCTCTTACAGCATTGTCAGGGTTTTAAACTTAAGTTTGTAAATTAGTTTTGTTCTTCTTTGCATATGTGAGAGAGAGGGGTCCAGTTTTCTTCTTTTGTAACTGCATATGCAGTTTTACTAGTGGGAGAAGATGTGCACCAGAGAGGGATTGGTATCATATATATATATGTGTGTGTGTGTGTGTGTGTGTGTGTGTGTGTGTGTGTGTGTGTCTGTCAGTCTGTCTGTCTGTGTCTGTGTGTGTGTGCGTATGTGTAAAATTCAACTCATTATCAAGAAAACCAGGAAGTCCAACATGAAATGAATAAATGAACTACATAGGAATTTCTCAAAATAAGATATGAGAATGGAAAAAAATCCCTAGGAACAATTGGCACCATGGTGAAACATCAGAATGTCATCACAATGATGATTTATTTTGCCACAATTAGAGCTTCTATTGTAAAAACAATAAAAGACAATAAGTGTTGGTGAGGCTGTGGACAAAAGGGAATCTTTTCACACTGTTGGTTGGGATGTCTATTAGTGTAGTCAGTGTGGATTACAGTGCAGAAGTTTCTTAAAAATTAAAAGTGGAACTAGCATAGGACACAGACATCCCTCTTCTTGATACTTGTCCGGAGGAAATGAAATCAGCATGTAAATGAGACACCAGCATTGCCACGTTTATTGAAGTAGCATTCACAATGTGTAATGAATCTAAGCAACAATCAGTGAATAGATGATTGAGCAAATGTGGCACACACATAGACAGGAGAATGTCTATTCACCCACCGCAGAGACTGGAATCCTGGAGGGTTTTATACTAAGTTTTAAAAAAAAAAAAAAGAGACAGACCCCATGTATAAGCTTAAAACACTGACCTCATGAAGCAGAGTAGGACAGTGCTTACCAGGAACAAGAGTGCTGAGGTAAGGGGGTGAGGGCAAGTGCTAGTCAAAGGATACGTAATTACAGTCAGGCAATCTCCACAGGCCTATTTTACAGAAATGGGACTTCAGTTAATACTAACATGTTTTGTTCTTAAGAAACGTAAAGAGGATGCATGGAAAATAGCTACCTGAACTGATGTTTATCAGAACACTCTAAGCCACTTTACAACATTGTACCATTTATGAAAACACAATACAATAGTTTTTGTCAATTTAACACTATAATAAAAAGTTTTAAATTAGTAACTAGTGGTTTTTATAGAACCTGTTACTATCATCCAACCTGGTGGTGTCTGAGCAATCGGCAGGCATTGGGCATAGAATTGTCCTTGCAGTATTAATATAAGCAAGGGGCCCAGCATCTCACTGGTGGGACAACTTCACACGTTCCTTCCATGAATCCCTCTCTTACTGTGGTTTATGGTTTAAACGTAGCAACAAAGAAAGATCAGAATCAGATTGAGGGATGAACCACTAATTATTTTTTATTTAAACCATGTCTTTTATATTCATGCATGCATAAAACACACCCTAATTGTTCTCATGGTCCACACCTGTCAACTTCTAACCTCTATTAACTCTTTTCCCACATTCGTGCTTTCTGTTTTGGGATACACAAAGATGGCTTTGTGACCATGAATTTGGAACTATCCTCTAGAGTTTGGTGAGCTCACCAGTGAGCACATAGCTGAAGACAATGACTCCTCCTCTCTCAGAATCCTTCAGTGGCTAATAGTTCAGCAGGGATATGGATCCGTGAGTCTCACCTCCACCCCTGTCTCCATCCTAATTCCTCAACAGACTGCCTTTTGCAAGCCCAGAGAAGGTAACCATAGCTTCTCTGATAAACCCATACTTCTTAATGAACAGTTATAGGAAGTTATCAGAGGTAAGAGAAGGTTTCTTTACGTATCTTGAAAAATCTAATGGCAACTAAGGGAGGGAGAGTCAGTTTTTTCACCAATATGGCCCCCTAGAAACTTGCCAGTGCTCCAATGGATTGCCCTAGACCCATGCACATTTTTGCAGCACTAAACAGATTCAGTAGGGGAAAAAACACACATGAGTTTGAAAGAGTAGTGGTAGGAGCAGTATGAGAAGAGTTGAAGGGGAGGGGAATCTGGGGTGGATTTGCTCCAGACACATTGTACGTATGCATGAAATTCTCAAATAATCAATAAATTTAATGTATCATTTGTCGTCCTAGAGCAAAGTTCCAGAGAAAGTGCTTTCAAAATGTTTGAAATTCTCAAATAATCAATAAATAAATCAAATGTATCATACATCTTCTTGGGCAAAGTTTCACAGAAAATGCTTTCAAAATGTACCTTTAGGGTGTTATCGTAGTTGTTTGGCTCAGTCATGGCTGTTGAAATCCTGAAAGTGTGCATTGTGGGCTCCTGGAACTGGGGATCAGCCATTGCAAAAATAATTGGGACTAATGTCAGGAACCAGCAGAAGTTCGCTTCCACAGTCAAGATGTGGGTCTCTGAAGAAGCGGTGAACGGGAGGAAGCTGTCAGACATCATAAATCACTACCATGAAAATGTCAAATATCTTCCAGGACACAAGCTGCCCGAAAATGTGCTTGCTGTCCCAAATCTTAGTGAGGCAGTGCAGGATGCAGATCTGCTGGTGTTCACCACCCCACACAAGTTCATTCACAAAATCTGTAATGAGATTACTGGCAGGGTGCCCAAGAAGGCTTTCGGTATCATCCACACCGAGGGCATAGATGAAGGCCCAGGAGGGCTGGTGCTCACCTCCGACATCATTCGAGAGAAGATAGGGATGGATGTTAGCGTGCTGATGGGGGCTAATACAGCCAGGGAGGTGGCTGCTGGGGAGTTTTGTGAGACCACCATTGGTAGCAAAGTCATTCAAAATGGCATTCTTTTCCAAGAGCTGCTACAGACCCCCAACTTCCGCATCACTGTGGTGGAAGATGCTGATGCTGTGGAACTCTGTGGAGTGCTGAAATACATCGTTGCTATGGGAACCACCTTATGCGATGGCCTCCACTGCGGAAACAACAGTAAGGCTGCCGTCATCCGCCTTGGCCTGGTAGAAATGATCACTTTCACCAGGATCTTCTGCAAGAGTCAGGTGTTCATGACCACCTTCCTTGAGAGCTGTGGCTTGGCCAACCTCGTCACTACCTGCTATAGAGGGAGTGACTGCAAAGTGGCTAAGACCTTCCTCAGGACTGGGAAGACAATTGGAAAACTAGAAAAGGAAGTACTGAATGATCAGGCGCTTCAAGGACTTGAGACCTCTGCCTTAGTATACCGATTCCTCAAGCAGAAGGGGCTTCTAGCTAAGTTTCCATTATTCATAACAGTGTATCGGATCTGCTATGAAGGCAGACCTCACTCAGATATACTCACCTGCCTCCAGAGTCATCCTGCACACATACGAATGGCATTTACCACTGGCTGGGACAACTCTGCCTCCTTACCTACAGGAGGTGGAGAGAGGGAAGGTGGGGTATACAGACAGACAGATGAACCAAAGAACACAGAACATGGAATCCAGAGCTTAAATACTGAAGATATGTGAATTTCTACAGTTGTGTTTCTGAGTTGCTAGAGGCAGTTTGTTGGCTAAGATGTACTGGGTAATAGCTAAGTATAGTTATGAACATATATGTGTGGTTTTGTTTCTTATCATTTGTGTGGACAAATGAATATGTATAAAGATTCCCACATTTAACTTTTAAACAGTATCTCAAAACTCACACAATTAACTACTTGGATTTTTGAACTGATCATGTTTTTTAACAAGTGATTATTATATTATTAAATTATTAAATTGATAATCTACTTGCATATTCGGTCTTGCTATAGTTTTCTGTATTTTAAATTTCCCCTTTCTTCATTAGTTGGCAGAATGGGCCTTTATAAAGACCTAGCAATATCAAAGCTAACCAAAACCCATTGATTTTTTTTGTTGTTGTTAAATGAAACTTTTCTATAAGCATATATCTCTAGGTTCTTAAAACCCTGGAGAAAGCTGCTGTCACTCCTCAAGTAAGATGGTGGCATGTACCTTTAATCTTACCCCTGGGAAGCAGAAACAGGATGGTCTCTGAATGAGAAGCCATCCATATCTATATAGATAGTTCCATACCATCTAGGGCTACATGGTAAGAACCTGTCAAAACACAAAACAAGCAAACAAACACAACATAAAAACATGGCTGTACCTGTTCATGTGGAAAAAACCAGCAACCAAATGCACTCTTTCACTCTCCTAAGTAAGATGGACTAAGACATCATTGGGCCTCTTTGACCTCTAGCTAGCTAGTTATGAATTCTATGAGTGGTCTTTTTTGAGGCCAAGGGAGCACTTCCTGCCAAGGGAGATGTATGTATGACCAAGAGTCCCAAATCCAGCAGGATTGGGTCTACTTTTAGAAATTCAGGTTCCCAAGTCTGCCCGAGGCTTCTGGAGTGACACCTGTGTTTCAGGATGGCCCTCTCTAGTTTGTCGTGCTCACTAAAATTTGCTAGAGAATGTATTTTAGTGTAACCTGCTTTAAACTGTGTTCTATAGGAGACCCTAGATGTAATTCATCCCTGGGTCTAGTGGTTTCTCCAGGTCAACTCTGAAATGGTTAAATGAATTGGGGAATGGCTGTCTCATAGTGTTCAGAAAGTAAACGTGGAAGCAAAGACCTCATGAGAACCTGTTAAGTCAGCAAGTCCCAAACACTTTAGACTATGGAGATTTTTTTTAATTGATCATTCTACTCGTTTATATCTCAAATGACATCCCACTTTCCAGTTACCCCTCAACAAGCCCCCCATCTCACAACCTCCCTCTCCCTCCCTTTTGCCTCTATGAGGGTGCTCTCCAACCCACCCACCCTCTCCTGCCCCACCCTCCAGCATCTCCCTATGCTGGGCCATCAAACCTCCACAGGACCAAGGGCCTCCCCTCCCATTGATGTTAGACAAAGCCATCCTCTGCTACCTATGTATCTGGAGCCATGGGTCCCTCCCTGTACACTCCTTGGTTGATGGTCTGGTCCCTGGGAGCACTGGGTGGTCTTGCCAGTTGATGTTGTTCTTCCTATGGGAGATTATTTTTGACAAGGATATTAGAAGTTTTTAGAGAACATTGATGTGAAGTGACCCTTATTTTCTGTGAAAAAAATTAGGTAAGTAACTGCATATGATGTTTCTTGTTCTACGTAGCCCAGGTTGGCCTCAAATGTCATATTCTTCCTCTACCTGATGAGTTGCTTGGATTACAGATGTGTACCATCATGCCTGATTAATAATGTAGGTTGGGGCTATTCAAAGTCCAGTTCTGCCCTAAATCACTGAGTAAGCTTTCAGGAGATGCTTTCAGCTGTAGACAACCTGAAATGCACATAATGAATTTAATTCTCTTACTAAAGTGGTGAAGACTAGCTTCTATCCATGAGTATTAAAAGAACACATTAATGTCATACTGTCATGTGACTTTAGCTTGTGAGGTTTTTAGTTCTTCTCTTCCATCCTGGTTTGGCATTGTTTTCCTCTTCTATAACTAAACCAATTATAAAATGTATTTTTGTTGAAATTTTAAGAAGTACTCAAAGAAAAATTTGGAGCACTTTACAGCCCAAGAAAGCATACGTCAGATTACATATTTCAGCAATTTTTATAATTGCTTTATGTCAATTAATTTTTAATCTCCCAATCAATCTTTTTAAAGTCTTGTGCATTAATAGCAAGGAGTTTTCAATATACAAAAGGAGTTGAACTTCAACTGCTATGTCTATGAGGAAAACAAGGAGGAAACAATGTTGGATTTTTCATTCAACTTCCTCTCTGGGGTTTGTGTTTCTAGATCTTTTCTTCTTAAATGATCCTTGTTTTAAGGACTGTTGGTGTCCAGCTAGAACAGTGATTCTCAAACATCCTAATGTTGCAACCCTTGAGTATAGTTTCTCAAGTTGTGGTGATTCCCCAACTATAAAGTTAGTTAGTTGCTACTTCATAACTGTAATTTTGCTACTGTTATGAATTGTAATTATGTATCTGATACTGGGGATATCTGACATGCAACCCACATATTGAGAATCACTGAACTAGAACATGCTTATCATAATCTATATATGACAGTAAAAGGTAATTTCCTTAAGTTTGAGATCTGATAAATGCAGGTAGAAGTTTCTCTGCATCATTTGCTTTTGTTTTCATGTATTGATGACACTTATTAGCTATGACAATGTGGAAAGTGACAACTAGATTAGAAATTCAATCTACGGATGTAAAACTCCATCCTCACATTGCTGCTGATTTCCTTACTATGATATGGGACAAATCCCTATCTAGCTTCAGGGATGGAGCTACATGGTAGTTTGGTGAGGTATCAGTGTCCAAGGGGAATTTTAGTTTCTTAATTAGTTCTGATTGGCTAGCCTCTAACCTATACATATACTTCATTTATTTACTAACAATAGGTAGGTATATGATGTAACAACTTAAATTAATAAACATTTAACTTCTCAAAAAAAAGCAAATAAAAGCACGTTTACTAGCTGTGCCCACAGAACATCAATGGTCTAGCTGGAGATGAAGAAAGACACAAGCAGCAAGATTAGCATCAGTAAGCATTAGTTGTATGCTGGCTCCATCAATGCTAAGGGGTTTATATTTGGTTCTGTTTTCATTTATTCATAAAATGTTCGTGTCTTGTCTCATTTATTGCTTTATGGTTCAAAGCTCTCAATACTCTATCTTGAACCCAGTATTATACCTGGTAAATATGTATTGAGTGAAAAAATGCATGAATGAAGATGATGCATGAGTGTGGATAACTAATGGGATTATATTGAAAAACCTGGAAGAAATAAAGTCATGAGACACCTTTTCCTACCTCAGACAGTAATAGAATGTAAGGAAAATGGAATTTCTTGTTGCCTTTGTGTATTAGATTGTAAGAATAATATATTGATATATTCTCAATGAGTGCTACTAGATAATGGTATTGGGTGATCAAGAATCTTTCATTAATGCTGATGATAATTATAGTTTTCAGAGGAACATGATAGATTTTATTGACATTTAATTCATCTATTCAAAAACAAAGCTCTGGTATTCCCCTGGCACCATGGAAGACATTCCTCTTGCAGTGGGCTTTGAAAGGCTGAAGCTTGGATGTAGAATCACCCTGTCCCCTCCATGGCAGGTGTAGATGCAAGACACCTGGGCCTGGGCAATGTGTCAGAAATCCAGCAGCCAGAGAATGACTGAAGCTGTTGACTTCACTCTGAACTACAGATATCTAAGTGTCAAACCTGAGAAAATAAATTGCCATCAGGGAGAGCCGTGTAGACATGGATGGGTTGCTCTTGCTCTAAGTAAGTCACAGACCCAGGTGGAAAGTGTTCAGTCCAATGTGGTGGGTGATGTTACCATCTTCATGATGTACAGGGTCCAGGCTATCCATATTCAATTGAAAAATCTGACAGGATTAGCTCTTCGAAATGTTGAGACATTATTCCTCATGCTTTAAGCAGAACTTTTCAGGATTACTTCTGTGTATGTACTATGGGATGCAAGAAGGAAGATGTTTGATTCCTGGAGCATCATGTAGAGTAAAGTGTGTAGCACTTTGCTTTGGAGAGACTAAGTCCATAGTTGAGCTCACAGGAACTTAACAGAAAGAAAAGTAGGCTATCATCACGCTACTTGCAACAGAAAATATAGCTTTCAGGACTTTTATTGAGAGCTAAAGTCATAGGTGGTAGCCTCCTGACTCCTGCAGACAAGGAAAACTCAGGAAGCATGTACTCTCTTGAGAACCTCATAAACAACTTGTCCTTTCAACAGACTTTCTGCCTTCTGCACTGATGGGTTCACTGCCCCAACAATGCGTACTGCATCAGAATCAGGGCCCCAAATAGGAGATTCATGGATCTTTTTCCAACAATAGGTTCTTAGGTTCTACATCATTTAAGGTTGAAAATGAATGGGATACAAGCTGTCTAGTTGTTACTCAAAAAGAAGACAGAGCCCATTTAAGTGAATCCAGCTCATCTAGCATTGTCACTAAGCTTGAAAGAACAGTTATCTCCTGAAAGCTAAAGCTTGACAGGAAAACCTTAGCAAAAAGAAAAGCCAAATTGTACACATTGTACAATAGACAATTTCCTATGACAAAGGACCTTCAGCACTATCTTCATGGTGAACTGGAGAAAGTGCATGGCCAAAGCATATACAACTGTTTCCAAGGAGTGTTTGCCCACAGTGATGAGAAAAGCAGTGAATATGTAAGATGTAGACTTGTTAGACCCAAAGAGTACTCTCTATCTGGGCTGATGCAGGCATGAAGAGTTAACAGATTTGAATAGAATTTAGGGTAGCCCTGAGGTTCCTGGTCCTGCCTCCAGGAAGGATATTTTCACAAGTTGTGACTCATAATTCAAATTCTAGAAAGATCATCTGACTGACCCTGACTCTTATCTGGGGAAGCACAGATCATATCATTAACTGTCAACCTGAAAAACAGTTTTCTGAGAACATAAGTTTTCTGTTCTTTTCAAAGTCATGTAGTAGATGTAGAATAAGCAAGAACTACAAATCTAATCTTAGATCATATAATCTTAGATTCTTCCAACTCTATGGTTCTAAGGTATGGAATTCCAAAGGTCTGGGATCTGTGACCTGACTCAGTGAGTTTTTCACTAGAGGAGAAAAATAGCTTAATACTCCTGTCTCATAATGATGACAGACTTCGTATTCCAAAGAAAATTAGAAATATCCATTATCTTCCCTACATGTGCTTAGCATCTCTGGGTAGGAAGAAGTCCTTAATGTAGAAAGCTGAAAAGATTGAGTGGGGGTGACTAGGCAGACTCTGCACCATCTATCTAAACTATGAGTTTCATATCAATCACTAACCCTTTGCAAATCACTGTTTATATGTATCTCATTGCCCTCAAGCTATAGCCTTATTATATGCAAAGATTAAATTTGGTAATAGATGTAATGCCAGTAAATGGGCTGGACCTCACGTCAGAGGATAATTGCTTGTTTTAAAAATAATAACAGCATTACAACTCCTACTAACATTCCCAGAGTTAATACACAGGCAGAATTCATCTTTCACTGGGTGGGTGCAGGGTAAGATCACAAAGGTGACCAAGTTCTTCACACCATTGTTTCTGCTGAGGGAAAGAAACACATCTAAAATAAAAGCAAAATGTCACAGCAGTAATGGGAAGCTCAAAGCCTGACGATCCCACCAGTTGGCCCACACTGCAACAATCAACCAAAACCTATTTAAACAGACTTTTATTATGTCAAGAGTAATAATGTTCTTAGAACTAAACATAACAAAACTAATGAAAACCAAAGCAAAGACAACAAAATCCCTTGAATTCTCTTTTCCATCAGAACATCATTTTTAATACTGACATGTATGTGTATGAGCCTGTGTTTCATGTGGGTGCGGAAGCCTTCCAAAGCCAGAAGGGGGCATTAGGTTCCCTGGCACTTGAGTGGCAGATGGTTCTGAGGCATCGTGTGTGTTCTTGGAATCTAACCACAATCCTGTCTCTAGAAGAACAGCAGTGCTCTGAACTGCCGAACCACCTTTCCAACCTGATTACATCACATTTTAAAACATATTTTTTCTGTCCCTTATAAAAACCCTATTTCTGTGGACACAGGATCACTGAACTATGGTATTCTATACTACACTAAGCAACCAGTGATAGCTGCCAGGACATGTAATCTTCTCATTTTATTCACCACATGAATTTTTTTTATAGCAACAGATTGGAATAGAACAGTAACAAGGAATCAAAGGAATCAAGGGAATACAAATTGTTACACAGAATAGGTGAACTCTAGACATCCATAAAGTAGACTACTTAAGATGTAGCTCACCTTTCAGTCTATAAATGTTTTTGAGAAACCTCAACATCTTAAACCAACATGCCAGAAGTTAGACACAAGATTCTGTTCCTCTAATGAATTTAAGGCTATGCTATTAGGTTGATTTATAGGATTCTCAGTCATTAGGACAGCATCTCTACAGATAATCCTTAATCACTCATATTTAATAGTGTTTAGGTCAGTTTCTTCAATGATATATTTCAGTTTCTTAGGAAGATTATTCGGTTTCTATGACTACTGGCATAGCAATATGTATTTAGTTCTCCATTAATCAGTGCCTTTGAATCTCGAAGAGGGAGTTACCTAGCAAACCTACTGCATGGATGGAGAATCAGGGCTCAGAGAGATGAAAGCACTGCCCCCATTTCACATACTTTTACAAGTCACCTTCAAATGAAAAGGATACTTCTAACATTATCAATGCTTTATTCTTTACACCCTCAAGGGTCTGTTTCATTGCTTTGAGGATGAGATTATCTTTTGTTGTTTCCTAAAATAAAAACACTTTGTTTGGTTCTTGGTAATAGGTTTTCCAGAGTGCTGAACCCAATGATTCCTATTTGAAATTAAAGTTCAGTGACATAGGAAACCAAACAGAGGTGAAAATATTTCCAAGAGAAGAAACCCAGGAGTATATCTGGGCTTTGTGCCCATTCAATGAGTCATACAAAGGGATCATCAGGAAATAAAATTGTAGTACATTGCTACTTTATTGTTAATGGAATTTAACTTGCTCTTAATTCAGCAGCAAATAGAAACTTCTATGGTTCTTTGGATCTCTAGTATGCCCTTATTTCTGTGAAGTATCACTGGCTGACTGTTTTAATCAATTTTGGCATGGATACACTCTAGTGAGGTGCAGGCCATCTTAATACAACTTACGTTTTTCCCAATTACCATTTAATTCATCCGATATTTGTCACATGGTAAACCTGCCCATGTTCCAGATAGAAGAACTCTGCTACTTTTTATTTTATAAATAATATTTAGTGCTATCTTCCTTAATTGAATAATTATATATGTGCACAAAGGTTATTTTTAAAAATACAGATATTCATAAAACATGAATAAAAATTGTGATAATAACTGTTCAGAGACGAATAAGATCGATATTATCTGGTGTATGATTTTGTGTCTTATTAAAAAATAGATATTTTTCTTATAACATCTCCTAATTATAGTTTTTCCTCCTGTTCTCTGCTCTTCCCAGTTCATCTACACCTCCTTTCCCATCCAGATCCACTCACATTCTGTTTCTCCTTATAAAAGGAAGAGGCATCTAAGGAATAATAATGAAATATAGTAAGAGAGAACAAAAACAAATTGAGATGAGATAAAACACAAAAAGAGAAGGAAAAGAGCCCAAGAAAAGGCACAAGAAACACATATGACTGCAGAGACCCACTCATTCACACACTTAGAAATTCCACTGAAGCACAAAACCAGAAACCATAAAATACCCAACACTGACTAGATGGCCAAGATCCGGAAGCAGGATGGCATAAGAGACATAAGATAGAATGAATCAAGACTGATAAAAAAAAGTCAATGAAATGATTCCTAATGATGTTCAGCTGTACTCATAAATGGGTGCCTAGTCCAATCATCATCAGAGGGGTTTCCTCCAGCACTTGATGAGAGCTAGAGAGAACCACAGCCAAACATTAAGCTGAATCCCACAGAAGAGGGTAAAGAAGGATCATAGGAGCCAGAGGGGCAGAGAATACCAGGAGAACATGGCCCATAGAATCAATTAAGCAAGGCTCATAGCCCTATGAGACTAATCCTCCTCAGAGAGAGTAAATTGGCAACCAAGGTCTGTGCTAGGCCTTCTACATGCATGCTGTGGTGGTTTGGCTGGATGTCTCTGACTCTTTTGTCTTCTCTGGCAAGCTTTTTTCTTTTATTGAGTTGCCCTGTCTAGCCTTGATATGAGGGTTTATGTATAGTCTTATTGCATTTTTTATTCCATAGTAAGTTGATATCACTGGGACTCCTGATCTTTTCTGTAGGGAAATAGAGTAGCAGTGAGTCTGAGGAAACAGGAGAGGTAGGTGGGGTTGGAGGGTGGGACATGGTCACAGAACAGCAGAACAGATGGATGGACTATACTGATTATACATATATATATGTATAATACGTATATACATATACATATATATATATATATGTGTGTGTGTGTGTGTGTGTGTGTGTGTGTGTGTGTGTGTGTGTGTATGTGTGTGTGTATAATCAGTATATACAAAATCAGTAGGTTAGATCTGTGGTGGGAGACCTGTGCCTAGGCCACTAGGGTTCCATAGCCAAGTAGCACCAGGAGAAAGCTACCCTCCCAGGAACATGGAAAAGCTGTGAGTGGGGTTAAGACAAGCACCACTGCTCACCAGGACCTGGGGACCTCAGCCTGGGCCACAGGGTTCCAGGAAAGAGCTGGTATCCCAGGAGTGCTGACACACCTGCGAGCACAGGCAGAACCACCACTTCTGTTCAAACTCACTGGATTAAGAGGGACCCTTGCAGAGCCATCAGGACACAGGAACCAAGGGACTACTAAGGACAAGATCCTTCTGGTTTCTGTTTACACCCCTGTGTCACAGCACTCCAAACCCAAACACCTCTCAGAGAGAGCTGGTCTTCAAGGAGTATTGATACAGAGGCCTACAGAAGGGACAAGCCACACCCAGACAGAGTAAGATTGGCTAACATCAGAGTTAACAAGATGACAAAAGGCAAGGGAAAGAACATAAGGAACAGAAACCAAGGCTAGTTAGCATCACCAGAACCCAGTTCTCCCACCACAGCAAGCCCTGGATATCCCAACACACCAGAAAAGCAAGACTCAGATTCAAAATCAGTTCTCAGGATGATGATAGAAGACTTTAAGAAGGACATAAATAACTCCCTTAATGAAATACAAGAGAACACAGGTAAATAGCTAGAAGCCCTTAAAGAAGAAACACAAAAATCCTTTAAAGAATTGCAGGAAAACACAATCAAACAAGCAGAATTACAGGAAAAAACAATCAAACAGATGAAGGAAATGAACAAAACCTTACAGGAACTAAAAATAGAAATAGAAACAGTAAAGAAATCACAAAGGGAGACAATCCTGGAGTTAGAAAACCTAGGAAAGAGATCAGGAGTCATAGATGCAAGCATCACCAACAGAATACAAGAAGAGAGAATCTCAGGTGCAGAAGATACCATAAACAACATTGACACACAATGAAAGAATATACAAAATGCAAAAGCTCCAACCCCAAAACGTCCATGAAATCCAGGACACAATGAGAAGACAGAACCTAAGGATAATAGGTATCGAAGAGAGTGAAGATTCCCAACTTAAAGGACCAGTAAATATCTTCAAAAAAATTATAGAAGAAAACTTCCCTAGCTTAAAGAAAGAGATAAACATAAATATACAAGAAGCTTACAGAATTCGAAATAGATTGGACCAGAAAAGAAATTCCTCCCATCACATTATAGTGAACACACCAAATACACAAAACAAGGAAAGAATATTAAAAGCAGTAAGGGAAAAAGATCAAGTAACAAGGCTGGTGGGAAAACATTAGGGACTCCACCAGTCCTGTTAGGCTGGCAGGATTGTCTGAAAAAGAAGGGTGGTTAGTCTTCCAATTGTAAAGATCAGCAGAGGGGAATGGCCAGTATTGGAGGGGTTGGAGTTGTGGGGGTTCAACCGGGGGCCCGCAGACATGAAGCGGCAACGCTGTGGTGGAGTCCGGCCCTCCAGGGCCCTGTGCAGGACTCTGGGCACGCTGACTTCGGGTTCCGGCAGCTGGTCCGCCCTCTCTACCACCGCTGGCTCTGGGACCCGGCATCTGAGGTAGGGCGTAAGGGGGAGGAAGAGGAGTGGGCCATTCAGGCGGCTCCTCGATCTTGGGATAGATCTTAGGAGGAGCCGAAGGCTGATTCTCGGGCAGAGTCACAGGCTTCGGAGTTTCTGCTTTCAGTTTGTGTTCCGATTCTCTGAGAGCCAGGACTCAGGAGCCTAGCTTTCGTTTCTGTGCCCAAGGTTTGAGCCATGGAGGAGGATTTCGTGTAAGATCCTCCCAGACAAAGACGTAGGGCACCTGGTCTGGGTGGGACTCTGGTCCCTCCTGAAGAACAATAGCCTTAATGGCAAGGATGATAGTTAAGTCAAGAGTGCCCTAACCTTAATCTCAGTCCAGTGTTTCAAAGTCAGACTCAGAGGAGTCGCTATCGTCTGTCCCATCATCAGAGTCACAAGTAAGACAAAACAGAAACAAAAGACACACAGACAAAGACTGACAAGGGCCCGTTTCCATTGAGACAAGCAAAACCAATTCAGAAAACCAGACGGCCGGGAGGACCTCGTCCTCTCCGGCACCCCAATGGGAATCTCCCAGACGTCCCTGGGGTCCCTCCAGACCTCCTGGGACGTCTCCCAGGGCGACAGTCGGTGATCCCCTAGCCCGTTGGCCGATCACGCCTCCAGCCTCTACCCTAGACTGGGAGATCATCGTCCCCTCACGGAGGTGCGAGCGACTGCAAACCAGACTGTGAGCAAACCGAAAATACAGATTCAGACTTCAGCCAGCACAGATGAACAAGAACATAAACAGAATCTCATCTCCAAGTAGGTTTTCAGAGACGAGGATGGTCGCAAATCCCGGACAAGCCCCCAAATGAAAGACCCCCCCGAGCTGGGGAGACCCTCACTCAAGTCTCAGGATGGCACGAACCCCCAAGAACTCATGAAAGACCGTCCTTGCTGCAATCACATGAGGTTTATTGGGGGACCAGTGCACTGGGGTCGAGCTCGTAACCTACACAGAGGTAGAGGAGTTTGACCCCAAGCAGCTGAAGTCAGGGGTATTTAAAGAAAAAACCATAAAGTAAGGAAATTCTATGCGTCATGGGAAGGTATAGAATGTCCTAAGTTCATCATTCCTGTGGTTAGCTATTCCCTGGGACAAAAGGTGTAGGTTAGCTATTTCCTGAGACAAAAAGTGTAGGTTAGCCCTTAGGCGGTTGCGATAACAATCCTGCTGTTAGCTATTTCCTGGGACAAAAGATATGGATGGTTGTGATAACAACCCTGTTGTTAGCTATTTCCTAGGACAAAGGATGTATGTTAGCCATTAGGCGGTGGAATATGGCTATATTATCTCTGGCTTTAATTTTGCTAAGGGGGGTCTAACTTCCCTATAATGGGCTCGAGTCTTTCAGATTGATTCCCATTTTTCTAAGTAAGTGTCACAATTACTTCCATAATGGCTGTACAAGTTTGCACTCCCATCAGCAACGGATGATTGTCCCATTTACTTCATATCTTTTACCAGCATGAGCTGTCACTTGTTTTATTCATCCTACCCATTCTGACAGGTTTAAGATGAAATCTCAAAATAGTTTTGATTTGCCTTTCCATGATCGCTATGGATGATGGACATTTCTTGAAGTGTCTCTTTGACACAAAGTGTCATTTGAGTTTCCTCTTTTGTGAATTTTCTATTTAGATCTACAGCTCATATTTAATTGTGTTATTTGTTTTCTTGATATATAATTTTTTGAGTTCTTTGGGTTGTAACTCTCCATTGGATGTAGAATTGGTAAAAACAAAAACAAAAAGCAAAAAATGTTTACCATTTTGCCAGTGACCTTTGCCTTGCAGAAACTTCCCAGTTTCTGGAGGTCCCATTTATTAGATGCTAATTATATTCTGTTCAGAATATCTTTTTCTGTGTTTAAGGCCATTCCCCATTACTCTTCTACCAGGTTATGTGTATAGGGTATTATGATGTAGTCTTTGATCCATTTGGAGTTGAGTCATGTGCAGGGTGATAAGCATGAGTCTATTTGGATTATTCTACATGCAGCCATTCAGTTTGATCAGCATTATTTGTTGAAGATGCTGCCTTTTTTCTGTTGTGTGTTTCTGGCTTCATTATAAAAATATCAGATGTTCATAGGTGTAAGGATTTATGCCTTTTTCTTCAATTTAATTTCACTGATCAATGAGTCTTTTTTTATGCCAATACCATGTTGTTTTTGTTACTTTAATTTTGTAGTGCAACTAAAGATGCATTCTTTTATCTTTTTCTTAGACTTGGTTATTTGCTCTGTATATTTATGCTTTAGGGAATCATTTTTGCAATATGACTACCATTGCTATAGACATTACAACTATACACAAGGCAGAGCACAACTTCAGCAAATTTCCACTAGTATATTATTGATCAGATCTGTGACATCTTCCAATTTTAGATGCAAAGAAGTCTAGGAAAATCTCTACTAACCACCATATTGGTCTTGGCCAATAAGAAAGGAGTTGGAAATGGGTGTTAGTCTGTTAGCTAACACTGTCTATCAAAATGTCTATGTTGTAAAATAATAGTTTCCATACTTAATAAGCAATCCTAGAAAAAAAATAGCTTTAAAACTGTATTTTCCTTTGCTGTAAAATGAATACAGGCTCATTATAAAATTAAACAAATATAAACAAAAATCCTCAGAAAATCATGAAGAAGAAATCAAGCAAAATAATGTGGTATATATGACATTATATTTTTGCCCTGTAATGATTCAGCAACCACACATAAAGACGAAATTAAAAGCTACTACAATATACCCCAACAGTAGTACTGATAATCCCTATATGAATAACTGAAAGCCTCCCATGTTAATTCTATACAACATTCTCTAGATTTGTATCTGATTAAACTTGGTCCACATCACCATGTTAATTGATCATCAGGAGGGCATATACTCAATAAATATCAGTTATATGTAATGATAACATGCTGTGTCAGGCTTGGCCATGTAAGGGATAGAATGACATGGTTCCTACCCCTGGAACAGATCCAACAGGGTGTGGGCCTCCACAAATACCAATGAATGCTGTGGGTATAAATCTTGTTTGTATAATAATGTATATATTTTCACATTCCTTTTTTGGGAAATGTCCTCTCTGCCAAGGTTAATGACTTCATGATAATCAGAAACAGCACCAGTCCAGGAGGTGAGGGTGTGGCTAATGTCTCAGCAAAATGGTAAATGCCAAGACCTTCAGGACAGCCTTCAAGACTATGGGAAAGAATGCTGAAAACATGAATTCAATAATATATAATTTCTCAACTATTCAAAATATAAGGATGCAATATGAATTGTAAAAGGAGCTTCATAGAGCTAAAGGAACAGAACCAGCTGCACTGTGAGCCATCTTGCCAGAATGATATTAAGGTAAAATGTAAAGAGATTTAGGAATTGGTGATCATAAAGCTAAATTTTTTTGTTTATGCTTACAAATTTCTGAATTCAAGGTCAGCCTGGGACAGAAGAAGTTCAGGTCCAGGCCCAGGCATAGTAGAAATGGTAATTTTAGGGCCAGATCCCACCCCATTATCTTATTGTCTGTGTTTATACTTGCTATCTCTTTTTAAGAATCAAAGGACTGGGGTCATGGGATGCATATTCATGGGATAGTCAAAAAGGAAGCTGGGGTAATGACTGAATTGATATGTAAATAAAGGACCAGGATTTTGATCTGCAAGAGAGGAGCTATCCAGAGAGTTCTTTAGAATAGCAAGAGAAAGCTGTCCCAACATGAGAGAGACAATCTGGAAACACAGAGAGAGTATAGAGAAACCATTCTAAAAATGTTCTCAAGCAGAACATAAGCCATCAGCTTGTAACCCATGATTTGGACTTGTCTTCAAGTCACTCGTTTTGCCATTCTCAGATACCCATTCTCTCAGAACCCCTCTCCAAGCTGAGGGTGGTCCCTGGCAGATACAGCATACTGAAATGCTACACAGTAAAAGTAGTTGTTTCTGTGGGGGAATCAAAAATTTTCTTCTTAAAAATTGTCACTCTTGAATTGTATTTTAAAGTCAATTTATAATTTTTCATGTGAACCAGAGAGAGGGTTCAGTAATAGAAATGAATGTTTGAGGTTAAGAAAACAGCATGTAGCAGGTATAGAGGGAAAAGACTGAAGAACACATGCTTGAGATGTCAAGGACTGAGGGATTAGCATATAGTAAAACTCTAATGTTGGAGGCTTAGTATGAGAAGAAAGTGGGAAAGGAGACGAGGATCAGGGCATTCAAAGCCTTGCAGTATAAAGATGAGAAGAGTCTTTCATTACCACACTCTGCCCACAAGGAAGTCTGAAATGAAGCTAGGAGTGTCTCCTTCATAGAGATCACTGTGTTGGTACAATGTCTTGTAAAGCCACAGAAGAAATGCCTAAGGTTGAGGCATGAAAGGCTTGGCAAACAGGGAGCTGAAGAGAGGAAGAGAGCAGGGACAAAGGCAATAAATGCTAAAATTTGGTCACCTGGGTAGAACAGGGCATAAAGCTATTTCCAGTTCCTTATTAATGCTTTGTCTTCTTGTGTATTACATAATAGGATTATCCCAAAGAAAGATTCACATAGGCTTTGCTTCATATTCTCAGAGACTGAATCGATTCTAGCCGTAAGATTTGAAGAATATTAATTTTTCTTTTGTCAATTTTTCATCTATAGGAGGAAAGTAGAAATATTTCATATTTTATAAGTTTTGTAATAGGAGTAAATTCATGTGAGGCATATAGATTAGACCAGGAGACTTTTTGGAAATTGCTAAACAAACATTGCTTCATAAGTCACATGATCTTTATCTAAAGTATACACCCCATTTTTATGTCAGGAAAAATATTGCCACAGAGAACACACAATAAAGTGTGTGTGTGTGTGTCTGTGTGTCTGTGTGTGTCTGTGTGTTGCATTGGTCATAATTAGCCTGTATCCATACTTTGGGGATCCTTAGCTCAAAGCATTACATTATACAATCATATATATTGAATATCATATTTACTTTAATTTAAAAATATTATTATTATTTTGAATAGGGTCTCACCATGCAATTGAAGCTGGCCTGGAACTCACAATCATTCTGCCTCAGCCTCTAGATTTTGGGGATATATGGGGTAGAGACTATAACAATATTATGTTGCTCTTATAGTTCACAACCAATCATCATATTCTTCCAGATTCCTTTTGTTTGATAATTAGCAAAGAATACAATTTTAACCTTAATTCTGTCTCTGATTTTCTTTTTAATTATTTATTTGCTTTCGTGTGTGTGTGTGTGATTGTGTGAAGTTATGTGTTACCCCATCCATGAAAGATTCTGTGGAGCAGACAAAAGGCATTTAATCCTCTAGAACTGGAGTTAGAGAAGTCTGTGATCTGCCACGTGGTTGCTGGGAATTGAACCTGGGTCCTCTGGAAGAGCATCCAGTGCTCTTACCACTAAACCACTTTTCCAACCTCTCTCTCTTTCTGATTTTCTAAAGTCAAGGTCTTAGTAAAGACCTGACAACATATTAGAATTAGCCATAAAATTTACTTTTAATGATAGGTCTCAGTTAAATACACAGGCATGCATGAACTCATGCAGATGCAACCCTGAGGTAGGTACTGCAGACTCTTTCTGCTTCAAGTTTTTATAATCTCAAATTTTCACCATAAAAATTTGGGTTTGAACCCACTTTATAGGATACAGTGGTTTCCACAGATTGCACACAGGTGAGAGCCAATTTTTAACAAGACTGGTTCTTAACACCATCTTCACTGCCATCCTTGTTACTATTATTGAGAAAATTCCAATTTCTGAAAGTGAGTACCCAGGTGCCAGGAGTTGGTTCTCTCAGCATCTTGGCATCTTTCCCAGGGACCCATCTGCTTCTACTGTTCAGTCAAGGTCCAATGGTTTAGAACATAAGGCTGGAACTTCTTATCTTGGAGAGTTGCTGCTTGAAACTCCTTGAGAGCACACATTTGGTGTTAGTACTAAGTTGGCCCAAGAAGTATGTATAACAGTTCCCATACCTAAAGCCATGTTATAGGAAACATTCTGACCTTATAACCCAGCTTGTAAGCCCCCAGAGTCTTCTAAAATGTGGAGAAAAGACCTAATACATTAAAGACCTAGTTCATAGTTCCAGAAAATTTCCTAAATATACGATCCTTGCTTTTTAGCTTCTGTAATTCTGCTTTATGTTAACTGGTGTGAAAACTAGGATGTGGTTTTTACGCATAAAAAACAAAGGGCTATAAGGCTCAGAGCTACATAATTTGGGCAAGTTTCCCATATGGCCACTGTTGGGCAATTGGAAGCTGGGTAATGGTGGCACATGTCTTTACTTCCAGCATTTAGAAGACAGAGGCAGGCAGATATCTGAATTTGAAGTCAGCCTGGTTTACAGAGTGAGTTCCAGAACAGCCAGGGGTACACAGAGAAACCCTGTCTTTAAAAAAAAAGTATCTTGTGGTGGTCTCTGGGAGGATTACCTCACAACACTTGATATGTATGAAAGCCTGAGTCTTGTGGGAAATAATCTCATGATCTTAAAGGAGATGAACATTTCCAATTTTCATTGTTTATATGCCAAGAGCCCACAGATAATAGGATATACTAGAAAAATATTGATCTCTATATACAGTGCAGGATTAGCAAGATTATGTCTAATGAATTTTGAAAGACATGTTTCAATGAATCTAGAGTGACATTTCAGAATTTAAAGTGGTCTAAAAGTCTTCTGTCACAGAAGAGCTTTTTAAATTGCTATATACTTAACCAGTCCATCCCGTGTTGCAACTACTCAAGATCAAAGTGTCCTATATTTTAGAATGCAAATGGTCTGAAAATCGATGTTTCAACATTAAATCTGGGTACAAACACAGCCAGACCAAAAAAATCTCCATAAGATCTATAGGTTGATACAAAGTAAGTAAATGGTTTTCATGTAAAGTTATAAAACAAATAGCCTTCTAAGAGATAGAATAAAATTTAAAAACAATAACACTAAAACTAATGAATTGTGCAAAACAAACAGAAGGAAAGGAGCCCAAGATAAAGGACAAGAAATAGACTCACTTGTTTACATAATTAAAAAATGTATTAACTATTTTTCTCCGGGTTTTACATGTTGGGTTTTAAGGTCAGAATGGTATATATATATATATGGCTAAGTATCTGGCACAGATGTATGTGCAGGCCCTGTGTATACTGCTGCAGTCACTATGAGTTCATGTGAGCTGTGATCATGATAATTGAGGGTCTTTATTCCTTGTTGTCCACCATAACACATTTTGCCTTTCTTCTACAGTGTTCCCTGAGCCACAGAGTTCCCACTGAGAGGAGAGATTTGATAGAGACATCCCATTTAGGCAGAGTGTTCCAAGGTCTTTCAGTCTCAGCATAATGTCTGGCTATAGGTCTCTGCTGGAAAAACTTCTCTAATGATGGCTGCACAAAGTAAAGCACTTATCTATATGGATAGCAGAATTTCATTAGGGGTTATTTCATTGATTTTTCTTTGTAGTGGTGGCAGTAACTTTTTTTTTACTGTTTTAAGAACAGTAATACTTGGTTTTACCCTAAGCTTTACAATCTTAAGTTTTGTGGTCACTCAAGGGCATGGGATCTATTTCATGGAGTGGACCTATGTGAAAGATACTGGTTGGTTACCCCACAGTGTTTGAGCTACCATTGCCCTAGAAGATCTTCCAGACATGAGATCTTTATAGATAAAAGAGTATGTTGCTAGATTGGTATTTATATTACTCTTTTAGTAACAACAACAGCAACAATACTTTTCCTGTCCCAAAGATGCAAGAACATAGGGGTAAAGAATCTAGGTAGATGAGAGCTCAACTTCTCCACGTTCAAGGCGTTGTATAGGTGTTGTTTTCAACAATGGAGCCATGCTTTCAGTCAGTGGAGAGCAAACTATTGTCTTGACAACATCATGGGTTATTTGGGGGATCCCATTGGACACTGTGGACAAGAATTCAATTACATATTATCCAATCACTGTACTGAAAGCTACTCTATTAAGTTTGCATACTCCCCCTCAAAGGGAACTTAATTTTAGCTGTCTCTCCCTGAATTCCCTCTTTACTTTCCCCGTTCTTCCCCTTCGCCTCTTGATACCACCTTTCAGGCCAGGCAATATATTCATTATTATTTATTCTATTCCCTTTCATTAGGGAGATCTATCTGGCTGCACTAGTCCCTTATTCTATACCTAAACTCTGTGGTTCTATAACTGTAGCTTACTTATCATTGATTTAGGAGCTCATAGCTAAATATTTTATATATATATATATATATATATATATATATATATATATATATATATATATATATATATATATATAACATATGTATGTTTGGATTACCTCACTCAGTATGATTTTTTTCTAGTTACACAATTTAACTGCAAATTTCATGATCATATTATTTTTTACAGTTAACTACATTTATTTGAATCTTTTGCATATACATTACAGAGGAATCCAATTCTAGCATGTTACTTTTTAAAACTTTTTTTTTGATATGTTATTTACATTTCCTATGTTTCCCCCTTTTCAGGTCTCTACTGTGGAAACCCCAGCTCCCCAGCTCCCTCCCCTGCCTCTATGAGGGTGTTGCCCCACCCACCCACCCGCCCACCCATTCCCCTATTCCCACCTTGACATTCCTCTTTACAGGGGCCTCTAACACCCTCAGACCCAAGGGCCTCTCCTCCCCCTGATGGCCAACAAGGCCCTCCTCTGCCACATATGTGGTCAGAGCCATGGGTCCCTCAATGTGTATACTTTGGTTGGTGGCCCGGCCTCCATGAGCACCTGAGGGGTCAGGCCGGTTGACACTGTTGCTCCCTCCATGAGATTGCAAACTCCTTCAGCTCCTTCAGTCCCTTCTCTAACTCCTCCATCTGGGACCTTACTCTTAGTCCAACGGTTAATGTAAAGTGAACCTTGGGTATTTCAAGCTTTTTGGCTAATATCTACTTATCAGTGAGTATACACCATGTTCGTTCTTTTGTGACTGAATTACCTCACTCAGATGATATTGTCAAGCTCCAACCATTTGCCTGCAAATCTCATGAAGTCATTGTTTTTAATAGCTGAGTAGTACTCCTTTGTGTAAATGTACCACATTTTCTGAATCCATTCCTCTGCTGAGAGACATCTGGATTGTTTCCAGCTTCTGGCTATTATAAATATGGCTGCTATGAACATACTGGAGTGTCTTTATTACATGTTGGAGCATCTTACGGGTATATGCCCAGGAGTGGTATAGCTGGGTCCTCAGGTAGTATTATGTCCATTTTTCTGAGGGTCCGCCATACTGATTTCCAGAGTGGTTGTACCAGCTTGCAATCCCACCAACAATGGAGGAGTGTTCCTCTTTCTCCACATCCTCGCCAGCATCTGCTGTCACCTGAGTTTTTGATCTTAGCCATTCTGACTGGTGTGAGGTGGAACCTCAGACTTGTTTTGATTTGCATTTC
>CM052718.1:38888120-38900901 GCA_028551405.1 Uromys caudimaculatus | reverse complement strand
GGGGGAGGGGACACGGGGTTTCTAAAGAAAAGGGGAATCATCGGAAATGTAAATAAAATATCAAAAAAAATAAATAAATAAAATAAATAAATAAATAAAAGAAAAAAAAAAAACTTTGGTAGTTTGTACTGAGAAAATTACCCCTTTCATTTAGATTTTCTAATTTGATGAAATACAAGTTTTTAAAGAATATCCTTATGATTCTGTGTACTTTCCTGGTGCCTGTTTATATGTCTCCCTTTTCAGCTGTAATTTTGTTAATTTGGATAGTTTATTTTGTTTTTTTAGTTAATTTGCATAAGGGTTTGTCTTATTAATTTTTTCAAAGAATGCACTCTTTGTTTCATTATTTGTATGTTTGTTTGTTTGTATTTTGTTGGCTTTAACTTGTGTTTGATTATTTCTTGTCCTCTACTCCTTTTGTGCGTGATTTCTTTTTTTCCTAGATCTTTCAAGTGTCCTGTAAGTCACCAGTATGAAATCTCTCCAAATTTTTTTATGTAAACCTCTACTGCTGTGAACTTACCTCTTAAAGCCACCTTTATTGTGTCCCATAAATTTGGGTATATTGTGTTTTTATTTTCTTTCAGTTGTAGAAAGATGGAGTGGAAGTTTCTGGTTTCTTTGGACTCTTAGTTGTGTCTTGTGATATTTTTATGGAAACTCTCTTATGAGAGAATGTATTTGAAAGGATGTTTTGCTGAAGCAGACATATAAGAGTATGTTTTGCTGAGAGCAGATACATGGTGTTTTTCTGGAATCTGCCTGGAACAAGGGCGTGTGATATTTTGCTAGAAGAGATGGTTGAGAGGACACATGATGTTTGGCAGGGGTATAAGTATAACCCAACAGACAGTGGACAACGCTGTGGCATTTGTTCACTTGCCACTCTTTGCTGGTCTTCATTGAGCTTTGATGATGTGACCATTGTTGATGATACTGTGGCATGGATTCAACTTGCCTTCTTTGATTATCATTTGTTGTGATTTTGTAGAGAGCAATGCACCAAAGAACTTTTTGTGATATTCCAGTGGCTTCTTGCTTCTTGTCACTTTAGCGGGCTCAGGCGATTGGCAGAGCCTCACAGTTTCTTTTGGATCGAACTGCTGTTATTGATTCATGAATGGTGTTTGCAAGTGGATCAAGGTACTGCTGCTGATTTGTGTGAACTGAACTGCTGGTATCCTTACAATGAAGACTGGAATCACTACCAAAGCACCATTTCTAAACAGACCCACATACCCCTTTGCCCTGTTGACCTTTTCTTTCCACTATCTCTGGTGAGTGGTGGGCTAGAAGGGAGGTTAAAGTATTTAAGAACCCTTATTGAAGTAGGTTTTGAAAGATCTAAACCTACAGAAAGTCTTTAATGTCTTGTTAATTTCTGTCTTGTTCCAGTTTTCATTTTGTAGTGAGCTGTTCAGTTTCCATGACTTCATGAACTTTCGGTTGTTTTTTGTTGATTATCTAGCTTTAATCCACAGTGGTCAGATAAGATGCAGTGTAATACTTCAGTTTTCTTGTATGTGTTGTGACTTGCTTTGTGTCTCAGTATGTGGTCAGTTTTGAAGAACGTTTCATGAGGTGCTGAGAATGTACATTCTTCTGAGTTTTCTGAATAAATATGTTACATCTATTTGGTTTATAACTCCTGTTAGCTCCTTCATTTCTCTATTTATTTTTTGTCAGGATGACCTGTTTATTGGTGAGAGTAGGCTATTGAAGTTTTCCACTATCAGTTTTTAAGGGTCAGTATGTGATTTAAGTTGTAGTAGTGTTTCCTTTATGAAGGTGCAGGTCCTTGTGTTTGGTGCATAGTTCTTAAGAATTTCAATGTCATCTTGGTGGATTTTTCCTCTGTGCTGAGTATGTAGTATTTCCCCCTTAACTCTTCTGATTAGTTTTCAGTTGTAGTATATTTTGTCAGATAAATTTTCACTTCCAAATTTCCCTAAAATTGGGTTTTCATTATTGCTTCTATTTCCTCTTTCAGGTCTTGAGTGGTTTTATTTATTTTCTTTCACTCTTTGTGTTTTTATAGATTTTTGATTTATTCATTTCTTATTTAAGGAGCTCGTTCTTATCCCTTCTCTGTTATTCTTTAATAGTGAGTTATTGACAATTTCTTTAAATAGCTTTCCTAAGTGTGAGACTGGAGTAGCAATGCCCTCATGTTAGGGTCTTTGTAAAAACAGTGAGTTTTTTAAATGTCTGTTATGTAGGAAACTTTCAAATACTATTATGTTCTTTTCTTCATTCTTTTATACCATGTCAGTAGTATTACTACAATAATTCCAAGAATTTATAACTCAGCAAGCACAAAATTCAGTGTTGAACATAACTGGGAAATATTTTAACAAAATGGTTTTTAAAATGCCTCAAAGTGAGAACAAAAGTAAAATAATGTTGGTCCTAGAAGAGGCTAAGGAACCCAACCTAAGGATTAATATCATCTAAAATTCCACTTCCTAAAAAAACCTTTTGGCTTCTACATTAGAACATTTTGAGATAATCATTTTAAAACGTACAATTTACCATTCCCAGGGTGATCAATGTGTTGCCAGTCTCTCCCTAAAAAATTCCCTCCTGCAGATCATTGTTCAAAACCAGAATTGATATTCTACTTCCCTCTCCTAAAAGAGCCACCCATATACCTTTATCACAAAGTTTGAATTTCATACCAGAACATCCAAAGGTGTTTTTTTTTTGTTGTTGTTGTTGTTTTGTTTTTATCAAACTCCAAAGCATCATACTTTTGATCCAACCTCATGGCCCTCTACATGCATCACCTCCCAATGCACATTTTAAGGTCTCTGCTCCTCATACTGATTCCTTCTAACACTTGCTATCTCATTGGTCAGGTAAAACCCAATTCATCATTCAGACCTTGGACCCAATATTTGTCCTGTATTCTTTGGTAAAAGAGTATCTCTCACCTTTCTGCACCCAGAGAACTTTGGTATAATTTCTAATGTGTCATATGTTTGACAACCAAGCTAGACTGTGGGCTCAAGCCAAATTACAGACTGTAGCACAGAGAAAAGACACCATTTGACTGAATGCATATGACTAGTACAAGGAAGAATTCATTAAACTTGACTTCTAAAGCAAAGTGAGTATGAGTTTAAATTTGTAGAGTGGAGATTGTACCTACTCTAATAAAAAATCGAGCATGTTTTGTGTTGGTCAATTCCTTCTGTGTATTGGTTCTTCATGGAGTGTGATTGGGAACACCAGATTTTTCATTTTTCAAGAGATGAAAACTGAAAATAGCATCTTGGCTAGGGTTAGGACTTTGTGTCCACATCTCCTTTCCTCTGCTGGGATTTTGTCCATGTGGGAACTTGCGTAAGAGGGTGGGAAGGACCTGAGAGCAGTTGGGAAAGGAGGAAGAATATGATCAAAATATATTTTATGAAAAAGTTTAAATCAAAATTTGATTTGAAAAGAACATATGTCACATCCAGTGTTATGGGAGAAGAAATAAACAAAACTACTTGGAAATGGTGCACACAGACAAGGCACAATTCATAGAAATGGGATGGCAGCTAATGAAACAAAATAAGAATAGCTGATCTTCTATCTTTTCTCCGTACAGACACTTTATACTTAGAAAATGGTCTCTCCAGGGCTGAATTTAACACTATTTATTTTTGTTAAGTGGACATTAATATCAAACTGTCCTATAATTTCATATTTTATACCCATAGATTATTGTAGCTTGAGACTTAATCAGAGAAGCTTCTTTTTGAAGTGGGCATTAGATAACACAGAAATTCATAGCTGGTGAAAGTACAGAGAACACATGAGAGTGGAGTGCACAGCCATACCAGGACATCTGTATCAACCCCACTTCCAGACTCTGGCATTATTAAGCAAGAAGGGATAGAAAGCTTCTAAGAGTCAGACATTGGGGAGGACCTGAAAGAAACTGTAATCTGCACAGAATAGAATCATTGCATTCACGAACTCACAGAAGAGGTAATTGCCTGTACCAGATTTCCACAAGCTCAGGCCAGTCCAGCATTCTTACATGGAATGGGAAGGGATTCATGAACCTTTGTTCCAACTAAGGAATTACTGACTGCTGATGACTTCTAAGGGAGTAAAAATCAGTTTAAGGCTGTGGCCCCTGGTAGGCCAACCATGCTCCAGTACCTGGCCTCTTATCCGTGAGTGTATGGGTGCTACAAAATAGACTGGAGAGGCAATTGAAAGGGAAAAAAGACCTGAAGTTGGGGCAAGATAAAGATGTGAGAGTATAGTTATGGGCAAAGTTGGGGTGAATTTATACAAATTTTGTTTTCCAAAGGAAATGAAAAGGAGACTTTTCTCTAGCCCAGTTTTGCGGCTCACACACACCTGAGCATTTGGCTTTTTACTATTAGTAACTATCCCTTGATTCCCTACTAAATTATAAGCTTCCTAAAAACTTACAATATACTCCTGAAATCACATGCTCACCTTCATCCCTTGTATCCACACTGGTGAATTTTTGCTGAATGAAATAAAATATCTTGAATCCTTCACCTACAGCTGGAGCAATACTAAGTTTAATAGAGGTTCTACATCCCTGAAGGGAAAAGATTACATGGAAGTCACAAACATGAAGTCGTACATCTCAAGGAGTGATTAGCACCATGAAGAAAAATTAGGTCCTGTAAGGTTCATAAAGTGATGGAGTAGCAATTGGATGGGATTTTCCTCTGAGTGTTCATGACAGGCATGTGGCGCAGATGTCCCACAGGTTGAGAGATGACATTTGTAATATAAGATGATGGTTCACTAGAATATCCCTATACTTCCCCACCACCCAATAAACCTGTTCACAAGTTCATTTAACATATCCCTTGAAAGAACTTTCATCGGGCAATGATGGCACACGCCTTTAATCCCAGCGCTTGGGAGGCAGAGGCAGGCAGATTTCTGAGTTCGAGGCCAGCCTGGTCTACAGAGTGAGTTCCAGGACAGCCAGGGCTACACAGAGAAACCCTGTCTTGAAAAAAAAAAAAAAAAAAAAAAAAAGAAAGAGCTTTCATCCGTGCAACATATTTTTATCTCAGGTCCTTCACATCCATTACTAATAATTTCATTACTCTCTCAACATTTTCTTTCAATATTTATTCATTTTCCACTAATATCCAAAATGAGTTTTTGTCAATCTTAGGGTTTTTTTCCCTTAGGCACATCAAAAAATGAATTTTCATGTTTTTGTTTAGTTGTACCTGTCCCAGCTAACTCTATAAAGCTTTGCAATTATTGCTCATCTGTTGCTTTGATGGACATTGGAAATCATCAGTATAGCGAGGAAAATTATGTCCAGACTCTAGGACATGGCACTCATGGTACTTGAGTACTCTCTTACCCTTTCAAATCAAGAATCATGTATCAAAAGCTTCCAAGGGTTCAAACATCATTCTGCCTTTCTGGGATATGTCAGTGAACAAAACACTCAAGTATCTCTTCTCTTGTGGGGCTTATATTCTTGTAGATGGAGAAAAACAAACACAAGATGATATAGCGAAGCCCTGTGGAAGACACTGCTGGACAGGAATTGCTGGTCCTGAGAAGCACCTTACACTCTATAGGAGAATCTAATGAGAGATACTAGATGAATTCAGTAAACCTACAGTGGCTATAGTAGAAGGTGGTTCTCATCCTGGGGGTTGTGACCCTTTTAGGGGTTGAATATCAAATATTTACATTATGATTCGTGACTAGAAAAATTACATTTATGAAGTAGCAATGAAATAATTTTATGGATGGAGAGTTATCACAACTCAAGGAACTTCATTAAAGGGTCACAGCATTAGGAAGGTTGAGAACACTGTCCTAGAAGACACACAGAATGAGGAAAGACATGCAATAGAAACCAAATTTTAGAGATCAGCATAAAGTCATAGACTTTTATTTGCAGTGACTTTTACTCACCTTAAAATACAGTGCAGTTTGAAAAGCTTCCCTCTTTCAGTATGTGCTTGAAACTTCCATGTTCAAATAATCAGGGTTCATGGTCTCCATCCTTGAAGGTTTCTATTGCTTTGGACTTGATGGTATATCCTTTACATATATTTACTAACCTGTTTTGTCCAGATCTTTAACATTATAATATTTATTTGTTTGTGGTTATTTGAGGCTAGAGTCTCATGTATGCCAGCCCCATGGCAGTTTTAAAATGAAGAAAATGAACCCCACAGGTGCAAAGAAATAGTCTTGATGTCTATATGAGTCAGAGGATTGGCAGTCATTTCCGGGAGCATTTTATTGGACCAAACTCCACACACCCTACCTATGACCTCTCTAACTCCAGTCCATTCTCCTCTTACTGAAATCGCTTCACCAGCCATCTTAGTGATAGACTCTGTTCCATGCTTTGGTGTCAAGGGGAGAGTACAATTTCCTGGTTTCAAGGGTCCCTGACCATGCTTGGTAGCAGGACACTGAATGGACGAGACTGTGTGTTTTTCTATCTCTACATCTCTACTTTGAATAACAGCCACATTTATTCTCTTTAATTCAGTGTCACTATAGACACATTATGTATTAGTTACTTCCCATAAGGAAAAAAATCAATGCTCTGTCCCCCTTTCTTGTAACTTAATATCAACTTATACTTTGGGATCTCAAAATATATTTTCTTCCATGAAGCATGTTCTTGAGTCTCAATAGGTGCTGAATGCATGGACATATGTATGAGTGCAAGCCCAACACTAATACACTTTCTTTTTTTTTCATGCTTTTCACTATTCTCATGCAACAGGTATTTTATGTAAATTTATTTTGTACATAAACTAAGCAAAAGGGTAGACATGCTAACCAGCCATAGAGGTGTGCAACAGTCACTTACTGGTTACTCCCTATGATTGTAGAGATGCTAACTGCAATCTCAACATATTTTTTGCACATTTGTTCATTAAAATAAAGTTCACATTATGTTCTGGGGAGACACCAACACAGTACATGCCTCCATTCTGCACTTAGGGACTTTGACTCACTAAACCCCTTTAAGACTCCTGTGGGATGGCTGTTGATGCATGACTGGGATAATTAAGGGCATATCAATGCTTTGGCCCCTCACAATGGCTTCATTCATAATTTGCTCAGACATGGTTTTGATGGTGTGGATGTTAATGATGTGTCATCTCAATGACTCCCTGGGTTAATTAAGTGCTTACCAATGCTTTGGTATCTCCCAATGCTGTTATTCATAATTTGTTCAGACAAGATCTTCAGACTATGCTTCAATCGTGTAATCATTTTGCTTGATCATTTTCCATGATTGTTTTATCATAGATTCTTGTTTTCCTTTTTACACACACACACACACACACACACACACACACACACACACACACACAGGAAATTTAAGAAGAATACTGGCAAACAATAAATGAGTATATAAGAAAGCAATGGCATTTAGCTGAGGACAAGTAGCATCCTTTTATGCCAATGTCTGATACAGTGTTCATCTCTGATTAGATGTCAAAAGGACAAGGTAAACAAGAAAAAATGCATTAGTAATTATTTTATCTACATTCTGTGACTAGGATATAGAAACCACTGAAAACTTAAAATCTCTGTCCTTTAACCAAACTCTGCTATGTATCACAGTTACTTCTATGCCACATATTTCTAACCTTCCTGTCTGGTGATCTTCCTAGACCAGGTGTTCCTGCCATGATCCTTTCTCTTCACACTATATTTTGGCTTTATATCCAAATTTCAGGAAAAAAAATATATCAAGTACCAGGTAACTTTGAGAACAGGAAAGGCTAGATTGATAATGAAGCTGGGTTGGACTCCTTTGCCCCTGCGTGGGTTGTGAGCTCGACCCCAGTGCACTGGCCCTCAATAAACCTCGTGTGATTGCAGCAAGGACGGTCTTTCGTGAGTTCTTGGGAGGTTGCGCCGTCCCGAGACTTGAGTGAGGGTCTCCCCAGCTCAGGGGTCTTTCATTTGGGGGCTCGTCCCGGGATTTGCGACCACCCTTGTCTCCAAAAACCTACTTGGAGGTGAGATTCTGTTTGTGTTCTTGTTCGTCTGTGCCGGCTGAAGTCTGAATCTGTATTTTCAGTATGCACGCACAGTCTGATTTGCAGTCACTCTCGGCCCTGTGAGGGGCCGATGATCTCCCAGTCTCAGGTAGAGGCTGGGGGTGTGATCAGCCGACGGGCTAGTGGGATCACCAACTGTTGCCCTGGGAGACGTCCCAGGAGGTCTGGAGGGACCCCAGGGACGCCTGGTCGGGGTGCTGGAGAGGACGCGGTCCTCCCCGGCCGTCTGGTTTTCTGAATTGGTTTTGCTTGTCTCGGTGGAAGCCGGCCCTTGTCAGTCTTTGTCTGTGTATTTTCAGTATCTGTTTTGTCTTGTTTGTGACTTTGACGATGGGACAGACGATAACGACTCCTCTAGGTTTGACTTTAGAACGTTGGACTAAAATTAAGGTTAGGGCACACAGTTTGTCAGTTGAAGTAAAGAAAGGGCCATGGCAGACTTTTTGTTCTTCGGAGTGGCCAACTTTTGATGTTGGCTGGCCCCCGGAGGGCACCCTTAACCTCTCTATTATTTTGGCAGTGAAAGCCATCGTTCTTCAAAAGGGAACAGGGTCCCATCCTGACCAGGCACCTTACATCCTTGTCTGGGAGGATCTTGCACAAGACCCCCCTCCATGGCTTAAGCCTTGGGCGCAGAAACAAAAGCCAGGCTCCCGAGTCCTGGCCCTCAGAGAATTGGAACTCAAACTGAAAGCAAAAACTCCAAAGCCTGAGACTCAGCCCGAGAGTCAGCCTTCAGCTCCTCTTAAGGTCTATCCTGAGATTGAGGAGCCATCCGAATGGCCAACTCCTCTCCCACCCCCTTACCCTCTACCTCAGGTGCCGGATCACAGAGCCAGCAGTGGTGCTGAGGGCGGACCGGCCGCCGGAACCCGAAGTCGGCGTGCCCAGAGTACTGCTCAGGGCCCTGGAGGGCCGGACTCCACCATAGCATTGCCGCTTCGTGCCTACGGGCCCCCGGTTGACCCCCCTCAACTCCAACCCCTCCAATACTGGCCATTCTCCTCTGCTGACCTTTACAATTGGAAGACTAACCACCCTTCTTTTTCAGAAAACCCTGCCAGCTTAACAGGACTGGTGGAGTCCCTAATGTTTTCGCACCAGCCTACTTGGGATGACTGCCAGCAACTCCTGCAGGTTCTCTTTACTACTGAGGAGAAAGAGAGGATTCTCTTGGAAGCTTGTAAAAATGTTCCAGGGCTGGATGGGACTCCTACCAACCTTCCGAATTTGATAGATGCCGGATTTTCCCTGAACCGCCCTGATTGGGACTTCAACATGGCAGAAGGTAGGGAGCAGCTGACAGTCTATCGCCGGGCTCTTGTGGCAGGTCTCAAAGGGGCGGCCAGATGCCCTATCAATTTGGCTAAGGTAAGAGAGGTCCTTCAAGGACCAGCTGAACCCCCGTCTGTGTTTCTAGAACGTTTGATGGAGGCCTATAGGCGTTATACCCCTTTTGACCCAACCTCTGAGGGTCAGCAGGCGGCAGTAGCTATGGCCTTTATAGGGCAATCAGCATCAGATATTGAGAGAAAGCTACAACGTTTAGAAGGACTGCAGACCCTGTCTCTGCAGGATTTAGTCAAGGAGGCAGAGAAAGTGTTTCATAAAAGGGAGACAGAAGAAGAAAGGAAAGAGAGGGAGAAGAGGGAAGCAGAGGAAAGAGAGAACTGGAGGGATCGTAGACAGAAAAGGAATCTGACTAGAATTTTGGCCGCAGTGGTAGGAGAGAGAGAAAAGACAGGACTTAGACAGACAAGGGACCTGGTCAACAGAAGACCACGAATGAGAGAAGGAGGGCAGAGGCCCCTACTAGAGAGAGACCAATGTGCCTACTGTAGAGAGAAAGGACATTGGGCGAACGAATGTCCAAGGAGGAAGACTAAGGCCTCCAAGGTCCTAACTCTAGAAGAAGATGATTAGAGGGGATGGGCCTCAGACCCCCTCCCCGAGCCTAGGGTAACCCTAATTGTGGAGGGGACCCCTATGAGCTTTCTGGTAGATACTGGAGCTGAATTTTCAGTCTTGAAGCAGCCCTTAGGGAAGCTAAAAAACAAAGACTGTGGTCGTTGGAGCCACTGGACAGAAACAATACTAATGGACCACTTCCAGACAAATAGACCTAGGAAAGGGGCAGGTGACCCACTCTTTCTTGGTCATCCCCGAGTGCCCTATGCCCTTGTTCGGAAGGGACCTGCTGACAAAATTAAAGGTCCAGATCAGATTCTCCCAAGAGGGACCAGAAGTGACATGGCAAAACCCCACTTCCATGATATTGACTCTGAAGCTAGACGAAGAATATCGGCTGCATGAGCCTCCTGGTAAGGCAAAGATTTAAGAGGATGGCTGACGACGTTTCCCAAGGCATGGGCAGAGACTGGGGGTATGGGGATGGCAGTACGAGTTCCCCCAGTAGTTGTGGGGTTAAAGACAAATGCCACCCCTATTGGGGTTCGCCAATACCCCATGAGTAAGGAGGCCAGAGAGGGAATTAGACCTCATATCCAGAGGCTTCTACAGCAAGACATTTTGATCCCCTGTCAGTCACCCTGGAATACACCTTTGTTACCAGTCAAGAAACCTGGCACTAGTGACTACCGGCCAGTGCAGGATTTGAGGGAAGTCAATAAAAGAGTACAGGACATACACCCAACAGTTCCTAACCCTTACAATCTCCTCAGCTCCCATCCCCCCGACCGAAAATGGTATACCATTTTGGACTTAAAAGATGCCTTTTTCTGCCTCAAGTTACATCATTCAAGTCAGCCCATTTTTGCCTTCGAATGGAGAGATCCAGACACAGGACAGGCAGGGCAGCTGACCTGGACCAGGCTACCTCAGGGGTTCAAAAATTCACCCACCCTCTTTGATGAGGCCCTCCACTGAGACCTGGCCACCTTCCAAGCTAAGAACCCCCAAATTACACTGCTTCAATATATTGATGATTTGCTTCTAGCTGCCACCACTGAGCTCAAATGCCAGCGTGGAACCGAAAAACTTCTGACTGAACTGGGTGAGTTGGGATACAGGGCGTCGGCAAAGAAAGCTCAATTGTGCCAGACGGAGGTCACCTATCTGGGATATGTTCTCAGAGATGGGAAACGATGGCTCACGGAAGCCAGGAAGAAGACTGTGACCCAGATCCCCACCCCAACTACACCCAGACAGGTAAGGGAATTCTTAGGCACTGCTGGTTTCTGTAGACTGTGGATACCAGGGCTTGCAACCCTAGCTGCCCCATTGTACCCCCTGACTAAAGAGGGGGGAGCGTTCATGTGGACTCCAGACCATCAGAAGGCCTTTGAAACAATCAAAAAGGCCCTTTTGACTGCGGCTGCCCTAGCCCTGCCTGACTTGACCAAACCTTTCACCCTATATGTGGATGAAAGGGCTGGGGTTGCGAGAGGAGTCCTGACCCAGGCTCTGGGACCTTGGAAGAGACCCGTGGCTTATCTGTCAAAAAAACTAGACTCGGTCACGAGCGGGTGGCCTACCTGTCTAAAAGCCATCGCTGCAGTAGCTCTACTCCTCAAAGATGCTGACAAGCTCACTCTGGGGCAACAGACAACTGTGATAGCGCCCCACGCTCTTGAAAGCATCATCAGACAGCCCCCCGACTGCTGGATGACCAACGCCCGGATGACACATTACCAGAGCCTCCTGTTGACTGAGCGAGTGACCTTTGTCCCCCCTGCTGTCCTCAACCCCGCTACCTTGCTGCCAGAGGCTGATGAATCCCAGCCTACTCATCGCTGTGCTGACATCCTGGCAGAAGAAACTGGCACACGAAATGACCTCAAGGATCAGCCCTGGCCTGGAAGCCGCAACTGGTATACAGATGGCAGCAGCTTCGTGGTTGAAGGTAAGCGGAAGGCAGGGGCAGCAGTGGTGAATGGAAAACAAGTGATCTGGGCCAGCAACCTTCCCGAAGGAACCTCAGCCCAGAAAGCTGAACTTATGGCTCTGGTACAAGCTCTACGGATGGCAAAGGGGAAGTCTGTCAATATCTATACTGATAGCAGGTATGCTTTTGCAACTGCCCATGTACATGGAGCCATCTATAGACAGAGAGGGCTGCTGACATCTGCAGGAAAAGACATCAAAAACAAAGAAGAAATTTTGAGCCTCCTTGAGGCCATACACTTACCAAGGAAGGTAGCCATTATACATTGTTCAGGACACCAGAAAGGTCAGGACGCCATGGCTCAGGGAAATCAGATGGCAGACTTGACCACTAAGCAAGCAGCACAAGGAGCCATGATTCTAGCTGTCCAAAAATTGAAGGATTATTATGATGTTAGAGGGACCAGCTTTAGATATACTCCTGAAGATTATCAAGTTATGGACAAACTAGGCATAGTTCAGGGATACACCCCCTATGGGATGGCTGAAACTGAAGAAGACAAGCAGGTTCTCCCTTAGGAGGAAGGGCGTAAGTATGTTGCCAACCTTCATTGCCTAACCCATCTAGGAACAAAGAAACTTATAGACATTGTGAGATCCTCTGATTACCATGTTATTGGACTTCCAGATTTGGCACAAGACGTGGTCAGGAGGTGTGAGGCATGTACCCTGACCAATGCAGGACATTCCATCAATAGTCATGGCAAGAGACTTAGGGGCGACCACCCCGGAGCATATTGGGAAGTGGACTTTACAGAAATTAAGCCAGCCAAATATGGCAACAAGTATTTGCTAGTCTTTATAAATACTTTTTCAGGATGGGT
>CM052718.1:38820647-38888020 GCA_028551405.1 Uromys caudimaculatus | reverse complement strand
AAATCTTTCCAAGGTTTGGAATTCCCAAGGTAATCAGGTCTGATAATGGACCAGCCTTCATTGCCCAGGTAAGTCAAGGATTGGCCACACAACTGGGGATTAATTGGAAATTGCATTGTGCTTATAGACCCCAGAGCTCAGGTCAGGTAGAGAGGATAAACAGAACTCTAAAAGAGACCTTGACAAAATTAGCCTTAGAGACCGGCAGGAAAGACTGGACAGCCCTCCTTCCCTTTGCCCTGTTCAGAGTTCGGAACACTCCTGGAAGGTTTAAACTCACTCCTTATGAAATCTTATGTGGGGGACCACCACCACTTACTGAGGCAGGTAGAGTTTTTGACCCTGATGCTTCTCTCTCAACCCCTGTTTGCCTGATTGAAGGCCCTTGAGTTGGTCAGACGTCAAGCCTGGGAACAGATAAAGGGAGCCTATGAGACTGGGAGTACCAAAGTGCCCCATCAGTTCCAGATCAGAGACGCTGTCCTGGTCCGGCGCCATCGAGTGGGCAATCTCGAGCCTCGCTGGAAGGGACCATACTTAGTGCTCTTAACCACTCCCATGGCGGTTAAGGTTGAGGGCATCCCAGCCTGGATCCATGCTTCCCACGTCAAGAGGGCCCCAGAGCCGGTCCAAGATGAATGGAAATTGGAAAAGACTGCCAATCCTCTTAAGCTACGTCTGTGCCGTGTACATGATTCAGGTACCGGGTAAAAATCCTCATGCCCCCCAGAAATTAACCTGGCAAGTGTCATCAACCACAGGGGAAATGATATGGTCAATAAGCCACACAGCATCACCCTGGACTTGGTGGCCTACTCTTTATCCAGACCTTTGCAAATTAACTGTGGGTGCCTCAGGCAACTGGGACTTAGAAGAATATTTTGATCAACAGTGGAGGGCACCCTCCTTGCCTTCCCCTCCCAGGAGATCTGGCCTTGAACCATGGAGAGGCTGTGGTACGCCAGACAGAAGAGCCATGCTGAGCGTTCTTACCTTCTATGTTTGCCCTGGCTTCCATAGAGACCGCGCCTTAAGCTCACGGTGTGGAGGCAGAGAGGGCTACTACTGCCATAGCTGGGGCTGTGAAACCACAGGTGACACCTACTGGAATCCTTCTTCTTCCTGGGACTATATTAAGGTTACTGCTAACTATACGCACCCTGGTCTTGGTAAAGTAAGTTATGACTGGAGCAGCGTGCCAGAATGTTCAGGCTGGTGCCACCCATTGCATATCCAGTTCACAGATCCAGGAAAAAAATCCAAGCTATGGACTAGGGGTGTTTCATGGGGTTTGAGGCTTTATAAGGAAGGTTATGATGATGGCATTATCTTCACCATAAGACTAAAGATAGAAAGCCCCCTGTCACTGTCGGTCGGACCTAACAGAGTGCTGGCTGAGCAGGGCCTCCCAGCCCCACTATCCCCAAAACCTATATTTGATTCCACCACCATCAGCCTAGCCATGAGATCTCCAATTATCCCCACTAGAGCCCCTAATGAGACATCTTACCAGCCCCCAGTAGCGACAGTACAAAGTATGTTCAATCTTATACAGGGAGCCTTCCAGGCCCTTAACACCACCAACCCCGAGGCCACCTCGTCCTATTGGCTCTGTCTGTCTTCCGGACCCCCTTATTATGAGGGCATGGCTGTAGCAGGGTCTTTTAATATCACAGACCATTCTGAAGGGCAGTGCCCTTGGGTATCTCAAAATAAACTCACCCTGACTGAAGTTTTGGGAAAAGGACTCTGTATAGGCAGGGTGCCCACGACCCATCAGCACCTTTGTAGTTCCTCTATGGCCCTCAACCAGACAGAGTCAAACAAATATCTGGTGCTGAGATATAACAGATGGTGGACATGCAAAACTGGGTTAACCCCTTGTGTCACTACTTCAGTTTTCAACCAGTCTAAAGATTTCTGTATTATGATTCAGCTTGTTCCCCAAGTCTATTACCATCCTGAAGGAGTGGTCGTTGATGAATATGACTCTCAACCCACTCGGTTTAAAAGGGAACCTGTATCTCTAACCCTAGCGGTCATGCTGGGGCTGGGGGTAACGGCCGGAGTAGGAACAGGGACTGCAGCCCTGGTCACTGGACCACTACAGTTAGAGAAAGGATTGAGCGAACTTCAGGCTGCCATAAACAAGGACCTTCAAGCTTTAGAAAAGTCTGTCAGCAACTTAGAAGAATTCTTGACCTCCCTGTCAGAAGTAGTTCTACAAAACAGGAGAGGGTTAGATTTGCTATTCCTAAAAGAAGGAGGATTATGTATGTGCAGCCTTAAAAGAAGAATGTTGCTTTTATGTTGATCACTCAGGAGCCATTAGGGACTCCATGAGCAAGCTTAGAGAAAGGCTACAAAGACACAAAAAAGAACGGGAGGCTGGACAGGGGTGGTTCGAAGAATGGTTCAGCAAGTTGCCTTAGATGACGACTCTGTTTTCTGCCTTAGCAGGACCCCTGCTGATTTTATTCCTTTTGCTCACTATTGGACCCTGTTTAGTAAATAGATTAATAGCTTTTGTCAGGGAACGAGTAAGTGCTGTACAGATTCTAATGTTAAGACAGCAATAACAGGCTCTGGGGGAACACGACAAACAGGTCTACGACGATACAGAAATATAGTTCTAAGATTAGAACTAGGTACTAGAAGAAGTGGGGAATGAAAGACCTAACCCCCTTATGAGGAAGGTTAGACCTTTAGCGAGCTTGGAGCCGAGACTAGAAACTACATGCCCTGGCAAAACCCCACCCGGCTGCATTCTTTCCCCTAAGAAATGGGTGACCTTGGCCTGACCCCAGGGCCAGAGGCACAATGTTTCAGGAACTAGCTAACAACAAAAATGTTTGTGTAACTGCCTTGTGAATAACTTAGAACAATCTGTACTTCCCCATAATGCAAATTCTTTCCGTTCCCCACCCCTTGCTTTGTGGATTTTCTTTGCTTTATGATCCTTTTCCTGATTTGTGATTCCTTCCCTGCTTTGGCGTTTTTTCTTCCTTTAAATACCCCTGACTTCAGCTGCTTGGGGTCGGACTCCTTTGCCCCTGCGTGGGTTGTGAGCTCGACCCCAGTGCACTGGCCCCCAATAAACCTCGTGTGATTGCAGCAAAAAAAAAAAAAAAAAAAAAAAAAAAAAAAAGATAATGAAACTGTACAGAATTCTCACTGTTCTGTGGGATTTTTCTCACTATTTTGATGGTTGTTTGCATGGATCTTTATCTTAGTGAATGCTTAGAAAAAACTATTTTATAAAGGAAGGATAGCTTTCTTGGATTGAAGGAGACAGGATGTAGGAGTTGATTTGATCAAAACAATTATATACATGCATGAAAGTCTCAATAACAGGAAACAAACAGACGAAAGTTAAATAGTAAAAAGCATAGAATTTGAATTTTATCATGTGGAATTTAGAAATATTACTGAAATGAAACTACCAGAAAACTAGTGTTTTCTTCTGTAGCTACTGTCAATAGTAGTTTCAAACAACCAATTAGAAAAAACATCATTTTTATGTGTTTTCTTTATCAATTCAAATTGTATCACTTATTTTAGAGTAGACATTTAATGCATACATTTTAAAAATGTTCAAATGAAGTAAGAACTCCTCTCTCCTTTTTCTTCCTTCCCCAGGCACCTTCAAGAGATTTGATCCCACCCCTTTTTACACTGTCTTCATTTTGATCCTTCAGAACATATTGTAAAGTGTTTTTAAAGAAAGAAAGAAAGAAAGAAAGAAAGAAAGAAAGAAAGAAAGAAAGAAAGAAAGAAAGAAAGAAAGAAAGGAAGGAAGGAAGGAAGGAAGGAAGGAAGGAAGGAAGGAAGGAAGGAAGGAAGGAAGGGAGAAGGAAAAGAGGGAAAGGAATAGTTCTATCTTCAGTATACAGTGGAAGAAAGCTATGCTTAGAAATGTATACTTATTTAACATTGCTTTCCTTTAATAGCATACTACTTCCTCATACTAAAGTAGGGAAAAGAATTCCCTTGGTTTATTACATTTTCCTTTGGCTTTTAACTTCCTTAATACTCAGGCCTCCTCTTTGTCTTCTTCTTTGCACCCAAGTGACCTCTTTAAGTCTACCTAAGGAATCCCTGGTTTTTGTTTTGTTTTGTTTTTGTTTGTTTGTTTTTTTATCTTGTTGCTGTTGAGTCAGTAAAGTCAGCTTGTCACAGATTCCCCAAGTCCATGGTCGAGAAAGGGCAGCACCGTCCTTAAAAACTCAAAGCTAGTAAGTACCAAAGACAACTTCGTTTTGTATTAGATGCTTGCTGACACAACCCAGTAAGCTCAGGAGTTTGCACCAAGATCAATTTAGTTTGATTTGGAGGGGTAGGGATGAATTGAGCTTTGTGCCTTCCCTTTCATTTGTAGATTGTGGATCTTAATCTCTCTTCCTTAACTCTAAATTCATGGCTCACTTCCATTTTCACAAGCTAATCTCCCCAGTTATGTCCCAAACTGGGAGACATGCTGAGAACCCTAGCTTTCCCCTGGAAGGCACTTTTAGGTTTCTTTCATATATGTGTAGGAAGAAAACTGCTTTAAATGTAGATGGAAGCAAGCTGATTTTCAATTCAAATAGAAATTGGATTTAGAAATAAACATGAGCTTATCTACAAGGTTTATCACATAAGAGATCCATTCTACTGTCCCCCAACTCCTTGCTTTCAAAATTAATCTCCTAAACTGGACTCTATCAAGTTTAATTGTTTTCACGGTTGGTATGTCTGTGTTTATCTCCAAGTCTTTGGAAAGGTCTATCACAAGGCATTTCACTATAAGGAAAAATTTATGATCCTTCTATGTAGAAAAAAACATTCTCTCAGCAACCAGCCATGTATTTCTATTGAGCCCTTGTAAAGTAGCTAGTATAACTGAGAAAAGAAATTATTTCTAATGTTAATAATTTAAAATTAAATCTATGTATATGTGAGTGGCTCAGGCCAATATACCAGATGACACATTCTTAGATGATAACGTTTCAGATAATGGGCCAGGTTTGAAGGTAAGTTACCTATGTGACAGGTGCCTTTTTGGCTACTCTAAGTATTGGAACTTACTCTACTTTCTCTGTTCCTCAGTTTACTATGATTGCATTGCTATGAACCTCCAAAATTGTATGTGATTGAGAGTATATAAGGTCTCTATTTCTGCCAATTTGTAAACTATGTGTTTGTTACTTTCCAGTTTCCAGATTATTGTTTTATTTTCTTTGTTCATATAAAATGATGAAATTAGCCCAGGAATGAAGGTGATTTAGGGTCATCATTAAGGTGAGTTAGGAGCTGTCTCTTCTTGCCTCTGCTCCATCTTCCTTACAAATGTATTTCTATTCCATCAATTCTCTGGGAATAGATTTAAGTCACCACTGATGAGCTGATCTCAGCCCATTAGTAAGTCTGAGTCCTGCAATTTGGGACTTTGTCTTGTAGTTACTTTGTTGGCCAGATTCCTTGCATTTGTTCTAAGTGGTTGGGACATCCTTTAATAAATTACTCATTCTGACATTGTGTGCAGGAACCTAAATGAAAACGGAAATAATATAAGTTAAACTTCTTTTCATTTTCTGTGGATATGTTTTACGTTGGGTCAAAAATAATTTGCCTCATAAGACAATGAAAGAGAATTCAAAGGGATTATCTAGCAAAGGTGTGAAGTTAAGATTCAGAGGTTTCATGGGTGTGCCTGACTCTTATTTCTTGGCATACATGTTAGTTTGATCTTGTGATGACAGAATATTTGGAAACGTTCTTCAATTTCTTGGATTTTATTTAGGTTTAGGAAAGTTTCCTGCTGTTGTGTTTCTGACTTATTTGCTATTTCATCTTTTTCTGGCCACCTTTAAGAGGCTGTCTTCCTCTGCATGAACTGATGACTGATCCCCTACAGTTCTCTGTACAGCTTGTTCCCTCTTATTCCCTGTGTTCTCTGACCTCTTCTACCACCATGTGACACAGACTCTAATGACCGCCAGACATAACCCTAACTATGCGCACAATGAACTTGGACAGCTGTTGAGTATGTTGAATCCAGGTTGAATGTTCTGTAGGCAACTCACAAGAACTATATCAAAAGATAAACTCTTTGTCACTTATTTAGACGGATGGGACTTCTATGCAAATTAAGCTCAGAACTTGAGACTAATGCTTGAATTTCTCCTGACCTCATCACCAAAATGTAGATCACCTAGTCTTACATGTTTTAATTTTCTTCATGTGTTTCTCAAATATTTATTGTGTGCATATTATGGGTCATGTACTTTACTAGATCTTGTGAGTAGAACATTGGCCAAGACAGATATAATACTTTTCCAAATAAAACTTAGAACACTTTAAGTAAAAGACGACTTCTATAAAAATGTAATTTTTAAATTTAAATTTTTAATTTTTTTGGAGAATTTCTTACATGATTATTGTATTTATATCACTTCCACCATTCCCTTGCCCCAAACTCTTCCCGTACCCCCACTCCCTCTCAAATTCATTACCATTTCTTCTTTAATTATTTTTGTTATTCATAAACATACATATACACATGTATATGCACATATATAGAGAGAGAGAGAAAGAGAGAGAGAGAGATGTATGTACATATATATACATGCACACATCTATAATAACTGTTCTCCAGTTGAATTTATGGCCTGATCCTAAAAAGAGAATTTATTGCTGGTACTGTAAACCTGGTTTAAAAAATCTATGGTTATGGAGATCATAGACCTTAGGAAGGAACTTAAGTATTGTTTTCTTAGCTAAGATAATATGGTACCAAACTGCCTTCAAAATATCTGTTTATTCCCTGTAATAAATACTACCTTAGCCTTAGAGAAACTTCTCTATGTGGTGAACACTGTGACTTCAGAGATTCATAGCTACTCAAGATGTTGAGAATTAGTGATTACTGAGTGGTCAGCCTTAAACAAAGCATTTATATAAGCCCTCCTAAGTCTCGGGCACACGTATGAGGGAATGAATAGAATGGAGGGACTGAAAGATAGGGAAAAAGCCTACAAAATACCCCCATTCTGGGCCTGACACAGTCATTATAAGTGTGACCTTACTGCTGCTGCAGTTGTCTGTACTAGGCTTGTGCAAGATTAGGTCCGTCAATAGTCAAGTGTAGATCATACTGCGGCACATAGGGCTATATTATCCCTGCTGAGTTATCGGATACCCTTATATTCTAGTAGTTATTGTAATCTGTTGTCAAATGTTACTGTCTCTTATACAATCACTGCTGAGTCTACCAGGCTTCACTGGATAGCCACAATCACATGGTCACACTGACAGGCCTGGTTAAACTCAGTGGGTCACAAAGAAAAAAAAATCCATGACTCTGGGGAGAGACTTGCAGGGAGGAGAGAAGCCAGCAGTGGTAGGAGGTAGCTAAGAGAAGTAAGAGAATACTAGAGTGCACTGCCAAAGAACAACTTTAATTAATTAGACAAAAAACCCTCCATTAATCAAATGTTCACCAGTAGTAGAATACATGATTAAATTAAGGACAAGTGAAATAGGGCATAAGATGACAGAAATTGAAGAAATTTCATATTCTCACATCTGGATGAGTGAATTCCAAAATTTTAGTGTTTAAGGGGTGCCATAGAAAAGTATATAAGTGATAGTTCATTTATACAAAGTTTTGAATGGAATAGAACTTGACATCAAGTTTTTATAAGCATGTAGTTTCAAAAGCTATAAAAGAAACCAAATGGAAAACCAATATGGAATTCAGCTCAGTGGTTACCTTTGGTGCCTGGGGCTGGACTATAATTGCAGAAACATAGTTAGGGAATGTGCTTTTCTTGAGCTGAGTGGTAGGTCTTTGGGTATTAATCATTGTTATTACTAGTGTTGCTATTATTATTATAATATAAACACTTTATAGATTCTTTCATGTGAATGATCTATTTTATAATAAAAGTCTAATTGGGGGAAGAAAAGTCAAAAATGACTGGTTTGGTCTCTGCAAGGGCCTTGCTTCAGAGCTGTGCTCAAGTCATTGTGTAAAAAGTCATAAGATTTTTCAGAAATAAAAGCTAAGGAAAAACTCACTTTTCTCAAGTTTCTTTCTTTTCTTGTGGTCGAAATATCTCTCTATTCAACTTCTGTCTCTCGTTGTCCATAACTAATGTAGATAAAACGCTAAGCCACACTCAACTTGAGCTGGAGTTTAGTTACATCATCTGAAATGAGGAAATTCTTATTGTGGACTCCATGTCTTCCAATGGCACATCTTTACAATTAAAATTATAGTTTTTCTTGATGTACTTAGGGAGGTAAGAGATGAAATACATTCATATATCCACATATAGTCACATAAATATATACTTACACATGTGTGAATGCACATAGACATATATATACATATACTAACTATTCCTCACAGTGTTGAGGAAATTACAAGACATATTATGCATAATAGAAATATATAAAACATAAGGTACAGGTGACACTCCTGATGCATATGAGGCCTGAGAAGCTAATAATTACCATAGACCAAGAGTAGGCTTGAGCTTAATGTATTTTCACCCCGTGGCATATGGATAGCTTTGAGAAAATTAGACTTTCTAAATATCAGATTGATACATGTTCTAATGAATTTTATATGCAAATTTGTGATGGTGTGTACTGAACATTTTACACAAAGCCTGATACATGGTAAGCATTCAGTAATGTGGTGGATATAATGTGATTAGTATTATCACTACTGTCATCGTAAGGACACTAGAGAGGTGCTGATGATACTGTGTCAATGGTAAAGTTGGAATGCGTCCATGATTGTACTCTGCATTCTCATTGGTCCTTGGTAAGTAGGTCTTCAAAGGAAATTTTTACAGCTTTGTAAAATTTTTTTTCCTAATGTAGTGATTGCTATGCAAGATATTTGTGCACAGAGAGATTTTGAAACAATGTTGTAGCATTTAACAACTTGATGTGAAATTTCACTGAAAGAGTTATCGGAAAAGAAAAACACAGAGGGGACAGATGTGATACATAAGTGAGGTGAAGGGCAGGCAAATATAACTAGATGTCTCAATGTCCCTGAGATACCTTGATAATACCCCTACCATTAGATGAATGCACAGTGGAACTGTATATATACATAGAAATATAAGTAGAATTCTCTTAAGTATCTGAAGCAAGAATTGGCAAAACCAGCATTTTTTAAAATGTTCTGTAAGGTCCTAAAGAGAGGATGCAGAATTATGAGCACATCAGTGAGCAAGTACCAATGCCACAGAAGAAATAAGTGAAAGGAGCAATTGTCGCAAAGTGCAGCTTTAGGTCTGGGTGGGAATCGTCTGGTTTGTGTTGATATTGACTCCTAAAATAACTGTATTTGCAGCTGTCTCAGAGTTTTTATTGCTGTGATAAAACACCATAAACAAAAACAACCTGGAGAGAAGAGGGTTTATTTTAGTTTACAACTCCCAGGTCCTCCATCACTGAGGGAAGCCAGGGCAGAGACCTGGAGGTAGGAGCTGATGCAGAGGCCATGGAGGAGTGCTGCTTACTGGCTTTCTTATAGAACCCAGGACCACTTGTCCTAGTAAGCTGGGTCCTCTCACATCAATAATTAATCAAGAAAACACAACACAGACATGTTTGCAAGGAGATCGTATGAGTGCATTTTGTCCATTGAGAGTCCCTCCACCCAATGACTCTAGTTTGTGTCAAGTTGACATAAAACTAACCAGCGCAAGAGACAGCACTGAAGTTCCATGTGCAGAACTTAGGAAAGAAGAGGAGGTACAGGGCCTCATCATGAACTTTGCTGTTCCAATACCACTCATTCTCTCAGGTTTTTCATTGTTTCTCATGTCCTGACACTCGCTAGACATTGTTTCTTCATTGTTTCTATGAGGTTATGGTCCCTCTGATACTTTCGGAGATAGATTTTTGGAAAGATGTTTATTAAATTCGAAGTCTCACATACTATAGATATTAAAGGATGCATATGCAAAATCTTGTCATATGAATTCAATTTTGTTTAACTACAGGTACTTGTCATATGTACTAACAGCAAGGACCACAAATTATGGCATGGATTTTGAAAAAATATAAGGGAATCATGCCTTGCAAGCTGACAAAGTTTTACAGTCTTGGTAGCATCTCAGAATTATATTTAAGTTTTAACTAAAATTATTTTTCTAGTTCTTCACTAAACCCTTCTGTTGACTCAAATGCTCAGGCAAAGACTCCCTCATTTGATAAGTTTCTCATGAACGCTAATGTAATACACATTCATTATATAGGCCTTCAGATTTGTTTAGAACTATAAACTAGAGACCAATTTTAATCAGAGCCTAGTGCATTTCAACAGAGTCATTATATAGGAGAAATATGCATATAGAAGGTCATAGGCCTGAACTGTAATGAGTTCCAGAGAAACAGCCTAGAATTTTCCTATTAGGGCCATGCTGAGGATTTAAGGTCTCTTTGTACTAACCACCACCACTTACTCATGCTTCACCATCACAAATTGCCCATACCAGTTATGGCTCCAGCACCATGTTTCATTCTTCCAGGAGCTGATATAATGACAGAACTGATTATTTCAAAGAATCATCTGTCTAAAGCAGTGGTTGTCAACCTTTGGGACACAACCCCTTTGGGTGACCCTTACATGGGTTTGCCTAAGACCATTGGAAAACACAGATATTTACATTATGATTCATAACAGCAGCAAAATCACAGCAAAAAATATACAGAGAATAATTTTATTGATGGGGGAATAAGCCCAACATGAAGAACTGTATTAAAGAGTCATAGCATCAGGAAGGTTGAGAATCACTGGTCTAAAAGATCTACACCATGGAGATGCCTTAACTGACCAGACAGACCCTTGCTTTTCTTTCTTTCTGATTCTTTTCTCTGAAATATGTGAACAAGATCCATTACATGCTTTCTCCCTCACCAGCTGAACTTCTTTGTCCTGTCTTCCTTGCCATGGTCGACTAAAACTGTGTGTCAAAATTAAACTTTTCTCCCTTAGGTTGTTCTTGTGTGGTATTTGTCCCAGAAACAAAAGCAACTAATATACAGTTGGTACCTTTGCTTTCTTATAGATCTCTATTGACAAAAGAACTCTAACCAAATAATCCAACTATTAGACTCAGACTAATGTGTCTAAAACAAGATTCTTTCCCCAAGGGGTGCTGTTTTCCTTCTTTCAAATACTTCATCAACTCTAGATTCTGAGAAGAAGCTCTGTGGAGTCAGAAAATAAAATGGTAAAGGTTGAAAGTCAGAACTAGATCGAAATGTACCAGGAAGTAGAGGGTAAAGGCAATGGGAGTTCTGTGAATACGATATTATTTTTTCAAATCCATCAGAGTTTTCAATGTTTATGTTGGGTTGGTATCTTGATGTATACATGGATAAAATTGGTTTGTGACACAACTGTCTGAAATATACAAACAAAATGCTGATTCTCAGGGAAAAAGACAAAGAAAAATTCCAAAGTTCTCCTATGAGGAATGAAGTGAGAAGTAAAGTTATAAATACATTGGTGATTTTGGGGGTGAGGTAGGTTCAAATGCAGATTCGGAGACTTTACATCTAAAGGTATCTGATTTAGGAATTTTGTAGTGAGTCCCAGAGAGTACATCTCAATAAAGAACTTATGTGCTTCTGATATTAGTAGCCCTTTAGTCACATCACATTCTATAGTCATAAGAAATAGTGAAGGAGACAGCAATTTAATAGAGGTTGGGAAACAAGTAGAGTCTGTCAATAGCTTGTCAGTAGGAATCACAGACCAAGTATCAAAGTGTGGTATAAAAATGTAATACGCTCTTTAAATCCTAGGTCTTTAAACTGAATCAGAATTTCTGAAGTGAGGATGAGAAGTAAACATATTATCTAGTCCCCTACAGAATTAGAATGTGTGGAAAAATTAAAAATCAGTTTTATAAGGGAGGGAACATGACAGTGTGATTTTTCTCAGAACTATGAATATGCTGGAGGTTAATGGTCATTGATCCACTTTAATACATGAGTTCTACCACTGATCAGATATAATAATCAATTTATAAATATAAATTCACAACATTGAATAAAATACCCAGGCTGCCTTACCATTTAACATATATATTCAAAAACAATGAAACCAGCCCGGGATTAGACAGCTAAAAATTATTTTATATACTAATGGTAATCTCAAATCCAATTATTGGAGAATTACCCTGAAGACATGGTGAGATAGTCCCTATAGATTTTTAGACTCAAGAAAAGACTTGCCAAATTTCTGTAATGATGGAAGTTTGAAGTGATATTCTGTTCTCAGAGTCTTTGCAAATGATTTTGTCACTGAGGCATGCACTGAACTTACAAGGATATCCACAACAGAAGACTGGGGAAAAAATTTCATCCTCAGAAACAAAATGCAACATCCTTTATTTATTTATATACCAGAGAACAAGACTGTTACAGCAAACATTTGCTGGTGATATTACAAATTGATAAAAGGAACACAATTGTGCTTCAGCACGGTATTGTTTACTAAGCCTATGAAAACCACAGATGAAATTTGGAGCTCTTATTCTACTTGTTTTGTAAAGATTATTTTGTTCTCTATCAAAACCATAATGGTGCAACCAACCCCATCTGACTCTCCTGATCCAGAGTGGAGCTACATTAATCCAAGCTGATAGATGAATATAATTTAAAGTTGATTCTGTTTATGAAAAAGCACCTCACCATACTGTTTTAACAACTTATTCTTCTCAGGTTGACAAATATAAACATTTATATTTCAAAGTAATTTCCATTTAAAAATCCCATGCCAAGCTGATAAGAGAAGATAAAATATTGAATTTCAGTATATAAATAAGCTTTTAAAAAAATAACAAAGAAGCTTTTAGTAATAGCTTTCATTTAGATGGCATAGTTTTCCTCACTGGGAATTGTGACTAGCATACTTCACAAATATGTATGTGGAAAGTTTGTATTCTTTATAAATAAAATAGATGATGGATGTGCAGCATACATATACTGATTTTGTTTTGTAGGACACTTAAACATGAAATTTTAATTGGTTTATTTTCTAAGGTTTCAGTTTTAGGAACTTATGCAGAAAACTCTAAGTTCCAAGCTGTTCCTACTGGAACTTGAGAGGGTAAGAAGAAACCCTGTTTTAAAGAGAGAAAAAGGAGAAATGCATATATGACTGTAGGACCACAACTACACTGAATGTCTTTAAGAAATGGTCAAATAGTTCCCCAAATGCCAAAGAACAAGTTGTACATTGTGGAGGTTATGTGTACAGACACATCTTAATGAATAGAGAGGAGAGATTGTCAAAATTCTTTATAAAATTAACAACCCAAACAAAATGCTTGGTTGTAAGACCCTATTGCTGAAGCTGCCACACACTTTGGCCACAGGACAGAGAAATAAATTTGGAACAAACCTTGAGATATGCTCTTTCCTGGTTTACTTTATTGTTCTAAAAGGTATAATGCAGGCTGTTGGGAAAGAAAATTCATCCACAGTCTTTTCTAACTTTAAGTTCTGTAAGCTACAAAAATGACCTATTTGGCAAGCTGTGTCCTTTACTAGAGTAATGGCATATCAGTTTTGAGGATAGCCAATAGTTTGATTTGAGACCTGTTCCACAAGTTGGAACTTATGCCTGGTTTTATAAGCCTAGTCATGAACTTATGGCCAAATAAGCCCTGTGGGGACCAACTACAATTGTTTTGATATACAGTTATGGTGCCAAAGTGTCTCCTAAACCCTCATATATATGTTCATATATTAGTTCTGGGATCAACCTTCATCAGAAAAACGTTGTATTGCAGTAGGAAGCAACTACTGCAAAAACAAACAAAAACGCTCAAAAATCATAATTGTCAAAAATACTGAGAGTTAATGATGGTGGTGTGTTGACCCTAAATAGGGGTTCTACATTACCGAGTCAGAAAGAAAGTAAAACTTAGAAAATGAGAAGATATGCTCGAAAAGGGCATCATCATCACATGGCATGAAACAATTTTAGCTGTTTTATTTGAACAAGATTGAGCCCCTCAACATTTCATCATGGAAAAGAGAGGGTCCCGTGAAGTCCCATCCCTCCATGAGAGACTGTTGGCCAGCAAGAGGTATTGGGGGATGGGGGTGGGGTAATAATTTTCCTCAGTGGTGTAGCCACTGATAAGTTTCTTGCATTGTAGTAAATAACATCTCACACATGCTTCTGCAAAGAACCCATAATACACACAGTAAGTAACACATCAAAAGTAAACAGAAAAGTAAGGTGATTGGGATGAAGGGTTTCAGTGGGAGAGGATGTTAGATGGAAGAAGGGTGATGGAAATTACTAAAATTCATTATATATTATTAAACAAAACTGTCAAAAATTAAAATGTCACAAGCCAAAACAAGAAAGAAAAGAAAGTGTAGTAAATAAATATTTTTTAAAAATCACTTGTATGGGGTTTCTTCCTGCCTTAGACCATTTATATTCTTGGATGAAAGACATATAACAGCCTTTATATTTTTAAATATGCCTTAAGCAACACAATAGTTGGGCATCTGTCTACCCACCATGTTGTTGGACTCTACCTTCCTGTCCATAACTCAATTTATTACTTACTATGTTTCATCTGGACTGCTCTTAACTTCAACTGGCCAGCCCACATGGCCACAATTTTATGGTTCAGCTAACCCATGGCAGCTTTCCTTTCTCCTCTCCTGGATGTTCTTCTTCTTCCATGGTGGCCTCCCTCTCTGTCTTCAACTTGTGATCTCAAGCCCAAGAAATCTAAACCTCACCTAGGTCTCTTCTTCCCACCTATTGGCTGTCAGCATTTTTATTCATCATTCAGAGTTAACTTCCAGGCAGAGTCCTAGGAGCTACATGTAGACTCCAGGTTTCTAGGGGCCTACACTTAACATTACAATAAACAATAAAAGACAAAATCCCAATAGAAAAGGAAAGAAGAAAAGAGGCTGAATATCTTCTTGACTCTTAAGATTCTCTCAAGTTGAAAAATTAATATTAGCCATCACAGAATACAGTTATGAAACAGAGTCATCTGCTTTCATGCATCAGAAACAGACATTTGGAACTTGAAATTAAAGATACAACATAATTTATACAAACAGCTTTAAAATGAAATATTTAGTTATGATTTTATACAATCAATATTAGCAAAAACATAAAAGCTGCAAAAATATTGGGTATCAAATAATGGATAATATCCCATGTTCATGGATGGGGGGATTCATTAAGCTTCAGATTCAGTTCCTCCTAATTTCATTTAACGCATTATTAATCAAATTTGTGTTGAGTATCTTTCTAGGTATTCAAATAGTCCTAAAGTTAATATGGAAGAAAAAAATTCCAAACAGTCAACATAATACTGAAAAAGGAGAACAATGCTGGACAACTCTACTTAACTTCAAAATAGATCACAATGCTAAAGCTATAGTAATCAAAAAGGTGTGGTTGTCGTAAAAAAAATAGAAAAATATAAAGAAAGAAAAGAACAAAGAGCACAGAAGTGGATGTGTATCAATAAAGTTAATTGGTCTTTGACAAAGGAGTAAAAAACATTCAAAAGAGAAGCAACAAACGTTCAAGAATATTAGACATGAAGAAAGAAATCTAGATACTGATGTTACATTTTCACAAACAAATTAAGTCAAAGTGGGTTGTGTACTTACATGTAAACATAGAACGGAAGAGAAAGAATGAAAAACTTTTAGAAAACAAGATAGAAATCTGGGTCGCTCTGAGTTTATTGATAAGCTTTCATTGTGGCATTAAAACAGAATCTATGGTGAACTGAAATTTGAGAAACTGTAAAACTGTTGTTCTATTAAAGTCATTCTTATGGGAATAAAATGGAGCAGTGGAGAAATGACTCAGAAGTTAAGAGTATGACTGCTTTTGCAGAGGACCCAAGTTCTGTTCCCAGAGCACAAAGAAGCAGCTCACCATTGCCTATAATTCTAATTTCAACAGATCCTACTCAGCTGGCCTTTATAGGCACCTGCACTTACATGTATATTCATATATATGGACATAGCCAGATACATGTAATTAAAAGCAGAAAAATAAATTTTAAAAAGGGATTTGGAATGGCAAATCATTAAATGGAAGAAAGTATCAGGAAAGACAATCTTCACATAAGACATATCAAATTCCTACAAAAGAAGTCTTACACCCCAAGACTAAGAAACAGGTTTAAAAAAAGCCGGGCAGTGGTGGCGCATGCCTTTAATCTCCGCACCTGGGAGGCAGAGGCTGGTGGATTTCTGAGTTCGAAGCCAGCCTGGTCTACAGAGTGAGATCCAGGACAGCCAGGGCTACACAGAGAAACCCTGTCTCGAAAAGAAAAAAAAAAAAAAAAAAAAAAAAACAGACAAAAAAATCTGAACAACCACCTCTCCTAAAATAATAAATTGTAAAAGGTATATATCAAAATATAGAACAGATAATCTCAGGAGGAAATTACAAGTTAAAGGAGACATCACTGCATACTGGTTGGAGTGACTGAAAACTGAAAAATGTAACACTGATGAGAATGGAGGTCAGTGGATCAACAGGAACTCTCATTTATTGCTGGTGAAAATGCAGAATGCTAACAGCCACTTTTCAAGGGGAAAACACATTTCTTTTTTAATTTTTCAAAAATTCCATACGTGTATACAATGTATTTTGATCATCTTCACCTCTCTCTTTCCTCTTACTCTGGGCCCATCCTCAATATGATTCCCTTCCTCTCAACTTCATATTATCTTTTCTTAAAAAATCAACTACCCCCAGTCCAGTTAGAGCTACCCATATGCATGGGTGTAGGATCTGCCACCAGGGGATGGGAAACTGAATAGTGGTCACTTCCCAAAGAAATGTGACTTTTCTTCACACAGCAGCTTTTAACTACCAATAGGTCTTCAACTAGGGGTGGGGTCTTGTGAAGCCTCCCTCGTCCATGCTGGAATTTTTGGCTGGGTTAATATTGTGCAAGTCTTGTGCAGGTAACCACAGATTCTATGAGTCCATTCTATAAGATCCCGAGGACAGTATTTCACAACATTCTTTCCTATCCACTGGCTCTTAATAAAGTCAGACAGTCTTATAGTGTAATGCAGCAACCTTATCCCTAGATGCTTACCTAGGTATGTTGGAACTTATTTCCACATGAAAATCTGCAGTATTATTTTATAGTAGCTTTACTTATACCTCCTGAACTGTAATCCACCAAGATGGCATTCTAAAGGAGAATGAATAAACAAACTGTAATATATCCACAAATGCAATATTTTCTAAGCAATAAAAAGAAATGGGGTTTGAAGCCACTAAACCAGGTTAATAGACCTTTCCACATTTTTGTTGAAGAAGTCAGTCTGAAAACATTGTGCAGGGAGTTTCTGTCTATATAACATTCTGAGGGAGGAAAATTCAGAGAGACAGGTCAATGGTTGCTGGGGGTATGGAGAAAAGAAAATAAATGTTGGTGTACATATTTTTTAGGTCAATGCAACTGTTCTGCATGGCACTGAGGTAGTATATCTGTGGCATCATGCATTTGTTAAATTCCATAAAATTGCCTAATACAGAGTATACCTTAATGGAAATTATGGCCTTTAGTTAATAATTAAATTCCAATATTGTTCATTAGGCAAAGGAAATTAATATGAGAAGGAGCAAAAGAATACATGTGAACTATTTGTACCTTTTACTTTCTATAAAGCTAAAGTACTCCTGTATTGTAAAGCATATTATAAAAAGCATCAATATTCATAATACAAGAGAACACCAAATCATGGGGAATAAAGATGACAAAACAAGTAAATTCTTCAACAATGAAAATTAAAAAGCTTTGAAGAAATTAAAGAACTAAGGGATGTGAGATACAAAATATTCATGCAATTGACACAAGATACAATACACATGTAAATATAAATGTTAGGGACATGAAATATCTAGGAAAATGTACAAGACAATTATTATTCCAGGAGACATGGGATAGGCAAATATTGCAAAGGCATAGCATAAAACATCATCCAGAAATAAATAATCATAAATTAAACTTATTAAAATTAAAATTTTCTATTTGGTAAAATGCACTATTACAAAAAAAGTAAGTAATTCAATCACCTGAGATAAATATTCACGAACATAGAGACAAGGAAAGTTTTGTTAAAAATATATAAATAAAGTCTGGCAAATTATTATAAAAGGTAAAACAAAATAATATAAAAGTAGACAAAAATCTCAAAAAAATATAGTCAGGAAAGAGTGTAGAGGCATGTTGAAAATAATGTAGAAATTATGGTAAATAGTTTTTATGTAGATGTACAACATTCACAAAGAAAATTTTCATGATTTCTAAATTCATTTTAAGAACTTAAAAGACAAATCAGAGACAGGACAAGGATGCCCACTTTCTTTGTATCTATTCAATATAGTACTAGAAGTTTTTTTTTGTTTTTTTTTTCTTCGAGACAGGGTTTCTCTGTGTAGCCCTGACTGTCCTGGAACTCACTCTGTAGACCAGGCTGGCCTCAAACTCAGAAATCCACCTGCCTCTGCCTCCCGAGTGATGGGATTAAAGGCATGTGCCACCATTGCCCAGCAGTACTAGAAGTTTTAACTAGAGCAATAAGACAACTAAAGGAGATCAAGTGGATTCAAATTGGAAGGGAAGAAGTCAAAGTATTCCAATTGCAGATGATATGAAAGTATACATAAGTGATTTCTACCAGCGAACTCCTACAGCTGATAAACACCTTCAGCAAATTGGCTGGTTACAGAATTAACACACACATACACACACACACACACACACACACACACACACACACACACACACACATCAATAGCCCTCCTTGATATAAACAATAAATGGGTTGGGAAAAATTAGGGAAACCACACTTTTCACAATAGCCACAAATAATATAAAATATTTTGGTGTAACTCTAACTAAGCAAATGAAAGTGTTGTATGACAAGAACTTTGAGTCTTTGAAGAAAAAAAATTGAGGAAAATATCAGAAGATGGAAAGCTCTACCATGTTACTAATTGGTAGGATTAACATGGGGAAACTGGTCATGTTACCAAAAGTAACCTTGTAAGAGCAATATTCAACTTCATATGGAAAACCAAAAAATCCAGGATAGTTAAAGTAATCCTGTACAATAAAAGAATTTCTGGAGGTATCACCATCCTCAATCTTAAGCTGTACTACAGTAAATAGTAATAAAAACTGCATGGTATTGGTGTAGAAACAGACAGATTAATCAATGGAATCAAATCAAAGACCCAGAAGTAAACCCACACACATACGGACACTTGATTTTTGACAAAGAAGACAAAACCATACAGTGGAAAAGGGAGACCATCTGCAACCAATGGAGCTGATCTAACTGGATATTTGCATGTAGTAGAATGAAAATAGAACTATATTTATCACCCTGTACAAAACTCAAGTCCAAGTGGATCAAAGACTTCAACATAAAACTGGATACACTAAATATGATAGAAGAAAAAGCAGGGAATAGCCTTGAATGCATTGGCACAGGAGACACTTTCCTGAACAGAACACCAACAGCTCAGACACTATGATCACCAATTAGTAAATGGGACCTCATGAAACTGAAAACCTTTTGCAAGGACAACATAAATAGGACAAAACTGCAACTTACAGATTGGGAAAGGATCTTCACCAACACTACATCCACCAGAGGACTAACATCCAAATATATAAAGAACTCAAGACACCAACAAACCAAATTAAGCAAACTCAATTAAAAAGAGGGTACAGAGATAAATTGTATTCTCAACAGAGGAATCGTAAATGGCCGAGAAGCACTTAAAGAAATGTTCAGAGTCCTTAGTCATCAGGGAAATATAAATCAAAATGACTCTGAGATTTCATCTTACACCCATCAGAAATGGCTAAGATCCAAAACTCAATGATAGCACATGCCGTTGAAGATGGGGACCAAGGGGAACATTCCTCCATTGCTGGTGACAGTGCAAACTTGAACAACCACTAAGGAAATCAATTTGGTGGCTTCTCAGAAAATTGGGAATAGTTCTACTTTAAGACTTAGCTATACCACTCCTGAGAATATACCCAAAAGATGTTCCACCATATCACAAGGACACTTATGTTTGTAGTAGCTATATTCATAATAGCCAGAAATTGGAAACTGATGAATAGATAAAGAAAATCCAGTACCTTTACACAATGGAATATTACTCAGCTGTTTAAAACATCATGAAATTTGTAGGCAAATAGGTTGAACTAGAAAAGATAATACTGAGGGAGGTAACTCAGTCTCAGAAAGACACACATGGTATGTACTCATAAGTGGATATTAGTTATAAAATACAGGTTAATCATGCTACTATCCACTGACTCAAAAAACCTAAGTCACAAGGAGGGCCCAAGGGAGGATTTATGAATCTCACTGAGAAGGGGAAATAAAACAGATGTGGTGGGGGGTGGATGGGTATAGAGTACTGGGTGGGAGGGAGTAGGCAAGGGAGCAGGAGAGATCAAATTGACAGGAACTGGAAGAGAGATTTGGAATCTATGGGGAGGGGGATCATCTCTGGGACTAACTAGAAACCTAGAACAATGGAAACTCCCAGGAGTCTATGAGTGTTTCCTTAGCTAAGACTTCTAGATATGGAATCTGAAACAGCCAACTCCTATAACTAGGCAAGACCTCCAATATAAAGATAGGGACACCAACCTAACCACAAAATCTTCAACCTATAATTTGTCCTGCCTAAAAGATATGCAGGAATAAAGCAAGAGCAGCAACTGAAGGAAGAGCCAATCCATGACTATGCAGCAGGAGACCCATGCCGTGACACTATTAATGATATTCTGCTACACTTGCAAACAGGAACCTAGCTAGTGCCATAACTGTCATCTGACAGGTTTAACTAGCAGCTGATGGAAATAGAGTCAGAAACCCACAGCCAAACATCAGTTGGAGCTCAGGGAATCTTGTAGGCAGGCGCAGGAAGGGTTGAAGAAGCCAGAGAGGTTAAAGACACCACAAGAAACCAATCAGGGCCCATAGGGGCTCACTGAGACTGGATCACTAACCAGAGCATACAAGGGATGGATCTGAGTCCTCTGCTTATATGTAACAATTGTGCTGCTTGACCTTCATGTAAGACTCCTAACAACTAGATCAAGGACTGTTTCTGATTCTGTTGCCTGCCTTTAGATCCCTTTCCCCTAACTGGGATGCCTTATCTTCTCTCAATAGAAGAAGATGCACCTAGTCCTACTGCAACTTGATATCCCAAGGTGAGATGATTTCTATAGAAGGCCTTCCCTTCTTTGAGAAGAAAGACAGGGAGGACTGAGAAGAGAGAATGAGAGGGAGTGACATGGAGGAGAGGAGGGAGGGGAAGCTGTGATCAGGATGTAAAATTAATTAATTAATTACAATTTTCAGTGTTAATATGAGGAGGAGTTTGAGATTATATTATGGTAATGATCCATTAGATGGAAATATTAATGCTAGATTACTCTTGAATCTAGAAGCTTCTTCGGAAGTTAAACATAGATCAGTTTTATGACCTATTGATCACGTTCACAAGAATTTACCTAAGAAAGATGTAACCATATTTCCATCAAAATTTAAGCAAAAATAAATAAATAAATAAATAAATAAATAAATAAATAAATAAATAAATAAAAGACCTCCTTGCACAGGAGTGTTATAGCAAATTTATTCATAAACTTCTAACTGTAACAAATCAATTGTCTATCAAAGGGAGGATGGGAAGATAAATTGAGCTAAACTCACAGAATAGAATAGTAATCAGCAGCAGAAAGGAACAAACTGTTGATCAACAACAACTCAAGGACAGTGATGGAGAGTGAACAGTCACAACAGAGGCTTCCTCTCTCCCTGCAGGAGCATGGGATTGACTAGAAAGCAGAATGATGCTATGTTTTGTCAGCAGAATGATAATCTTCTACATCTGTACTTGGTTGATAATTAGTCATACACACAAATATCAATATGCATTCCAGAATACATCTAAAACCTATGTACTTAACAATCCACAAAATTTCACCTATTTTGAGGTATACAAGGAGGGACAGTCATAGCAATTTCATATGAAAGAGAATTAGCATGGAAATAAAAAGTGTATAACAAGGAGCAAGGCTCTTTGATAGTACTTCATGGAATAAGTACTACACTGCATTAAGGAAGCTTGTGAAGCCACACCCCCACCTTGGGTGGTGATGCTTGGCCTAATATCTAGCAGCCTAGACCAGGGATGTCCACATGGCCTTTGATGATAACAAATGGTTACTGCTGCAGGGTGTCAGACCCAGACATGGCTCTTGGTAGTAGCATGGGCAAGACCCTTGTATTAGTCAGGGTTCTCTAGAGTCACAGAACTTATAGGTAATCTCTATATAGTAAGGGAATTTGTTAATGACTTACAGTCTGTAGCCAAACTCCCCAACAATGGTCAGCAGTAGCTGTGAATGAAAACTGGAGGATCTAGCAGTAACTTAGTTCCACAAGGCTCGCAGGGGAAGAAGATTGAATCTTCCTCCTTCCAATGTCCTTATGTAGATCTCCAGCAGCAGGTGTGGCCCAGATTAGAGGTGCGCGGACCACCACACCTGAAACTTGTGTCTTCCAGATGCAAGATCTAGATCACAAGTGAGCCTTCTAATTCTGGATTGTAATTCACTCCAGATATACTCAAGTTGACAATCAGAAATAGCCACTACAATCCACCCCTTGTCAACTTGACACAAATAATATCTCATATGCACATGAAACAATAACAAGGTCATAAATATGCTTGACATGATATAACTATTCCTCATACAATCACAAACACGTTTATAAACTTACAATGGGGCAATGTCTCTTGGGAACATTCCTTTAGTATCTCAACTTAAATACCAACTGATGTTAAAGAAATTGGAAGACAAATATGTTCTTAATAAAATACAACAGAAGCATTCATATTACTTTATAATCCTCGTTTCTACAGCTGGTTACGTGATCTTAGCTGGTATTTATAACTACCTTCCTCTACTACCCATTCTGTATTTCCTCCACCCTCTGCAAGCACCTCAGCAGGTCTTGGCTCTTTTCCTGGAGGAGTGACCCATATCTTCGTTCCTGATGGGCCTGCATCCTTTGTCATCCTGCTTGAATTAGGCTGTTGTAGTTTCCCATTGACTTTAATCACAGGACATGGTAGTACTAAGAGACACCCTAAGGGATCTCCTGCACTCCAGACATAATCCTTCTTACCTCCATTGTGGAGAGGCAATCCAATTTTGACATAGTAATTTGGATCTATCACCCCTCCTAACACTGTTATTCCTTTCTTAGCCTGTTGGTTTAAGGGCATTAGAAGCCCAAAATGACCAGGGAGAAGTCTGACCTTCCAGTTCAATGAAATGTTTATTGTAACTCCTGGTAGAAGCACTACCCCCTCTGGAACCAAAACTTCTAGGCCAGCAGAACCTAGAGTTGTGGGGACAGGAAACCAAAATTTTCCTAGAGGGTCACAAGGAGTGATAGTGAGTTGAACTATTCCCCTTTCCACCCCTTGATTTCTGGACCCATGGATCCTGGCTATGGGAGAAACTGTACCATATATCGGACACTGATTCAAAGCATACACTGCCTCCTGAAGAACTCTGCCCCAACCCTCCATGCTGCTGCCACCTAATTTGCACTGTAACTGTGTCTTCAAAAGGCCATTCCATCTTTCTATCAGACCAGCTGCTTCAGGATGATGGGCAACATGGTAAGACCAGTGAATTCCATGATCGTGGGCCCACTGTTGCACTTCTCTGGCTGTGAAATGAGTTCCTTGGTCAGAAGCAATATTGTGTGGAATACCATGACAATGAATAAGGCATTCTGTAAGTCCATGGCTGGTGGTTTTGGCAGAAGCATTACATGCAGGAAAGGCAAATCCATAACCAGAATAAGTATCTACTCCAGTAAGAACAAAACGTTATCCTTTCCATGGAGGAAGTGGTCCAATGTAGTCAACCTGCCACCAGGTTGCTGGCTGGTCACCTCGAGGAATGGTGCCATATCTGGGGCTCAGTGTTGGTCTCTGCTGTTAGCAGATCTGACATTTAGCAGCAGCTGTAGCCAGGTCAGCCTTGGTGAGTGGAAGCCCATGTTGTTGAGCCCAAGCATAACCTCCATCTCGGCCACCATGGCCACTTTGTTCGTGTGCCCACTGAGCAATAAAAGGGATGGCTGAAGAAAGAGGTTGACTGTCCACAGAATGGGTCATCTTATCCACTTGATTAGTGAACTCCTCCTCGGCTGAAGTCACCTTTTGGTGAGCATTTACATGGGACACAAATATCTTCACATCCTTTGCCCATTTGGAGAGATCTATCCACATACTTCTTCCCCAGATGCTTTCTCACCAATTTTCCAATCGTGATCTTTCCAAGTCCCTGACCATCCAGCCAATTCATTGGCTACAGTCCATGAGTCAGTGAACAATCATACATCTGGCCATTTCTTCTTCCAAACAAACTGTAATACCATGTGTACTGCCCGAAGTTCTGCCCACTGTGAAGATTTTCCTTCACCTGTATCTTCCAGGGTTGTCCCAGAAAGGGGTTGTAATGCTGCAGCTGTCCACTTGTGGGTGGTGCCTGCATAACGTGCAGAGCCATCAGTAAATCAGGTCCTAGTCTTCTCTGCTTCAATCAGCCAATCATAGGGAACACCCCATGATTATATCCCCAAAATAAAAAAGTAAAAAAAAAAAAAAACGTTCTGCATGTGATTTTTCTCAAACATAACCTCTTAAGACACATGAAGCACAGTTCTATATTTCTATGCACGCTGTACCCTCCAAATACCCTGTGCTCCTCATAAAGTGCCCTGTACTGGGAAATAAAAACAAAACAAAAACAAAAACAAATAAAAGGTTTCAAATATTTCTTTTAGTTGGATATTTGTCTCCTGAATTTATCATTTTTGTATAACAATAGTTATAATTTTTCTGCATTTTAGTAGAGATCTGTAAGGAGTCATTGATTTTAGGGAAATAGACTTTTGTCCAAGGACTGTTGATTATAATTTATACAAGGTAATGCTGTCTAATTTTCAAACAAATTTTTACAGATGCATTTTAGAGAGATTCATCAATAAACTTGGGTCTGACTAATACTTCAGAATCTTAACAGATTAAGCCATTACCACTGATTAAACACCTTCACTGGCATTATGTTTGGAGTCCATGAGCTTAGGCAGCTAGCATGTCCTGAACACTAGATATCCTAGACCTTTATCTAAAGCGAGAAACTTTATGAGGATGAGAAGTTACCAAGGACAGTTGTTTTCTCCCTTGCCTAGCCTTCCCTTATAGTTTTCATTTGGATTCTCAGTACATTCAATTTAGGGCCAACCCTTCAAATTTCATAAATACACCTTTAAGAATAACATATATTTTATTTATTCTATGTGTCTTAGTTATTACTCTGTTGCTGTGAATAGAGACCATAAGACAGTCATTATAAAAGAAGGTATTTAACCAAGGCCTTGCTTGTAGTTCTCACTTAACATCTATCATAATTACACCTGACTGATTTATTTATTTATTTATTTATTTATTTATTTATTTATTTATTTATTTATTTACTTTACACCAGAGTTCTAAAGGCTAGAAGGGCCTGGACAATATCTTGCAACTTCTATGAAACCACAGATGCTAACCTAGACTACTATACCCAGAAAAACTCTCAATCACCATAGATGGAGAAAACAAGATATTTCAAGACAAATTCAAATCTAAACAATATCTATCCACAAACCAGCCCTATAGAAAATACTAGAAGGAAAATTCCAACCCAAGAAGGATAACTACATCCAAAGAGAACACAGGAAATAAGTAATGCCATGCAAGCAAAAAACAAAGAAAGTACACACACACACACACACACACACACACTAATACCACCAACATCAAAGTAACAGAAAATAACAATAACTGGTCATTAATATCTCTCAACATCAATGAACTCGATTCCCTGATAAAAAAGACACAGGCTAACAGAATTGATGCAAAAACAGGATCAGACATTCTGCTGCATATGAGAAACACACCTCATCAATAAAGACACTACTTTAAAGTGAAGGGTTGGAAAAAAGTTTTCTAAGCAAACAGACCCAAGAAGCAAGCTGGAGTAGCCATTCTAATATCTAATAAAATAGACTTTCAACCAAAATTAATAAAAAAAAAACACAAAAAACAAAAACAAAACAAAACAACAACAACAAAAAACTCCAGGAAAGAATACTTCACACCCATCAAAGGAAAATTCTACCAAGATGATATCTCAATTCTAAACATCTATGCCCCAAACACAAGGGCACCCACATTTGTAAAAGAAACGTTGCTAAATCATAAATTGAGCCCTACACATCCCAGTTGACAGGTCATCCAGAAAAAAACGTAAACAGAAAATAATGAAACTAACAGACATTATGAATTAAATGGACCCATCAGACATCTATAGACATCTACATACTGATGAAATTGAACAACTCTCTAATGAGTGATCTCTGTGCAGGGAAGAAATAAAGAAATAAATTAAAGAATTTCTAGAATTCAATGAAAATGAAGGCACAACATATTCAAATTTATGGGACAAAATGAAAGCAGTGCTAAGAGGAAAGTTCATAGCACTAAGTGCCTCCATAAAGAATTTAGATAGTTCTCATACCAACAATTTAAATGTATACCTGAAAGCACTAGAATGAAAGAAGCAAGTATACAAAGGAGGAGTAGAAGGCAAGAGATAATCAAAATCAGGACTGAGATCAATCAGATAGAAACAAAGAAAACATTACAAAGAATCAATGAAACTAGCAGTTGGTTTTCTGAGAAAATCAACAAGATAGATAAACTCTTACCAAAACTAACCAAAGACAGAAACTAACCAAAACTAACCAAAACTAACCAAAAGGCAGTATCCAAATAAACAAAATCAGAAATGAAAAACAAGACAGAACAACAGTCACTGAGGAAATTCAAAGATTTATTCAGTCATATTTCAAAAGACTGTACCCCACAAAATTGGAAAATCTTAATGGGATGGACACGTTCTAGACAGATATCACTTGCCAAAGATAAATCAAAATCAGATAAACTATTTAAACAGCCTATAACCACTAAAGAAATAGAAACAGTGATTAAAAGTCTCCCAACCAAAAACAGCCCAAGACCAGGTGATTTTAGTACAGAATTCTACCACACGTTCAAAGAAGACCTAATACCAATAATTCTCAAGCTAGTCCTCAAAATAGAAAGAGAAGGAACACTGCAAAACTTATTCTACGAGGGCAGAGTCACCCTGATACCTTAACCACTCAAAGACTCAACAAAGAAATAGAACTTCAGAATAAGCCAGTGGAGTTCGGCAGCTCCTGGGCAAGCCAGGAGTGGAGCTGGTGGCAGCCGATCTCAGAGCTAAGCCGGGAGGGGCCAGAACATGGGCCACTGTCATGGGCAAAGTCAATAGCATGTTAATTACATGCAACAGAGAGTTTTGTGAGTGGGTTGGTATCTCTACCACCCCACTGGTGTTCCTACCTGGCTACAGGAGGTGGCCTCTTCAGGTTCTATATACCCAAGATGTGAGTCACAGCTAAGGTCAACCATCTACCTTATCCCAGGTCTCTGTCTCATCCTGGAGATGCCACCCACCTCTTTACTCCCTTCAGTTGGAGATTTCCATTCATTTTTATGGCCATCTAGCCAACTCTCTGGTCCTTCCCTACACCTGATTCTGAACCCGAACCCCCACATTCCCCTCCACATCCTCCCTCTCTCTCTCAGTTCCCTCCCTCCATCTGCCCCTTATGACTATTTTATTCCCCCTTCTAAGTGAGATTCCAGCTTCCTCACTTTTGCCTTCCCTCTTGTTTAGCTTCTTTGTGTCTGTATAGTGTAGCATGGACATCCTGTATTTTATAGTTAATAACCACTTATAAGTGAGTATAAACCATGCATATCCTTTTGGGACTGGGTTACCTCACTCAATGAAATTCTCAAGATGGAGGTTGGGGACTCTTATGGAAGAATAGGAGGAAAGATTGGATTGGAGGCCCTAAAGGGCATAGGAACTCCCAGGAAGACCAACACAGTCAACTAACATGGATCCTTCAGGTTCTCAGAGTCTGAACCATGGACCAAAGAAAATACACAGGCTAGACCTAGGCCTCCCTACACATATGTAGCAGATGTGTAGCTTAGTCTTTATGTGGTTTCTGAACAACTGGAGCAGGAGGTTTCCCAAATTCTGTTGCCTGTATGTGGGATATGTTGTTCTAGCTGGGCTTCCTTGTCTGGCCTCAGTGGGAGAGGAAGCTCCTACCCTCCCAGAGACTTGAAGTGCCAGGGTGGAGATACACTCAAGGGGCCCCCACCCACTCACAGGATAAGAGTAGTGAGCATGGGGAAAGAATTGTGTGAGTGACTGGGAGAGGAGCAGCAAGTGGGATATAAAGTAAGTAAAAAATAAAATTAAAGTAAAAAGAGAGAGAGAGAGAGAGAAAGAGAGAGAGAGAGAGAGAGAGAGAGAGAGAGAGAGAGAGAGAGAGAGAGAGAAATAATCTTTTTCTTCTTGGTTCACACAGAAAATCTGGTGCCTCGAACAAATATCTGACAAATAAACTCTAAAGAAATTCTTTATAATGACGATGACCCAGATAATCAAGTTTTATGTAAATCCTAATCAATTTTGTTTTCTATATACCTGGTCTCCAACTGCATATCCTAAATACACCCCAGTATTCAAACTCTATTTTACTAAGCAGTAGTCTTTGCAGCTCCCAGTGATATATATCTCATGTTGTTAAGGTATTCCATCATTGTTTTCCTTCTGAGATGCTCTGTGTGGCCGATCTTGACCAGTTGGATGATACCGAAGAGATGTGGTGCCAACCGTTGGCCTACACTTTAGGAAGAGAAAGACACAGCTCTATCTACAGTCCCAGCTCCCCCACCTACAGGGTAGCTCAAGAACACCATATCCTTAGTGATTCCAACATAAATATGGAGGGCTGCACAAAGACAATCCTTCTGACTCAATTCCTGTTCTCTTCACTCAAGTCTTCACATGACCAGCTTAGTTCCCTTTATAGTATGAACTGTCTCAAATAATGTATGACATGGAATACTAGATGATTTATTGGAAATGACACACAAAAATGGGGTCTGTCTTGTAATCCTGAGATCATTGCATTGGGGCTATCTAGAGAAACAAACAAGATGCTCACATATATGGTATGAGTTACCTTTGCTCAGAGAGGTGGCTCACATGATTATGCAGGCAAGTTCACAGTCTGCAGCCTAGGCTGTCAAGCTGTAAAACCAGGGATGAGCTTCAAATCCATATGCTCTAGAATTTGTTTCTTGGCTCATGGAGGTCAACCTTTTACTCTATTCAAGCTTTGACTAAATGGATGAGGTTTATCTACATTGTGGAGCACAGTCAGCTTTGCTCACAGCCTGCTGATTTAAATGTTACTCTCAATCTAAAACACCCAGAATAATCTCTAACCACGTTTATGAGTGCCATTGCCTACTCAAAAAGAACATGAAGTTTCTATCATGTGACAGTTGTCATATACCAGCTCTGGGGCCCAGGACTAGTTTAGTTTTTGGAGGCATTGCTTTCTTTAAGACTTTTGTGCATGGATGTGGTATCCTTCCAGCTATGTGGATGCTTAGATGGGATAAAATTTGTAAGACATCCAGTAAAAAGGATGCACACCTCTACCAATTCCTTAGTGATTCTGGGCTTTCAGAAACATGAAAGTGATGCTGAGCTTTACAGATTCTATGCAAGGTGGGAATCAGCACGGTGAGGGATCTCCTCCTAACACCTCATGAGGCTCTTTTCTGATGGAGAAAACTCTCTCCAGGAACCCCCATGTGCACAGATTGTATTACAATGCAATCTCACTTTGATCTCACTGCAGAAAATAGGCTCAATAGCACAACTGCAAAATCCTCTTTGAATGCATCTGAAAAGAAAAGAGGGAAAAAAAAAACCATTTAACTCATTCAAATTGCTTTCCACTCTAAGATGTGTGTGACCACAAAGCTTTGGCTGTCTCAGCTGCCTGCTGCTCTGAGTGTCTTGACTCTCACTCTTTTTCACTTGCTGAAACTGTTCTTCCACTAAGAAAATCTCACGTAGTCTGCCTTCCGTTTCTAGTCTGAGCCACAGCAACTCCTCTCATATTTCAATGGCATGCTCTATGCACAAGCTGAGACCACTAGTTGGTAGAATTGGAAACATAAGAGGTTAATGTTTTATCCTTTCAAAAAAATGAAAATCTACAAGAACTCTGGTAAGATGAAGGGATCCACAGAAGTATAACTTAACACCATGAGTGTTGTGTGTGTGTAAATATGTGTATGTGTGTGTGTTCTTGTGTGTATGTGTACATGTGTATATGTGTCATGTATATATGTGTCTGTGCCTGTGGTTATATGGATGTGTGTGTGTGCAAGCATGTGAGCATGCGCATGTGTGTGCACGTAGGTATGTGCATATGTGTGCAAGTATGTATGTGTGGGGATATGAGTGTGTATATATATGTGTGCATGTGTACATGCTTGTACATAAGTGTGTATGGGGTATGTTTGTGTACATACATGTATATTTAAAGGCATGTGAGTGTGGTGTGTTAATATGTATATGTGTATATTTGTGTGTATGTGTATTTGTGATGTGTATGTGTGCACATGGGTTTATGAACATGTGTGTGGGTACATGTGTGTACACGTATGTGTGAATGCATATGGGCATGAGTTTTCATGTGTGTGGTGTACATATGTGTGTGGATGTGTGGTGTGCATGTGTGTGGGTGTGTGGGTGTGTGTATATATATATATACACACATTTATTGTGCATGCATGTGTGTGCCTATGTGTGTGCATGTGTGCACATATATGTGTATGTGTACATGTATATGTATGTGCAAATGTATGGTTTATGGTGTGTGTGTGTGTGTGTGTGTGTGTGTGTGTGTGTGTGTGCATGTATATGTGTGTATGTGTATGAGTGTGTGTGTGACTGTGTGTGTGTGTTGGGGTGGGAAAGGTAAAGGAATGGAACTCTTGCATATAGAAAAGAAGGAAAACAGAATACAGAACAAAAAATTTTTATCATTTAAAAATCTCACTTAAAATTGAGTCCTCTGTGAGCCTAGAGAACTAAGAGCTTCTATCTCTGTGGGAAAATTGTGGGAAGCAGCCCTGCCACACAGGAGACAGAAAATTTACATTTTCTTTTAATATAAGAGAGGCAGACTTAGAGGTGCTGCAAAAATATCTTCATTATTGGGAGAACACATTGTGTACTGAATAGGACTCCTGCTGGATTTATAGGCTGCATGTAGTCAAACCATTCACTCACTGAGCCAAACAAAGTGTCACAGAGAATGTTATAGTCTCGTCTCACCCTGAGCCCTTAGCTCCATGTGCTCTGGATTCCCCATACCTACAGATAGAAAGTGTCTTCCAAGAAAGCCTCTATGAGCAGCAAGAAATGGGTAATAAATAACAAATTAGCATAAGCCTTTAAATATTGCATAAGTAATGCCAGTTGGTTCTAAACCAGTCTCTCAAGGGAGAAGCTCAGGAATGTCATTAACATTACTCAACTCACATTTTTTTCCTTGCTGTGATGGGTACCCGACAGAAGCAAAGAAGGAAGGTCTTTGGCTTTACCTTTTCAGACGTTTCTGAGTCACAATTGGGAAGACTTGGTAGACCTGCCGACAGCAGCAGGGACTGCAATTTGTTCACATGGAGACAGACAGGAAGCACAGAGAGTGCAAGCAGAAGTAGTGGTAAGTATAACATTAAAGGCTCCCACCTCCACTAAGCTCCACAATCTTCAAAACAGTGCCTCAGGGTAGGGACTAAGCATTCAATAGGAGCCTGCCTGTAGGGGACACTTTTGTTTCAAATTATGATGGTTGGCATCTCAGAGAGGAAAAATGCCATGCCCAAGTCAAAATGTACTAGTCTCAGAATGTAAAAGCCCTCTGCAGTTGTTGTTCTTACTGTAATTTAGGAATAGGAGAGGGGTTGCGAATGGAAGCAAGTATTGCAAGACCTAGCTCTCCTGAAGAAAGGCAAACTGTGCCTTCCCTCAGATCTTATCGTATGCATGCCTTCCACGATTTCACAGCACAACAGGTTTTACATGGTGTTTGATGACTACATAATAATCATGAGAACACTTTTCATAACACACATTCACCTAGTTGTAAGACTTTAGTTCTTGATAATACACAATTCTCGAGAATGAGAAATAATAAGAGCTATCATGCAAAGCAAGGAAAAATGTAAAAGACATGACTGCATTGGAGTCAAACTCAGTGCCTTAGTTTGATTTCTATTGTTGTGGTAAAGGCCATAACCCAAAGCAACTTTGAAAGGAAAGGGTTTATGTCACCTTCCAAGCTGAAATAAAATGAAGAGAATCAGGATAGGAAATCAAAGAACCTAGAGGCAGGAGCTGCAACAGAGGCAAGGCAGAAACACTATTTACTGGCTTCGTCTTTCAGGATTTCTCAGTTTACTTTCTTATAATAACCCAGGACCTCATCTCCCCAAGGATGGCACCATCCACAGTGGGGTATGCCCTCCCTCATCAATTATTAAACAATAAAGTGTTCCCATGGACTTGCCTTCAGGCTAGTTTTATAGAAGCAATTTTGTCAGCTGAAGTTCTCTATTCCAAGATGACCCTAATTTATGTCAAGTTGACAAAAACCTGACTATCGCACTTGGAAAATAAAATAGAATTGAGTATGCATAATCTTATGGCCTAGCAGTTTTACTTCTAAGTGCTTTTTTCAGAAAAAAATAGCACCCACGTATGTATGCAGTGGTGTTTATAGGAGTATTCACTATTGGTAGTGGTTTAAAATTGCTCCTAAAATTGGAATAAACCTATGATCATTCACTTACTGATTTGTCTTTTGGATACTATATATGTGTGTGCATCATGTCCCTGCCTATATATATATATATATATATATATATATATATATATATATATATACATATATGCTAAGTCAGACAGTATTCTAGGCACTAGAAAGCCACCAGTGAGCCAAATTTTAAATTTTGATCTTAATTTGTGTTTTGATATGAGCAAGGATTTTTAAAAGAATTAAATAAATATGTTGTTTTAGAAACCAAAAGTTCCAGGAAGTACGATTCAGAAGCATCAAGTTTGAAGGCATTAAAGTTGAAGAAGGACAATATGTAGATCTTTTACTCAGCCTGGAAATCCTTTTGTACTGTAGATCAGCATTTAGGCAGACAGTGGCTGCCGATGCATGGCCAGAATAAGTCCAAAAGGACTACTAGAATACATGTCGGAGTGAATATGGGGAGAAAGCTAAATGTCAGGCAGTAAACACACAGAAAAGGGGACCTTGATGGGGAAGGACCTTGAATCTAATGAAACCCAAATATATAAGAGGTATCCAGAGATCAAATGTGGGCAGAATAAAAATAATCAAAGAGAAATAGACTTTATTCATGGAAGCAAGGACTTACTTAGGAAAAGTCACCTCAATAAGCAATACAAAATAGGGAAAAATGTCACCTGAATCTAAATAGTTTTAGAGATTGACCTGGAGTATCAATAATAATTGATACTTAATAAGTAGTTAAAATGTATTAACTTGTTATGCTGATTAATGTGTTTGATTATTCATAAGGAATTAAATTTTGCAAGGCATTGCTAATGTGAGCACTAGTACTTTTGATTTACAGATTATGAGTTTAAAAAGCTTGAAATATGTAAATAGCTTAAACAGCAAAATACAGATTTGGATCAGAATTTCACATTCATAGCTTCCTGTTCCTTCTACTGAAGGTCTGGCAACTGAATAAATAATAAGAAAGAAAGAAAGAAAGAAAGAAAGAAAGAAAGAAAGAAAGAAAGAAAGAAAGAAAGAAAGAAAGAAAGAAAGAAAGAAAGAAAGAGGAGAGTGAGAGAGAAAGAGAGAGAGAGAGAGAGAGAGAGAGAGAGAGAGAGAGAGAGAGAGAGAGAAGTAAAGGACATGAGTGTTGTTTAGTATCATGGCAGAGAAAGTTTATTGTGATAAAAGGACGAGTATAGCCAGAGGCAGAAACAGCTGGAAGAGGCCATAGTGGACATTGACCTGATTCATGTGATGAGAGAGCAAAGAAACGAGATGCAAGGGAAGGGAACCAGGGGCAGCAGCCTAGAGAACAAAAGGTAAAAGATGGATGGGCAACCAAAATGTCTGGAGTAAATAGAGAAGAGCCTCTGGAAGAAGAGCAGCCCAACCCCTGGGCTGGAGAGTCTAGGGTAGAGGGTGGAGTATGCCAACCATACTCTGTAACAGGTAGGGACTTAGGGATACTAGGAGAACCTGGTGGCTAGGTCTGCTTTGATATGTTAAGTAGGGACCTCAGCCATTTGTCCCAGGGTTGGAGACTTAACAGAGACCTTGCTTTCTTCCTTGGTACAATAGAACATGATAAAACCCAAATAATTGCCATTTGAATAACATACTCCTTGCCTCTTCTGGATCATGTATAGAGCTCACTCTTTAGCTGATGTTGGTGGAAGATGCTTTGATGTTATTAAAACAGAAAAGTAAATTTAGAGTTAGAAACAGTATTCTCAAGGCTAGACGTTTCATAATGGGCACATTCCTACCTATCTTCCTTTGAGTGTGCTTTCTTGAAGATTAAAAGACTGCAAGAGGTGTGTGAAGAAGGACATCTGCTCCTGGTCTACACTGTTCCCAATAGAGGGCAGGGAGAATGAGAAGACATACTTATCTCAAAAAGTTGGTAGCAACTGGCTGGTAAATAGATCCAAGAGTCTTAGAAGTATTAGTACCACACTGACTGAAGAAAATCTTTGGGAACATTCAACTCTCTTGATGGGTGAAGAGTCTGTTCCTTTGAAATAGAAGTCAGTTTGGTTCTAATAGTAACCTAATCAGTACCTTGTATCACAAATCTCCCTCAAATACCTCTTCAAGCTTTTTTCATGGTTAGATTTTGTCCAGACCACATCTCCTGTTTCTCGGCTATTCTTTTTGTTATTTGTTCATGGTTTCTCTTTTTTTAGAAACAAACAGCAAGAGATCTGCTACCCAGGCAACCAGTTGCAATTTTCTTTTCTGCTCCGTTTTACCTGGGACTACTCTGTGTTTAGAAGGATGCTTGAAAGGCTCTTGATTCACTGCGCTCTTGATCCTACAAGAAATAGTGAAGGCTGTTTCTTTTCTGTCCACTACACTACAGTTATTTCATCAATCATACCATATTTGTTACAGTTTGTAATATTGTATGCTGTTACTGTCAATTTCAGTATCAAATATATTTGTAAAATATAATACATTTACGTAGAAAATCGTTACATAATATCCCATCATTTATAGGACTGAAGACATCCAATTGCATATTACTAGTTTACTGCTTTAATTAAAAACTTTAATGCATTGTATTTCCTAGTTCTGAAAGAATTCATTGTTTAAAGCCACAACTCTCCATTTTGTATCTGTATTTGCAAACACATCATTAAAAATCCTTAACAGATTGTGTCTTAATAATTTATAAAGGATGCCATATTCAGAGAGCTCAGAGGTCTATAATTAGTCTATTTCTTTCCTTTTATGATCATTATTTTACTTATTCACTTTATAACCCACTCACTGCCACCTCCCAGTCACCCCTTCCACAATTCTTCCTTCTACCCACTTCCCCTTCTCCTCTGAGCAGGTGGGCCCCCTGAGTATCCCCCACCATGGTACATCAAATTTCTGTGAGGCTAGGCACATCCTCTCCCATTGAGGCCAGATAAGGCAGTCCAGCTAGGAGAATATATCCCATATACAGGCAACAGCTTTTGGGACAGCCCTGGCATCAGTTGTTTGGGACCCAGTACATTTTCTTCTTTAGTAATTTAGAATATACACTCACCTTCCACTAGTATCAGTTCAGCCAAAACCATCCAGAATCAGAATCAAAAATCAATAGTGTTTTTCTCACTAAAGTTCAGGTTTACACACACCTGGAAGCAAATTAAGATTATGTGTCTTGAAAGAAGGCACCAAGACTTCGACTCATTTAAGTAATAGCTATAATAGAACTTTTCTGATCTTGCTGGCATTGTCTAGAATAAACTTGCATAAAGTTTCAAAGTAGTTCCAAGTTGTTTATCTAAGGCATGTTTCAATTAGAGCTAGATAGGAATCTTTAAAAAAATGGAAGGGCCTGTATAAGGTGTTGGTGACTTATGATTTCCAAATATGGGCCATTAATGAAAGGGAGGGCTCTCTGTTGAATTTTGAGTCCCAAGATCTGATCATTGTGATTACTTTTGACCAAGAAAAGAAAAGAAAAGAAAAGAAAAAAAAGAAAAGGGAAAGAAAAGAACCTCCTAGATACCTTTTACTGTTTGATGTAAAATGTCCCCCACAGACTCACAGGTTTGAACTCTTGGTCTGCAGCCAGTGACAGTGATTTGGAAGGTTATTGAATCTTTGGAAAGTTGGATCAAGCTGCCGGAACAGGACCTCCAAGAGTAGGTCTAAAGTTACCTATGAGACAAGTTTCCAGGGTTACCTCTGAAGGATTATTTATATTAGGTTAGCTTTTGGGCATGACTGTTAGAGACTATCTTAATTACATTCATTGAGGTAGAAAGATCTACCCTAAATGTGGACAACAGCTTTATTCCCTGGACTGGAGTCTTGAACAGAATAAAAAGAAGAAAGTGAGCTGATCATTTAAGACTCAATTCCCTCTAGTTCCTAAGTGTAGAAATGATACAACCAACTACCTCAGCTTTCTGACATCATGACTTCCTTGCCATGAAGAACAACTGCTTGGAACTGTAAACCAGAAATAAATCCTTCCCTCCTTAAGTTCTCCCCCCCCCCCCCAGACACACTCCAGATATTTTCTAAGAGTGAGGGAGAAACATAGTTAAGACGACTTGCAAGCCATTTCTTGCCTTGCCTTGTTTCTACTGTCACAGGCAGAGCTGGTTCTTCTGCCATGACTTTCCCCACACCCCCATGATGGACTGTATCCTTTCAAACTTCAAGCCAGAATAAATCTTTCCCTTCAGAAGTTGCTCTATCACAGCTCTGTTCACAGCAATGAGAAGGTAAGTAATGTAGTCAACAGTCTGTCACCTCTTGTCCCTGACAACACAGTCAAGAAAGTAAACATGTTTTCAAAGATGAGCACTATCCTGGAAAAGCCTGTCCCTGACATTTGTAGTCATGAAAATAAATATATTTTCAAAGATGAGCACTACCTGGAAAACCTAAATATTTAGTAGCCATGGTAACAAGTAGTTAGCAAACCTATTTTAAACCTGATTGCTTAATAAATTATAATTCTATAAACCCAGCAAAAGTGGTCATTAGGACAAGGTAGGACTGCTACTATGACCATTTAATTAGGAAACAGATGATTTCAGCTAATAAACTTCTTTAAACAATCCTCCTGGATGTCACCCAAGTACAAATAGAAACTTCCAATCTACATCCAATTTATAGCAGATTTATTTGAGTAATCAAGATTGCATCATGAACTTTAAATCATTCAACCCTGTGTAAAACTGACCAATCCCTAAATGTCATTCTTTCCCAAATGCAAGAGATCCCAGAGACCTGCTTTCCTTGTAGATATTACACATGAATGAACACAGCTCCCAAGTAAGCCTGCAAGTAAGCTTTTGTGCTGGGTTGTTCTACTGGATTTTGATAATTTAGTTTCTCCAAGATAGATCATTGCAAAGTTCTGGGGAACCTTTGTTTTTCACACACAGAAATTTCATTTTCCCCTCAACAGTAAATTTAATTATAAACTATTACACTGGGTTTTCATCAATGACTTCTTCTTGTTATTCTGAGACTTATAGCTAAGACATACATTCTATAACTTTAGTGTTATTTTATACCTTTTAGGTTGAAGATATACCATTCTATAAGTTCACTTCCCTTCTCATTAATATGCATATTCATCATTCATCTTAAGTGAAGAATATTATTCCACTTTATTAGGTCTGTCTAGCAATATGAAGGTGTGACATCCATATGTTCATATATGTATGGACATGATTTGAGTGATGGCTTGGCCTGTTTGATCTGGATTGGCTTATTTTGACTGATTGTAGAAGAAAGAGCATATTTCCACAAGAATAATGAAGTCATGGACTTGATTTTCAAGTACATATGTTCCATGTGTGTACAGTCTCCAGTGTATATTGCCATCTCAGGAAAGATAATCACTTAGCTTGGCTCACAGTTCAATGTTCTCTACACTGATTTGATGGATTGCACTGTCCATTCCTGGGCTGTTTGGTTAAGGAATATTGAATATGTTCATTAGTGCCCACTTGACCCATTGTGAAGAATATTTCCATGTTTGCTGGAAGTGTGTAAACAGAGAACTCCCAAACTTCTCCTGAATAAACTGTCATTTTTTGCTTATCTTGGCACATGCTAAATTTATTTTCACTTTGAATAATAATTACTATTATGTGAAATTTTCCCTATGTGGACATTTAGAAGTTTCAGAATGTATGGGAAGCAGAAAATAAAAAATTCAATATTCAGCATTTTCAACTTGTTTGCTGACTTGAAATGAATCTGCTGACTCCAAGAAAACGAGATGCTCTTGTCCACTTCTATTGGACTGGGGACCCACTGTTGGCATCAGGACCACCAAACCGGTGACGTTGCACCCAGGTGACGTCACCCAGGCGACAGTGCGGCCTGCCCACCTGTTGCTAAGGCAACAGCCACCATATTCCCAGAATTCACCTTGGCCCACTGCCCACCTTTACCTGTGGTTACATCATGCCACATCACTTTCCTTATATATACGGAGGACCCCTATCTCTCTTTCTCTTTTTCCTCTCTTCTTCCCTTCTCTCTCCTCGCTGCTAATTTGTCCCCCCCTTACCCCCAATAAACCCCTCACGTGGAAGTGTTTGACTTGGTGTAGTTTTGGACCGTGCAACCGTCTCCACTGCAGCACATACTGGACCCGTACCAGCATTTTTTTTACAACACCCATGACATCTCATCTCTTTAGTTACCATCTTCTCTCAGTGTCTTAACTGCTTTTGTTTCTTCTTCTGAGCCCCTAAATGAAGTACAGAGGATCACACTGCAAAGGTCTTCCAAATTCCAAAATCAGAAAGAAACACGTAAGAGCATTTAAATCGTACTCTAGAAAAGTTGTGGGCTATAGTTAGTTTTTTCCCTAAAACTGTAAAAGATACACAAAAATCATCCATAAAATTTGGGGTTAAATTTTTGCTTTAAGTAGAGTGCTTGAAATTTGTTTACTAAATTGTTACTCTTTAAAACACTTGTTAAAAGAGTAGCAATGAGACAAAGAAAGAGGATAGAATTTAAATCATCTAGTGGGGAATATTTTTCAAATAGCCTTGAAAAGGCAACAAAATATATACGATGAGATGTGTTATATAAAAGCCATTTAAGAATCCTTTGCTGAAGAGTAGAATAGACAAGAATTCAAAATAGCCGAATACAGACAAATCAACAGTATTATGAAAATAGACTTTGTGGATCTCTCAAGCAATATTTGGAGTGGGCATAGCACTTTAAGGTAATGAAAGCTTTTTGTCTCTTTTCATTGTCTATTAGCTCAGACTTGCACAAGTAAACTCTATTCGAAAAAAGAAATGAAGTGTAGGTTGCAGGTAGAGCTTAGTGCTATACGGATGGCCTCCCATGCACAAGGGCCTGGGTTTGATCTCCAACACCACTAAAGGAAAAATAAAAGCTCTAATTTTTATTGAAACATTCTAATCCAGGATAGTCTTAATACATTAAGCTTTTTTGTTCTATTTTTTTTATTTTTGAGGTAGTAATGTATAATCTCAAAATAATAATTATAGAACATTTCTCCCTTTTCTTTCTTCTTTCCTAACCATATTATATACACTCTCTGTTCTTCAAATTCATGGCCTCTTTTTTCCACTAAATTTTATTGTATGCATATTGATACATGTATGTATCCTTAAAAACAACCTGTTTGGTTTATATAATATTCCTTTAAGTGTGCTTTTTATTTGGAGAATTTCTACTAAAAGTTGTGGAAAAACTTTCCAGATACTAGCTCATTGATTTTTATCAAGGCATAAATATTCTGCATTTATATATATAATAATTAATTAAATTATTTTACACTAGTCTATGAATATTCATGGGGAAAATCATAAAGGAAGAATGAATAAGTAAAGATGAACAGATAAACATTTAGGTCATTAGAGGGTTTTCTGGGATTTCTGTAAATTTCTCTGTTTGTATTTTGCAATGCTGTAGGAATGCCAGCCCACAGTCCATAAGTTGCATGTGCCCAAGAACAGCTACCAATACAGTGTAAAGAAAGTCATAAACTTAGAATATTGTGAGATTCTTTTTGTAACTCAGCCATTCAATTCTTGAATGTAAACTTTGTAGATGGAGTCGTGTTGTAATATCTAATGTTAGACACACTTGCTTGTGCTGTGACCACATATTTCCATGAACTCCTGTCGACTGTATATTGTGCCTTGACCAGGTATATAAGGTTTATTGTCTTCTTGACCTTGGAGTAATTTCAGTCCCAACTTAAATCCCTAATTGTCTTCAGACCTTATTACCTTTAAATCTGGTAACACAGATAAACAATCTCTATTGCTAATCAAAAACACTCAATGTTTTTGTCAGTCAACTGTCTATGAAACACCTTCCCTATCTTTCCCTCATCTGAAAAGTCTCTTACCATTACCTAATAGAAGTAAACTTCTTACTTGTGTTTCCATGGTTCAAAAAGAGACATCCACAATAGGGAAACATATCCACAGTGTAAAATACTGATAGAGAAATGTTCTCAGAAGATGTGTTTCTTGTCACATCTATAAGTAAAACCTACTGTCAGACACAGGACAATCCAGTACTTCAGTACAGTGGATTTTCTTCAATTTCTTTACGCTACAGTTATGAATATATGCTAATAAGTGTGTGTTTATTTTGCAGAACACTCTATTCTTAAAACTCATGTTGCTCACATTTGTTAAAACAAAGTCATTAAACTTTAATGACAGGTATTGGTGAATTATATTTTTTCCCCACTTTTTGGGATTCTGAAGGTCTCCTAGAACCCCGTGCTTTCTAGACTTTTCATAATAAAAACTGCTCTGGGCAGAGTTAAAAATAGTCTGTTGTGTCCTATTCAGAAAGAGCCATAAGCTGCACTTAAAGAAATGCAATCTAGAAGTATGGACTTATAGCTATACAGGTTTTAGTTGGCATTTTGATCCATGACTTTCTCATTTATTCAACCACTATTTATTAATCCACTACATTTTTACTAGTATGCTAAGGTCTTATTGCTCTAAGATGCATGACCCTGAAGTGATCCAATCTTTTGGAAATAAAGGTCTCCGTTGTGAGGATGAATTCAAACAAACAAACAAACAAACAAACAACCTCACTCAGCAGCATCTAAAATATTGCCAGAGGCAATTTCCCCTTATTTGGCACATTCAGGGAGGTTTGTTATATTCTGTTATTTATAGGAATTATTTTTTGTGTCCTATATATTATACTTATTTTGATATTGATCTCAATTATATCCATCACTTATATCCATATCCATAAAGTAATTACTCAACATGGAAACTAAAATCTTTACTTAGAGATTGTCATTATACAGCTAGGTAAATATCCCTTCAGTCCTGTATAGGTTTAAGATAAATATATTTTATCTGTCTAATGATATTGTAAACTTAATGTGGTCAAGTCTTTTATAGCCCCTAATTCATAGAAAAGGCTTGAAATCATTTGTTCAGATGCTTTAAATTGTTAATATAATATTCTTCCTAAATCTCATCCAAGATTTGCATGAATAAGAACCAAAGAGTCAAGCTTAGTAGTGTTAAGGCTGAGTAAAGACGGATAGAAATGCCTACAAAGCAGTTTCTGGTGGACTGTTGTGAAAGGTCAGGTGTGAAAAATACAGAGAAATATGTATGCCTCAGTTTATAGGTTATTAGTAAAATGCCTACGTTTAAGGGATTTTGCAGCTTTTATAATATTCCTTGATGAAATAAAAGACATGGTTTAAAGAAATTAAAATGAAAACTACTTCACAATGATTTTTTTCTAGTTCCTTCTTGATTACTGAAATAGTTTAAGAAGGTAGAACAGTAACAACGGATACAATACAGAGCAAGGTGTTTTGTGTCTAGGTAGATCTTGCTCCAAATTCTAGACCTACACCGAATACAACTCTTGATATTTCTCAGAACTGGGTGTTGGACTCATAGAACAGGCCAGACAACACCTATTTCACTGACTTGGTATGAGGAGTGAACAAAAGAAATAATACAAAGATGAGAGAAATGTGTCTCAACAAATTACAGAGGCTCTTACTGAATGTAAGTGTAGCCGTCCAGCGGCCATGGATAAACTGGGTTACCTGAAAGGGGGGCTGGAAATGAAAAGGACAGGGTGCGAGAGAAGGATGAAGCCAAGACAAGGTCTCTGATCAAGGCTCAAAGTTTAATATTCAGCATTGCTGTTACATAGGGAAAACCCACAGACTCTGTCCTTTGTTTCAGCTGGATTGAGTTGCAAAGCAATCTCAGCAGGCAGTCTACTCCTGAGGAAATTGCAGGTGCAGCAAGGTGGAAGACTCCACCTGGGTCCACCTGTGGCAAACACTTAGGGTCTATTTAGCCTGCTCAAGGCTGGGGGAAAGGCTCATGTTAAGTTCTGTCTCTTCCTCTTTCTGAGTAAGGGGAATTTTGTTTTGTGCAATAAAATGAGGCACAAGAAAGAGGAACATCTTAGGCCTTGTCTGCAGTGCAAATCAATCACCTTGCTAAGAAATTACGGTGCCTTACAGAATGAAGTTATTTAACCAAAGAGCTTAAAGTGATTAGAAAATGGGCTCTATGAGACAAGATCATTAAAGAGAGAAATGTAAAAAGATGTACAGTCCTTGCCTAGTAGAGGAAGAGCCAATTTTACCAATCAGCTGTTTATTGCATTACAGTCGCTTCTCTCCCCAATTTTAAGGCACTTGGGGATCGTTGGATGGAGTAGTCAGTTACTCCTTCCATCTTCTTTGCAGTGGGTTTTGACAGCACATTTCTAGTAGTGACAGATCAACTTATTTTGGCCCACAGCCTTTTGTAGGACATAAGGGATTGAAGAAACTGCTAGTAGCAAGGAGAAAATGTAAGACAAACTTCAGGTGAAACAAAAGGGATTGAAGTAGGAACATCAGAAAATTAGTTTTCTAGCTCCACATGTTATTGGTTTGTAGCTCAACAATCCACCTGGGACCCTCTAGATGGGAAGCAGGTAAACTGAGCAGATAGAAACCCCAAATGATGAGTCATAGAATGATCTCTGAACAAGCCAAGATTCCAGGAGCCTCCATTGCTTACTCACTTTTTCTGCTGTGCAGAAAGTGTTAAATTGCTGGCTGTCCCACTGCCTCAGATAAGTCAACTTTTTGACAAAGCTTATTTTTATTTTGATTTGTGAGCTAGGCATCGCCCTCTAGCACTGAGAATCTTCAAAGGCTTGCTTTGTGCTCTCTGGTATGCTGGTTGTTGACTTACTAGTGGATTATCATTCTCATCAAATCCATAGAATTTACTGGGGTAAATATGTTTCCAGGTGGACATAAAATTCTAGAAAATGCTGTTCATCTGCATGTCTTCTCTAAGATAAAACCAAAAACATATGTATCTAAAATACTTTGTAAAGAATCAGCATGGCATGCTTATGTAACCATTATAATTTAAAAGCAATTTCCTGAAAGTTATCTATTTAGACTCATAAAAATCTTAATAAACTAGGCCCAGCATGTGTTAATAGTTATGTACACATCAGGCACTGAGACATGAAAAATTACCGAATAATACACTAACTAACTAACTAACTAACTAACTTACTTACTAAATAAATAAATAAATAAATAAATAAATAAATAAATAAATGCCGGATTGGTAATCCAACTTCCATATACAGACGTGATCTAACCAACAGCATCTTGAAGCCTTGGATTATTTCATTTTTCTTTTGCGTATTTCTTTCCTGTGGTGTGAAACGCTGACTGTGATGACATTACACTTCAAGAGTACTTTGGAGCACCAACCAAAGAATACATATCGTGGGACCCACGGTTCGGACCACATATGTGGCAGAGGAGGGCCTCGTTGTCCATCAGGGAGAGGAGAGGCCCTTGGGCCTGAGGGTGTTAGAGGCCCCAGTAAAGGGGAATGTCAAGGTGGGAATATGGGAATGGGTGGGCAGGTGGGTGGGAGGTGGAATTCCCTCATAGAGGCGGGGAGGGGGAGGGGGTGGGGGGTTTCCAAAGAGGAGACCTAGAAAAGGGGAAACATTGGAAATGTAAATAAAGTATCAAAATAAATAAATAAATAGTACTTTGGAAAGTACAATATCAAACTTGGTCCCACCCAGCAAGAACTTTGTCTTTTCCATAGATTATATCGTAAATGAATCATTGATGACTCTCAGAGGGGTATCTGAATATGGGTTGAAATGAGGGCTGCAACAATGTTGTTGATAAAATTCTGAAGAATAGCATGGCATTATAATACAGAGTAGAAACAGACAGTTTTATGGTGAAAGCCACTCACGAGCAAAGATAGGGGATGAACAGGACCATTGACTGAGGATAGGAGGAAGTGCTAAGTCATTTAATGAAATAGAGTTAAGCGTAAGTAAGTAATTGGACACACGTTTTGCTTCATGGATATATAGTGTAGATTCAAGAGCAGGAGCTCTGGCATCAGATTGTTGGAGTTTACGTGTTAGTAATTTGCTGAGTCACTGATATGGCTATTGTTCCATCTGTCAATGAAGATAATAGCAACGCCAATTTAACAGATTTTTCATAAAAAGTCTTCTGCTAGAATAACATCTACAGTTAGAGGACATTAAGAGAAATATATACTGTTAGTTTAAGAAATTGTTGGGCTCTATGGAAATGCTTAGAATCAGAATAAATAGTGACTACACATCTTTTAAGTTAAATAAGAAATCTCAACTTCCAACTGAGCAGCTATTGAAATTAATGGCTTTTAGGGAAGGAAAATTCAGTATTCTTTAAGGGTATGGGCCTTTTCTGTCTGCTTTGCTCCAGTGGATGGTTCCATACTGAAGGGTAAATAGGCATCACAAATTGAACTTGGTTGGTTATTTGAAAAAGCAGAGAGAGGGAGAGAGAGAGAGAGAGAGAGAGAGAGAGAGAGAGAGAGAGAGAGAGAAAGGGGTCTGGGAGAAGTTAGGATGAAGAAATTGATTAAATATATTTTAAATATATTGTAACAATCTCAAATTATCAATTTCAATATTATATTAAGAATTCAGTTGTAGGAGTTCTCTGGTAGAATTTTGAGAATACCACTTATATATACTATGACATCATCTGCGTACAGTGATGCTCTGACTTCTTCCTTTCCAACTTGTATCCCCTTTTGTTGTCTCATTGCTCTAGCAATAAGACACTTGAAGTACTATTTTGAATAGATGGAGAGAGAGTGGACACCCTTGTCTTGTCCCTGATTTTAGTGGGATTGCTTTAAATTTCTCTCCATTTAATTTGATGTTGGCAATTGGCTTGCTGTATATTATCTATATTATGTTTAGGAATGTGCCTTATATCCCTGATCTCTCTAAGACTTTTAAAATGAAGGGTTGTAGGGTTTTGTCAAAGGCTTTTTAGCATCTAATGAGATGACTATGTGCATTTTTTTCTTTCAGTTTGTTTATATAGTGGATTATGTTGATGGCTTTTTGTATATTGAACCATCCCTGCAGCCCTGGGATGAAGCCGACTTAATCAGGGTGAATGATGTTTTTGATGTGTTCTTGGATTTAGTTTTTGAGAATTTTATTGAGTATTTTTGCCTCGATGTTTATAAGTGAACTTGAGCTGAAATTCCCTTTCTTTGTTGATTTTTTGTATGGTTTAGGTATAAGGCTGACTGTGTCCTCATAGAATAAATTTGGCAGTGTTCTTTCAGTTTCTGAGGTAACCCAGACTCAAATGAGCATACATGACAGGAGCTTAGCATAACTGTCCTCTGAGAAGCTCTACCCAGCAGCTGCAGAGACCTATAGTCAAAACTGGAACTGAGGTCTGGGATGCTTATGGCAGAGTTGGGGGACGACTAAAGGCCCTGAGGGGGATAGGAATCCCACAGAAAGACCAACAGAGTCAACTAACCTGAACTGTTGCGAGCTCTAAGAACTGAGCCACTAACCAAACAGCATACATGGCCTGGAACAAGCCCCCCCCCCCCCAGGCACATATGTAGCAGATGTGCAGCTCTGTCTCCATGTGAGTCCCCCAACAACTGGAGTACGGGCTGTCCCTATAGCAGTTGCCTGACTGTGGAATCCTTTCCCCAACAGGGCTGCTTTGTCTGGCCTCAGTGGGACAGCATGTGCCTAACCCTGCAGAGACTTGATGCACCAGGGTGAGAGGCTCACCTTCTCAGAGGAGAAGGGAGGAGACATGGGGAGAGTCTTTGGTGGGGTATTGGGAGGGGCAGTGATTGGGATGTAAAATAAATAAATAAAACAAAAAATGTACTCTAACAAACAATGCCTAAATTTGAAAAAAATTCAAATAGTACAAAAATAGATAAAAGGGGATGTTAATGATGGCTATGATCAAGCATTGTGTATACTAGAGGGGTGGTTGGAAAAAAGCAAAATCATGATGGTCCTACCCATAGGAAATGCCACTCTAATGCTGATTTGGTTATCATGATTAGGCAGCACTTTAGAGGCCAGAACATTGTATGCTATTTCCACAGCACAAGCCAGCATTGACCTTTTGCCCAAGAAGGGTTAGAGTGGAAATAAGCATAGAGGTCAGCCAATAGCTGTCTACATCATTAGGTCTAGAAGGGATCTCACCAGCATCCGGTACTGTTTGGGTGACTGGTGCTTCATTAGACAGCACTTATACAAGGGATTCCTGGGAGTACTGGGACAACAATAGCCTGTACTTTATTGGAAACTACTGCCCTGATACATAGCTGCTATGAAAGCCTTAACATGAAGAGCACATGAGAAGGCTGATGCATGGCCGCCTTTGAAATTCCCTGACACATGGATAAGTGTACTTTACACATCGCTCTCTCTGACTCCATTCCATTAGAACAGGAGCCCGTAAAATGTTTTGAAGGGAGAGGGCAGGGTGTGAAAAGGCCAAGTTGGGTAAACTTATATAATTGCTATATCTTATATTTATTTTATATTACTGAAAATTTGTAACACGCAATCCTGATAAAAATTAATATATTTAAATTGATTTTTCAGTTTTATCATAAACTATTACTTCACGCAATAATAATGAACAACTTTCAGAATTAACTTCTGGTATATGTTGTTCAAAGGATCATAGTACACACATTTGGAATTGAGAAAAAATTGAAAAATCAATGTGAACAAAATATAAGTAAATTGCAAGAACTTTTATATTTCAAATGCCTTTATAGACCATCACAGAATCAACATATCTCTATTGAAATTCCTTATATTGGCCTGTCTAAGCCTCATGCTCAATCAGGCATGTTCTTTGTGTTCTTTTCTAAACAATATTGGATAATGAAGACAATTAGAGATGCCTGATTAATTGTTTCCTCATTATTGAACCGTTTTCTTCCTCCATGCTAATAAAACAATTTTGGCTTCAGTAGGTATTGATAACCCCAAAAATATTTTACGAGAATTCAAATTGTTTAGAGTGGGAGAAGTTTATAATTTTACAAAGCAATAGGAGAATTTATTAAAAGGGTTAATAGTACAAAATATTATAATTTCCATGTAGTAAAAATAAAACCAACTGGATAAATACTAGAAGGGATTTTTGGTTAAGTAGGACAGCAAATGCCATTTACCTTAAGTACAGAAATAGTTCACACAAATAGAAAGCAGCATCCTGACTAATAACACTACAGAAGCCCTTTAGAGAATGATAGGGAACAAAAGACCAAAGACCTGAAAAGAGGGAATAGAAATGCACAGAGTGAACAAAGGTGCTAATTGAGTTCGCTACCTCCAGCTTGGCCACAGGCCACCCTTTCCTCTGCTTCCACCAACGTTGCAGAATCACTTTTCATAAACCCATTTCCATCTTCTCACACCAGCTGGGTAATGGTTCTGAGTGATCTGAGACCCGGGGCTATGGGACTCAGCAATCACTATTAGTTATTGCGTAATGGCTTCTGTCCTCAGTGAGGGAACTTGCCTTTTCACATAAATGTCCAGTTTTGAACCCAAGCATTCAGTCTGAAACACATATTTAAAGGGATATTACTAGTAAACATGAACTTCTGATAAGACATTGTGAACTTGCTCAAAGATGTGCCATTCCTGGTTTCCAGGACCGCATTAAGGGAGTAGGTTTGAGAAAGAGACCATAGAGGACATTTTTCTGAAGCTGTCATCTCAGTCTTTCATGAACATAGTTTTTGATAATTATCTTGTCAAATCATGACAATTCTTCTTCTGAGAGGACAGAAACCCCTGGTTAGTTTGGGCAGTCTAACATCTCCTGTGCTTCCCACAGAGGAGGATTTAATTATTTTCTTGGCTATCTCTTTTATCATTTGCCATACAATTACCCCCAAATTTAAACCACAATTTATAATTATTTATAGTGGGGTGATTGTGACCCGGTAGCTTTTGCTGGATCTCTTGTAGAACTTCAGGAGATAGTGGTTGAGACTGGTGTCACACGCAGACTCTAGTGGGATGAATGTGAAAGGTAGATCTCTCAGCTGCTGGCGATCTCAATTCTGCTCCAACCAGCTTCTCTCCCATAGAGGGGAGGCTTCTCTTCTGTAGGCAGCTAAGATGGGCCATCCCTAGAGCCAGCATTCTGAGAGTTTAAGCAGATCCTTATACTCCGTCTCAAAAGGATAAAACATCAACTGAATTCCATTGGTCCCAAGTCACCAAGGCCACCGATATTAAGAGGAGAGAGATTAGACTCCACTCTCGGATAGATATGTGCAAGGACAGAAAAGATGACTTTCATTCACCACAGAGGTTTATGTCCCACACTGGCACTAATTTCTTCCTTTTTTTCCTCTCGATTTTGTTTTGTGTGAAGGCAAAACTGCTTCACACAACTACTCTACTAACTTAGCTCCTCCCCCTCCATCTCTTTTCCATGTTTCATTCAGGAATTTTTTAAAAAAATATTGGAATGCTATGGCTTTCTGATGTAATCTAACTGCCCCTAGGGTTTCTAGTTTCTTCTCTGCTTCTCTCATCAAAGTGTTTGATATGAACCTAAGCTGAGGGACTTTCTCTTTGTTCAGGGGGAGAGTTTGAAAATAAGAAATTCAATTGCAATTTTCTGCTTCTATGTGGAGTATTCTTCCTTTAGATCTGTCTTTGGGGATCTTATGTTTTGAATTTCTTTGAATTTCCTCTTTGCATTTTCTGGCCCACCAAATCAGACTCGAGAGTATCAAATTCTGTACCTAGAAATAGTTCTATGTTCCATTTTAGAAGTCTGAACACAAATCAATGTTCTGTACAAAGAATAAGGGCAGTTATGTAGATCTATAAGTAGGATGACCTCAATGTCCATGAGCCCCAGGCAAACATTCATTTTCAAGACTCTTGTTCATACAATCAAGTTGGTCTTAGAATATATGATTAAATACATGGGCATATGAAAGAATTATGGATTAAATATTGATTTTGTTTATTGTCTAATAAGTGTCTAAAACTTGATAGGTTGTTAGACCCAGACACTCTAGGAACCACATCTTTGTGTTCTTGCTTGTCAACTGCACCTTTCCCAGATAATTTCATGTCCTTTTCTATGAGGAATTGATAGGATTGATAGTATCATTCATAAGGTCTTTGTGGTTTAGAACTAATTGATATGTAAACTTTATTTATCTTCTTCCCTCTGCACTTCCCTATGGTATTCATTTAATAACAGTTACACCAGTGTTTAAGAGTCCTCACCATTGGACTGAATGCGTGGGTTCCCAATGGAGGAGTTGGAGAAGGGACTGAAGGAGCTGAGGGGATTTGCAGCCCCATGAGGGGAGTAACAGTGTCAACCAGTCAAAAACCTCGGAGCTCCTGGGTTCTGGACCACCAACCAAAGAGTACACATGGAGGGACCATGGCTCTAGCTGCGTATGTGGCAGAGGAGGGCCTTGTTGGACATCAGTGGGAGGAGCAGCCCTTGGGCCTGAGGGGGTTTGAAGCCCCAGTGTAGGGGAATGCCAGGGCTGGAAGGCAGTTGTGGGTGGGTGAGTGGGTGAACACCGTCATAGAGGCAGGGGAGGGGGAATGCGATAGGGGGTTTCTGGAGGGGAGACCGGGTAAGGGGATAACATTTGAAATGTAAATAAAGAAAATAGCTAATAAAAGAAAAAAAAAAAAAAAGAATCTTTGCCATCCACAGCACTGCTCATGAGTAATGTCTTCTAAGCACTCACATGACTTATGGTCTTTGTTAATAATGATGGGAGATGCAAGTGTTACCCAAAATATTCAGGAAAGAACAGTTAAAAGGTTTATTATCGTATTTTATTAACTTTCATAATCTTTGATGGAAAGGTTGAGTCACTTATCTTTCAATCCTATCTTTTCTTGAACTCTTTCTTTGAATCAGTAATCATTGTACATTTTAGAACGTGATCTTGTACAATGTTGACCACATCTTCCACACACTGCTACCATGAAGAAGAGAGGAAAGGAAACGCTAAGTTCCCTTAGGGAACAAGAAATGCAGACCAGGGAGTAGGATGAATGACATGGACTGGGTGGTGGACTATGATAACAGGTTGAGCTAAGAAAAAAATGTTTCAATTAAAAAATACTTTTTGGCATTAGCAAATTATTTTAAAAAAAACCTTTTGAGGTTAATAAGCTAACACCCCAAGTAACTGCTTCACACATGGTGTTGAATATGTACACCTGGGGTACACAAAATATAGGAGAACTGCTACACTTGTTACCCTCAAGTAGATTCATGGTAGGTATAAAGAAGGATGACTGTCAGTACCAGACACATATGTGAAACTCTAGTGCAAGTTGAGAGTAGATTTTTAACAGTTCAAATCCCTTAACTGACTCACTAAGTCATTCTTAACTATAAACCAATTTTTGTTCAATGTTGGCACCTAATCTTATGTGCATCAAGAAAGCCACAGCAAGTCAGCCAATGGAATCAATACCCTTGCCAGGCTGACCTCCAGTAACTAGGTCCTAAATTAGCAAATGTCAGAGATTTCCCAGGCATCTGGCCAACTACATCCACAGAGTGTAGCATTAAAGAACACCCTGAGATAGAGTGACAGAGGCTGGAGACTATGTTAGGTAGTTCTAGCAGCTTCTGGCAGTTAGTAACTTAGAATAATCAGAATAAGCTTCTCTAAATTGTGTGGGGCTGCCTGAATACTAGCATCTTGAGTAGTGGCATTACTAGGCTGACTGTAAAGAGCATACTCATCCATCACAGTATGTTGATTAGCCTCATGTGTTAGGTAGGAAATTCAAACCTTCATTCTAAGCCTGCTTTGCCAGATGTTGAATGTAATACCTGACAGTACTCAGCAGACTGTATTGAGCAAATGCATAGCCAGCAGGGATTTTTAAAGGGTGGTTCATTAAGACACCTCTGACAATAACAGACTGGTTTCTTAAAAATTGATGCTTATTAGGCCATGATGCATGGGCTTCTGTTAAGGGCTTGTGTTATAGGTAAAACTATACAGTTACTAATTCTAGCTCACAAAAACTCAAATGTATTGTTTGTATTTTTAAATGATGGCAGGTGGAAGGATCCTGCCAATGTGCTGAGAGCCTCTGTGGACATAGCATGTATTCATAGCCCCTGAAATTGACATTGTATTTTGAGTAAGAAATAAACTTTTAGTGTGTTATTGAAACAATATACTTACACAAACTAAAACAGCTACAAGACTCTAAATTATATATCAGAATTTCATACTAGTTCTTCTGGAATAATTTTCAGTTTCATAGGGAAAAAGTAAACAAAGTATAGACTTCTACTGATAAGTATGTACAAGTCCTGAGCACTAAAGAACATCAAGGCACACACTTGGGCCATTTAAAGAAGAACCTCAATTATGCTACAGAGATATTATAATAAAAAAAAGCATGATCCTGGCATAAAAAAAATCATACACTGATAAATGGAATAGAATTGAAGACTTACATTTAAACCCAGACTCTTACAGCCGCCCAATTTTTGACAAAGAAATAAAAACTACATACTGAAGGAAAGACGAATGGTACCAGTCCAGTTCAATTGTTATACATAGAAGAGTGAGATCGAACCCTTATTTCTCACTTTGCACAAAACTCAACTTCAAATGCACGAAGAATTGCCATTTAAGACCTGATACTGTGAATCTGATGAGAACGAAGTGGGGAATATGCTTGAACTCATTGGCCCAGGCCAGGACTTTCTGAACAGGACCCTGGTAATGCAGGCACAAAGACCAACAATTTATAAATGGGTCGACATGAAACTAAAAGGCAAAAGGCACCGTGATTTAGATGAAGCGACAGCCTTCAGTGTAGGAGAAACTCATCCCCAGCTGTACATCTGACAGAAGACATATCTAAAACTGATATCATATACAAAAAAACCATAAAATAAAATAGAAAAACATTAAATATAGAACTAAACAGAGAGCTCTCAAAAGAAGAAACACAAATGACTTAGATATGTTTTATTAACTGTCCAACAAACCTAGGCAGCAGGAAAATGCCATTAGACAGAAATTGGGTGAAATTTAAGGATATAGGTTTTGTTGGAAGTTTGTCTTACACTCAGAGATAGATAGATAGATAGATAGATAGATAGATAGATAGATAGATAGATAGATAGACAGATAGACAGACAGACAACTACTAAATGTAAAGCCACAGTATAGTGCATACAACTTGACACTCACTATGTGTTGCAGACCCATTGACATGGGTTATGCCTTTCATGGCAACCTAGTCTGAAAATGCAACATTTCCTTCCTCCTAGTCCCCTCACCACAACTACCACCTCCCCCAGATCCATTTTTCCTCTGTTTCCCTTTAGAAAAAAAATCAGGCCTCCCAATATCAACAGAGCACTACATAACAAGATGCAGTAAGACTAGGCACAAACCCTTATATCAAGGCTAGAGTAGGCAACCCAGTAGGAGGAAAATGGTCCCACAAACAGGCCAAAGAGTCAGAGGCAATCTCCCCACTGCCATTGATAGGAGTCCAAAAAGGGAAACACTAAGCTAACCAACCCCAGAGTGAATGCAAAGGGCCTAGGGTAGACCCATGCAGAGCCATGGTTGCTATCAAGGTTCTTTTATTCCTGATTCTTGTTCCCATTTTGCTTTGCTCTATGATTTTCACTACCACCCCATGCCTTATGAGACCAAGTAGGGGTCAGGGTCTGTCTTACAAATGAAAGCATAGTGGGAGAAAAATTATATCGTCATTTATGTAGACAAAATACAGCAGTCTAGTGCAAATGGCAAGGTTGCCCTTAGCAACCTACAGGCCAAGCAGCTGCCACCTTAAGTAACAGCTAAGACCTCCATCACTGTGCGCTTACTGTGTACCGCTTGTGCACTATCTCAGTTAATCCTTACAGTGCATTGCAAGTTGAATTTCTTTAAATGTTACTAATGAGGAAATAGGAGCTCAAACAATACTAATCCCAACATTGCAGAGCCAGTGTATGACCAAGCAAGAACATAGCCCCACTCTGTCACTTTAAAATCTGTTAACAAACCTCTAACCTCACTATGCAAATCTGTCCAAATGCTGTTATCTACAATGAACTTGAAATCACAAAATGAATTGGAGATTCCAATTCTGACTAACTGCTGTCAGGCCTAATACCTCACAAACATAAACGCAATGACTGACAAGAATGTCACCCTGCACTATCTGTGGCTGTGCCATAGCAGAAGCAAGACAGAAGTTTCACTTCTTTTTTCTCACTCTCTCTTTTCAATATTACATTCAAAGCATGGTCATTGTTTTTAACAAATAAGAATAAGACCAACACATAGAATTATATATTGCTACTTAGGGGTCTTTGCAGGACTATCTTTTGGGCTCAGACCTGCCTCAATTCAAACTCAAGGATGAACGCATTTCGTTTCTCACTCTGTACATAACGACATGTCATTCTTTGGATCAGAGAGGATGGGATCAGACTCACATGGGAGGAAAACCACTAAAACTTGCAAGAATGGAAAGGACTCCATGTGCTGTGTTCAGCAGACTGACTTTTCTATTTGAGACGTTATTACCTTTTTCATTCAGTCATTGGGCAGTGCCCTTTTCTTCCAGCAGGATCAGTTGACTCTATGGACAAACACTGACTGTGTCTAAGGATTGTGGGAGAATTTGGAGTCCAATTTCTTGGGTGATGTGTGTATTCTTAATAGGCAAATGCTATCATAAATTTTAACAAATCATCAAAATGGGACTTTGGAAACCATTAAAATTGTGCTTACACAGCATTCCTCCCCAGTGTGCATACTGTGTTGCTAGCATGGATAAAAGTATACCGTCTTGGTGTTTACCATAATAATCTATTTTAATGTGTCAAAAGACATGCTAATTCAGAAAACTGTTGACTTTAGCATTCCTTCCAGTTCTCAAAGAAAGGGGAGGGGTGTGAGTCGGTGCTACATAGTATTTCTAATCAGAAAACTGTTTACCTTTGTATAGTGGTAGATGGTTGAATAAAGAACTAAAAAAACATTTCGAAGATGGATTCACGTAGCTTCACAATGGTCATGTCACAGTATGCCATGTCACATGTCACTGTGTCATAAGGACTGTCACGTTCAAATACTGACCTCGGGGGGTTGATGTAGGAAAGCGTAGAAAAGGTCTCGGCAATTACTGCACTGCTTTCTTAATAACATCCTCAGGAGCCTGTTAGCAACCCGGGACCCTCTGCCACCTGCATTGAGCTGCATGAATACCTGTTTTAAACAATGAATGTAAGTTATTCCTCTTAGAAACCTCTTGATAACATCCCACTCTTTTCTATTCAAATGTGTCTATAAATATCATCACTACAACTCTACTTGGAGACAGATCAGTAATGACTGCTTTGGGGTATGTGCGTAGTAAGACATACTGTGTTCTCTGAATGAAATTTTAGGCAAAATCTCCTACTTATCATCTTATGCCTAGGCATTAAAACATGATTAAAATCAGATGCATTATGGGGAGAGACATATTTGGTACAGAAAAGATGTCTGTTAATAACAACAAAGAATGAAGCTAAGTATCTAGCATCCAATAAAATGATGACCGCCAACTAATTAAATCGGTGTCTTGAGTTCTCTCTCACTGAAATGCTCTCTGGGTAGTTTATCTAAGATGTGTAGCTTTGCTTTGTTCTTAATAAAACTTTCAGGTGCTTTTCATTTTCTGTGCATCTTTCCCCATTTTTTGAACAAGGAATGTGGTGATTTAAGTGAAAATGGCCCTGAGTAGGTTCACAGGGAGTGACACAATAAGGAGGTGTGGCCTTGTTGGAGTAGGCGTGGCCTTATTGCAGGAAATATTTTACTGGGGGTGGGCTTGGAGGCTTCAAATGTTCAAGTCCAGCCCAGTGTCACTATCTCTTCCTGCTGCCTTTGTATCCAAACGTACACTTCTCAGCTCCTTCTCTAGCACCATGTCTACCTACATGCTACCATGCTTCCTGTCATGATGACAACGGACCAAACTTCTGAACAATAAGCCAGCCTCTAATTAAATATTTTCCTTTATAAGAGTTACTGCGGTCATAGTTTTTCTTCACAGCAATAGAAACACTAAGACAAGGTGCTATGAACTTAGAAACACTGAGAAAAAGAGATCACTGGTAACAATCACAGGTGTTCTCTGTTTAGGAGACCAACAGGTAAGGATGCAAAGAAAAGACAGTCCTAGGATTAGCAAACACACTGTTCTTCCTTAATGCCTCCAATATTTTTAATTCCTCCAAAAGAGGCTGTTTGTAAGAGTGGCCCCTAGGAACCATTAAGATCATCACTTCCAAGTTGTTTTAAAATGTGAATTTTGGCATTGACTTAGACTCCTTGACTCAGAAAACCTGTAGTGGCTATAGCAATCTGGACCTTGACAGACTTCTAGGTGATTCCAGTGCATGGCTGTTTTTGAGAACGACAGTTCCATTTCTCATGTGTTTCCTGGTGGCAAGGCTGTGCAACCTATACTGGAACCAAATCCTGACAAAACCTCTAAAATGAGATTTTCTAACTTTGACATTGTATTTGTTGTGACAGTGAAACATTTTCAAACCATTTCCAAATGTCTCCTCAGAGAAGAATCACTAGCCCAGAACATTAATTTACAAACTCGCCATCACATTAGACATGTAAAAAGTCACTGATGTCAGTATTTCAAACACAGAAAACTCATTTTAAATGAATTAAAGTAAATAGATTTAAATTAAATTTATTTACCAGAGAGAATTAGTGTATACCTTTCATCTTCAACTTTATAAAATCTAGTCACAATACTATTTCCAAAGTTGCTTAGGTGAGCTCATATTTTCCCTACCACTCTTTTCAGTGAGACAATATCATCTATTTGTAATAAAGCAAATTCATTTATCTTAGTGTATATTTGATCCTGCAATCCCATCATACTCCAGAGGGAGTGTTATTAATTTTCATATAATTAAGTTCTCTCTTTGTTGTATATTGTTCAGTGGATTTTTATAAATGCACAGAACTGCCAAAATATGGTATGCTCTTGTCCTACTGTCATAAAATTAATTAATGTGACTTTATATAGTCAAACTTTCACTCAACACATGTCATCTATTGATCTCTTACTGCCTTTATGGTTTCACCTTGTCCACAATCCCATGAAAATGGAATAATAAGCTGTATTACTCAGCCATTGAGGAATGCATGTGGGAGCCGTTCATGACCTTACATGAGTCAGTGGTTATTTTCTTTTAGTTGCTGAATGAAGTTCCATCATCAGGGTGTTCCAGAATTTGGTTATATCTTGTTCATTCACCTAGTAAAGAACAAAATGTTGATTCTCTTGCTGATAGAAATGAAATGAATATGAATGTCTGTGTACAGGCTACTGAATATGCAAAGCTTTATATTTATTTAGTTAAAATTTGAGGAACGGGATCTTTATAACTCATAAGATAAGTGTAGACATATTTACTAAGACACTGGCAGTTTTCTAAAGTGACAATAACATTTTCTAATTTAGATCATTAATTAATCATAACATTTGTGCCTCTTTACCATTGTTTCACATTGGTAGGTTCCTCTCCCATCTATTTTAACATGAACTTGTGATACCACTGTGGATTTGACTTGCATTGTTACTGATTCATGATTTTCATTTATTTATTTGTAAATGAACTTCTTTAGGGAAGTATGCGTTCATACTTTTGCCTGTTTTTAATTGGGATGACTCTTTCTACCACTGAATTTGAGGAATTTTCCACATGTTTATCTATTATGTTATTTGAAAATAAGCTCACCCAAGCTGTATCTCATCTCTTGACAATCTCATTCATACATTCATATTTTTAGTTTGGAAATTATGCCCCAGAATTTACTGTCAAGCCAAAGATCACATAAAAATTTCCCTGTATTAATATTTGTGTTATACCCGAGTCAATTCTATTGATTGTTTTGTCTCTTAACTTTTTTTCTTGTTTTCTGGGTATTTTATTAATTTTGGTTGAAAACAGAATATCATGTGAAGTCAGACAGCAAATGAAAATAAGTAAATTTATGGCTGAAACTTGGTAACATTTCCTTTCTTCCTTCTTTTTTCCTTTCAATAGATATTATTAGGAGAGTATCAAATCAACATGGCTAACATCTGAGCTATTTTAGGCAAGATTTCAGCAAGATACTCATGCTCTTTTCTGTCAGCAATTGGGTACCAATTTCTGCTGTCATCCTCCTGCTTTGAGTGGCATCTGGTATATGTCACAAGAACTTATACCTAGTCTCCACAGAATGACCTGTGTCTCCTAAAATATAGTAGTAAGTAATCTACAATCTTATGTGCTTCTAATGATTGAAAAAAAGTAGTGACATTACAAATTATTCAGTATTTTTAGTTGTAAAAGTAAGAAATGTATCTTTCAACTTTCTACATTTTAAGAAGAAAATTGTATATCTTCTACTTTATTTTTGAGAAAAAAGAAAAATTAAATATTTTTGTCAGGTGAGTAAAGAAATCATATTTAAGTTTTTCAAAGAAAATTCATTGTATCTTGCCCAGTGAATGAAGGAAACCTCAGGTTTGGGGAAATATTATAGGACTGCGAGAAATAAGCTGGACAAACAACCAATTGCAAACACAACATGGCTTGGGCAAACGTGGGAAGGTATTTTGAGGACTTTAGATTTCAGCAGAACTTCCTGACAGATTGTAGGAGTTGGTATATGTCTGCATATTCATGCACAAACTTTCAAGAAGTTTGTAAAATAGAAAAAAAGATTCAAAATTTGTGCCTATGTTTCCAGAAAAACCAGGAACATGATGGCAAAGGATTTGTGCTGTCTAGTTTTTGTCAACTTCAAACGTGGAGATATTTGGGAAGAAGAAATATCAATTGAATTGGTCCCATTAGGTTGGCTTATGGGTGTGTCTGTGGAGTACTTTCTTGATTAGTGACTGATGGGAAGTATTCAAGACACAGTGGGTGGTGCTATCCCTGGGTAGGAGGTCTTGGGCTGTCAAAGCATATAGAAGATATAGGAGCAAGATCATAAACAGCAATCATTCTTGGCCTATTTAAATTCCTGACTCCTGGTTCGTGCCTTGAGTTCTTACTCTAACTTCCCTCGATGAAAGAGTGTGACCTGTGAAAGGAAGTAAAGACTCTCTCCCCAAAATTGTTTTTGATCAAGGTGTTTATCACAGCAATGAAGAGCAAATTATCAGAGTAGCCATGGTATTCTAAAGCTTTGAACTAAGCAGAGTGTGCTTAGGTTATTGAAAAGAGAAGCAAGAAAAAAGCTCAATTTTAACTCTGAACAAGTCAAGGAAGAAAACAATGGATTGTAATTTCAGTTTTTTTAGCTGTCCCTACTGCATATCATGGATTTTCTTCATCATTTCAGCAATAGTGATAGTTTTTGTACAATAAAGCTCCATGAGAATAAAGTGCATAAACTGAAAGGTCTTTTAAATGTGAAATGTTGAGAATCTGTCTCATGGCTTCCCCATCAAGGCAGCTTCCAGATACGGTGTGCTAATTGCTTGGGCTGATTAGGAGAAAATTCAATTAGTTGTAATATGCCTAAAGCCACTCAATAATACTAGTAGATCACTCTCAGGTTTGGGGACAATCAAGAGAAATCCATCTTGTGGAAGCTTATAGGTGCCTGTTGGGAGCAATGAGAAACGATTAATTCTCAAATCTCTACTCCATCATTTGGAAACCAGAAAGGGATCCACAGACATGTTAATGTAACGTTGCTTATTATGGGAAATATGAAGGCAGTGTTTGTGCCCTGGACTTTCCTTCTCTCTCTTTATCCTGACAACCTTTATACATCCCTGTAGGCTTATAGTTTTAAAAACCGACTTTGACAAGGGTTCTCAAACACTTTGACCCCCCTTCTAGCCCACTGTCCAAAGGGGGGGGGATAGTAAATAGGACAAGGGAAGGTGGACCTGTGTAGAAGTAGTTGTTTTGGTATAATTCCACTCTCCATTGTCAGGATACCAGGAGTCCAGTTCAGGACTGTCAAGATGCCAACAGTACAGTTCAAACAGTGTCACCAAATAATGAATCAGTACTGGAAGCACAATCCAGCAAAAACAGCCAGGCCTCACTGGATCTGCACCAGTCAGTGGAAGTGACCAGAAACAGCGGGAATGTCATATCTCTCTCAACAAAGTGAAGATCGAGACCAGTAAAGCATTTCAAGGCTAGTTATGCATGTGCCCTGCCTCTCTCTATTGAGACCTACTTATATTCTCTCTAAACATCACGTGTCCTTTCATGGGTCTTGCTTTAGCAAAATAGCACATGAGTCTGCTTCAGCAAAACATCATGTGATTCTGCATCACATGACACAAACAGAAATTTCCACATCATATCCTTATTACATTGAATTTTGTCCTTAGTAGTTTGGAAGAAAAGATAAGAATCCTCTCAAGAAAGTTGAAGCCAACTGGGAAGAGACAAAATAAATGTTTGCTAAGGTAGAGTGGTGGGTGCTGATTTTAGGGGCGTAGGAAGAAGGAAGTAGAAACACTACTTGAATTGCTACTATAGAACTTAGGCATTCAGCTAAATATTTTAAAATAATTATTCTGAAGACAGTATATGCCTCTCTAGCATTTTCTAACTTCTTAAATTATTATAGAGACTTTGCTTATAGAGTTATCTTTAGCAAATATTTGCAAGTTATAAAAAAAATTTAATGAGTGTCTTACATTTTAACAATGTTTAAAAACTAGCTCATATTTAAGGCTTTGAGAGGCACATACTTCTGTGGTTAATTAAATATAAGAAAATGTGTCCACCCTCTTATTTTATTTGCTATACATAGAAGAATCAAGTCTTAAGAAATTGCAATATGCTTTTCTCTGCAGACCAATTCCTCTCCAAACTTGCTGTATTTTATCAAATCTATTAAAGGTTGCACCAGTTTTGTCTTTAAAAAGAATATATTGACCAACTTAACTGAGACTCAATGTTTTCTTATTATAAAATCTTTCACTTTATACTTATCAAAAGAAATCCTTCAGAATTGTTTAAATGAGTTTTACTTATTATCAATGAACCTCTACACATTTAAGTTAAAACTTCATAAACAGGTCTCAGACTCATCCACATCTGTCAGGGAGTGGTTGAAACTCATGCTATGTCAATATCAGTACCTGAGCCATCAAGAACATGAAGGAGATCTACAGAGATAGCTTAACCTTGTGCCTGGTGCACAATCATGGCAGCCAAGTTCAGGTCCCAGCCCTACACAACGAGCTGGGTGTGCTGCACACACCAGAACCCCACCTTAAAGGTGGGCAAAACCAGGAAAATTACTGGAGCTTCCTGTCTCTCTTCTAAGAAAGAAAATGAAAGTTCCAGATACAGGGATAGACCCTTTCTCAAAGAAATAGATGGAGAGTGATTGGCAGGGACTCATCTGGCCTCTCTGTATGCACAGGCATGCATATCCACACAAATACAAATATGTGCATATACTTACACAGACGTACATATATTTACAGAAATCACAGATAAATGTTTTAAAAGAGTGGTAATGATGCTGCTTTTGAGGTTATGTATTGATACAGTCTCTATGACTTTCATCTAAATCATTGAGACCTATTCTACAAGTACAAATGTATTTGTGCTGAAAAACAAGCAGATAAATACTCTATTTCCTTGATAGCAATTTTAAAGTGCATTATAATTTCAGAGATGATAACATTTTAAAGAAAATAGAAGTGTGTTATGGAATCAGGATAAGGTATTACACTTCCACTGAATTCATGTTCATAAGTCGAATATTTTGGAGGAAAGACTTTGGGAAAAGGAGTATACTCTAATTGACAAAGTCAGACTTTATTTGTGATAGCCAATCTTCTATAATATAATTAAATAATCACTATACGTTATGGAAGCATGAAATCCTGAAAGTTCTGAGTGAAAGTTCTGGAAGACAGTATATAATAATAGTTTTGAGTAAAGAATGCTAGCTGGTTGGTTTCAGGTTGCATTTTTTAATTTCAATTGGCAACCTGCTAGTTCTCAGCTTATGGTTTATTTATCCTTAAAAAAATGTCTTTTTCATTAATCCTTTAAAAAGGAAATAATATGGATTAACAGTCACACTTATCACATAAAGTTATTATGGAGCTTACACTGATAAACCAAAAGACTGAAAAATCCCCCAATGTTGCCATGGCCAACATGTTTTAGAAATTGTTATTTTTCTGAGGGACTGCTAACAAACAGCCATCCTTTTCAGTTTAGCCCTGAAAGAGTGTTGGGTGTTTTTGAAAACTAAAATGCTCTTAGAGGATTAATAATTGCTTTTGTAAAAGGATTCCAGCAATAGGCTATGGGGTCTGATGAAGGCAGTTATGAGGGTGACTGTAATAACAAGGCAAACACATGACCTCCCCCACTCCTGTTACAAATTCAATGGGACTTTCTTTCAAAAGCAGGGCTTGTATTGTTTCATCAGATCCTTCTGCTCAGAACTAAACTGGGTATAAATCTGTTTTCCATTTTTATGCTGCATCTCTCTCACTTTCCTGGACAACTATTACCAAAGTCTGCAGAAGACAACAAATCATGAAAAATATTGATTGTTAAAGTATGTATTTCATTTCCAAAGAGTGGGTGATTCTGTGAACACTTATGAAGCATGCTTTATTTGTGAGATAGAAATGTAGCAAGATGCACTTTGTTGGCTATCTGCCTCTTGTACAATGTAAGACCCATAGTGCATTTCAGACTCATTTTTCAATAAATGCTAAGTAAATGTCACTTATATTATTTTATCATTGTCACTTTCTCTATTACCATTGTAATTATGATCCCTTTGGGTAGAAACAAATTACCATATACATCATGACTTAAGATAATATATAAATGCTGCATTACAATACTGGGGTCAAAACTCCAGAGTAGTTTTTATTAGTCTACAGTGGACAGCATCACTGCATTTCTTCCAGATCTGCTTTCCAGGTTTCTTATACTCTTTAGGCTGCCTGCATTCCATGGCTTGTGGCACTTTTTACCCTTAAGTCCAGAAATCCTTAACTATATGTCTCCAGTGGTGTTTCTCTACATCACTTTATTTTATAGGGATCCTGTGAGCAGTTTGAACACAATTGGATAATTTCCACAAAACATACTTATTAAAGGTCCTAAAATTACAACATGGACAGTATACTACCTAGTAATATTACTTGACATCTGTCTAATAAGTATTGTTGTAAGACACTTTCCCAAAAGTCAATTTTACAGCTTCTCCAGGTCAGGAATTTGGTTGAGTTAACGGGACATTCTGATTCAGGGTCTCTCATAAAGTGTACCCAAGGCGTTTGTGGGGAAGGCAGTTTAATCTTCAAGCCTGACATGAGGTAGAAGGGTTTATTATCAGGCTCACTCCTGTGATTTAGGGTAGAATGAAGTGCCTATGACGTATGGACCAGAGGACTCTTAATGGATCTAGTGTTGGAGGATCTCTATAAAAGACTCATGTAAGGACTTGGTTACCAGCTCATTGGAATTAAAGAAGTGAATGGATCATGGGCTGACATAGCCATCTAGGCAAGGATATGGTAAGCAAGTGAGTTTCCTGGAGGTAGCCTACCATTTTGCATATCTGTGATGGGTGCGCTCTGGAGAGCCACAGCCTAAAAGACTTTGTCCCAGGATTGCTTCTCACTACTGATATGCTTTTCCTGACATTATTACATACCCTAATGATTCCTGGATGAAACATCAGCCCATCCTACTAGACAAATTTTCTGCAGATCAATATGAAGATGGACTTTCATGAATTAACATTGTTTAGATGGATTAATGATTTTATAACATTTCTGATTTGATTCAAATAATTTTAGGCAGGAAGTTTAAAGAGATGGTTTTCTTTGTTTTGCCAGAAATATGTAATAAAGTTAGAATCAAGAACAGAATGTGCCTTCTCACCATAGAATAATAAGTAAAGCGCATAATAAGGAATACAATGAGCTTTCAAGTATTACATGAAGAAGAGAAATAGGCTTGGGACAGTTGTGTGATCAAAGAAAAACATCTATTCTAGGTCAGGTCCAAGGATGAAGCCTCAGGTATACACTATGATAAAGCAAGGCTATGTGAAACTGTTGCTTTGAACTTATAATGAGCTCATAGAGTGAAACACTGCTTTGAACTTACTATGGACATCCTTCTGTAACTCCCCTTTTGTGTAATATTTTATCTATGAGGTAATTTTAGAAAGAACTTTTTAAAAAGAAGGTATCAATCACCAAAAAGAAGAAATAAAGTATGACTTCAGGGGCTCTCTCCTATCCATGAAATGTATGTATGTATGTATCTGTCTGTCTATATGTATGTGTATACATGCATGTGGAAATATATGTGTATAACTATGCGTGAACATTTGCGGAACTGATGAAACAGATGGTCAGGCTCTGCCAAAGTGTGTGTGTGTATGTGTGTGTGTGTGTGTGTGTGTGTGTGTGTGTGCGCGCGCGCGTGTATCTGTGATTCAGTCTGTGTCTATGTCTGTGTCTATGTGTTTGCCTGACTTTCTTCCTTTCTTCCTTTCTTTTCTTTCTTGCTCACAGAGTTAATGAACTCAAAGCCTCACACCTGGCCAGAGAGAAAAGAGCTCAGGGAACTAAGATTTTATCTTAATCCCCTGCTGCTCTCAGCAGGAATTAAACTGACAGAAGCCAGTGGCTTTGGTCAGAGAATAGCAAAGAGTTAAAGAGTATAGAAATTGCCAAAGGTTAGCAGCTTTGGGCATGATTGTTGACTCCATAAATCCCCATTGCTGCCTGCCTTAGTACCTGAGTGCCGGCGGCTGGCCTGCAAACTCTGACCTAATAATCCATAGATTAGTGCACTGATGGTCTCATAGTTGAATACACTATGAGAAGATATCAAAGCTGTGGAAAGTGAGGCCTAGATGGAGGATGAGGGCACCTGGAGATATTCCTTTGAAACATATACATTTTCATGTGATGCTAGCGAGCAAATCTAGAACCTTGGACATGTTAGGGAAAGACTCTGTCACTAATCTATACTCCAGCCTTGAAGAGTACATCATGTTCCTGGCTCACCAACTTCTTCTTCTCATAACTCTTTTGCTTCCTGGTTTTATGAAGTGAGCAGCCTTTGACACACATTTCTGTTTCTGTGACACTCTGCATTTCCTCATGCTCAGAGTGATGTATCTAGCTAACCATATATTAAAACTTTTGAAAATATCAGTCAAAGGAATCAATCCTTTTTTTCCATTGTATATATCACTTGTCATCTCACAGTGATAGACAATTAACACACTAGCTTAATTCCTTACTGCATGGGTCCTTCTAAAATACAAGTCTTTATCTGAGAGAAGGCTTTATCAGAATGAGCAAGGTTGCAGGAAAAAAGAGAGGATGCATGAGAAGACTCTTGGTGGCTGATATTCTCCCACCTTCTTTATACTTTATGTATTATCCATCTAAGGAAAACCACTATGTCTACCCCACACTGAACAGTGTGAATGCCGTAAGGCAAAAGTCAGACACCATCTTAGAAATATGCCTTCTATTATCACCATTGTCCCTGTCTACTTTAACCTCTTTTATTTGTGACATTTGGGCCAAATACAATTTCCAATGAATTCTATCATTATATTTGAATATCTAGAACAAAGCCTAAGGGAGTCTTGTATCAGAACATCCCCACCCTTCCTGGTTTATTGTGTATCCATTGTTAAGAAATCCAGCTTTCTATTACATTGCCACTGTAGTAATTTACTTACAGTGAACCATGACTAAGCCATTCCCCATTCAAAAGCCATTCATGGCAATTATTTTTTTTATCATTTGCTGCAGAAAGTGTAAACACTACACTGGCTTAAAAGGCCCTCTCTGACTAAACCCTTCCTCTCCAGCTTTGCATAAGCCCTTCTTTCTTCATTTGCCATGCATGCTTCTTTAGGTCCTCTTGGATTATACCCTTTCCAAGCATGGGGCTGTGTGTCACCCTGCTGTAACCTTTGCTGATGCTGCTCCTTCTACTGAACTGGTCCAAGCAACCTCTAAGATTATACAGATTCCTCATACAAAATACAAAACACACATTAAAACGAGCCAAAACTACCAGTAACCAAGACACCAATGACCATAAGTATACAGAAATATTGTCTTTAACTGAATTGTCCCATTTGCCTCGTATTTGATCTTTGTCTTGTTCTCGAAGTTGTTCTCCATTGTTTTGTTTACATTTGTTTAAGACATGCTTATAATGTGCTTGTGCTCCTAAGCACCAATATTATCATTTAGGGATACATGGCACACGAAATCCTGGCATTGGCTGTTGTTCATTACAGCTGAAGCACACAATTTATCACTATTTTATAATAAGATTTTTGTTTGTTTGTTTCTCAGTGGTGGTCTTGATATATAGCCCAATTTACCATCTTGTGTTCTTCATTCCTCAGCCTTCCAAATGCTAGAATTGTAGCCATACTTCTTCCTGTCCATCTTATGGTAAGCAGCTTTATAAACCCATCTGAATTTATCCCCTGTGTGCACGGATCTGGATATTGCCAATATTTTTGTGGCAAATGGCATTGCTGCTGTGGAATTACTGATCTTCTTCATTGGAGCACATGTGAAGATGTTTCTGTGATATATTTGCCTAGGATTGGATACTTCATCAGTTGTAATATGTCCAATTTATCAAATCCTGGGAGAATTTTCTAATATGTTTATACTGGCATGTGTGTCCCTCACAGAGTATGAATGGCCCCACAGCTGATTTAATATTGCTAGCTTTTAACTTTTGCAAATAAATAGATAAATGTGCAGAGTAGAATGTCTTTCCACTTGTTTCTTTACCCCTTAGCTTTTCTCTCTCCCATTTCCCAAAATGTGGGTAGGTCTTGGATTTTTTTTTTTTTTTTTTTTTTTTTGATTTGTAGGAGAGTTTAGATATTTTGAATCCTAATTATACATTTTGTAGTTTGCATTTTTATGTCATTAGTGTTGTCTCAATCAACAGATGCTGTTATTGTATGGTAGCCAGTTTAATATGTCTGTTATATCTGATCTCATCCTTCCCTATTCAAGGTCAGAATCCTAGAAAACTCATATGATATAAAAGTTCAAAATTTAATTTTCCTTAATTCCTTTGTGGGACAGGGTCTCATATAACACAGCATGGTCTCAGACTCACTATGTAACTAAAGCCAGTTTGAACTCATGGTCTTCCTGCCTACTTCCCAGGGTTAAGTGCTGGAATTATAGATATGTGCTACTGTGCTGGATTCTTGCTCAGTTTTTTTTTTTTTTTTTTGATACTTTATTTACATTTCCGATGATTCCCCTTTTCTTTGGAAACCCCGTGTCCCCTCCCCCTCCCCGCCTCTGTGAGGGAATTCCTCCTCCCACCTACCCGCCCACCCATTCCCATATTCCCACCTTGACATTCCCTTTTACTGGGGCCACTAGCACCCTCAGGCCCAAAGTCCTCTCCT
>CM052718.1:38793413-38820147 GCA_028551405.1 Uromys caudimaculatus | reverse complement strand
GCCGGAAGCTGCTGGCGGTCAGTCTCTGTGGCCCGCAGAAAGCCGGTTGAGCTTTTCTGCGTTCCTGGTGAGCTGTGGGGCGTGTCCTTGGCCCTCTGCTGGGTCTTGTGATCTCCGGCGAGGGATCTTTGTCCCGGCGCTGATCAGGTGTGGGGCCCTCCACATTCACATTTTTGATGGGCCCAAACACCAGTCTAATCCACTTCAGAAGTATTCATGCATGCTTACACACACACACACACACACACACACACACACATTCACAAAAAGAAATATACATTTGGATAGATGGATAGATGGATGGAAGTATGGATGGACAGATGGATGGGGCAGAGCTCCCTAAGCCAAACTATCCAACAGCTTTATTTCTTTTCTTGGGCCTTTTTATACCTTCTTAGGCAAAAAGTTCTTTAGAAAATTAACCTTGTAGATAAGATATTACATAAAGTGAGATTAACAGAAGTATATCAGTAACAAGCTCAAAGCAGTGTTTCCTATTATGAGCTCATTTTAAGTTCAAAGCAACAGGTTTTTGTTTTTGTTTTTTTTTTTTTTTAATGGCCTTACCTTATCATAGTGTACATCTGTGGCTTCATTCTTAAACCTAAATGTTTTTCCTTGAACACAAGTTTGTCCCAAACCTATTTCTCTTTTTAGTGTAATTATGAAAGCCAATTGTATTTCTTATTATGTAGCCTTTACTTACTATTATGAAGAGTGGGCACATTCTATTCTTGATTCTAACTTAAATATATCCTTCTAGCAAAATAACTAAGACCATCTCTTAAAATGTTCTTCCTAAAATTATTTTAATCAAATCAGGAATTCTATAGAATGATTAATTCATCTAAACAGCATTAATTCATGAAAGTTCATCTTTATGTTGATCCATAGAAAATCTGATCAGTAGGGTAGATTAATGTCCAGGGATTATTATATTAATTTAATAATGACAGGAAAGGCATATCAGCTGCAAGAAGCAATCCTGAGATGAAGTCTCTTTGGGACCTTGCATCATAGAGCTCACCTATTGATGACCATGCAAAAGCAGTGGGCCACTTCCAGGAAGGCCACCTGCTAGGCTTAGTCTATCCTACATGGCTCCTGACACTGATACGGACTATTGATATTGTGTGGGCATGTCTGTGGGGTTGTCTTAAGTAAGTTAATTGTATGTGGGAGGACCCAGTTCACTGTGGAGGCACCATTCCCTAGGCAGAAGCTTCTGAGCCATATGAGTGGATGAGTGGGGCAATCTAGCTAAGAATGAGAAAGTAGGTAAAAGAGTTTATGCAGTCAATCCTTTGTGCTCTTGTGGGTGTGATATGACTATCTGCTGCCGTGTCTCCCCTACAGTGATGGACTGTTTTCTGGAATAAGGAGCCAAGCCAAACCCTTTCTCTGCTTAGTTGATTTCTGTCTGAGTATTTTGTCACAGCAACAGAAATTAAACCAAAGACAGTTTCCACAATTATACTTCACTTTCAAAAAAAGATATCCCTTAAGATTCACCCCCACACACACACTTATCTGGATACTGTTGCCCAACTGATTTCAAAGAGCTATGGCCACCTTCATTTTTAAATAGTGAGAGAGCAATGTAAGGAAATCATGAATACAGCTGGGGATACAGTACACTGATAGAATGTAAATCTAGTGTGTGTAAGACTTAGAATTTGAGTTTCAGCACTGGAAACAATTATGACTTCACTTTATGAAAAATTAAATAAAATGTTGTCAAACTTAATGATTATTTCAAAAGGATACTTTAAAGAACATGAGACTTTTTAATATGACATGTCACTGTGCGCAACGTAGAGTGGTGACACTCTTCATCTTTATTTTCCTACATGAAGTCACGTGATTGAGCCTATGGCCCTCGTGCTCGCACCACAGAGCCACCTCCCCACCCCAGAGAATTTATGCTTCCCATGCTCACCAGCACTTGGTGGTCACATTTTGGATTTTTGCCATTATAATTAGTATGAGTTTAAGTATTATCTTTATTTGATTTATAGACTTTCTAATGCTATATTGATGTTGAAGATCTTATATGCTTTTATGGCCTTTTGCCAATTTTTAGGTCACATTCTTTTTAGGTTTTTGCTTTCTGTCTATCCATTTCTGGTTCTATAGACAAAATCCAGATTGTACTTGCTGTGTAAATATTCTACCATTGAATTAAACTGCATTCCAAGTTCCTTTGAGACAGTTGAAATATGTAGCTAAGCCAACATTATTCTTGCTTCATTATAGAAACCAAGGTGGCCTAGAACCCTTGGGAGTTCCGGGACAATAGATATGTGCCACTATACCCTGAACACTGGCCATGTAGCTATTGTTAACATTCATTGAGCATTTTAAAAATAAAGATTTCTTCATTTCACTCCTATTTTCAAAATCAGAATACTTAATACTTACTACTATTGAAGACTGATCTGAGCTATATCTATATATGTCATTCTATTTTAAGTGAACATAGCTTATTTTTATATCTTTTAAAATTTGAATGCATATTAGTTACTTTCTGTGATTAAAAAAAAAGCATGATAAAGGCAGGCTATAAAAGAAAGAGTTTATTTTCACCTTATAGTTCCAAAAGGATAAGAGTGCACGAGCATCATTGCAGAGAAGCACAGGAGCAGACAGGCGTGGTGACTGGAGCATCTGAGAGCTCACATCTGAAACTGTAAGCAGGAAACAGGGAGAAAATAAGGAACAGCATAAGTCTTGGAACTTTCCAAGCCCATCCCCAGTGGCACTCTTCCTCCAGTAACTGCCCAAGCATTGCCACCAATAAGGGACCATGTATTGAAATGCCAGAGAGTATAAGAGGCACCTCCTTGAAATGACCACAGGATGTACCATATTACTGCTAGTGAAGTACTTACCATAATACTTACCGTATTACTGCTAGTCATGATATAGGCAAATCAAAAATGTCTAAAGCTTTTGGTGTCTTGGAACATATACCAAAGATATTAGCATAATGCTCTTTAAGGATTGTGACATCACCAATGACCTAATTGGCAGCAAAAAATGGTATTGGATGAAAAAACAAAATAAAACAAACAAACAAACAAAAAGCCATAGGCAGTTATGACTAAGAGGTACAGAAAACCTGGATGCTATTAATTTTTAGAAATATTTTAATCACTTCATGTAACCTTTTGCTAAGATGGTAAATACTGATGGTCTATACCAGCTTTCACCGATGCTAACATCGAGTACTGAATTGACTCAATATATGTTTACATCATGTTGATCTGTCCTCCCTCAGTCAGACTGCCACAGTGCATTACAACTCTCCTCTGAAGAAAGACAATGACAAAGACAATCTTATTTGTATGCAGTCTCTAGGATAGAATAAAATATTACCAGGCCTAATAATGGGACAAAGCAAATGACAGAAAACTCTGCAGTGATAAGTACTGCAGCAATCAGATGAGATTGTTGAGATTGTGCTAAGTATTATCAAGAGGAAAATGGAGTAAAAGATGAAGATTGTCCACTGAGAAAAAAATTCAGATGGTGTACTGGCTGGTTTTGTGTGTCAGCTTGACACAAGCCAGAGTCATCAGAGAGGAAGGAGGCTCAGTTGAGATCCAGCTGTAAGGCATTTTTTCAATTAGTGATCAGTGGGGTAGGTCCCAGTCCATGGTGGGTGGTGACACCCCCGGCCTGGAGGTTCTAGGTTCTATAAGAAAGCATGCTGAGCAAGCAATGAGAAACAAGCCAGTAAGCCCCACCCTCCATGGCCACTGCATCAGTTCCTGTTTCCAGATTCCCGCCCTGTTTTGAGTTCCTATCCTGCCTTGCTTTGGTGATGAACAGTGATATGGAAGTGTAAGCCAAATAAATTATTTCCTTTCCAATTTGCATTTCCATCACGGTGTTTCATCTCAGTAATAGAAACCCTAACTGAGACAGATGGAAATAATTCTTGAGGTTAAAAACAAAACAGAACAACAAAAAACAATAGCAATTGAGAACTAGATATACAAAGCTTATAACAAATTAAAAACAGGAGAATTAGATAACTGCACATTGAGGTCATTAAAAACGCATTTCAGAACAATCATCTGTTTTAACAGTAAATGAAGAGATTCACCTAAGTTGCTGATTCAGGATCATATGGCCCTCCACACCGTAGCTAAGCCTGGGCAGATTCCCCCAGTTACAAGCCATGCGTTCATTCTCTTGTCTCACACGTCAAAACTCTTTCCCTGCCACCCATTAAGCCAGAATGTCTGACCCGTACATAACGGCATATCCAGAGGAATCCTGAGATGCTATGTAGGGGAGGAAAGAAGGAAAGATGTAATATAGCAGGATGTCGGGTAACTAGGGAGACAGGTAAAATAGCAAGAATCCGTTTCCAAAGTATACTACTGATTCCTGGGGTGCCAAATCTGGAATAAGGGTCAGAAGTTGACCGGGATCCTTATCCTTCTTTTACTACAGCCATTGTAACCTCTGAGAAATGGATGCTCACAGAATTGCTTTTGAGAAATCACCACACTAATTCAAGCAGATGAATGAGTGCCCAGTACCTGTGGACTCAGGAAGGAGGACTTTGTTGCTCATTGGGCACAAAGTTTGAATTGTGCAGGAACGTGAGTTGGAGAAGATTATTCTATAATATATAACCTATAGCTATCAATATTGTATTTTAACTCATATTTTTATTAAGAGGAAGTCATGTTAAATATTTATACAACAACAAAATCCAATGAAAAAATATCCACAAAACACAGGATAAGCCTATGTTCAAACACATCAAATAGATGCACTAAGCATGTGCTGGGGCTGGACAGACAGCTAGGCAGTTAAGAGTATTTCCTGCTCTTTCTAAAGGACCTGAGTTGAATTCCAGCATGCACATGATGGCTCACAACCAACTGTAACTTCAGTTCTAGGAAAACATCACAATGAAACCCATAATTCCACATAGTCATTTTTAAAATAAATAAAAGAACAATATAAAAATCAATCTTGTGAACATTTTTAATGTATAGTATATATGCATGGCATAACTTTCTTTTTCTCCTCCCATTCCTTTTACAGAGCAAAATCCTGCTACCTAAAGGCCATAGCATCTAAACATCTAGGTTTTCCTCATCTCAGCTAGTGAAGCCACTAGCCACATGGCCAGGAGCAAGGCCAAGTTCCTATCTGTTGGTCATAGAAAATGTACACTGGGTCATACAGCAATCATCTTCATCAACAACAACAACAAGGGTAATTATCCGTTACATAAGTTACATAGCTGCAAATATCTTAGATATATTTGTTTGAATCATGAATACTTGTTAAAATCACGTTTATCTGCTATTTATATTTGTAGTATGTCTACAAGACTATTATAATTACATGTGTAGCTGAGAAAGCATCCGTATTAGCGGTGGCTGACTCCCAACACAGTCATCGAAGTGAATTAAGATATTGGCCACCTGATAAGAACCCAGACATGTGGCTTTTGTTAGTTTAAAAAGGTACTAGAAGTTTGTCACATGTTGCAACATGGGCGATATTGAATAAAATAAGTCACTTAAGAAATGACAAATATGATTCCATGTGTATATTTAAGTTGAACTTTCTCTCTCATTTCTACCTTAAAGAGAGCTCAGCCTTCACCGTTTACTTTCCCTTCTTTGAGAATATCCGACAGTGATGCTTTGTCAAATCTATTTCTCTCCCCTCGGCCCACATCCTTACAACCCAACTTTTATGTCCTTTTTTTTGATCTCAACAAGAGTAATTTTAAAAATGAGCTTATTAAGGTAAATGGTTTAGAATGGTTCTCAGAAGTAGAATTTCACAGAGAATGGTACTTTCATGTTTTTCTTGATGCAAATCATAAGTTGTAAGTCCCTTACACCCACAGAGAAAAAGCTTAATATATAAGTAGAGAGTGGAAGAAATCAATGTATATCAGGACTGTATAAATACATTAAGAATAGAGTATATATTGATCCTTGCACTGTTTCATGTGGTCAAGACAGTTTTCAACATCTGACTATTCTTAATTCCACCCTGTACCAGAGGACAGTTTTTATGCCAGCAGTTGTTAAGGGAGGCTATTTGGTTCTGTCCATTTCACATAAGACTATAAATTGAACTAAATAGAGCACAAAAGGTCACCATAAATCTACTCATTTAAAACCAGCATTCATGAGGAATGCATTTTACAGTGTGAACAATGCTTTTTTAACAACCTGACAATATTAGTGCAATCAGGAAGAACTGGACAGTAGCAATGACATTTTCTAACAGTTTTATTTGGGACCCACACAGAGTTCTCATATTTTTTCAGCCCATTTTCCAAAAATCCATAATCATACCTCAACAAACTGTGTTATTTCATATTCTCTTACAAAGCACATGACAGCAAGAAGGAAAGGGCCTCGACAGAAACTCACACAAAGACATTTCCCACAGGAGCCCCACCACTTCAAGTGGGAAAGATTTGGGGAATCTTTGCAATATTCTCTGTAAGAAGAATTGCCTCGAAGTATCCTAGCTCCTTCTTTATTACCTCTGCTGCCTCTTCTAAGTCAACTTCATCCACCCATGTTCCAACCAGCACAACACTGGTCAGCATGAGACACTTTGGTTTTATTCCCAGTATAGTAGATGAAGGAAAAACATGTTGAACCTTTCCTCTAAATGCCCACTCTAGTTACTGTAACAAAATAACACAGGCTAGTTAACTTAGAAATAATAGTTTATTTCTCCCAGTGCTGGAGGCTGGAAAGTCATAGACTAGGGTGCTAGCAGGTTTGATGTCTAGAAGAAGTTCCTTCTCACTATTTTATAAAGTGCTTTGTTTGCAAGACCTCATGTGGTTGAGGACGGAGACTGGTACTGGGTCTTCTCATGGTAGAAGAGATGAAAGGACAAAGGGAACATCTTAGGGTTTTACTGCTGGGAACAGAAACCATGACCAAGGCAACTCTTTTTAGGGTGACATTTAATTGGGGCTGGCTTACAGGTTCAGAGGTTTAGTCTATTATCATCAAGGCAGGAGTATAGAAGTGTCCAGACAGACATAGGGATGGAAGAGCTGAGAGTTCTACCTCTTGTTCTGAAGGCAGCAAACAGAAGACTGGCTTATAGGCAGCTAGGATGAGGGTATTAAAGCCCATGCCCACAGTGACACACCTACTCCAACAAACCTACACCTCTTAATAGAAACACTCCCTGGACCAAGCATATACAAACCATCATAGGGCACTACTGAGGACCCTTTGACTGTTTTGAAGCCATCACTACTCCCAAATCTCTCTCTCTATTAATATGATCACACCAAGAGTATAAGTTCCAACATATGACTTTCTGACCATATACACATTTAAACTATGCCTTAATCCTTCAACAATGTGTGATGTTTCAATATTCCCAATGGATGAAATAGATTGATATTAACAGATGGATCCATGTACTGAGACTCAAATGGATAATTGCCAGCCATTTAATTGGAGAATTTCGAACTTTGGGCTCCTGTTTTGCCTCCAGAGAGGATAGAGGGGCTAAAGGTTGAGTCAATTCCTAATGGCCAATGACTTAATCAACCATGCCTTATAATTAACTCCCCCCAAACCATCAAAGTCAGAGTTTGGAGAGCTTCTGAACTGGTTAACCTGTGGAAGTTCTGAAGGTGACATGCCTAGAGAGGGCTTCACACCCCTTCTCATGTATTCTGTCCCACATGCACTTGTATCTGGCTGTTCATCTGTGACCTTGTGTAGTCTTTATCACAAATCCATAAAGAAAAGTCAGCGCTGCCTTGAAAGCCACACAGGACACTGAATAAGACCAAACCCAAAGAGTATGGCAGAATCATTGGCGGCACCTCTGATTCATGGCTTGTTGGGCTAAAGCACAGTTTATTACCTTAGCTGTGATTGGTATTGGAAATTAAAAAAAAAAAAAGCCTCTGGAAACTGGGCTCTTCTCCTTGAAGACAGTGTCTAATATCAGAGCCAGGCTAAATTGTAGGATGTCAGTTGGCATCTGAGAATTGTTTGATGTGGAGGAAATTTCACATACCTGGTTTCAGGAGTAAAAGCCTGCGGATGGAGCGAGTGTGGGAGAAAAAGTTGGTCTTTTCTATTAACAGAGAAGGAATGTTAAAACAGGCCACTACAGGGCAAAGATGCCACACCCCAGCACACAGGGAATCTAATCATGAGTCTTTCGAAGCTCTACCCACCTGGTTAATAAGACATTTTGACTTCTGATACTCTCAGTTTCTTCTACTTTATGGCGAGTTTAAGGAATCAGAGTTTGTCTCTATTAGAAACATGATTTTCTTAAAATAAATACCTATGAGTCATGCAAGGAGGTGATAATATGTCACGGTAATGTCTATAGGACAAAATCGCACTCTGGAGGAACCCACTCAGTCCGCTGTGCTCTGTGTAAGTAGAGAAATAGTCTGCTCCATAGAGGCAAAGTCTTCACTCTCATCATATTTGCCTTTCTATCCTCCAAAGTCTATGTCTGTATTTGAACCAGTTACACAGAATTAGGTAGAAATTTAAGGCTTTCTAGTTCTTCAATCAGTAATAATTAAAGGACAAACTCTAACCCTTTCCCTAAATTTTCTTAAGCACTAGCACTGATAGACACCTTTGGTGAAGTTATAGTCTCTTTCGCTTACTTTCTCCCTAAGGAAGTCATTTCAGGAATTTTTCATCATCATTTTAAAGACATTCTTGCAAGTAGTTAGCATTCAACTGGAATCTCCAGGCTGAGGGCCCCAGGTCTTTAGAGACTTAGGATACAGGGAGTTTCTGAAGTGATTCTATTGACTTTAAAAACATTACTGAACAAATACTATCAAAAGGTCCAGAACTCAGTGGATGTTTCTCTGTCTTTTTCTCTGTCCACTGGGTACCTTCTGAGTAGAATCCTCCATGACAGAATCAAACACCCAAGTGCCAACTTGTTTAGAACTGGGCAGAAATGGGGAGCACGGATAATACCCCTTTGTTTCTCTTCGTACAAAGCAAGACTGTGAGTAAGGAGTGAAGACAGAGAAGCCAAACCCATAGGGTCCTGTTCCTTTGTGTGCAAAGCTTTGAGCTGCGTTTCTTTGAGTCCTGGTGAATTTCATTTAAAATGGAGCAATTTTTCTAATGTCTTAAAGCACTGGAGAGAGAAATGGAGAGTTTTCCGAGTTGGGGAAATAGAAACCGCAGCGATTTTTTTCTCTCTTAGGACCAAGGGCCTTGCTTTCTAATGCTCACCTCTTCCTTGTCATCTTAAATTCAATTTCAGAAGAAAAAAATGCTGAAATCTTTTTAAATGTTTCTTACCTATCTTTTTCACTAAAAGTAAATCACACCTATACACTTCCATAAATTCTTTATTTGTATATATTTCCTAGGATCCACTAATTACTAATTCACATGTTGACATAAAAATTAACTATGTCTAGCACATGCTGCCAAGGAGATGAAACGCCCTAAGTACACGTGTTTCTACTGAAAATTTCAGTGCAATTTAGGCATTAGTTTCAAATGTTTTATTGTTTTTATTTTATTTTACTTTACTTGAGATAGGATCTCATTCTCTCGCTGTGTTCTTGAACTCTCTATGTAGACCAGGCTGGCCTCAAACTCATAGAGACCTGGCTGTGTCTGCTTCCAGAGTGCTAGAATTAATGGCAAGTATCACCATGCTCAGATTTAAACCTTTTATCTTAATTTACACAGGAACTTACATATTAATCTCAATTTTTATCTACTGTATGATGGATAAATTCTAATGTCCAATATTTAAAAGCATAAAACTAATTTGGGGGTGAAATTCTGATCATATAAATGACTAGGTTTGTGGCAGAGGGAATGAAATAGAAATGGGTTATATGGAGAATGGACCACCTGTGGATAGTTCAGGATCCAGGTAGACACAACATTCAAAAGCATCTCCCAGAAAGCCATAGTGGGGGGAATACAGACACAACTAGGAAGCAGCAGCTTCTGGGTTAGACCCGCTCAACCTCCACAGGTCACTGGAGGCTCTATTTCTATCAGTTGCCTTCAAAAGCAGTAGGAAAAGGAGAGTAACATAGAACCTTTATCAAAATAGTCAGTGTGATTTACCTGTGCATTAGGGTTTTCATTTTTCACAAAAAAATAGTTGCTACCCATCAGAGCCTTACAAAATACCCAGAGTAACTACAAATTATTTTATCATAGCTCACTAAAAATATGTGAAGGCTTCTGAGAAAAAAATGGTTTATTCCAGTATAGGGGAAGGGCTGATGCAGCAGAAGTCAGCAGCATTCACCAAACCAGGCAGCAAGCTATACTAAAGAATGATGTCACCGTGCCAATTGGTGTGGAAGCCAATGGCTAAAGGTTTGAAAGGAAAGCAGTAAATGTAAGTCACTAGCACACTGACTATCTTTTAAAAACATTTTAGATAATAATCCTTCAAGAAAGGCAGAAGTAAAAGAGAATAATGAAAGAGAAGAAGAAAAAATTAAAAAAACCACTTTTTTTAAAAAGGTAAATAAATCTAGAAGCAATTATATATTTTAAAAACTTACAGCCACTTCCCTGTTGTCCACAGCCCCCTTCATCTCACAGCCAATCTCATCTAAGCTCCAGTGATGGCCTGAAACCATAACCCATGCTGGAATCTGTGGACTGCTTCTTCTTTATTTAACATTTAATAACTCTATGTGTGAATGCTTTGCTTGCATGCATATCTCTGCATCATGTGCATATATGATACAAAGGAAAGCATCAGATCCTCTGGAATTGGAGTTATGGGTGTTTGTTAACCATCATGTCAATGCTAGGAATCAAACCTGCATTTTCAGCAAAGGCAACAGGTGCTCTTAACAACCTGAGCCATCTTTCTGACACTCCCAGCTATGCATTTCATATATATATATATATATATATATATATATATATATATACACACACACACTTATGATGAACTTTAATTCATAAAATTGGTATAATGAAAGTTTAGCAATAATAACTAATGTTAAAATTAGAAGAATTGTGCCAATGTATAATCACATTTACGTGAATGCCAATACTTTCTGTTTTCTCTATGTCCCTTGTAATAACTATTTTACCTTTTTACTTACAGATTCTTCTCAGCATTTCAGAATTGTCAACACCTTTGTGATGTAAACAAAAATACTTGTGCACAGTTGTCTGGCCCTGGCCCAGTGGCTCAGGTCACTGGATCCCTTTCAAAGTGACTAATGGTCAAATATCGTACATGGTATGAATTGACTGAACAAAGAAATCAGCTGTCTCATCAGCAGGAAAGAATACGGTTTAAAACTGAGAAGCTCATGCAATTGGAAAGATTTGAGGAGTTTTTCATTTAATATCTCAAGTTAAAACAGTGAAAAGCAAGCCTAAAGATAATAAGGAGTTTTGATAAAGAGAAGGATTTAGCAGTACAGAATGTTCATACAGCATTCAAGATGTACCTTACAGATGACTTATTAAGGAAAAGAGAAAACATTCCTTTGTAGTGTATGAAAAATTTTACCAAATGATCAAATACTCAGAAAACAAACAAACCTTTACAAACAAAGATGAGTGATATGGGTGTACAAAGGTAGTCAAGCAAGAAGAGAAAGCAACCTTGTCTACAGCAAGGAACAGAATCTGCATGTCTGTAAATGAAATTGGGTGTGTTCTTTCCAGATATTTGTGGCATGGCTTGATTAATCATGGAAATAACCAGAGAGATTTCTCTAGACACATAGTTCTCCATTGAAGCACAAATTTTTAATTGGATCTAATATGAAATATACATTATTAATTATAAAATATTTTCACTAAAGTATTTTGACTGAATTTAACCACACAAAACTAATATACAGCCCAATTCATAACGCATTTATCTAGATCCCTCAGAAAAAGTTTGTATCACAAGCCAGGCATGGTAGCAAGGAGTTAGAGATAGGCAGATCTCTGAGTTCAAGGCCAGCTTGGTTGACATAGCAAGTTGCAGGCTAGTCAAGGCTTCATAATCGGATCTTGTTTCTTAAAAAACAAAATGAAAGAGTTTGTAGTTAAAAAAAAAAAAAGAATCTCATAAGGGGGATGGTGGTTTAGAAAATAAAATACATGGAAAAATATGAGAAAGAAAATGATGAAATGTGTAGAATCTATGACTAGATCCTAGGTTTGAGAACTGTTGTAAAAGACATTTCAGATTATTTATGCAAACTAATATGTGTAGGTTATAGTAATTGCAGTTATGAAGTCAGCATTAATCTTCTTAGCTCTGATAATGGATATGTGGTTTTGTGACCAATGGAAGAAATTCTTTTTCTCAGTCACAGACACTGAAGCATCTAGTGTGACAGTTGTCTACTTACAGCAGATATTTCCTTTAAAGATTATACACACATAGAAAATAATTTGGTCAGAAAATTTCAGTTAGCATTTTATCACAGAAATAGACATGTAGCTAATACCACGAGTATTCAACAACTTCAGTTTCTTCTTACCTCTTATTGAAACTTTAGCATTTGATGAGTGTGTACAGCTATCGCTATTTCTTTACCTTGCTGTTGCCATTTGCACATTGGAGAGGTCATCCATCAAAATCTTTGGATTTTGGACTGAGAAGTTTCTGTGACCTTTAGTAAATCATTCAATTTCATCATGCGCCAAATGTTCATCTATAGTGCGCTCGCCTTAGTGATAACAGTCAAAGGAAACAGCATGCCTCCAAAGGCCTTCATAATGCTGAAATGATATACTTGTAAGGGACAGTCACTTTATCAACAAAGCTAAGACAGGCGGGAAGCCAGACAACACTGTATGCTCAAATAATATTTAAAGTCATGCTTCTAAAATTGTAGTATTTTAAAGTTAGAAGAAACACTAGGTACTTGGTAAGTTCTTGTGATGGTTAATTTTAACCATTAACTTCAGTTTGATTCCTTCTTACACAGGTTTCCAAATGGGGGATTTAGTGGGCAAAATAGCTGGGATTACAGGAGCAGAAAATCATAACAAGTTAGTCCTAACAGCTCCCTGAATCAAGGGCATGTTTGTAAGGTGGGCACAACAGGGTTGTCATAACAACAGGTAGTCATAACAAGGGAGGCATAGGTGGTCGTATGACCTCATCTGTACACAATCCAGGATAACCTGGGACAAGAGTCTCACTGAAGGATTGTCTCTGTTCAGTTGGCCTATGGGTCTCTATCTGTTGGGTATCCTTAATTAAGTTAATTGATGTAGAAGGACCCAGCTTACTGTGGTTAGAATCATTCCCTAGACGTTGGGTCCTGCACTTTCAAGAACAGACAAATTAAGCTGAGCACAAACAAGCAAAGAAGTGCAACATGTGTATATTTATTTCTCTCTCCTTTGACTGTGGATGTGATGTGACTGGCTGTTTGAAGTTCTTGCTTTGATTCCCCCCCCACCCCCAGTAAAGGACAGTAACAGGGGATTGTAAGTTGAAATAAACTCCTTTATCCATCAAATTCTTTTTATCATGCTATTTTACCACAGCCACAAAAATGAAACTACAACCATCCCTAGAAAATGTTTTTCTACACCAACAAAAAGAACCAAAACAATAAAGATTTTACTTGAAAAATTCTAAATTCCTACAAGAAAGTATAAAACATTTAATTAACATTTTTAGATAGTATTATTATGTTATTACTGTTAGCATTCTGTCTAAGTTCCATCCCACAGTTACCTGGCAACAGTCAGGAAGGCCTGAGGCACTGGAAAAGGGGTTGCTTGCCCCCTCCTCGCTCTCTTGCTCCTCTCTTGCTCTCTGCTTCCCTTCCCCTCTCTCTCCCCACTCCCTTCTCCCCTCTCTGTCCATGTGCTCATGGCCAGTCTCTTACTCCTCTTCTTTACACCTCACCCCCCCTCCCCGCTCCTTTCTCTGCCTCTACTACCCTCTTAACTCTCCTCCCAAAGCCCTCAGGGGGAAGGAAGGGTCCACTGAGGCACCCCCCTCCCCCATACCTTACTACACCTCCATATGTTCTATGGATAATACTCTTTATCTTTTTATAAATACAACAATTAACATTTTATGGTTTATAATATACTCTTGTTTGAAAATTAAATACCTTGGAGGAGAGCTAAGAAAGTAATGGAGTTGTAATGTGATCAAAGCATGCCCTATGAATATATAAATAGGTCAAATGTACCCCATCTGTGAGTATGTATATGTGCCTGCATATCCTTGTGAGTGCAAGTGCATAGACATACCTGTACATGAATGCATGGAGGTCAGAGGTCAACCTTTGTTATCACTCCTTAAGTGACAGCCACCTTGGTTTTTGATACAAGTTCTCCCACTGGCTGAGTAGGCCTTTTAGTAGTGAGAAAAAAAGCATGTGCTTTTTCCCCATGGATTCTAGAGACAGAATTCAGGTCCTCATGTTTCCGAGGTAACCTGAGGGATATACTAACTCATGAGAGATGCTTTCAGCCTGTGTGTTAACAAAATGAAAGTTAAGTATTAGAAACAGGGGTAGGGAGAAAGCACTGTTCTCTTCTTTCCATGGGAGAGGGCACTGCATTTCAGATTCCCTGACAGATACTTTAAATTATGACTGTCCCCCAGAGTATCCATCAAGAGTCTCTCCACCTTATGTCTATTTCCCCCATCATTCAGATGTCAGTGACCTACAGATGGTCAATGAGGGTGTAGGTTTCTGATTAAAGGAACTGCTGAGAATGTCAAAAGAACTGGAAAGGATTCTTGCTAAAATCCAATTGCTACACCAGCAATTCAGAAACACAGAAAACTCCGGGTTTTTTTTTTTTTTTTTTAAGACGCAACTCTCAAGCCATAAACATTGCACAACAAAGATTACTTTCAGTCATAAAGTATAGTGTCATGGTCTCCTTGAAGGAAATGAAAGGTGATTCCTTTTCAATTTTGTAGTGTCTCTTAGAGGTCTGAGTCACTTGTGGTGATGTTGCAGAAAGTGACACTAACTGCCAGGCCATCAGTAACATTCATTGTTGTTGTGAGCTACCGAAGTGTCCCACAGAGGCATGAATGAGTCCATTTGTCTTCTTGAGAGCTTAATTTACTACTGGCAGGTATTGGCCAGAGGCTCAGAGAGGAATGGAATTTACACCCACTGGGCATCTATTGTCATTCAGGAAGTGGAGTGACACCTGTGCGCTTTTTCTTATTTGGTTCCTACTACTCTCCTTGGCTATCCTTCCAAACCCAGGTGTTGGAAACTTACTTAGCAGGAAGACCTTTAAGACATAAATAAGACATTCAATAATGAAATAATGTTGTGGTTGACAGAGTGAGCTCATTTCTGAGACAGTGCATTTTCTTTTTCTTTTTTTCCTTTTTGTTTGTTTGTTTGAGACAGGGTTTGTCTGTATAGCCCTGGTATAGACTAGCATGTGCTCAAAATCAGAAGTCCACCTGCCTCTTTCTTCTGAGTGCTGGAATTAAAACTACACCCTGCCCAGATGGGTTTTCAACAAAAGGCAGTATGGATTTCCTTTGGTCTTTCCCTTTTTTCTTTTGGTTGTTCCACCACTGAATAATACAGTATGAAGGACCTCACCAGATACTAGTATCCTGTTCTTGGGCTTCTCAGAAGGCTGAATCAAGGAGCCAAATAAATTTCGATTCTTTAGAAAGTACCTAATCTCAAGTACTCTGTTATAGCATCAGATGGAGAACTAATGGACGCCTTTTCATTACAGATTTTAAAAAGTGAAGGATAGACAGATGATGTAATGTGATTGAGGTCACAAACACCTGTCTCAGCAGAGCTAATAAAGAACCATCCTGTCTCTATCATAGGCTTATAAGCCATCTTATGGTAGAGAGAAATTGAGTTCATTCCTGTTTATGATTGAACCTCTGTTTCTCAAGGATTGGCCTATGCCCTGTGGGTCCATATTCTGTCCTGCCACTGGAGTGTGGGACAAGCCACTTGGGCAGGCAGAATGTGGAAGAGTGCTTGACTGCATCTCCCTGTACCTCCACTGTCAGGTCCTGGGCTTTAGTGAAGCCCCGAGACACTGCTCAGATGGTCAGAGAATGCAGTCTAAGATGGGGGGGGCAAAGTTGGGGTTCCCTGACTCTCAAGCACCCAGTCACTGCTAGGGTGTCACCCAGAAGAGCCAGGAATGAAATTGGGGTCCGTGGGCCCATGATGAAGCCAGGACTGTTGGGGGATCGGTGGGCTGAGGATGACCATGAGAAAGCCAGGACAAGGAAAATGGGGAACTCCGGCTTAGCTCTTCAGCAGAAGCGGTTCTCTGGAAGTGCAGAGAGGCCTTCTATAGGAGACTTAGATGAACCTTTGTAGGCAAAGATTTTCTCTATGCTCCCCATGGTGGTTTTGATGGAAGAAACAGTCCATGTAGACAGTTCGTGTTTATCCATACCATTTATTGACTGTTCATCATGGAAAATGGATGTGTATCAACTTCTCAGGGTGGACCAGAGATTAAATACCTTTTGTAGGAAGGAATGTCTGGAAAGGGAGGCTGATTGGCTAAATGCTCAGAGCCTCTAGGTACCTCATTAGCATGCTGTGTTTTGGGCTACAGGACAGATATGGGGAGTATGGCATGTGTTTCTGGCCAGGAATCTAGTAGGGAGCAGGAAGCTGCCTATTGTCTCAGGTGGATGGATGCTCGGGTGCCGGGATTCAGACCCTTTCTACTTTATCAAGTTTCCTGGCATGGTCCACTGTCCCACAATGCTGCACTGGTAACCTTGACTACAAATGTCTGTCCAAGAATGGCAATCATGTCTTTCTTTTGTAAAGTTGTTTATAACCATCTTGCGAGCCTAACTTATTTTCAAAAGGTTAGATGACCACCTATGTCTACCTTGCTATGACTGCCTGTTGTTATTCTGCTCCTGTAACCCCATCTATTTTGCCCAACAAATCTGCATTTGGAAACCTGTGTAAGAAGAAACCAAACTGAACCCACTTAGAATAAAACTTCCATTTTGAATAGCGGTCAAAGCCCACTCCAAGACCCTTCTAGATAACATCCTGGTTGCCCATCTGGTTCCAATGTGAGACATGAATTCTGGGGAAGTTTCCCTGCATTCCCTGCAAACAAACCAATGAGAACCTGATAAGTGTACCAGAAAGAAATATTCCTAGCAAAGTCCCCTATCCCTGAATACTGATTGGTGGAAAATGTAACTATAACTTGGCACAGATGATTATAGGTTTTGTGATTGTTGTGCTTAAAAGTTCTATAGCATTCTGGCTTGGGGTTTAATTTCAGCTCCCAAGTCTGTTCTAAGTTCCTGATAGGTCAATAGTGGCTTGATTAAAATAAACTTTTCTTTTCTGCACTGACTTGGTGTTTGAGTTGTGTTGGATCCAAGCGATCCCATAACACCTGTATCCCTGAGCTATAAAAGCCTTATCTTCTTCACATCCAATGATGACTTCTTAAACCCTGCCTTAGGGGAGGGAGCCTGTATAGATGAATAAAAAAGCTTGCTTTAATTAATTTGAGTATGATGATTTGGGCCTGTGCTCTTTCTCCTCACATCTTTGGGATTAACACTACATCTAATGATAGACTTTTCTGCTACCAAATCCCAGGATGTCTCTATTATATATGATCGTCACTGACAGAACATAGAAAGTACGTTCATGCTTTCATAGTCTTAGACACAGCCCTTCATTCACTACCCACTCCTTTGCATATTATGTTTCATTATAGTTTATGTTGTTTGGGGCTTAGTTTATTTGTTTGCGTTTTGTTTTGAGTTAGTCTCATTCTTTCTTCTAGGCTAGCAAAGAACACACTCAGTATCCAACATTGACTTTACCTTTATGCCAATTCTCCTTCTTAATCACTAATGTGTTAGAATTGCGGCTGGTGTCTGGACAGACCACACCAGGCCAGTATAGTTCCACATGAGAGAGGTTTATTGTGGGGGAAAGGGACAAGGGGGTGACAGAGACAAGACAAAGAGAAGAGAACGAAGGGCAGGAGGGTCTGCCCTTTATTTAGGCTGTGACATAGCCGCTCACAGATAGAGGTGGGAGGTGGACCAGGTGGACTCTGAGAATGTATGGCGATTGCCATGGAAACAGGTGAGTGGGTCCCTGTTGCCTGTGGGTGACGTCACCATTATCACTGGATTTGGAGTCGATCTGCAACCGTAAAGCTGGTTCCTGACTGTAAAGCCAGTTGTTGATGTCAGTAGTCACGCCAAATGATAAGATGCTGTGGCTGGTTTTACTACCATCCCTAAACTTCAATTGGATATAGTTGGAAACTACAGTTTACCCAACTGCAAATGTGACAATGCCGGAGTTCTATGTCTTTCTTCTGAAAACATTTGAAGGTTTTTTCACTTTATTTTATGTTTATGAATGTCTTGCCTGCGTAAATGTATATGCTCCATGTATACAGCTGCTACCCAAAGAAGCTGGAGAAGAGCTGCAACATTCCCTGAAACTAGAGATACAGATTTGAAGCTGAGTCTTTTGTAAGACACGCTGATTCTCAGCCTTCCTAATGCTGTGGCCCTTTAATACAGTTCTTCATGCTGTGTTGACCGCTGTGTTTACAAAAACATAAACAGACATAAATGTTCTACGGAGGTGTGAAGGAGGTGTGGGGGAAGGGGGTGCCTCAGCGGGCCCATACCTGGCTGTTGCCAGGTAACTGTGGGGTGGAGTTTAGACAGAATGCTAACAGTGACCACTAACCATAAATTTATTTTTGTTGCTATGTCATAACTGTGATTCTGCTACCGTTATGAATCATAATGTAAATATTGGTGCTTTCCAATGGTTTTTAGGGATTGCAAACCACAAGTTGAGAACCACTGTGTAAGAACAAGTTAACTGCTGAGTCATCTCTCCAGCCCAAGTCTACACTTGAACAGAGAAGGATGTTATGTTAGTTATCTGGTTATCCATCTATTACTCCAGTCCTGTTGGAGAGAATAAAGATTAAAATTGTTTCTAGTCTACTGAGGAAGAGTAAAGTGAAATGTAGCCAAAATCTCAGAAGGCAAGAGTATCAGATAAACCTTTAAGAATGGGCAGAACTTTGTAAAGATGAAATGTGTTCAAAGGTGGAGAAGGACACCAAGAAGACTCAGATGGAGACGGTGGGAGAAGAAACATTAGAAAAGGTTTGAACACTGCTCTGTGTTTCGGGCGTATAAGAAACACCCGAACTGCTTGCTAGTATTAAGAGGTAAGGAGTGATTTAAAGGACGTTACAAGCAAAGTTGTGAGACATAGAATCAGCGGTATTGGCCAATATATATACATGAGGAGACGCATGAAGTACCCATTGGTTCATTCATTCATTCATTCATTTATTCATTCGTTCATATTGTATATGCAAAGAATAGTTTAGTGAATGAACCTGAGGTCAACTGATTTCCTAAACTTTCTAAACTATTTGCTCTAATAGTTTGTCTATTGCTAACATTTTCTATTCAGTAATCTTATATTTTGGAGGTTTTCCTTTTCATTTAAAACCTTCTCTGATTTTCTTTTATTTGAGTACTATGAAAGACTCCCTGCCAGGCTGCATGTCCACCTCACTGCAGGGGTGCCAGAATGCAGTCAGTAATGGGGGTCCTCAATCTGAGACCATTGCTGTGATTCCAAGTCACCTGTGTACCCAGGCACCACTGTGTTTCACTGGGAGTTGAGAATAGGGGTCCCCAGACCACCCTTCACCTCAGGGTATCCATGCACCAGGTAGGAAGGGGAGGGCAAAGCCTGGGACTGGACGGAACCAAATTTGATTCCGAGTGAGTGCCAAGAATATGAAGGGGCTGAGAGAAGGCATTCTGGAGACTAAGGCAGGGCTCTTTACAATGAAGGTCTCCTCCCTCAGAGGCAGTCTGTGCTTATTCAAACTACTTTATTTGATGGTGGATGTGAATACATACACCTTACTCAGGATGAACCAGACATTAAATACCTTTTGCAGAAAGGAATGCCCAGGAAGGGACGCTCATTAGCTTAACACTTGGGGCCTATCTAGATGTCTTATTAGCAGTAGCAGTAGAACTCCAGGTTTTTATGCTAAGTGACTGATGGCCATGGTCCTCTCAGTAGGATATTATGGTTACTTGTTCCAGAGCAGGTAGAAGCAGGCAGAAAGTGACCCGACTCCTACTGTTTTCAATTCTGAGATTTACAGGGTTTGAGCTCATTCAGCCTTACCAATTCTTCTGTCTGGTGGCATGGTCCACTTGCCTCACAGACTCCGATATGTTGGGGAATAGAGGAAGCCTTGAGTGAATGTGGAAGGAGCAGATGAAGTCTTGAGGGAGCTTGTATAATTGACAAAAACCAATCCTTCAGATCATGGGAACGAGCAAGGCCTTTCTTGGGCAAAACCAGAGTTGGTCAAGCCTTTCTCTGAAGCATTTCCAAATAGTGACAGTGTTATGCCCAAGTTGCAGAGATCTCAAAAGACCACCAAGGAGCCAATGCTGATGTAAATACATAAGGGTCTTTTTATGAGCTCTAGAGCAAGCATCCAGTTGCAACAGATCAGAATGAGAGCCCTGAGTCTAGGGGTCCAGGGATTTTATTGTGATTACAGAAAACTTGGGGAATGTCCATATGGGTCAGCAAGTTAATATTTTTAAAACTGCATTTCTGGCATAATCTGCAGGAATCAAACACAGGGACAAAACCACCTGATGAAGATTATGGCTAAGTTATCTGTTCTCTGCACAATTTCTTAAGCTATCTCTGTGTACCTTGACCCGGCTATTGTAGGCTGACTGGCTGTTGCTAAGGGGGGTGGGCTGCCACAGGATGTTTGCTCAGGTGGACTTTGTGATTTTCTTCCTAGAATTGGAGTTTAACCCTGATCTCTCACAAAATGAGGTTCATTCACAGAGTTGGTTGGACATGAAAAATATTTTCCTCCTCCTGTCTGCCTGCAGCTTTCTGTATGTGTGTCTCTGTGCCTGTTCAGGAAAAGGACAGACACCTGGCACACATGCTGAAAGTCTGAGAACTAGTGGGCTGTCTGTACTTTGATGAAACATCACCAACTACACAGGGACACGGAACCTTAAACTGATTCTTATGCTCAGCAGGAGAAAGAGGAATTAGCTAGTCTTGATGGAGGAAGATCTCTGTAAGGGAACAATCTCAGTCTCTTTCTCCCTTCCTTCCTTCCTTCCTTCCTTCCTTCCTTCCTTCCTTCCTTCCTTCCTTCCTTCCTTCCTTTCTTTCTTTCTTTCTTTCTTTTTTTCTTCCTTTCTTCCTTTCTTTACTGGACCAAGATCTCACTATATATAAACCTTGTTGGCGTAGACTTGGCTGGCTTTGAACTTGTGATGATCTTTCTGTGACTGCCTTTGCAGAGCTGGAATTCTAGGCATGAGTCACCATGCCTGATTAATTTTGTCAATTTTTATTCAATATTTCATTTGCATTTCATTTTCTCCTTGACCAGTGTTGGCTGAAGTCTTACTAAACTTTACAAAGAATCAGCTTTTTTATTTTCTGGTTTCTTCTTCTTTTCTTCTTCTCTCATACATTACACCCTGACTGAAGCTTCCTCTTCCTTCACTCCTCCTAGTTCCTCCCCTCCCCTTCACTTCCTCCCAGATGCATTCCTTCACCATTTCCCTTTTAAAACAAAAACAAAAACAAAAACAGACACCCAAGGGATATCTACACCAAACGAGCCACACAACCATACGCGGAGGGACAGAGGGACAGAGTAATGAAAGAGATGACAAGAACTGGGCAGTGGTGGCACACGACTTTAATCCCAGCACTTGGGAGGCAGAGGCAGGTGGATTTCTGAGTTCAAGGCCAGCCTGGTCTACAGAGTGAGTTCCAGGACAGCCAGGGCTACACAGAGAAACCCTGTCTCGAAAAACCAAAAAGAAAGAAAAAGATGACAAGAATTAGAGGTTTTGATTTTTGAATTTCAATTATTTTTCTTGTTCTTGTTTCTTCCCCTGGCTTTTCTTTAGTTAATTTTTCTTCTTCTTTTTCTGCCTTGTTTAGCAAAATGTTTGGCTTGCTTGTTTTGTTTTAAGCCTTAAAGTCATGTTGAACACATGTATAAGAAACAAATAGTTTGCCTGTAAGAACTATTTCAGTTCCAACCCAGTGACATCAGCAGGTAGCACATTTTTGGAGTGGTGGCATGTGCACACATGTGTAGTGTCTGTAGGGCTCCGAGAGGGTGCAAGATGTCCTTGAAAGTGTAGTTACAGGTGGCTGGGAGGTGACAACATCATGGACTGGGAACCAAACTCCAGTTCTCTTAACCCCTATTTCTCCAGCCCCTGGGAGAGGGTTTTGACCTGATTTTCACTTACTGATTCTCCAAGATTTTTTTGCTTTTCAAGCTGACTCTCATGTCATAGCCCAAACTAGCTGAGAAAAGATACTCTTTTTGTCTAGGCTCCACAAGGATTGTGACATTACAAGCATACAATCCCATGCCTGTCTTCTTCAGCTTTTCGTTGCTTATAATGATCATAACCGATATTTCCATGTTATTCTAAGGGTCATAACATTTGCATCACGGCTTTAAATCATCTCTTACTTCTTTGTTGGAACCATCTGTCTAATCCTTCTTCTTCTTTCATGAGTGTGTAAGTATGTATGTGTGTATGTGTGTAAATGTATGCATGTGTATGTGTGAGTCCATGCATTTGTGTGTTCATACATATATGTGTGAATGTATGTATGTGTCTACATGCATGTATGAGAATGTGGGTGTATGTGTTGTGCATGCATGTATGTGAATGTGTGTGTGTGCACATGCATGTATGTGAATGTATGCGTGAGTGTGTTTGTGTGTGTGTGTGTGTGTGTGTATGTGTGTATGTATGTGCGCGTGCATTGAGTGTGTGTTGTGATCATAATGTTCAAATGAGCTCAGGTGTCAGTTCTTTGCCCCATCAAGGCCTTGCTTACTCTCCTCCACCTGAACCCTACTGAGTTCAATGGCCTGGATGTTATAGATGAGGAATAACTACTGCTCTGAGAGAACATGTGGAAAAAGACTATCAAGCTTTTCCTTGACCTCACAGCCACCTTCTCCTAGCCTGCTGTACTCAGAGAGTCCTCAGCCTCCCAAGAACCTTTACCAGACAGTTCTTTTGGTTTTCCTCTTTAGTCTGATTCTGTTTCCCTTTCTAGTATTTTTGGTGGTGGTGTAGAGGAGTACGTGGTGGTCATTGCTTTTCCTGACCATGTCCACAATGCTGAGCTGCCACTTATGGCAGGGACTCTTCGTTAGTCAAGCTCAGAGCTACTTCCAACTTAGAAAATGTAGCTGTTACTTATACCTGTGGCATATGCATGCCTCGAAAAGCTGCAAGAAGCATATTTAACAACATGCAATATTTCCAGTATTTACGTGGAAGAAAAAGGTGGTTGGTTAGTCTTGCCCTCTCTGATCCTGCCAGTCTCATCACCAGCATCACCAATGAGAAAAGGATTCCAAATATCAAGCTTAGGTTCACTTCATTTGACTATTTTCCCACAAGCTCCCTGCTACAGATTTGTCAGAGGTCAGAATGTGAAGTTCATTTGAATAATCTCCCAGTAGATATCTATCTATCAGGTGAAATCCCAGGCTCACTCAAAGTCCACATTCCTGCCATTTCTCCAAGTAAACTGTCTCCTGGGAAGCCAGTTAGACTTGCATTTTGCACCTGGCTGCCTGCCCTGGGATGACCTTAGCTCCTCTCAAGCTGTTTTGACATCATTTCTTATGTAAATTCAGGATCCCCATTATTACATTTCTGGTAGGATACTCATACTCTCCCTTTGTTCTCATGCTCAGATTAGAAGGGCCAAAGGATGGGTTGTCGAGTAGCAATGTCCACATTGTTGCTTTCTTACAATAGCAATATGTTCTAATATATAAATATATAAAATAAAAATAATATGACAAAATATTTGACATTAGTGGACCCCATTGTGTCCGCAAATGATATTTCAGGGGCTAAGAAGATAGCTCAGTTTGCAAAATTCTTGCTTTTACAAACACATCCAGTCCCTGCATTCAGTCTGTAGAACCTACAAAAACAAACAAACAAACAAACAAACAAAAAACAAAAACAAGACAAAACAAAAGTCCATACCTCAATGTGGTGGCACACACTTGTAATCTCAGTACTGGGAATCAGACACAGGTAGGTGCCTGAGGCTCACCAGTCAACCAGCTTAGCCTATTTGATGAGTTCTAAGCCTATAAGAGACCTTGCTAAAAACCAATAACAGAACAAAAACCATGAATGGCACTTGAAAACCTATGCCAGAGATTGTTTTCTGACCTCCTCCAAATACTTGGGCACACAAATGCCCTTACACATATACACACATGAGCACCTGTGCACAGGCCTGTAAGCACACACAGGCATGCATGCAAGAGGTGTCATTTCCAAACTATTTAACTTTCTTAGAGACATTGCAAGAGACCTTATAGTTACTAAATAGGAAGTTTGTAACTGTATCTTAATACTAGAAGGCTAAAGAAAGCATGAGAGTCAACTACTTAGAAGGGACGAAGTGAATTGAGGTGCTTAAGAAGAAGTGATTAGCCAGGCAGTGGTGGCGCACGCCTTTAATCCCAGCACTTGGGAGGCAGAGACAGGCGGATTTCTGAGTTCGAGGCCAGCCTGGTCTACAGAGTGAGTTCCAGGACAGCCAGGACTATACAGAGAAACCCTGTCTCGAAAAACCAAAAAAAAAAAAAAAAAAGAAGAAGAAGTGATTAGACACTAAACTCCAACTCTATAGTCTAACTCTCAGGTCATCATGACATATTAATTATTAATCTATTTTAAACTATAACTTCTAAGCTTGTTTAAACTCATTATTGATTATTATTATTTATTTGAGACAATTCCTCAAATAATTTTGTTTAAAAAATCGTGTATTTGTACAAATGCATAATTTGTTATTGCCCCTTCCTTTCTAGAGTCAGTAAGGGCAATTTCACTTTAGAGAAATAATCTCTTTCCCCCTTAGTTGACTCAGGCCTCTACTGAAAATGTTAATACCCACGGGATCTCACTTACTAAACATAAAGAAGACAGGCTCCTGGGCCCACAGCCTGAATGAAGGTCCAGGTTAATAAGCCATGGTTAAGGTTAATGCCTGTTCTTACATGGTCATCAATCCTCTTTAGAAAAGGCCAGCGCAATGGGATTTGCCACACCTGTCAGTCAGTTCGACTTCAGACACCAACAAGGGGCAAGAACAAAAGCTAACAGCAGAAGAAAGATAAAGGTCAGAGCAGTTTGGCAGTTTGATGTACATGAAGCAGAATTCTGTATTAGCCCAAACTAAGTTGCTGCTATTTTTCTTCTGTCCAATGGAAGTATACTTTTTCATGGCTTATATATAACAAATTTGCAGTTTCTAAAAGTTTAGGCTGTTACCCTTACAAGCATATGTTAACACAAAATTAATACTAAAAATAGTCCATGTATTTTCATATATCCAAGTCGTTCTTGTCATAATTTCATCTTATCAACATAACAACCACTTTTAACATCATTATCATCTACTTAAATATTCCCCATCTCCAAATCAACCTCCTTTGCACCCACTGGTTCACTTCCTCTTCAGTGGGAGCCTGCTACCATGCCCTAGTGTCTGCCAATTATCTGCCTGGTACCATACTAGACTCTAAGGACGAGATGCTAAGATTCAACCTTGTGGAACTTAAATGAGTGGAAAGGGGGCCCTTGCACGTTATTCTTTGATTTGCGTTATCAACAATTTAGTAAACACAAGATATTCAGAATGAAGAGCACAAAGTGGGAAAATTGTGAGAAAAGTTGAAATCATCAGAAAGATTTCTAGGGATTTTCAGCAGAAAGCTAGGTATCTTTCAAGCTCCCTTCCTAGGTAATTTCATGGGACTGAGTGGAGTCTTTCATTGCCTCTGTGTCATTTTACAACTCTCAGTGCTTTATAGCTGATAACAATGCAAACAGTGCTTGTCTATAGATATGAAACAATTTTTCCCTAGGGAAAATTCAACCGGTTATTATACATGTGTTCCATTCCCTGTCACTCCACCCTACCCATTGATCTTCCCAGTCACATTTTATCACAAAAACTTCCCTCACAATATAATTTTAGAAGCCTTTCAGCGTCTTCCATGTCTCCTCTGACTGTTTTCCAGTTTCCCTTGGGTGCTAGCTTTCACTACCTTACAGAGCCTGTATTATTATTATCCCTTCTGTTTGTTCTCTATATCGTACAAACTCTTTCCATTCTATCCTTTACACTCCATGACCAGGGCCACTTACAAAGGAAGGTATTTTGTCAATAGGACAAAACGGCAACCAACAGATTGGGAAAAGATCTTAACCAATCCTATGTCCGATAGAGGGCTAATAGCCAATATATACAAAGAACTCAAGAAGTTAGACTCTAGAAAACCAAATAACCCTATCAAAAAATGGGGAACAGAGCTAAACAGAGAATTCTCAACTGAGGAAATTCGCAGGGCTGAGAAGCACCTAAAGAAATGCTCAACTTCCTTAGTAATCAGGGAAATGCAAATCAAAACAAGTCTGAGATTCCACCTCACACCAGTCAGAATGGCCATGATCAAAAACTGAGGTGACAGCAGATGCTGACGAGGATGTGGAGAAAGAGAAACACTCCTCCACTGTTGGTGAGATTGCAAACTGGTACAACCACTCTGGAAATCAGTTTGGCGGACCCTCAGAAAAATAGACATAATACTACCTGAGG
>CM052718.1:38775240-38793313 GCA_028551405.1 Uromys caudimaculatus | reverse complement strand
CATGGTTCGGACCACATATGTGGCAGAGGATGGCCTCGATGGCCATCAGGGAGAGAGGAAAGGCCCTTGGGTCTGAGGGTGTTAGAGGCCCCAGTAAAGGGGAATGTCCAGGTGGGAATATGGGAATGGGTGGGCGGGTGGGTGGGAGGTGGAATTCCCTCATAGAGGCGGGGAGGGGGAGGGGATAGGGGGTTTCCAAAGAGGAGACCCAGAAAAGGGGAAACATTGGAAATGTAAATAAAGTATCAAAAATAATAAAGAAAAAAAAAACAAAGGAAGTTATTTAAATGGGTGCTTGCTTATAGTTTCAGAGACTTAGTTCACGGCAAGCAAGATGGAGGACATGCTGGGGAGCACGGTGTCAGGCATGCTGGCATGATACTGGAGCAGAGCTCCATCTAGCTGAGAGCTCACATCTGATCTGCCTGTTGCAGGCAGAGAGAGAGAGAGAGAGAGAGAGAGAGAGAGAGAGAGAGAGAGAGAGAGAGAGAGAGAGAGAGAGAGAATGAGACTTGGTTGGCCTGGTATGGGTTTTTGAAACCTTAATGCCCACAACTTCTCCAACAAAGCCACACCTTCTAATTTTTTTCAAACAGTTCTACTAGATGGGGCCTAAACATATGAGCCTATGGGGACTATTTTCATTCAAATCACCACACCAAGGAAGCAGGAAAACAAGGCCAATTTCCTTCTTTGTCCACTATGTGACATCAGCATCAGCAGACTCTAAGATGTGGCTTTAGGACAGCAATGGAGACCCTTTTGCGGACCAGGAATTTTCACGTACTATGTGCTCATGAGTGATCAGTGCGAAGTCAACAAAAGCTTCTTTTCCCACTTTAACGAAGGACTCCTAATGTGGTAGTCTTAACCTCAAAGAAAGGTCTTTGAGAGAAAGAGCATAGGATTTCAAGTTAGATCTATCTGGCATTAAGTACCAAATCCATCACTTGCTGGCTCTGGTTGTGTCCTTGGGCAAAGTACTTAAGCGTTTTGTTTTCCACTGTCTATTCTGTATATCAGTAACAGTATGAAGTCTTGGATCATAAAGTACTTATTTAGATTAAAGTAGCTAATGGTTAAGAAATAGCTAACAGACAAGAGACATTTCATGGGTGCTAGTTATTTCTCGCACTTCTGTTTCAGAAAACAGAATAACTTTTCATGCTGGAAATCTCAAACACTATAAAGAGCAGATGTGTGTGTGTGTGTGTGTGTGTGTGTGTGTGTGTGTGTGTGTGTGTGACAGCCCCTTGAGGAATCAAGGTACCCATTGTCAGTCTTATAGTGATATCAACACACTGCCCAAGAAAGACAGTCAGGTAAACATTTACAAGGTTGCATAAAATTTTATTTAGAAACTCATTTTTTTTCTCATCATCGCTGCTCCATTTACTCTTAGAAGAATTCTCTTCAATTTTTTACCCTTTTTTTCAATTACTGGCTTTTGAATTAGCCAAATCTTTCTCTATTGTTCATAATGAAACAATACCTTGATATTGCACTTTGATAAGGTATTTTAGACTCATAACAATCATAGTAAGATAATAGATTAGATATCATTATTTCTATGGCACAGATGAGACAATGCAATCTACTTAAGTCACCAAAAATCATCTAAAAGCAGAATGACAACTGCTAAGAGAGTAGGTCCTTCAAGATGGAATTGTTTATCCTTTTGTTCAGAGGTAGATTGATTTTTGGAGACGTCAGAAAACCTGTGCCAAGACTGATAACCAAGTGTGACCATCCAGAGATGCTTCATGGAGAGGTCATGCTTGCTTCCTGTTTCACAACACGCACTTTTGTCTAAAAGTGGTTTAATTAGGACCACACTCTCCATTAGCAGTGCAGTGCCATGGTAGGTAGTTTAGAACCTTACACTAACACTTATTCTCTTTGGAATAAGGAAAAATGTTTGCCATTGTCATTTTAATTTTAAAATTTTAAATGGAGGTTAGGGTTTGGTTAGCAAACATGTGATAAGACTGAACTGCAAATTGTAGTCAGAAGCCATAGTTGGGGGAGAAGAAATCATTTGTGTATGCTGTAAAGAATCTGCATATGTTAACATTTTAAATACAACTCACAAATCTGAAAAAATGATCATACCCTTTACACAGACATCTTTCCAGAGACCCTGGAACCTAAGGTCTTTGACCCCTAGCACTGTGGTCAGCTGTTTAAATGGCTTTAACATGTAGACCTAACTTACTTTTCTTGGAAAAGCTCATTTTATTTCATAAAGAAGGAAAATAAATGAATACATAAATAATCAGGTTAAAATAAAGGATTATGCTAACAGTAGGGTCTGAGAACCCTCACATGCCTAAAACAGGCAGTTTGGAAATTATTTCAGATCAATTGGATTTCCAGGGAGAAAGAGAATAAAAAGACAATCAAGTCAACCCCCTACCATGTCTAGCCACTGGGACACATCTTTCATGTCTCAGACACAGTATGTGTTGTATATAAATAGTGCTGGACCCCATGATGCCAAATAAATCCTGTGCTATTTTTGTAGCATGGGATGAGAACCAAGGCAAATTTTAAGCCTAAAGACTGTATTTGTAGTTTCCGAAAATTCTCTGAGCACCATTCTCAACCCTCCTAGCTAGGGACCTTAAGATACTATTAGGGTATGCTGGACAAATGACAGTACCCAGCTATAAACAAGCAAAGTAAGAATGCTTGGTAAGAATAATAAACAGACATCTGCTCAGTCATATTCACAACATCAGTGCTGTAGCCCACAGCAAAATGGAGTTGTAGACCTCCTTTGTTTGAAGCCGAGATGAGGAACAGAGCCCTATCTAAGTAGATCCTTATCCAGGTATTATTATGCCTGAACTATCTACTTAGTACAGAACTTTATGTTCATCTGTCTACTCAGAGCACAAACATGGACTGTGCTAGGTAGTTCAATAGAAGGGATCTAATATGGGGACCTGGTTTTTAATGTATTGAGATGGCTAAAAAGCAAAACAAGATGTCACTCTTCCATAAATCATACCAAAATGTTTGGTGTTCAAGAGATGTAATATAGAGAGCTATGTGAAGAATAGGGTGTTAAAGCCTTCTATGGGTCTTATGGGTATGGGATCTATGAAGAGAAAAGTACTGGTCTTAATTCTGACTTATAAGAAGAAGTCTGCATTAATCAGGTAGATCCTGGATCTAGTTTCCTCTGCCATACTGAGAGTAGCCTTAGGGAAAGGTGGAATTTTCCAGTCCCAAATTTGTCCATAGCATTGTTAAATGACTGGGACCACCAACCATTGGATACTCTTGTAATGAGAAGACATATACACAGCACTCAGCCATAGTTCCCACAGTGAGAGACTAGGAGATTAAAAACAGCAAGAAATCACTATAATTCTCAGAGCCAGGGAGGCAAGGGGATGAAATGAGACTGTGGTGTTATAGATACCATTCCCATGCATGGTTTGGAGCCTCAGAGAGAGTGAACACTCCAGAAGAGAACAAAAACTACAAAAAGAATCAAACAAATCAAGTGTATACAGAGTAATTTTTGAGAAGTTCAGATAGGACTAGGGAGATTTGCAATGTGAGGCTGGGGGTTCACATCCTCAGTATCTGTGATAAAGCTGGCCAGGCATGCTAGCTAGCTGCCAGGAATTCCAACACTCAGAAGGCAGAGGCACAGGCTTCCTGGAGCAAGCTGGTCAGAGTGACTAGCCCAGATCAGTGCTCATCCAGTACAGCAAGAGACCAATAAATAAACCTGAGAATGATCAAGGAGATTACCAGGCATTGCCGGGCAGTGGTGGCACAGAGATAGAGGCAGGTAGATTTCTGAGTTCGAGGCCAGCCTGGTCTACAGAGTGAGTTCCAGGACAGCCAGGGCTACACAGAGAAACCCTGTCTCGAAAAAACAAAACAAAACAACAACAACAAAAAAAAACAGGCATCAACTTCAGGACTCCATTTATGTTCACTGTTCTCAAAAAATGAGCTTGAATAAATAAACATTATAATGCTGATATAGAAATGCATTCAATGAGAATAACAGCACAGTCAATATGGCAGAAAATGTCAGTCTAGTCAAGAGTGTTGTGAAGACCCAGAATGAAACTCAGAAAGGTGAAGAGATGAAAGGCAACAGAGAATAATTGTGAGACAGAGAACTTTCTCAGGGAATCTAACACATGTATAATTGGTACTAGAAAAAAAGGAACATGAATTAGAAGACACAGATTATTGTATGTTTGAAAGCCTCCAAAACAAAACAAAACAAAACAAAGAATACTATAAGCTCCCTTGTTCGGTCCCAGGATCTTAGCTTACCTTAAGCGAAAAGAACATGAAGAAAAGAAAACTACATGATAGTATATCTTGATCAAATTTATTAAAACAAGTGAAAAAGAAATATCTTAAGCCACAGAAAGAAGATATATAAGAAGTAGAAGAAAGGCAAAGATAACAGCAAACTTCTAGGATATAATGGAAGCCACTAATGTGGTTGCTCATTGTAGAAGCTCTGGCTGAGTGCTATGTGCATATGTTTTCTAATTACAAGAGTAACCAGTGACTGATGGTCCTAGATGCTCCAGCGTGTCTCACATTTTATACCCTGTTGTTAACTCCTGGATAAAGGCTATTCCTGAAATATGACCTAACGCTAGACAACACAACAGTTCTCAGCCAACACAATTCTTAAGATGTAGTGGGGGGTAAAGGCTGTTGACTTACATCACTCCCAACAATTGAAGCAACACATCCTTTGTTCCTAAAGAGGGATCTTTGTGGTGGATCAAAGGGTCTGCTGCAACTTTGCAAATGTATGGTCCAACCAAAGACCATACATTTAAACCAATTTCCATTTCCAATAACAACCTTTGTTGACATGAGGAACATGGGTTTCTAACATTGCAAAGCCAAACTACAAAAGTTATAGTTCATTTTAGCATATTTAGGGGGAAATACTCTGTAGGCAAGTGTGGACAGCCAGTGATGACTTCAATTTGCTCTGAGCTCTGACTTGTATATCATTGCCAGAACATCAATATAGTATGGGTTCTCCAGAGAAATAGTGGAAATGAACAGGTATGTTATACAGGACATGGGGAGGGATTGCTCCACACATTTCTGAATTCTGGACAGTCTTAGATCTGAAATTCTCAGATCTCTGTCTTAAGCCCCTGAAGAGTTGATGGTGTAATCTGAGTCCAAGTCTCCACTTTTGGGGTATCAGAACAACTCCTGATGTAGTTTCTCATCTAACTTTGATATGTGAAAATAGGAAAAGACCAATGTTTCAACCCAATTATGGAGAGAAAAAAAAGTATCTATTTCACAGAGATTTTGTCCTATTTTTATTTCTGTTGCTGTGATAAAATCCTTGACAAAGCAACAGAGGGGAGAACAAGTTTATTTGGCTCATAATTCCAGGTTGTAGTCCATCTTTATGGGGAAATAGAGGCAGAAGCTTCAAACAACTAGTCATATCGCAACCACAGTCAATAGCAAGGAGAAATGAATCCATACATACTCACTCACTCAAGCTCAACTTGGTTTCCACACTCTTTCACAGTTCAGGACCACCTGCTTGGGGAATTGTGCCGCCTGCAGTTGGCTGAGTCTTCCCACATCACTTAATGAGCAATGCTCCACAGATATAGAAAAGGGCAACCCAATACAGACAGTCCCTCATTAAGACTCTCTTCCCAAGTGAAGCAAACATTTATGCTTTATTCTAGTTGAAACTTTAGTGGCCTACCTTCATCAGAGAGAGCTATCTTTTCCCCTTGGTCTACTCCTTTCAAATGTTCATAGATCAAAAATAAAACTACAAATATACCCAGAAAAAATGCTTAACTGAATATCTGGATATCCCATGGCAAAGTCAAATTGAAATTAGCCTTCGCAGCATTCAGGAAGGTGAAATCAGCCTTTGACTACTATAAACTTTCCTTTTCAAGTTGCCATCAATCTTACATTTATATAAAGTTGGTTCTGTATAGCTAAGGTATCTTCATTTTTTGTTATTGACATCTTTGATCTTTGGCACCATTTTCTAACCCCCACCCCCGATCCATTTTGTTAGTAATTTGGTCGTTGATTCTTTACTGCTGGAGAGGACTTCTGGACCTCTACTGACAGACAAACTCAAATCCTATCCAGGTGCCTGTTAAAATCCACCAGGTCTCAAGGAAATGATATGAATGACAAAGCATCTGACAGGCCCTTGACAAATTCCAAATATGGGCTGAGGCAGTAGACCTTTGCTAAAGTGTTTGTATTTGCAAGATGCTAAATTCAATTCCCAATAGCATCATTATACATCTGGATGTAAACGAAGGTGTCCTCAAGTATCCAGGAGCTCGCCTGAGGCTGTCCACATGTGCAAGATATAAACAGTGCAAATATCGGTGTGACTTGAAGAGACTCTATCTCCCTCCACATACTGTGACCAGCTCATGACTTCTACCAAGTAGATCAGAATATTTGCAAAAGACCTTCCTTGTCTTTAAGATATATTGCTTTAGATGTTAATATTTTTGAAATTAAAATATAGTTACGTCATTTCCCCCATTTCCTTTATTCTCTCCAACCTTTCTCATGCCCTCCTTTTACTCTCTGTTTCAAATTCATGGTCTCTTTTCATTTCATTCTTGTTACATTTGTGTGTATTTGTATCCCTAAATATATAGGTAGAACCTGCTCACCTTGTATGTCCCCTGTATTTACATGATTTCAGCACTGATTAATATTGAATAACCAATTGGGAGGCTCTTCCCTGGGGGAAACTATTTTTCCTGTTCCCAAGATTCTTAAATTTCCTGGAGTTCTTTGTTTCTTATTAAGGTTCCATGAGATTTCTCCCTTCTGTGTTAATATGAGACTTCATGAGTGTAGCTTCTCTGACACTTCTAGAAGACGCAATCTCCAAGTAATCATCATGTTCCTCTGTCTCTTATTACCTTTCTACCTCTTCTGAAGTGATTCCTGAGTCTTATGTGTAGGAGTTTTATTGTCCTTGTCTCAGTGGGGAGCTGGGCACTGTCCAACCACTTGCTCCCTTTATTAAGATTGGTTATGATTTTCTGTAATGATCTCTATCTGCTGCAAAGGTTTCTTTGTCAAAAGTTAAAATGTTCACTTCTCTTTGTGTATAAAGATAACATTTAGAATATAGTGCGGCTTGATGTTAGATTAGTAAAGTGGTGGTTGTAGGTTCCCTGCCAAGATCCAGGACTTCAGTAACACTAGGTAGCTGACTAGATTTCCAGTCCTGGGCATGTGCTTCCTCTTCTCTAGTGGGCCTCAAGTCCAATTAGAGAACTGTTGATTATCACCAAGGAATGTACCATAATGTAATTGTCCCATGCTAGGATTGTTATAATTCATACATGTTGTAGCTGAGTAGGACTATTGGCTGCTTGCCTCCCTTGAAAGCTTTCACAGCTCCTTGGAGTAATCTACAGGGAGGAGGCTTTCAGGTCAGATCCATCTTGGGTTCTCTGGGTCCTGTGTACAAAGTACTTGGGGTCTTCAACAGTAGAACTTATCTTCCACCTCTCGGAGGCAACCAAAGGCAACGCAACAGCCTTTAATGTTTTAGAAGTCCCTTGGACAAACTTTACCAACAGTCAAAGGGGGATTCTGATGCCTTGTGTTGGAGATTTTGTTAGTCTAGTTAATGGCTTATTATCTCTGGGAACAGCCCCACAAATACCATTTTGTGTCCAGTTTTCTGTTCCCAGGACACAAATTTGCCACTGATCACCTAGTATAAAAATCTTTCAACACTATCCTTTCATTAGGGACAAAGGCTGCTTTTCTTAGCCTTACAGACAAGAGTACTCAAGTATTGATCCATTCTTTTCTTTCCTTGAACTTCTAGGCACACCAGGAAGCAGCCACAATTGCTCAGCACTCCACAACCATTTTGTTTTTTGATATGTTTTTCTTTTTCATTTCCTTCAAGTACTTCAAATATAGTATCAGATATCATCTTTTCTAGAAATCAACTTGAATTTCTGTAGCAATTCTGATATGCAGTTTCTAAAATGTAAATTTTATTTAAAAATAATACAGCAGAACTCTGAACAGTGGCAGAGAGAGAGAGAGAGAGAGAGAGAGAGAGAGAGAGAGAGAGAATTTGTGTTGTGTCTGTGTGTGCATGCATGAATGCATGTGTACATATAAGTCAAGGCCTGAAGCCTTCTCTGTCCCTGGTGTCTCTCAAGTCAAAATCATCCTCATTTAGAATGACCCTAAGCCTACTAATTGTAGCTCATGTGTTTTCATCTTGGCATAGTTGCACATGTATGCATGTATATGTATTTATGTACACACACACATATACACACATACATTATCTATTATATATTTATATCTATGTCTATATCTATATGCATATATTCTATGAGATTTATACAAGGACACTTGATTGTGTATTTTGACATCTACTGCTGCATGTTAAATGACATGTATCCATTATTTTTAACTCTTATACAGCTCATTATATATGAGTATGCCCATATGATATAGGCAGTTTGCCTCTTATGTCACCTGTGAGCCCTCACTCTGCCTTCCCAGGATCAAAATAAAAGCCATAGATACATTAGTGGCTTTGGCTTCCCTTGGATGCCCTGCAGTTCTCAATTTGATGTTAATTTAAATGAACTGAAATGGAGCATGAGATCAAGATAGGATGACTGAGATCCTATCTCTGCTCCTAGCTGGGCCACAAATGGAGCCTGGTAATTCATCCCTGCCTGCTCCCCAGGCCAGTTTTCAAGGTCTTTTTCTATTACCCTTTTTGGACACCCTTGCATCTGATTTTTTGAGGCCATGGCCTTGCTTCCTGATGAGTTCAGCCACAATCATTTGACAAGTGCAATCTTTAGGCTCCCCTGCTGTATCTCCGACATGAAGTCAGAAGAAGCACATTCCTCTTGCTTCTCTCCCTCAGAGGTTTTCGTATTTCTCTCTAATGGACTCTTTTAAGTGACAAGCTTCCAGCTGTTGTCATGGTTTGTCTGTTAATGTGGTTTGAGGCATTGGAGCAGTCTTTGAGCTTGGTGGTTGTACTATCCTGGGCTACAGTTGCGTGAAGTGAACCCTGAATTCCGCTGTCAATGCTTGTGCTGAGAACGCTGTTAATAGGCACACCACTGGAGGTCCCCTGAGGATTTAGCAGATGGATATTAAAACCACAGGGTGAGATCCATGTCCATTTTTTTCATGTCTTCCTTGCAAGATAGGTGCTTAGGCTCTCTTACTGAGTATAATAGAAAAAAGTGAATCCACGCTAAATAGTTCTTCTATTTGCTTTTAATTTCTACTTCTACCAAGACGCAGATACTTTCTCAGTTGAAAGGCTTTGAGTCTGTTACTTCTCTGATCATACAGAGTGACTCACAGCTAATTTACCCAATGCTCCATGTTCTTGTCTCTGATACCTATGAGTCTTTGGACAAGCATGTTTTGGGCTCTGTTACTAGTACATATTCTGTTTCTTCACACACTGTGGTCAGAGTGATGCATCAAATTTCAAATCCAATCATGTCACTTTCTACTTAAAGGTATCCAGTGTATTCCCCATTGTTCCTCATATTAAAAATAAGAAATTCTCAATAGGGCTTAAAGGGTTCTGTGTACCATCAATCCCACCTTCTCAGCCTCATCTGATATGGCACCACTCACTCTCTTGCAGAAAAACACACTGACCCTTTTAGTCTTCCTAATTCACATTGCTGTGCTCCCCTCCCTGCTCTCTTTTGTTTCTTTCATTCTGCAAATAAATACATGAATGGTCAGACCTTGCCTCTGATGTCACTTCCTGCCTCTCAACTCATGCTGGTCAGTCATTTTGTCAGATTCCTTCTTAGACTCATCATGGTTTATAACTGGATGGGTCTCTCAGTGGCTTCAGTGTGGTTAGGCGGTCTCCACCACAACATGCTGAATACAAAAGTGTCTCTAAGACACCATATTCTCACTACTGAATATTGGTAATTGGTATATAGTGGGTGCTCAATAAAAATCCTTAGATGAATATAATGAATAATCTGTAGACAGGTGATTCACCCCAATTAGAGGAATGCCTGAACTTCAGCATTTATGCTATGTCCAGTTCTAATGCCATATGCTAAAAATAACTATCTTCTAAGGAAATATTTATGGTGCTTGTTGAGCTACTTTCTTAGGAAGGAATAAAAAATGAACTCATAGCCTTTAAACTGCCTTTCTGAGATAAGGAACCCTGCCTAAGAGTCTTTCATAAGGTTTGGCAATTTTCAATTTAAATATTTACCATGACGTCGAAGATGTTTACCATGAATATATAATGCAAGGAATATGGCAATAAATATTATAATAGAACTCAACAGTGCTTCCAGACCCAAATAGACGAGTCATCTCTATTGAAGTGACCGGAACACAGGCATTTCCCACTGGACTTTGAAGCTGAGGTAGGCTGTCAGGCTGCTGCCAGTCTCGTTTACTTGACCAACTGCTTGCCTGGCACCTATCACCTCTGTAGTTCAACTTAAAAGTTATTTCCTTTAATAGGCTTTCTCAGACAGTCCCCTAGCCAGCCTTACACTCTTAGCATCCCTTCCCTGCCACCCATCTCCTGTCCAGCTAACTTGAATACCTCTAAGTGCCATAGAAGGCAGGACCCACACTGCTTGAACAGAGCCTGGCTCAAGGCGATGTTTCAGTAAGTACCCAATGACTGGTTGAGTGAATGATGAAAAACCAGAGAACAGAAGTGTAAATAACGAAAACTACTCTAAAAAAAAAATAGAGTCTTAAAATAATCTTTAGAGGAGAGGAAGTAAAAAGAGGGGGCGGCAAACAGCAACACAGGTAGAGTGACCCTCCGTAAGGATACAAAAGAGAAAGAGCCCTGAGTGCATTGGGAGTGCATAAGAAGAGAACATTTGGTGTGGTTAAGTTTGCATTGCATACAGGGCTGTGCAGTAAACGGGAGACTTAAGACTAGTGGGAGCCACACTTTCAGTGGCCTTGAATCATAATGGGGAGCTTTTTTTGTCATCAAGAGGAATTGCGAGGCAGTTAAATAGGAAGCTTGTTGAGTTGGATTTGTACTTTATAAAAATCACTTCGATTTCCAGATAACAGGGAGGTTTTGAGGAAAGAAAAGAAAATAAAGGCACACAGAACTGTTTGGAAGTTACTACAACTGGTGCTGCTGACATTTAGGATGGACTTGCTTGGTGTCGGTGGCTTTTCTATGTATTCAAAAATGACTATCAGGATGACTGATTGTTCAGATGCTAAATAGTCATCCACCAAGTCACCAAGGGAAAGTGGATTATGACAGGGAACTTTGCATTGTGCAACTGTGGACTCGGGTTCTCCAGAAGAAAGACACATAAAACTGTGTGGTTTCCTGAACGCCACATGGTCAACCACAGTCTATATATCGCCATCCATTATACTGGATTAATAATCAAGGTGCAGTTATATGCCTTTCATAGTTGAACTCTGATTCCCTTTGGGAGGAGTTTCCTCTGCTTACAGTCCATGAGATTCTGGTCCCCATGACAGAATAGCTAAGGGAACTCTGAGCCCAGCAGATACAGCAGGTGCCAACTCAACAGCAGAAGGAGAAATGCCTTTCAAGAAAAAAAGCTCATGGAAATAGAAACTGGGGAAGAAAGAGAAGACTCAAATATGTTCTCTGGGATTCTACTGTGCCTAAAGCTATATGCCCTTCAGACTCTTCTTTTTAATAAAGCAATCACTTTGTATTTTAATTAAGTCAGTTTGTCTTCTATTATGTGAAGGAGATTAACACTTATCTAAAAAAACATTTGAGAAGCAGTATTATACAATGTGCAATGAACACCTAATGCAGTGTTCCTTCAAAGCCACAAAACATCCTTTTTTCCATTCATATGTCATGCTTTTGCACTACTTCCATCAGTACTTCTTGTTTACTGGGCAATAAACCGTATTCACATGTAATGATGAAGAATGAACTTGCCGGGGGTTAACATGTGCTGTAATGCTCAACTGATGGTTGTCATTGCAGAGTCCATATCACAGTCAGACTGGGAAATTCAAAAGCAAATTCCTGTGCCTAGGCCCTGCCAGACCAGTCAAATAAGAGTTTATTAGAGATAATATTGGTCAGACATTGAGGTAATTTTAATGAATAGTTTCTCCAATTTTATAGAAAATGCTGAGGCTCAATGAGATTACATAATATGTTAAGGACTCTACCATACAGCTCAAATGCATAGTAACTTGGAAGGCACAGTAATATCCTGGTGAATTTAATGAAACACAATTATAGATAAGCTGAGATTGTTTTCAGAATCCATGGGTTTTCTTTACCTTGCTTCTTTTTATTTCGTGAATTTTAAGATCACATATATGTGCCTTCCTCATGCATAGGACTGATAGATTATTTTCTCTTTCTAATTCAGGCTGTTCTTTACAGAAATCACCTGCCACCTCTCTGGTCTCTGTGTATCTTTATCTGGTTGGAGCTACACTTGTATATTGCTGGTGACAAGTCTTTGTAAATCTTAGTGTGGTCACTTTAAATTAACCAGCACTGCAGTGTGTCACAAATTATATAACTTTTCTTATATCCATCATCTCATATCTAATGAGCAAATCACAGTGTCTTCTTGTTATGCAGTTGGGAAGATAAATTGAATCTACTTTCAGTTCTTAGAATAGCACCTCCAATATAGAAGACTGTCAATTAGTGTTTAACTATTGTTCTTGAGATTTTCCTGGATCGATAACTATTGTAATATAGCCAAAGCAGTCAAAAAATTATAATAATCAGAATTCTTGATGTCAGTTACTTATGACACCCTTGGCTCCAGTTTTGTCTCTTTACTTGCACTTTCTCAGCCATTTCTAAAGGTATAACTATACAGTATAAATAATTCAATTATTGATATTTTGTGGATAAAAATGCCAATATATAACACTTAGCTTTCCCAAGAAATGGAAAAAGACTTTACATTTCTTAGGTCAAATCCTAGAACATCCCCTTTTGGGGACAAATGTTAGCATTATTTTACTATATGCTTGATGTTCACAGACACTAATGATTGCAAATATTATAATCTTTGTTACAATATCACTCTACAGATAATGAAATAGAGCTCTTAGATTGTATAAATTGAATGCATATGTATAGAAACCTGGTCTGGGGCTGAAGAGACAGCTCAGTGATTAAGCACTTGTTCCTGAAGAGGACCCACGTTCAATTGCCAGCACTTGCATGGCTGCTCACAATCAGTCATAACTCTAGTTCTAGGTGATCTAACGCCCTGTTTTGACTGCCTTGAGCATCAAGCATATAAATGGCATACTACATTAGAAGTGCTATTGAGAAAAAAAAATCTCATATACATAAATTAAAATAGGTACATATTAAAACCAAAACAAAAGGGGGGAAAAAGAATTCTTTAAAGAAATTCAAAGACAGTGTTTTGATTTCTTCTAGAAATAAAGGCTTAATTAAAGTTCTGATTAATTAAAGTAATATGTATTAAGGTGAAATGTTTCATTTGGAGATTCATAGAAAATAACTAAGGGGTGAAGTAGGAATCCAGTTTCCATTGCCATGCTCACTGGGTTGTGAACCTCTGAGCCCCTTCCCCATTTTGGCTTGGCTGAGCACAAATATCCCTTTTATCCAGAATGCCTCTACCTCTTGGGAGTGCCTGCTTGTGTCTTCTTTCTGAGTCCAGTCCTCTTCATAATCTCAGCTATGCTCCTCTCCTTTGGGTTAGAAAGAATTCTCTGTATTTAATACTGGAAAGCTCCAGCTTTAAAAGAGAAATTCTGGAAATGCATTTAGGCTGGGTCCTCAGCCCAAGTGTATCACATTGAATTAGTGGCAAGGATAGTTTGCATGATTTAATTAAGTATCCCATTATCAGCATTAGGCTCACCAAATGAAATTCATTTGCATATTCCTGTAGAGTGTCATTATTTAAGTTTAAAGGCACTTAAAATCCAGTCACATAATGGCTATAGGGACTGGAATCAATATAGGCTATTCATAGGAGAAGACTGACTGCAGTGAATAGAAGTCACATCTTATTGGTGCCTGCTTTGCTTATGTCCCCATTCCCATAGGGCTTCATAAGCTCCTACTAAGCACAAGATACTAAATAGTGTAGCTGCCTATGCTAAGCATAGGAAACCAGGCATTGAAAGTAACGTATGCATTAAGGGATTGACCATTATGTGCACTTCTTCATCACAGGCAGATTCTATATAGTGACATCTGGATACAAATTAGAGAATTCAATTATTCAGAGCCAAATGGGTATATCTGTTTTCTAGTAGCTGAGTAATTAACTTATAGTTGGCAACTTACAGACATAGCCCTGGGCTATTTCAACAAAGAAAGAATGAAGGTATAGAAGGTTTTTAAGCTAAGAAAAAGATCTTTGCAGGCATGTTTGACACTATGCAGGGACCACCGAAATAATCAAATTCATAGATGCAATTTGGTTACATTGTCATTATGTATAAATGAGCTGATTAACACAGCAGCATAAAGAAAACAGCAAAAGAAAACAAAAACAGCAACAACAAAACGACTACAAAAATATTGGCATAATTTGACTGTTGTAAAAAAAATTTAAGGCAGTTAACTGCTCATGTGTAAAAGAGCTCTGGAAAGGTAGTAGTTGGCCCAGAATAGAGGAGCATTACAAATAGATGTATACTGTAGACAGTAGTGATGTTGACACCAGATCTTGCATTGAGACTTCATTTTAGAGAACCTGACCTAAAGTTGAACTCTCTAGCACCAGTTTCCAGGTTACTCCCCAACAAACCTGTGCCTCCAGGTTATAAGCCTGCACCTGACACTTCACTTCCTAACAACCACCAATCAGGAGGAAAGCAGAAGTTAAGTTTATGGTTTGACTCTCAGCATGAACTAATTATTTTAAAGGGCAACAAAATTCCATAATAGCCCCCCAATCAGATGTGAGCCAGGCTATTGACCCCCTCACTTGCTTGCCATTTCCTATAAAACCTTGTCCCTCTGAGAGTTTGAGACTTCACTCTCCCATCCTGCTGCATCAGAGATGGTGATGTGATCCAACCTCAAGCTCGAATAAAGAGACCCTAGTGCAATTGCATCAGAGTCAGGTCCTTGGTGGACTTTGGGGCTCATGAACGAGGAACCACAATGTGAATTTTGTAACTTTTACTCCAAATTCAAAGTTGAGAACTTGTCCCATAGCTACTGTTAATTTAATCTCTGAAATTAAACAGTTGAAGTGAATTAAAGATCAATTTGAGATTTTTTTTTTTAAAGTTACTATTTTCACCTGGTTCTTAGCCTCTGAAGATCCCTAGAATACAAGAAGGTATTTTCTCTGTGTATAGAATGAGGAAAGAAGGAAGACTATCTGGAATAACGTACAGAAGCAAAGAGAAGATGACAGACAAGGACAGACAAGCACAGCTCTCACTATATTCCAAAGACACTCTACTGTGTAGCAGCACTCCTGTTCCTTGGTGCCCACATAAAAGCCACTTGCTCAGGTAATGGGAAAGACCTTGTCTACTCCAGGACATTCTACATACTCTCCAAGTCTTCCATGGCTCTTTAGTGCCTTATGAGCATTAGTGTGCATAGCAGTTACATGAGACCCTTGCTATGATGCTGATTCTGTTAGGATAAGTTTGAATTTTTCATTTTTTATAAGCTCCTTGGGTGGTTTACTGCTGGGGGCTTGTAATCCACACTGGAAAACTCAGTGTGACTAGTCTCACCTCCCCAACCACCTGAGCTGCAGCTGAGTAGGTGGAGCCATTTGTCCTAAACATGCAACAAGTCCCAGGTGTCAATTGTCTGACTTTTCTAACCGTTTTCTCTAAAGCTTGTCCCTTTGCTACATCCATGTGTCTTCAGGTGTCACATCAAAGAAGGTTTTTGTTCTGTCACATTTCCCCCCTCCTTTCATGAACACACGCGCAGATACATCCTGCTGCCGGTGGACCTCTGCAGTACACCGGAAACCCGGTGTGTCTGCCCTGACAAGGTGTATGAAGAGGCATTACGTCCAGCCCAACTTTCCCAGCAAGTGGCTTTACTGTTTGTCTCAGATCTATGTTTGAGGATCTCCTCCTGTTTCAACTTCTCTTCTACCTCTATTCAGTAAAGTGCAATGAGCTCTCAGGAAATGTTTATTGACTTCCATCTCATGATTCAAGTTCAATGGGCTACCCGGCCAGTTTATTTTAAAACATGTTACAAAAATCAAACTGAGATGATCTTACGTCAAAAATGCATCTGCATTTATGTTATATCCCTGCCCTGTCATACTTGGTAAAACTACGAGAGGAAATTTCCTTTTCTTGTTTTTTTCTTTGCATCTTTAAGCATGTATTGTGAGTCAATGACCCTGCTGTGCATAGCTGGCTGCATTACACTAGCTCTTCTATACCTCGATGGTCATGCATAATCCTGCAGTATTACAGAGGTTTTGGTTTAATACCCTCAAGAACACATCCCTAGAGGTTTGTTTTATAATATTTATTTTGGATCTTATGAATAACATCAGACTCAAGAGCTTGCGGTACCTACTACAGTTTTATCTCCTAGCCACTCACCATTTTCTGTTGCCAGAACAGAGACTTGAAGCTTCCATTCTTATTTTTAACTGAAGTTGGTATTTTAGACCATTTCTGTCTTACACAGAAGACAAGTGGCCTAACCCTAGCCAATCAAAATGTCTTAAGTTCTTTTAACCACTACGATTGATTCTACATAGACAGGACACCCATTCAGAAACAATGAAATGCAGTATGATACTCTTCTACCTTTTGACATGAATGCAGTGTGTTGGTCTGGGATGGCTGGCCACTATCTTGTTGTTAACTCATTCTCAAGAACAAATTAAATAAAGCGTAAGTAAGTGACAAAGGACAGCTGAGACTAGAAGAAGAAACCCAGATGAACTTGAAGCCATGGCTCGTTCTGGCCTTGGCAGTTTATAAAAGGAGAAATTACTGTTGAATTATGGTCATTTCTTTGAGTTTTTGTTGCATGTAAGCAAAATATGTCTAATTGACATTTGACAGGGATAACACATGCTTGACATCCAAGTAACTGATATGCTGAGGCAGGAGACTGCTGAATTTGAAGTCAGCCTCATCAACAGCTTCATATTTATATAGTAAATGTCTACCTCAAAGGGGAAGAAGGCAGGGAGGAGAGAAGGAAGAGAGTGATAAAGTGAAAGAAAAAACAAAAGTCCTGTCTGTCTCCTTGTTCATTCTTTCCAGCTAAGATTCTTCCCCTTTGAATACAGATAAACCACCCCAGACACAGTGTGACAAGAAGGGAATGCAAATATCTCTGTTTAGTGTGTGCATAACTTCACTTAAAACTTAACCTGGTATCTTCCTTTCCTTCTTTGTCTTTGCCCTTACCAAGTCTTTCCCAAAGCTCAAGCCATTCAGTAAGGTTGTTGCCTACACGTAAATGGCATTCATTTCCTAATGGAGTAAAGGCCAGGACCACATGGGAGCCTTGTATTTTGTATACCAGCCTCCTACTAGGAACAAGATGGCCTCCCCAGCAGTCCTCACCCATCTTCATAGTGTGGATAATTTCTTTGTGTTCTGTAGTTTCTCCTCTGTAACGAAGTAGTACATATATGGATCTAATGTCTCTTTCAGTTCAAGCCTCATTTAATGAATTGCTGTCTCCTTTCTTAGTCATGATCTCTGCACTTGTGTTTAGAGCAACACTGAAATTAGGGTGAATAATGGGGTGCTTATGACAGGATATTCAAGAAGACAGTCTGAGATGCTAACGCTACTCTCCCATAAGATCCAGTGCCTCTTTAATTCTCCCTCAACATGGGACTTCATCACCATGGTCTACCGCCTGCCTGAAAAGTGCACTGAAAAGCAGTGCTTTCCTAGAGCTAAACAGAAAATTCTCAACTGAGGAAATTCGCAGGGCTGAGAAGCACCTAAAGAAATGCTCAACATCCTTAGTCATCAGGGAAATGCAAATCAAAACAAGTCTGAGATTCCACCTCACACCAGTCAGAATGGCCAAGTTCAA
>CM052718.1:38733192-38774740 GCA_028551405.1 Uromys caudimaculatus | reverse complement strand
CAACCCAGATGTCCCTCATCAGAGGAATGGATACAGAAAATGTGGTACATCTACACAATGGAGTACTACTCAGCTATTAAAAATAATGACTTAATGAAATTTGCAGGCAAATGGATGGAACTTGAAAATATCATCCTGAGCGAGGTAACTTAGTCACAAAAGAACGAACATGGTATGTACTCACTGATAAGCGGATATTAGCCCAAAAGTTCAGAATGCCCAAGTTTCACTTTACAGTAACCGCTGGACTGAGAGTGAGGTTCCAGATGGAGGAGTTGGAGAAAGGTCTGAAGGAGCTGAGGGAGTCTGCAGCCCCATGGAGGGAGCAACAGCATCAATGGGCCTGACCCCCCTCCCCCAGTCGTTCTGGAGTTTGGACCACTAACCAAAGAATACACATCGAGGGACCCATGGTTGGAACCACATATGTGGCAGAGGATGGCCTCGTTGGCCATCAGGGAAAGGAGAGGCCCTTGGGCCTGAGGGTGTTAGAAGCCCCAGTAAAGGGGAATCTCAAGGTGGGAATATGGGAATGGGTGGGCGGGTGGGTGGGAGGTGGATTTCCCTCATAGAGGCGGGGATGGGAAGGGGATAGGGGGTTTCCAAAGAGGAGACCTAGAAAAGGGGAAACATTGGAAATGTAAATAAAGTATCAAAAAAATAAATTAATTAAAAAAAAAAAGAACTGAAAGAGAAAAAAAATGAATGATGGTGCTGAATGATACACCCACTGTTAGTGCCTTCTCTGTTTCTGTGATAAAATACCACAGACAAAGGCAACTCAAAGGAGAAAAGAGTCTATTTGCAGCTTGCAGTTTCAGAAGGATAGAGTATATCATAGCAGGAAAGACAGGTAATGAGACATGGGGCTGACCTAATGGTCAGGAATCACAGAGATGATACTTCATCAACATGTAGGAAGAAGGGTTGGGTGTGGTAAGAATAGGAAGCAAGGTCAGGTGACATACCTGTAAAGCCTACCCCAGTGAGGCACATTCTCCAGCAAGGCTCCACTTCCCATAAGTTTCCTAACCTCCCCAAAGAGTGCCACTGACTGGGGACCAAGTTTTAAAATGCATGAGCCTATGGAAAATACTCCTCATTCAAACCATCACACTCACCAGAGTGGTTTCATTGGCTTTAACAACCTTGAATGCTGACACTCAAGCATCCAGATCTGGACTGGGGGGATGGCTTACTTAGTAAGAAACACTGGCTGTGTAAGCATAAAGATATGAATGCAGATTCTCAGGACTCACATAAAAGCTGAATGTCACCTTAAGCACTTGTAACCCCAATGCTAGAGGCTAGAGAAAGGACAGAGATGGAGGAGGGGCATCTGGAGTTCACAGGCCAGGCAATCTAGCTTTAGACTCACTGAGAGGCTGTCTCAAAGTAATAACAGCAGCAGGACACCTGACACTCTCCTCTGGCCTTCGGATAGACATGCATATTCATCAGTGCGGACTTACAGATTTGCAGACATGTAGACTCCACACGCGAGTGCTTATGAGTGCTTGTGCATGCACACACACACACACACACACAGAGAGAGAGAGAGAGAGAGAGAGAGAGAGAGAGAGAGAGAGAGAGAGAGCGCATTAATTTAGTACTAGCCCTTTTAAGCATGGCTGTTAATGCTTACAAGAGACAAACAAGAACACATGATATCTCTCTTTTAGAGAAAAGTAAATTAAGACTAACTGAAGCAAAATCATTTTTCAAGACCACATGACTCAAATGTGTCAGAGGCATTGCCGTTTTGGTTGGTGGTCTCTCTGACTTTAAAGTCAGCTGAACCACCCTGAGAGTCTTGCAAACAGTCAGTAATATTTTGATTGAGTGTGTGCCCTTTCTGCTCCCAGCTGCATCAGTGTTTCTGATCACCCACTAACTTATGAGCAGATAAGTTTTTAACTTCTGACCACCAAGGGACCTAGGTTTAATAGTTTACTTCAGTGCAGCATAGCAGAGAGCTCTCTTTGAAGAGCCCATTCCAGTACATTCCTACAGCTAGGGTTGCAGCCCTGTTTAGAGCACAGGTCTTAGTATCAGAGTTTCCATAACTGCAGCTTATTGACAACAAGGAGCACTAAGGCTATTTCTGCCTACACTCCAGGCACACATCTCCCAGTGTGTCAATAACAAATGCTTTTCTGACAGCCCCAAATCTACTACTCTAGAGAAAGGAAATCCACATTTACTGCTCTTTGCAGAAGTTTTATGAGTGAACCCTAGTGCAAGTTGCCTGATTTTGTTTCTAACTCAAAAATCACAACTTCTCCTGTTTCTTAAAAACATGAAAATTAAAAGCCTTCTTGAGGCATAGTCTCAAAGATGGCTGTCAGAAAAAGCAGTGTCTATTGTGAGAAAATGCTGTTTCCTTCTTCCAAACATCCATGAGTGAGGAAAAGCTGCCAGAGGAGAAAGGGAACAGCTTTAGAAGGGGTACATATAAAAAGCACAAGAGTCTGTGACTGGACAGACTGACTTAGAAAGAGGGACAGAAGATGGTAGTTGCTTCAGTCCAGGAAGGAGCCTGATGTTTCACTGCCTTAGGAAGAGATGTATGTCCACAGTAAAACTAACTACCAAAGGGCATATGGACCACTCTAGGATGAATTCTGCCCAATGTAGAATTATAGTCTTTTCTTCATTTTACATTCTATGTTAAATACAGAAATGTGCCACCAATCAAAGAACATAACAAAGAGAATACCCATAAAGGACTATTCGCCCTTATCCAAAAATGGTTGAAATGAGAACTATTTCAGATGTTAGAGTTTTTCAGAGTTTGAAATATTTGCACACATTTTACTTGTTGAACATTGTAAACCACAATACCATGAATCCAAAACATGAAATGTTTTGTGTGTCGTGCCAGGGCCCACAAAGTTTTAATCTTGGAGAATTTCAGAGTTTCATGTTAGGGATACTCAGTCCCTAGACTATAGAGTCTTCTGCAGTCCCTGTGTCAAGTTAGGTTTGATTTGTATGGTCTAAACAACCTCTTAGCTCTGACTGATTTTAGGGTCATTGTTTTGCCAATTTTGCATATTACAGTGTTTACTGTCTTCTGGGACTCTACCAATACTACATTGACTGAGTACTGCTCCATCCTCACTGGGAGAGGTCAGTTCTATACATCTCTGGGTCCCTACTATGGGTAGGAAATGCTTATTGGGTATTGTACTGGCTGGTTTTGTGTGTCAACTCGACACAAGCTGGAGTTATCACAGAGAAAGGAGCTTCAGTTGAGAAAATGCCTCCATGAGATCCAGCAGTAAGGCATTTTCTCAATTAGTGATCAAGGGGGGAGGGTCCCTTGTGAGTGGTACCATCTGTGGGCTGGTGGTCTTGGGCTCTATAAGAAAGCCATAGGAGCAAGCCAAAAGCAAGCAAGCCAGTAAGCAGCATTCCTCCTTGGCTTCTGCATCAGTTCCTTGACCTGCTTGAGTTCCAGTCCCGACTTCCTTTCATGATGAACAGCAAGTGCAAGCTGAATAAAACCTTTCCTCCCCAAATTGATTCTTGGTCATGATGTTTGTGCAGGAATAGAAACCCTGACTAAGACAGAATGTTCATTTCCTAAACTTGTTTCAAATTATACTATGCATCAGTTCCATTAATTTTTAACATTCAAACAAAAATATGGATGACCTTGTCAATCACCAGAATATATATTACATAAACAATTACTTTTGGAAAGCGATTCTACAATATTCAATGGAATTGAACATATTCATATTCTCTAAGCTAGATTTCACATCTTCAGTGTGAGATACTACCAAATAATGGGCAGACTTTTTTTGCCTTGGAAATGCTGATCCTTGGATTTTGTTTTTGCTTGTTTATTTATTTGTAGGTGTATGAATATTTTTACCTGCATGTATATCTATCTGTCCATCACATATGTGTCTGGTGACTATGGATGATAGAAAAGGGGGTAGTTATATTTCCTGCCCTTTGGGTGCTGGGAATCAAACCCAGGTCCTCCAGATGAGCAACTAGTGCTATTAGCCACCAAGCCATTTTTCCAGACCCTGGGATGGTCTTGTCAACTGTAGTGTGTGTAGTACCCACATCCTAGCTATGCTGAGGAGGTGGGAGAGCTTGCCAAGAGAAAATACCCAGAGAAGGTGTATGAAACAAGGAGTTACTGGCATTCACTGGAAGAGAGAGGAAAAGGAGGGGAGGGATAAAAAACTGGGGAGGGGAGGGAAGAAGAGGCAAAGGAAATGGGTCAGTGTTCAGTGGATGAAAAGAGTAATTGTCAGGGATTTAGGGATAGTAGTATGGAAACTCAAATTGTCAGGGATTTAGTGGTAAAACCCACTAGAAAGACCAATGGTAGTGGGATTCACCAAGATCACACATTTTCTGTACAGTGACTCTAGGAAACTGCCTACTGCAGAAGAAGAGTTTATAACATAGGTGATATAAACAGTGACATTATTGATTTTCTGGCATGCATTGTCCTTGTCTGTGTAGGAACAGCATTCTAAAAAGCAGCTGACCCCTAGTACGCATAGGCATTAACTCCCTTTAGCAGACTGTACTATATTGCACAGTTCTCAATGTACTTGTGACTTTACCCAGACTGCTTGGTTTTGTTCAACATGAGCTTCTTCCATTGCTCACCTGGCTTGGCTAAGGCATTTGGACCAGAAAGATACTTTTACAGGTACATGTCACTTGATGTCATACTTTTTTCATGAATCATATACTTAGAAAATGCAATAGAAGTAGCTGTGTGCCAGTTCAAAGCTTGGGTTCTAAGAATTATTAGTTTCTGTATTGTTGATCTTGGAACCTGGCCTCTTATGCACAAGCCAGGCTGCTGGTACATGAATCATCTTAGCCATCTTAGCCCTTCTAGATGCTAAATACACTGGAAAGTATCTTGGGCATGTGAAAAGTCCAGGTTAGACCATTAGAGGCTGACCTCAGCCCACAATTCGAACTGACACAACTGTGAACTGAACGGACACCGGTAGCAAAGCACTGTCCCTTGTGCTGGTTTCATGCCCCCAAAAAGTTCACCACGAATCTTAGGTTTGTGTCTGTTTTGGGGATAGGTAAGTAAATATCCTTTACATTTTATTTATTGTTTGGGAAGCTTGTACGTGAATATAACGTGTTTTTTAATAAGCCTACTCCTGCTCTTTCTATTCCATCTTCTCCCATACTCTCACTGTCATTTATCCTTTGCAACTGTTTGTACTCCTTTTAAAATCCAGAATCCACCTAGTGTCCCTGTATGTTAATGAACGTAGAGACATCCCTTGGAACATGGACACCCCCATCAGGAGCCTCATCCAAAGAAAACTGATGATTCCGCCACCAGCAGCCTCAACTGCCAGTAGCTCTTCAGTTAGTGTTGAAACTTTATGAGATTCTCTGTGATCCATACAGGAAGTTTGGCTGGCTCGATCTTGTTCAGGCTCTAACATGATATAACCTATTACTATTATTCTAATAACTGGACATGGTATTAAATTGCTCCCTAAATACTGATGTTTATACCCATAGATCAGTACCGCTTTTACCAACACTCACTGGAGAAACTTCTCTTTGTAGTAGATAGCAGCAATTAATATAGAGAACACAACTGGTCAAAGTGCCTACAATAAGAAACTGTATTCATCTCCAAATGGAATGTCTATATCCCAACCAAGCACACACACATGAGAGAGAGAGAGAGAGAGAGAGAGAGAGAGAGAGAGAGAGAGAGAGAGAGAGAGAACGCATCAAGGCTTGGAATTATACAAATATACAGAAGGAAAAGAAAATGGAAAGACTAAGAGCCAGTGATTATGGAGAGCTGATGTATTTTTTGTCATGACTGGGAGACTGCACATATATCCTTTTTCTATATACACAAACAAGTAAATTGGAGTGAGAGTGTTGAAAACAGCCTTGTTTGTTATTGTACAGAATCTGAAACCACTTCAATAGTCAACAAGAGAAAACAGATTCAAAATTATATAATTTTCCTCAACAAAGAACTCTAAAGGAGTAAAAATCTACCAAAGAAAGCAGCAATGGCTCACCCAAGCAATGTTGACAGAAAAAAATTATCCTACAGAACATGTGTAATTTTATACTATCTGTATTGAATTAAAAAACAAACAACCTACCTACCTATTGGGTATTCTTCCTTAAGTGGAATAAATATGGCATGCAAATAGCCTTGTTGAATTAATCAGAGAAGACAAACTCAAAGGTAAGATAAGCTTTAATTCACATCCCAGTCCAGTAACCTTGGAGAAGAAAGTGGTTCAGAATCATCTAGCGACCCAGTGCTGTTCCATGAAATTACTTTTCTTTGGGGACTTAACTCTGGGTAGCCAGCACTATGCTGGGTATCTCATTTTATTTATTATCTATAAACCAGAATTCAGTATTATGCAAAAGGCATTGGCAAAAATTCTATAGACATATGCAAAAGAAGAAAAACGAAGAAGGTTTCTGGAATGTATTTCCTTGTAATTTTTACTAATCAGGTGTGTTCAAGGAGCACAATATAGTTAGAGAAAAGAAACAGAAAATTGGAGGTCTGGAGAGAGGTTCACTGGTTAAGACCACTTGCTGCTCTTTCAAAAATCAAGGATTTGCAATGTCCATTGGCATTGTCCTTGTCCAGCCTACCTTTGGGTAGTCAAAATTAAGAGACTTTGTGGATGTAGCTTCTGATATTACCAGCAGATAGAATATCATAGCAAACTCTCTCATCCTCTGGCTCTTACAATCTTTATGCCCTCTCTGTTTCAATATTTCCTAAGCCTTAGGTGCAGAAGTATTTTGTAGATGTATCTATTGGAACTGGGCTCCACAATTCTGCATTTTTTTATTTCTTTTTTAATTTTTATTTTTTTGGATATTTAGTTTAGTTATATTTCAAATGTTCTCCCCTTTCCAGGTCTCCCCTTCATAAACCCCCTATCCCTTCCCCCTCCCCCTGCCTCTATGAGGGTGCTCCCCCCCACACTCCTGTCTTCCCTCCCTAGTATTCCCCTATACTGGGGCATTGAACACCCTCAGGCCCAAGGGCCTCTCCTCCCACTGATGGCCAACAAGGCCCTCCTCTGCTACATATGCGGCCAGAGCCATGGGTCCCTCCATGCATATTCTTTGGTTGGTGATCCAGTCTCCAGGGGCTCTGAGGTGTCTGTGCAAAGAGGACAAAACAAACAAAAAAGCCTATGAGCCCTCAATCTTACACAAAGAACTACAAACAACTGAGTAAAGCTGGGAGTGGAAGACGTAGTCTTCCCTGGGGTAGATGAACTAGTTGGTTTTCCAGTACCAAGTGGTCAGTCCTGAAAACATACATGTAAGTAACATTATATGGACCGAACAGGCTATACTTAGGAATATATATGAATGTACATACATTCATGCAAAAAGAATTATTAAAAAGAAGAAGTCACGAATTTGAAGGAGAATAAGGTGGAACATATGGGAAGGTTTGAAGGAGAAAAGGGTTGGGAGAAGTACTGTAATCATACTGTAATTTCAATAAATATTTAATTACATCGTTCCCCCTCTTTTTTCCTTCTGACCCTTCCCATGTATCCCCTTTTGCTCTTTCTCTAAAAATCATTGCCTCTATGTTTTAACTAGAGTTACACACACATATATATGTGAAAAAAAAATATATATATAAAACCTACTACTCCCTCCTCAGCAGTTTCTTCATTAAAATTCCATTATGGTGCTAGGGTTGTAAACCACCTCTTGGTTTCTTTGACTGAAGCCATGAGGTCTTTGCTTCACCCTGCTGAATAAACAAAACAACAACAACAACAACAAATCAGGATTTGGTTCCCAGCACCCACTCTTCTGGTTTCCAATAACTCTCTCTCTCTCTCTGTCTCTCTCTGTCTCTGTCTCTCTCTCTCTCTCTCTCTCTCTCTCACACACACACACACACACACACACAGAGTTCACACAGCTCGTGCAGGAGCTTATGCATATATTTAAAACTATATATAGACCTTTTAAAAAGAAAATGGAAAATTTCACCTGCACTGTTATGTTCCATTTGATAAGTTGTATGGGAATGCATGTATCAATTAATTTGTGATGCTTCTGAACTGCATAATCATGCAAAATTTTTGATATTAAATGTATAAAATTAAGGTAATGAATTATTCTATAAGGATTATTCAAGAGAAATGAATCATAATTCCAGTCTATTTGGAAAGGAATAGTGATTCTACAGTTCAGGGCTATGGATTTATAGGCTGGTCCTTGTTTATGCTGATTTGCTCCTGGAATCAAAAATCATGGAAATAAGAATCTGTAATTCCATTGTTCAGTGTAGGAGAGTCTGGACACCCAGTGGTCTCATCTATGCTGACTAAGGAGATATTTTCACTAGTGCATGCAAGATAACATAAATGTACTTTCTTGCTAAATAATCACAAACTTAAGAGATCTGGAGGAGCTGGGCAGTGGTGGCGCACACCTTTAATCCCAGCACTTGGGAGGCAGAGGCAGGTGGATTTCCGAGTTCGAGGCCAGCCTGGTCTACAGAGTGAATTCCAGGACAGCTAGGGCTACACAGAGAAACCCTGTCTCGGGAAAAAAAAAAAAAAAACACCAAGCAAACAAAAATAAAACAAAACAAACAAAAAAGAGCTCTGGAGGTGTAGCTCAGTAGTAAAGCAATTGTCCATCATGTGAGAGCCAAAAGAAAACACAAAACACATCATCGTAGAGTTTCAGGCTAGGAAAGTTTTTTAGAGATCTGCACTCAGGTTTCTGCTGAGGGCAGAAATTTCCTGTCCAATGTTTTTGAAGTTAACCATTCACTTCCTGCCAGAAGAGCTCCTGCAAGAGTGTCCAAGGTTTCTCTCATACCCCTTACTATTAATTATGTATACTTTTTATTTCATTCTTTCTGCCAAATCAGTATTAGAGCCCAAGTCATGCTACCATATTGCCAGATTGCCTCTTTTTGGATGGAGTTCTTGGCCTTTCTACTTTTTTTCTCTTCCTCTTCTTTCTAGTATTCTCTATTTTTTTTTTTTTCTAGGTCATTTCTTGCTATGTAGTTTAGGATGACTTTGAATTCACTAGTTAGCCCAGGCTGGCCTGCTCCTCCTGCCTCCCTTTCCATATGATGGGATTATAGGTTTACTAACCATACGAACCAGGCCGTGTGTTTTCAATATCATAATCTGTTAGCTGAGTCAGTGCCATGTTTAATGAAAGATTGTCATGTAATTAATAAAATTTCATTGGATCTTACTAATACTGCTATACCTGTTTAGTTCTTGAAAAATTTCTAAAACAATCCTGAAATATTGCTGAAAACATCCAACATCAAGGTTATTCATCTTTTGAGAAATATTAGTTTACACATGACAACCCCACGGTCAACGAGGTGCTATTTCCTACTCTTTCCTTCTGGCTAGTCTTGTTTGTATTCATATTTTGTCCCCTTTTAATTTTTTAAATTTACAATTATAATATAATTACATGACTTCTACTTTCCTCCCTTCAGTCTCTCCCTTATACTGCTCCTTGTTATCTCTAAAATTCATAATCTCTTTTCCTTTACTTGTTATATGTATATATTGATACTATATATGGTCCTAAATATAACCTGCTCAGTATATCATGTTACTTGTATTTATGTGTTCAGGGTTGAGCATTTAGTATCAGATAACCAATTGGTGTGCTCTTTCCTGGGGAAGACTATTTCTGCATCTCTCAGCGAATTCTTTCATCAGTGAGAAAGTGACACTTGGATACCTATCCAGATTAAGTACTGCATTTTTCATAGGTATATTAATCTAGCTATATAGAGAACTAGTCATAGAAGATGCCTCATAATATAGAAAAATATGGAAATAAACATTAGTAAAAGTGTAAGATTTGATGTTGAGTAGCCTTATTAATAGAAGTTATTAATGATTACTTTATAATAAAATTATACTGAGATAATATAATAAGAAATTAGTTCAATACTTAAATTGCATGCAAATTAGAAGTCCTTCATAATACAAGCTTGATAATACTAAAAGCTCAGACCACAAAAATTTATGAGGTGACCCTCTTTTTCTAGCCGTTTAGTAGTCAGCTATATTCAAGGTAGTGGATGCCCTTACAAAAAAGAGACTGGTCACACTAAAAACTAGAAATTCCAAACTCTTATGTAAAAGTTTCCAGTGTTTTCAAATGACAAATGTTTCCACTCAATAGATATTGATCCAATTGAATGATAGACATAAATGTCCATCAAAAAAATGTGAGTTAAATCTAGGCAAGATAATTTGCTAACATTTTCTTGTATGAATCAAAAATTTCTTCCAAAGTGCAGGCCATCTTACAGAAAGAAGCTGGTCGTCTGGGCCAGTGGCAGGGCTACAAATGAAAGTGGACTCATGCTCACTCTGTTCCCACACTTGCCAATCAGAAGAGACACTCTTTCCCAGAGGCAGCGATGCCCTAAGCAACTACATCAAAGGGAATTCCTGACATTGAAACAGAGGTACTGTATGGCTCTTCCCCATTAACAAAGAGTCCCCAATTCTGTCTTAGTCAAATAACTTATTCCCCCTAAAACAATGGGAATAAGCCACTGCAGACTCTTGCTTATGGAGTTGAAGAAGGTTGTTAGACAAGTTTTCTGTAACTGTGCCTCCTTCCAACACCAAGGGACATCTGCTTCCTGGTGGCTCAGTGAATCCTGATAGAAATGCAAAGAGTGTCCAGGGTAATAAATTCTTAAGTAGGTCTGGGCTTCAGTAGTAAGGTGCAGGGAGCATGAGAGAACATGAAATAGAGCTGCTTACAATTCTGCTGACTGGTCTGGGTAGACTCTGTGCTGCTGGATTGTACAGCCTCTGTCACAGTCTGAGAAGCTCAAATGGATTGTTCTGGAAAAATCTCAAAGTAGTTGTGAATTTATGGTCACAAGTATTCCATTGTCACTGTGCCATTCTGGCTGAAGTTTTAGAATTATGCATTTCAATTTAATTAGAAAAAAATGACTAAGTCTAAGAACAAGCATTAATCTTTTATGGTTTAATTATATAGTCTTCTCTGGCTTTGTTCTAAGACTCCAAAGTGATGTATGAACATTTATATTTTTCATCTGAAAATTTATGTAACTCTATAAACATAGTGCATGTTGTCAACTATTAGAGGTTTCTTACACATAAATTATCCAAGAAAGTGTGTCTATTTAAGGAACAAAACTTCTTCAATTCTATGAAGATTCTGAAGGAAAATGAACTGTTTTCTTTTTATTCTTATGAAAACAGGTGGCTGAAGATTGAATTCGGATTACTGAGATATTTAGAAAAGATTTCCCTCACTTGTAGTAGCCAAGGCTATGTTTATTATTTGTTTCTGTTAATTGATATTCTTTCATTATATATTTTGAAGATGCGATATATACATTGTGAAATTTAAGTTCTTTGATGCTGGGGGCAAGATTGAGGGACTGGGTCTGGGTTTTTTGTGGCAGGTGTCTCCTTCCCCTCCCCCTCCCCTTCCCCCTGCCCGTGTGTGTGTGTGTGTGTGTGTGTGTGTGTGTGTGTGTGTGTGTGTGTGTGTTCCACTCAGTTTAGTTAGGATTGTCCTACCTTGTGCAGATCTTCTACAGGTAAGCACATCACAATGAGTTCATGAGTGTAACGGCCGTGCTGTTTTCAGAAGACAGCATTTCCTAGCGCCTCTCCCTATCCTATACCTTTTATATTCCTTGGGTGGGTGATGCCAATCTTTTCTTGAGGCTGAGCACTCAAGAGTCACCTCTTCTCAGCATTTGATCAGGGTACATGTCTCTGCACTAACCATATAGAAGCAAACAGAAGCTTCTCTGATCAAGGGTAAGAGCAGTGCTATTCTTAGCAAATAAACACAGACATTTAGAAGTCTCATTGGCACCATTTCCACATAGGAAAACAACAATAATACATAATACATCCCCCCTGCCCCCACACAGGGCTTATTATCTCCTAAGCTATGGGCTTCTCAGTACTCATTAAAATCTTATTTATATTAAATTTACTTTAATTCATGGAACAAAAAGTTTCCTTATATTCTTCACTTCCTCCACAGGCTGCAGCTAGAGTCATAAGACAACTAAAGGAGAATTCCACAAGGGAACTCCTACAGCTGATAAACACTCTCAGTGAAGTGGCTGAATAAAAGATTAATTCAAAAGAATCAATAGCTTCCCCATATGCAAATGAAAATCAGACTGAGAAAGAAATTAGGGAAACAATACCTTTCCAAAAAAGTTTAAATAATTATTGGGGTAACTCCAATCAACCAAGTTAAAAAAAAAAAAAAAAAAACTTGTATGATAAAGACATCAAGTCTTCAAAGAAAAATAATGAAGAAACTATCAGAAGATGGAAAGACCTCCTATGCTTGTGGATAAGTAGAATTAGCATAGTTAAAATAACCAACCTAAAACATATTCTATAGATTCAAGGCAATCCACATCAAAATTCTAAAACAATTCTTTACAGATCTTGAAATGACCATTTTCAACTTCATATGGAAAAACAAAAAATCTAGGATAGCCAAAACAATCTTGAACATGAAAAGAATTGTTGGAGGTATCCCTAATTTCAAGTTGTACTACAGAGCTACAGTAATAAAAACAGCATGGTATTGCCATAAAAACAGACACATTGATCAATTGAATCAAACTGAAGACCCAGACATAAACTCCAAAACATGGACACCTGAATTTTTATAAAGAAGCCAGAAAATCACTGGAAAAAAAGACAGCATCTTCAACAAATGGTGCTGGTCTAACTGGATGTTTTCATGTAGAAGAATGTAAATAGATCCATATTTATCACCTTGTACAAAACCCAAATCCAAGTGAATCAAAAACCTAAACATAAAACCAGATACATTGAACATGATAGAAGAGAAAATGGGGAATAGTCTTGAACACACTAGCACAGAATACAATTTCCTGAACAGAACCACAGACACTAAGATCAGTAATTACTAAATAGAATCTCATGAAACTGAAATCTTCTATAAATCAAAAAAGTTTGTCAATAGAACAAAAAGCAGTCCATGGAAATTGAAAAGATTTCCACCACCTCCACATTGGAAAGAGGGCTGAAGATATGTAAAGAACTCAAGAAACCAGAAATCCACAATCCAAATAAGCCAATTAAGAACTAGAGTACAGATCTAAACAGAGAGTTCTCAATATTCTCAAATGGCTAAGAATTATTTAAAGAAGTGTTCAGCACCCTTTGCCTTCCAGGAAATGCAAATAAAAACTACTGTGAGATATCTTATTCCAGAATGCTACAATAAATAACAGAAGTGACAGCTCATGCTGGTGAGGATGGAACAGGAGGATCACTCCTCCATTGCAAGTGGGAGTGCAAACTTGTCCATCCATCATGGACATCAATATGGTGGTTCCTCAGAAAATGGGGAATCAATCTACCTCAATAGCAGCTATTCGACTCGTGGGCATATACCCAAGGACACTCCATCCTATCACAAGAACACTTGCTCAACCATGGTCATTGAAGCTTTATTCATAATAGTCAGAAACTAGAAACAACTGAGATGTCACTCAACAAAAATATGGAAAAATAAAATGTAGTATATTTAGACAATGGAATATTAGTCAGATGTTTCAAAAATGACATCATGAAATCAACAGGCAAATGGAACTAGAAAATAAAATTCATTCTGTATATTACCCAGACCCAGAAAAACAAATATGGTATGTATTCACCTATAAGTGGATATTAGCTGTTAAGAATATGAAAACCAAGCTACAAATATACCCAAATAGGTTGGGTGAAGAGGAGAGGTCTAAGGGGGAATGCGTGGATCTCCCTGGGAAGAGGAAATAGAGTAGGTTTTCATGGTGTACTGGGACAAGGTGGGATCAGGTGTGTGCAGGCAGGGAGATGGAATGAACGGGGTGTAGAAAGAAACAGCAGTAATTGGGGGATACTTAGGGATCAGTGTGGAAACCTAGTATAGTGGAAACTTAATGGAATCCTAGTGAGGACTCCTGGTAATGGGGAAAATGGAGTCTGAACTGGCCATTTTTGTAGCAGACCAGACTCCCAGTGGCATAACTACAGTGTGTTTTGTTGAGTTGTTGGCTGATGAGGTCCCACTGAGATCTCCAAACAACCCTGGCTGCTCACAAATAGACACTGGGACCCTGTTGCCAAGGACAGTATGCACACAGCTCATTGAACAAGGAGATGTCTAGCTGGTGCCTATATGGAGCCTTCACACCTATGTTCTAGTCTCTTTGGTGAAGGAAGGTACTCTGCAGACTACTGAAAGATAAACAGACACCAAGTCTCTGTCACCTTCCTCTCCTAAGACCTTAGGAACCCCAGGTATGAGGAGGCAGAAATATTCTAGGAGTGGGGTGGGGGAGTAGAAACAACAGGAGAACACAGCCCTCTGAATTAATTAAGCAGGGTACATATGAACTCACAGAGACTGTAAGCACAGGGACTGTATGGGTCTGCACCAAGACCTCTGCATGCATGTATGTGTGTATATATATATATATATATATATATATATATGTGTGTGTGTGTGTGTGTGTGTGTGTGTGTGTGTGTGTGTGTACCATATATACATATATATGTATATATACATATATGTACATATGCTAGCATATGTACATATATACACATTCATATATGTGCACGCGCACACACACACACACACACACACACACACACACACACACACACACATATATATATGCATGCTATTATTTTAGTGTTCTTTTCATGGGAATCATGACTATAAGAACAAATGAATCTCTGAGTCTTGTGCCTGTTCTTGGGAATCCTTTCCTCCTGTTGAGTTGCCATGTCCTACTTCAATATGAAAGCTTTTGCTTCATCTTATATTTTATTTCATCTTGTTTCCTTGTTATCTCTTAGAAGTCTTTCTTTTCTAATCAGAAACAGAAAGGGAGTAGATCAAGATAGGAGGTGTGGTGGGGAGGGGTGGAGGGAGGAGAAACTGTAATCAGTATATATTGCATGAGAAAAGAATGTATTTTCAATATTATAAAAAAAATGAACTAAAACCGTACCCGGTAGGAGGAGCATTGTTGCTAATAAGAAGGGGTTCAGTGGAAGTGGAAAGGGATTGAGAAAGGGCAATGGGGGATTAGAAAGCCCCAAATATATTATTATATGAATGTATGAAATTGTCAAAGAATAAAACATAAAGAGAGAGAAGGAAGGGAGGAAGGAAGGAAGGAGGAAGGAAGGAAGGAAGCAAGGAAGGAAGGAAGGAAGGAAGGAAGAAAGGAAGAAAGTTAGTGGTACTTCTTTCACCTAGCTTCCTTTGGTCAAGACAGCATGTTTGAGATTTGTCTATGCTGTTGTATGTCTGTCATTCTTTCTGTACTCCTGTTTAAAAGTCTATTCATAGAGTAAGCACTATGTGTTCTTCCATTATTCTCTTGGTAGACATTTAGACTGTTTCCTTTTCTATACATTTGAAAATGCTATTCTAAATTGCAAAATCCTGAACATACAGCTCAGAAAACATGGAAAAAAACTTAGACTCTGTATTAAATCATGTGCAGAATTGAATCTCCAATAGATTATAATACTGGACACAGAAACTAAAATCAAAGTCTCTAAGAAAATGAAATCAGGGGTTATCTTTAGAACCTTAGGTAGTAAAGATTTTTTAAAGAAACTATGTAACATGTACTAAACAAAACAAAATTGATCAGTTTCATCACACATAAAGGAAAATTCATCTAAATATTCCATCAGCAAAATGAAAGGTACTAAAGAGATGGCTCAAATGTTAAAAGCACTTTCCAAGAACCTGGGTTCAACTCCTGGCACCTACCTGATGGCTCACTACTGTCTGTAGGTATAGTTCCCAGGATTCTGATTCCTTCTTCTGGTCTTCTGTGGGCATCAGGCATACACATAGTCTACAAACATACACACAGGCAACACATTTACCAGTCTAAAAATTTTTAAATTTAAAAAAGAAAAGTAAGGTTATTCGAAAGTGTTGACATTGGCCTAGATTGTAAATATTGAAAAGTAGGGACAAGTACATTTAACATGGAAATTACATAGAAATTAAGTGACCTAAAAGTCAACAGTAAAGCCACATTTTAATAAACAATTGACAATAAATTTGAAATTATTTCATATGGGAATATTTGTGAGCATTCAATCAACATATGAAAATGTTTAACATTATTAATTCTAATAATATATGATGCTACTTTATGCTATCATGAATGAACATTAACTTAAAGGGCACACCTTTAATCCCAAGCACTTGAGAGGAAGAGACAGGTGGGTCTGAGTTCAAGGCCAGCCGGGCCTATAGAGTGAGACCCTTGCCTCAAAACAAACCAAGATAATAGCAGTAAATGATGAAAAATACACAGAAAAACTACAACTCTATACTTTTGCTGCTCACAGGAATGCAAAATGTTACAATTACTTTAGGCAAAATTTCTACAATAGACTGGCCAAAGTGGATGCCAGTTGGGAAGGAAGCCCAGCGGGCATCAACCCTACACAAAGAACTGCAGGCAACTAAGGACAGCTGAGATTGAGAGAAATAGTCTTCTGCAGGAAAGAACACAGCAGTTCGTTATCCAATACCAAATGCTCAGCCTTTTAAACATACACAAACAAGTAACATAAAACAGGCTGAGCAGGTTGTATTTATGTATTTAGGAATATATATATATGTGTGTGTGTGTGTGTGTGTGTGTGTGTGTGTGTGTGTATGTATATATCTGTGTGTGTGTGTGTGTGTGTGTGTATGCATGTAACAACAATTAATGAAAAGAAGGCCATGAATTTGAAAGAGAGCAAGGTGACTTGTAAGGGAATGAAGGGAAGGGAGAAGTGATGTAATTATATTATAATCTCAAAAAAAATTTTGTTTAAATATACATCCATTGGTATAATACTCAACAATTATGAATAAATATGATCACATACACCTGAACATGAATACATAAAAAGTTTGTTAAAGCTCCAACCAAACTAGAATAACCTAGGTATCCTTTAAAATATTAATGGTTAAAAACACTGGTACATCCATGAAAATGAAGGAAATTTATGTACATGTATATCTGTCTTGCATTAAAAAACTGAATATGCTCTATCTTGTTATCTGATATTGAGGCCCTTTAATAGTTCCCAGTTTTAAAAGTCACTACAAATCAAAAATAAAATAAAACAATTGATCATTACTGAGATCTATCCTAAGGACATAATGAGCTTCAAAAACTCTTAAACAGATTTTAATAATCATGTCTGATGGCATGGCTATAAGGTCTATTATTATTATTATTATGTAGTATATGAACTACATATAAAAGGAGATGAATAATTGTGTCAATGTCACCAGAAAATCTGGAGTTTACATGATAGACAGCAAGAAGAGATGTAAGTTTAAAGATGCTGAGGAAAATGATACCGTCCTAATGATGACCCACGAGCATCTACCTGACTGCTTGACCATGTTATCTTCTGCCTTTGTTTACTAAATATTAGAAAAACAAGGCCAGTGCCAATAATCATCCTTGCCCTAGATTGTGATCTTCCACTTTAAAAAAGAACCCGAGTTTCTCTGAAATACTTATAAATGATATGGCAAAATAACATTCTGTCAGGACAGAAATCAAATGTACTTCCAAGGTTCACTAAGCCTAGACTGAAAGTTATGGCTTTGAAGCCAGTGTAAGAGAATTCTACTAGTCAAGAATCAGATAACCTGGGTATCATAAAATAACCAGAATAAATTAAAACACTGGAAATGTGGTTTGCTCTGTAAAATCATAAGGTTATTCTGTGTGCTGTTTTTGCTTTGCCATGACCAAATCTCTGTGCAAACAAAGAAAATAAAAGACAGAAGAACTTACTTGAGTTTATGTGAAGGAGGAGGAGTAAAAGGAGGAGGAAGAGGAGGAGGAGGAAGAGGAGCAGGAGGAAGAGGAGCAGGAGGAAGAGGAGCAGGAGCAGAAGGAGCAGGAGAAGATGAAAAGAAGGAGGAGGAGGAGGAGGAGGGGGAAGAAGAAGGAGGAGGAGGAGGAGGAGGAGGAGGAGGAGGAGGAGGAGGAGGAGGAGGAGGAGGAGGAGAAATATTTTTTTCTATATGTACTTTCTTCAAAGAACTTAATGGTTGAAAAGAAAGTTTCTCAAAGGACGTATTTGAGAACATAAATGGATGAATGGCAGGATTAGAAATGGCTATTTAGCCACTTAAAACTATAGATTCTCTGTCAGAGGATGTGTTGTTCTTGACAGTGATTATCACTGGCTGCTGACTTCTCACATAACTCGGACTTGCTCATGGAAGTGCAAAACATAACTTCTGAGGAGTTCTTGACAAGAATCAAGTAAATCTGAAAAATAATTCTCTGAATCCAATTTTTCACTTGAAGCTAATACACAGGACTGAATGTGTTAAATATAAAAATCCAAACTGCAAGGAAGTCTAGAGATTGAAAAACTGGCTTCTGTAAGAAGGTCCTAAGAACACACACCACAGAAGGAAGATTCTGTTCGGTAAATGGCACTGGGCAAATTGGATCTCCACATGTAGAAGAAAGAATCTAGGCTGTTAGAAAAATCAACTCAAATAATTTAAAGATCTAAGTGGAAGAGATGACATTTTGGAGCTATTTGAAGGAAACAGAGTGATGGTTCAGGACATAGATAAGGAGTTCTAGAGAAGATTCCCAAAGCAAAGAAACAAAAGCAAAATGAGGGCCAGTGGGATCATACCAAGTTAGAAGTCTTCTGCCCAGCACGGAATCAGCAGAGTGGAGGGACGACATGCCACACAAATGAAGAAGGGCAGAAGCATTCAAAGCTTTACCATGGCGAATCTCCTGGAGGAGATAGATAGGCTCTTCTCAGTTTCAACATGAAGTAATGTATAAGTGTATCAAAGCATCATATCCTTTAATATGCATATTGAAATGTCTTACATATCTTTAAATGATTGTATTTTAAGCAAATACTGTGTGAAAATGAAGAAAAGTTAAAATTATGAGCTACAAAGAATGAGAAAAGAAAAGGTAGTCACAGAAAGAGAATAGGATTTTGAGTAGAAATTTATAGATTATATAAATATAAATTTAATATTTAATATAATATAAATATAAATAATAATATAAATATAATATTATATTAGCTATCTAAGAGAAATACAATCTAGCTGCATTCATGCATTGAATTCATTATTCTTATTTTTATCTTCATTCAAACAAGTTAAGTTTTTTTTTAAAGCTCAGAGAAGGAAATCTTTTCATTCTAGGGATGATATGATGGTGGTGTTAGATTTTGTTCTTTGAAAGAGTTTTTAGACTTGGAGAAAAATTCTGTTGATAAAAACATCAGATCTCTGAGTCTAGTCTTAAATTAAATGGGAGGTGACTAGTTGGGGACACAGGTGTAACAAGTTTGGCAAAAGTTCAAAACTGAGGGAAGGTTAAGCAAGTCATTAAGCTCCTCTCTCAAATTTGTACATGTTAAAATCTGGTCCTAGTAAAAGTTCACAAAGTATCAGGCAGGATCAGAGGTGTGCCTTGGCAGATGTAAGGTCTCCAAGACAGAAGTCACTAGAATCAGAACAAGTATTCAGAAAGGAATAAATATTAAGGTCACCCTACAAAGCAAGAGAATGGAGCAGAACAGAAACAGGTAACCACACTCCTAAGTAACACAGGCAGGGAATGAGCCAGGCAGATTCTTGCTGACGATATATATATAGATCACACACATAATGGTTAAATATAGGTAGGAGCTTTTAAAGCAAAAATTAATCTATATTATGTTGGGATATACACCTGGGTAGTAAAATGATAAAGAAACTCTAGAGACTGGATTATTCAAAATACTGGGATTTTGAACTCTCTTGGGGAAGGAGAAGCTGTGACAGACAAGCAGAGAACAGTATGCTAGAATCAACCATGAGACACGAAAGAATTTTAAAAACATCTAGTTATGTACACGTTCTTCTGTCCATGTACTGTATGCCACAACTGCATGGAAGTCAGAGGACAGCCTTGGATGTACGTTCCCCTCTTCTATCTTTGTTGAGACAGCCTCTCTTGCTCATCCTTATGTATTCAGGCTAGCTAATCCTCTTGCTTCTAGATTTCCCTGCCTTTGCCTCTTTTCTCAGCACAGAATCACTGGGATTAGTGTTTTAGGGACTGAAAATCAGGTCTCCATGGTTGAGATTTTTTTAAAAATGTCTCTCACAAACTCATGTGTAAAGGACTTGTGGTGCTAATTGGGAAAGTTGTAGACTATGCAGGTGATGGAGCTGAGAGGAGGAAGTGTGTCTTCTGGACTATGCCTATGAAGATTACTCCTGATCCAGTCTTTCTTCTTTCTTCTCGCACTTTTCTGTTTCTTCTCCATGATGTCAGTTGTTCTGTCATCTCCTCTCCACCATGATGGAATGAATTCTTTGAAACCTGGAATCCAAATAAATCATTCCTGTCTCGGACATTTTTGTCATAGTACACAAAAGTAATTAATATGACTCTAAATTTTTAAAGCAAGTCTAGGCAGAAAGCAACAAGGATTCATAAACAGTGGCACAGAATAAAGAATTTTCCATACTCCGGGCCACAGTTCTAGACTCTGTGCAGAGGGCTGTATAGGTACAGAAGCATCAGCACGGTGGATGGCAGGTAGAACCAGTCCACAAAGTGGGGAGTCTAGCAAAGTGAGCTTTACACCAGTGAGAAATCCTGAACTAACTGTAGTCACAGAGTGCAGTGGACATTTTTTGGTGTGGGGTGTTAGAAAGGACAGGACAGAAGTAGCTGTGCAACAACCAATCTCAAAATTCTGAAAGGAATTTTAGCACAAAACTTTTGGGTGCCTAAATTAGTATGGGCATATTCTTTTTTGTTGGTCCCATTTTTACCAACATCTTCAACTGTGCTGAGACTATGAGTTCTTGGCTGAGGTGAAGCCAGCAAGGTCTAAGAGATCTAGCATATCCACCAGCCACATTCGATGGACCTGGGTCAATTTTTCTCCTCTCTGTTTGTGGTAAGATCTTCTCAGCTATCAACACCCTGGTTGTTCCAGAACCCAGTAAAGGTAATAAAGAGATCTTCTTGGTCTGACTCTCAGTTAATATAAGAAGAAATCAAGAGTCACCAAAGTGTAGGGCATGACCAAAGTCCCAGTGACATAGTAGCTACTCACTACATGTGATTCAGCAATACTTCTCATGAGGCTGATCTAAGTTGAATGTGAACCATCCACATGGTATTTCATAACCTGGTAAGAATACATTATCTCACTAAGTCTTATGTACAAATTGTAATGGTAACATCATATACATACCATGGTAAATATCCAATTAGTGTTTTATTTTCTCCACATGAGTGTTAGAATTTTTTTTTCTCTGTTACAAAATTTAGGTGTTAACACACAGCACTGTATTTCTGTAATGGAATAGCATTCAATAGAACTTGGAGCAGAGCACAAATTCCTTTGATTTGCTGAACGTCGAGCGTGATTAAAGAGTCTGTTCACAGAGGCTCTAGTTCCTCTCTGCATCCTTTCTGGGACACAGTATTTCAGAGTCTCCAGGTGTGTGAGGAGGGATGGGGAGGGTGAGTAAGGGAAAGTGCATTGTTACATGCATGCATGAAAATGTCAGAAGGAAACCCATTAGTCTGTACCACTAGCATTTGCTATTTTTTCAGAGATAGAAAAAAGGATTTCGTCATTTCCTCACTCGTTCTTCTAACACCTACAATTTACTTGACTTGTCAGACATTTCCAGCAAAGTTTTATTCAATTGTAACAGTTCCTATCTCTTACCATGGCTGTCCACTCTAAAACTATATTGCTTAGGTTGCTGCCCTATGGAGGGAGCAACAGTGTCAACTGGCCTGACCCCCTCCCCCCCTTAATGAGCATTAAATGAATATATGTCTGGTTACAAAGGTCAAATGTGTGACCGTATTGCAAAACTCCTTCACCTTCAGGGTCTTCTCTCAGTCCATAGAGGCTAGTGTCGGGAGCCAAACTTATGAGATGCCAAGAGAGTCAAATCCATGAAATTACCGGCTGTTCTGTGAAGCCTAGTCAGTTAAAGTGCAAGGTTAGGAGAGGACAGGGAGTTTGCGGTCTCGGGTCCCAGGAATTGCTCGGGTTCCAGGAATTGAAAGAACGTCTGGTATTTCCTGAAAACCAGTTACAATAGTGGGTTGGCTGTGGGCCATGTGTAACTTTCCTGCCTGCCTGTCTTTTTAGCTGCTGTCCTGAAATAAACCTCGAGAGCTTGATCAGAATGCACAGCTTGTTCTCCTTCCTTGTGTCTCTTGTCCCTCATTCTTTTGCCCCTTCCCCAGGTTCTCACTGAAACCCTGCAGGCTGGGGCAGGCTAGAGAACCACTCATTGAATTGTAAGAGCTACCAGCTGCTACTAAGAAAGATTCCAACCAGTTTTTTTTTTTTTGTTGTTGTTGTTGTTGTTGTTGTTGTTGTTGTTTGATACTTTATTTACATTTCCAATGTTTCCCCTTTCTAGGTCTTCTCTTTGGAGACCACCTATCCCTTCCCCCATCCCCATCTCTATGAGGGAATTCCACCTCCCACCCACCCGCCCGCCCACTCCCATATTCCCACCTTGACATTTCCCTTTACTGGGGCCTCTCCTCACCCTGATGACCAACAAGGCCCTCCTCCGCCACATGTGTGGTCCGAACCATGGGTCCCTCCATGTGTATTCTTGGTTGGTGGTCCAGCCTCCAGGAGGACTGGGGAGGGGGGTTAGGCCAGTTGACACTGTTGCTCCCTCCATAGGGCTGCAGACTCCCTCAACTCATTCAGTCCCTTCTCCAACTCCTCCATCTGGGACCTCACTCTCAGTCCAGCAGTTACTGTAAAGTGAAACTTGGGTATTCCAAACGTTTCGACTAATATCCACTTATCAGTGAGAACATACCATGTTTGTTCTTTTGTGACTGTGTTACCTCGCTCAGGATGATATTTTCAAGTTCCATCCATTTGCCTGCAAATTTCATGAAATCATTGTTTTTAATAGCTGAGTAGTACTCCATTGTGTAAATGTACCACATTTTCTGTATCCATTCCTCTGATGAGGGACATCTGGGTTGTTTCCAGCTTCTGGCTATTATAAATATATGCAAATCAAAACAAGTCTGAGATTCCACCTCACACCAGTCAGAATGACTAAGATCAAAAACTCAGGTGATGCTGGCGAGGATGTGGAGAAAGAGGAACACTCCTCCATTGTTGGTGGGAGTGCAAGCTGGTACAACCACTCTGGAAATCAGTTTGGCAGACCCTCAGAAAAATGAACATAATACTACCTGAGGACCCAGCTATACCACTCCTGGGCATATACCCAGAAGATGCTCCAACATATAATAAAGACACATGCTCCACTATGTTCATAGCAGCCATATTTATAAAACCCAACCAGTTTTATAAGCAAGATAGCCAAAGATCTTATAAGTGTTGGGTATTAACATTTCTCATGTCCTTAAGAACTTACTGAAAATTAACTGTAAGATACTCACATACAGATTCACCTGGATCATACTTCCTGAACATCTATCTGCTAAGCACTGGACAGGGTTCTATGTTAAGAGGAGGACTTGTGCAGCTACACTGCATGGCCCTCTACTAAGAAGCATGTACTGTCTCCATGAGTAAATGTCTGTGTGACACTGGTACCATAGAAGGTATCTTCCCACTCACTCAGAAGCCTAGAAAGAAAGTAAACACAGAGTATGCTCTGGCCAGTGGGGCTCTGCCAGGATTTCTGTTACTTAATAGAAAGTTTAAGAAATAAACAAGACAGCAATACTTCCAGTGACACAAACATCAAAAAGCCACAAGCTCAAACACTAATTAGAACCTAACCTAAAGATGCTGTGTCTCTGGTTCTCTGAATTGCAATTCACATATCAATGTTGATTTGGGGAGGGTCCTTTTTCCCTCTTAGGTGGGATGGGAAATGCCAGGAAGTTTCTGTAGGAGCCAAGAAATTAGAGCCATGAAGAGAGATGGCAGAGCTGGTGACAAGTTTAAAAAGTAACCTGACATCCCACACGGGAGCTGTGTGAGAGAATGAGATGGGTTGCAGCCTTGCTCAGGTTCCTGATCGGCTCCAAATGAAGAAGCTCCTTCTAAAGAGTCATTCATTATTTTATAAGTACATATGTGTGTCTGCGTGTGTGTCTGGGGACATCACCTGCATGAAGAGACTAGACAAGGGCATCACATCCCCTAGAACAGGAGTTACAGGTGGTTATGCCTGATATGGAAACTGGAGGCCAAACCTGGGTCTGGGGAACAGAACCCATGTCCTCCACTGCTCAGCTGTCTCTCTAACCCTGATAGACAAATTTTCATTTTTATCTCTGTAAGAAAGGAGATATCCAAAGGAAGGGAACAGCTGGCTATTCCTCCATGAATCAAGATCACAGAAACATCTGGAGAACTGAGAGCAGACTTACCTTCTTGGAGGAAGAAGGGCTGAGGGTCAATAGAAGAGGGTAGCTGCCAAGCCAGGGCAAAGCCTGTAAAGCCAGAGCCCAGGGATGGACTGAAGGTTTCACAGGGACTTAGGAAAGAAGCTAGAGCCCCCTGCTGTGCAAATCTCTTAGCGTGCTAGGAGTGCCTCTTACCTGACATCAGGCTTATGAGTCAGGTAATCAATAAAAGTGGTCCACTCATACCCGATTCTGTTGCAAGAAACTATTTCTTTACTGCCACTTAAGTCAGAGTTGGCTCAGAAAATGTAACTTTATCTGACAGCTAGACTGTTAGAACAGGGCTGGTCTACAGGCATATGGCTGTTCAGTGGTGTGGCCTCAAGGGTTGCTCAGCAGATTCTGGCAGCAGTGCATAGCCCATTCTCCAAGTTCAATGGTGGGGCCAGGACTAGGAACATCACTCTAGGACTTCTAAGAAGGTTGGGTCCATTGTTCCCGGGTGATCTGGGTAGCAGTCACATCAGAACCTCCATAAACTGCAGCCTGTTCTCGAGATAAAAGCAGTAGTTTCCCTTCTGAACAAAGGACAGACTGAGAAAGCCTAGAGACAGTAACTTTCTTCTCTCTAGGAAATGTTTACCTGTTAGAGATCAAGGAGGCTGCTTTCGGAGTTCAAACATAGGAATTAAAGAAAGGCAGAAAAAGAAACAGGAAATGCCCCAGATTCAAAAAAAAAAAGGGAATCTAAAGTCATCATCTGAACAGAGCCAGAAGCCTCCATTGGCTGCAATACTGTCCCCAAAAGAACAATCCCTAGAGACCGGCAGTGATATTTGTTACAGATGAACAAGAAAGGCTATCGTTGGCCCTAGCATTCTGGGGTTTGCAGCTATAAAGCCAGAGAAACACAGGGATCTCCACATGAAGTAAATAACCCCCCTAGCTAACTAAGAAGAATATAGATGTGGGAACAAGGTAGTTCAGAAATTCAGAATTTTCCCTCTCTCAAGTTTGGCTGAAGTTTCAGGTATGAATCCTGAAATTTTTCCTATCGCCATGCCAGGAAGGAAAAAGAAAGGTGACTGATAGGTATGTGTCTCAGCTAAACCACCCATGGCGATCTCAGAACAAGCATCTTTCAGAAGGTCAAAGATTTATTTGATCTTATCTTCGGGAAAAAAGATGTGAATCAGTTCTCTATCATCTATCTATCTATCTATCTATCTATCTATCTATCTATCTATCTATCTATCTATCCATCCTCTGTCTATTTATCTATCTATCATCTATCTATGTAATCTATCTATATCTGTCTATCTACATCTATCATCTATTTATCATCGATCTATATCATCTATCAATCATCATCATCTATCTTTTTACCAGCCTATTACACACACACACACACACACACACACACACATTCTCTTATCTGTCATCTATATTTACCTGCCTAAGTATGTACATAGCTATCCTCTTTCTCCCTCCCCCTTCTCTCTGGATATATGCACATATATATACGCAGGTCAAGGACCATGTTTGGTGTCTCCCATTGTTGGTCTCCACCTTTTGAGACAAGGATTTTCATCAAACCTAGAGATCACAGACTTGACTAGGTTGGCTGGCCAGTAACCTTCCACCAAGATCTTTGTTCTCTTCTTCCCTTTCCTCCCACCACTGGGGTTACAAATGCATGATGCCACACCCAGATTTTAAATGAGCACTGGGAATCAGAATTGGGGTCCTCACGTTTGCATAGCAAGCATTTAACCTACTGAACCATTTCCCTAACCTCAGGACAGTTGTGTGTTCATAACTCTGCATTCAGAAGGTGTGATATGCTTACCTTTCCCCTGTGTGTGTCACACAGGTCCTTGTTTCACAGCAGCTTCCCATAAAGCTGTTTTCTCCTAGGCTAGAATACTCAGTAAGTTAAAACAAAACAAAACAAAAAAGCAAAAAAAACAAAAAACAAAAAACAAAAACTTTGCCACATTCTTCTTAAAGTTAATATTTCTAGTGCTAGTCTGGTTCAGAATGATTGGAAAGAAGTCAAGAAAGAAAGAAGAGGAAAGCAGAGATGCCCTGGTCTATATGACTTATGAACTTCCCTAACTGGGGTAACAGGGAATAAAGAAAAAACAGATATACACAGAGAAAGTTATGATGGGCCAGGACGTGTGTGCTGATGGATACACACCAAATATAGAAAGAACCATAAAACTTGGCGCATTTATTTTATACATCTGAATTGGGTTTATTAAGATGTGAGTTTATTAAGATGTGGGTTTACATGGTACTGGCCACATTTGTGGCAGAGGAGGGCCTTGTTGGCTATCAGTGGGAGGAGAGGCCCTATGGCCTAAGGGTGTTAGATACCCCAGTATAGGGGAATACCAGGGAGGGAAGACAGGTGGGTGGGTGGGGGAAGACCCTTATAGAGGCAGGGGGAGGGGGAAAGGATAGAAGGTTTCGAAAGAGGAGACCTGGAAAGGGGAAAACATTTGAAATGTAAATAAAGTATCAAAAAAGATGTGGGTTTATTAAGATGTGGGTTATTGTATAAGCTGAAGAAGGAAACAGATGCTCGAACTCAGTAGAAGGGGTCTCTGTAGGTGAGCCGTCTTCCTAGAGGAGGAAGTTATGGTTGACACTTTCTGTACACTCCCAATTACAAGGACCAGGAAGGAATGACTTGTCATTTCCCTGAGCTTCACCCCTCAAAGACTTTGGACATGTTCACGGAGTGAGGCACTGGGGGAGCAAATCTGTGTTCACATCAACAACTCATATTGACCCTGGACATCGCCCACTCCTTCCATCCACTCAGATTCTCCTCCCCACAGGAGGAAAGGAAGAAAAGGATGGCTGAGTGACAGTCAGTGCAGAAGTGAAATCTGTTGCCGTCACATCTGAGGATTGCAGGTATGTGCAAGGCCAAACACACTGGCCAGATACCATGTCAACTTTCATAAGTCTCTTACTCTCTGTGTGTTTCCACATGGATAAATTAGGGGCTGTGGTAGCATCCAGTTCTTAAAGTTTGGGACTAGCAAGTGTTACAGTGTATGACGTTCTAAACAGTGCCTAGAACTCATGGAAGTGAAGCCAATTTGGAAATAGCAATACAGCCTTTATGTTTGAGTTCAGATGGGGAAATGAATCAACCCCCATTGTGCTGCACAGTGTCCTTGTTTCCTTCAGTAACTGTAGAAATCTATGCAACAAGTAGGACCCAGAGAAAGCACTCAAGTCCTGAAATCATGCCTGGTCTCGTCACACAACATCTGCTTAAAAGAAAAGAAAAAATGTTATGCTAGCTGAACTCCAGTCTCCATCTGCAATTTAGGGACTGCATATTCCTGTCAGATAGCTGTTGAGAGGATGATGCATGAACTTAAGCAGAATTAGATCATTAGCATGTACCCAGTGAACCCCTCATCCCTAGTGAACACCTCTATTTACTAAGTGCACAATTATTCATTGCTGCTTTCTGGTTGAATGGGAAGTGACCTGGCTTACACAGGAGCAGAGAAATTTGACAAGATGGAGCCTTATTTGGACATGTGTGGTGGTCCTTTCATGTTTGTGATAGACAGCACTAAGTACCTGGCATCTCAAACAGCCAGACACATCAACCTGCTGCCAGCATTGGGGACAGATCACAGTCTTGTGGCATTGACCCTTCCAGAGGCCAAACCTTTAGCAGCTATCAAAAAAAAATTGCAAATCATGAAATGTGTAGCTTTTGAAATTATTTCATCATTTCTCTCTGGCATGCTCCAAGCTGTCTAGGAGACTGAGCAAATGAAAAAAGAAAGAAAAATGGGAAAACCTATAGCTTCATAACAGAACTTTTTAAGTGAGTCACAAATGACAGCCATCTCATATCAAATAAGCTAGACACTGGTGGAGTGAAGGAGGTACATTTCTGCACATGCCTTGCAGGGTGACTTCAGGCTCTAGGAAGAGAGAGTTGGATTTCCCTGGCAGGAAACCACAGTTCAGATATCCTGTTCCTGTTTTTCCCCTTTCTTAATAATTAGGGATGAAAATGAATTCTCTAAAAAAAAAAATGGAGTACAGAAAAAAGGAACCAAAGAAATGGAGAATATTCAACTCACAATTTTTAGTAGCATTTTTCTTAACATTTAAAATGTGTATACAAAACAGAATAATCTATTGAAATCACATTCCTCTATTGAACACCAATATCAGTATCAGCAATTATCTTGTCTTGTTCCATGTCTATTTTCATTTCCTTCCCTTCTGTTCTAAGGAAAATTTAAGACCTCATGTCACTCCAGTGACAATATTCTATTAGTAGCCTTTAGTGGGCACCTTGCCAGTCAGTAGACACAAGGAGCTAAGGAAAGTTGTCTGTCCTCAGAGGTTTTTTGTTTTGAAAGTGGGAACATATTTGAAAAATAAAAAGTTGATATTTATTACATCAAATGTGTAGAGAATAGAGTGTAAGTGATTCTAGGCATATTCTCCATGCTTTGTAATTTTATCCTACTTAATGTTGTCCTTCTAAACACACAGTGAACTGGGTAATACAATCTCAATTTTACTAATGAAAACACTAAAATAACAAGAGCTTATTTTCTACCAATACTGCAAAACTAGAGGTGAGGTCATCAGGATGTACATTGTGTTATGAATGCATGGGAATAAAGGCAGTCAATCTGTACCAAGGGCAAATCTGAAAGGCAACTAGAACACTGCTTTATAGGCAAGAGAAACAGAGGTCCAGATCAAAGCAAGAGCTTGAGAGATAAGCCAGCAATGGCCAGAAATAGAACTGAGAGAGCAGGTGAAACAAATCTCTGAGGGCTTTTGTGAGCTAGCCTGGGAAACACAGACAGGAATGGACAGCAGCTGTTAACCAGGTAAATAACAAGATTCAATACTGATAAAAACAAATCTCTGAAGAATGAAAAAAAATAGAATACAGGTGGGAACTACAAAAGACCTATGGATGTCTGAGTAAACTGAGACAGAAGGTAAGTCTTTAGAAATATTGAAATAAGTATTGAGTTCATTTTGTGTACCTGAGTCTGAGCACTTTATGAAGTATAGATATTTATTTACTTTTAATTCTGGTTGTTGGATTGCCCGCTTGGATAAGGTCTCTGACAGCATGGAAGAGAAGAATAAAAGATGCATGCCAATCACATAAAAAGCCAGCAATGGGATGGAGGAAGGGTGGCTGTTCTTGCAATAATTAATGCAATCACAAGATCTGACCCATTCTAATGAGAAAGCATTAATCCTATCTCTATGAGCCAATTGTCTTTCATTAGGCTCTACCTTTTAAATATTCCACTGCTTTATTACTAACACACTGTGTGGACCAAGATTTTATCACCTAAGGGCTGGGAAAATAGCTCAACTGTTAGAAGTTCACAACCAAAGCTGTCAAGAGTTCCGTTCCCAGTACCTATGTCACTATGGAATACCATTCAGCTGTTAAGAATAATGAAATTTATAGGTAAGTGAATGGAACAAGAAAATATTATATTGAGAGAAATAATTTAGATGCAGAAAGACAAACACTAAATGTTCCTTCTCATCTGTAGTTCCTAATCCAAATCTTCAGGGCTGTGTGTGTGTGTGTCTGTGTGTGTGTGTGTGTGTGTGTGTGTGTGTGTGTGTGTGTGTGTGTGTGTGTGTTTATGAATGTGCTTGTGTGTCTGTGTAACAATAAGAATTAAAGAAAAAAAAGCCATGATTTTGAGAAGTAATGTGGTGGGGAAGATTGTATATGAAAGATATTTGGGAGAGAAATGGAAAGGGAAAAATGTTGCAATTTTAATTTTAAAAAATTCTAAAAACAGAAGATCATGGACAGATGTCATGCAGACCCTAAGAGACCACAGATGCCCAGCCCAGACTACTATACCCAGCAAAATTCTCAATCACCATAAAGGAGATATTCTATGATAAAGCCAAATTTAAACAATATATTTCTACTAAGCTAGCCCTACAGAGGACTCTAGAAAGAAAACTCCAATACAAGGTAACTACATCCAAGAAAACACAAGAAATTAATCATTTCACAACAAACCCAAAAGAAGAGAATCACACACACATAATATCACCTCCTACAACAAAAATAAAAGGAACCAACAATCACTGGTCATTAATATCTCTCAACATTAATGGACTCAACACAATCTAACAGATTGGATACATAAACAGGATCCATCATTCTGCTGCATACAAGAAACACATCTCAGAAACAAAGACAGATACTACCTCAGAGTAAAGGGCTGGAAAAAAGTTTTCCATGCAAGGGTTCCAAGAAACAAGCTTGAGTAGCCATTCTAATATCCAATAAAATAGACTTTCAACCAAAAGTAATCAAAAGAGATGGGGAAGGACACAATACCCATCAAATGAAATATCCACCAAGATGAAATTTCAGTTCTGAACATCTATGCCCCAAATGCAAAGGAGCCCTCATTCATAAAAGAAACTTTACTAAAGCTCACGACACACATTGAACCCTACACGATTATAGTAGGAGACTTCAACACCCCACTGTCACCAATCAACAGGTCACTGAAGCAGAAACTAAGCAGAGACACAGTGAAACTAGCCTAAGTCATGAATCAAATGGATTTACCAGATATTTATAGAACATTTCACCGCAAAATAAAAGAATATACCTTCTCAGCACCTCAAGGAACCTTCTCCAAAATCAACCCTACAATCGGCCACAAAACAAGCCTCAATACGTACACCAGGATTAAAATAATCCCTTCCATTCTATCAGATCACCACAGAATAAGGTTGGACTTCAGTAACAACAAAAGCAACAGAAAGCCCACATACTCATGGGGACTGAACAACTCTCTACTCAATGATAACTTGGTTGGGGAAGAAACAAAGAAAGTAAAAACTTTCTAGAATCCAATGAAAATGAAGGCACAGCATATCCAAACTTATGGAACACAGTGAAAGTGGTGTTAAGGGGAAAATTCATAGCACTAAGTGCATTCACAAAGAAATTGGAGAGATCCTATACTAGCAACTTAACAGCCTCCATGAAACTCTAGAACAAAAAGAATCAAACACACCCAAGAGGAGTAAAAGACAGGAAATAGTCAAACTCAGGGCTGAAATCAACCAAAAATATTTATTTTTTAAAAGAGTCTATCACATGACTCTCTCAAGGCAAACTAAATCTGAACTAAGTTATGTGACATGAAGCTAAATGGAATGTGTATGGCTCAGAAGTTAATACAATAAAGAGCAAGTACTGGAAACTGAGAAAAGAGTAGCTTAGATATACCAACAAAGCCCTCGCTAAACAGTGGCCAAAGTCCATCCCTTGCCTCCAGGCATATATAAGAACAGCCTGGGGATTTGTCCATGGTTTCTTTCTAGAACATTGTTGGTCCTAGAGAACATAGCAGAGTAATGCTCTTCTCCAATCTAGAGATGATGAGGGGACCACAGTTTAGAGGAAAATCCTCAGGAGCTATGATAGGATATCTCCACATGTGATGAATCAGAGTGTGATATCTGGCAACAGAACACTGCTGGAACTTCTCATAGATCTAGAGTATACAACATAGTATTCTGGATCATGTGTGGCCATGGATGGAAGATAAAAACAGAAGATGTCCACACAAGGTAGACACGCTAGCCTGCTTGGTTGGACTAAGAATTCCAAGAGATATATTGCCAGAAGCATTCACAGGGAGTGAAACTGAAGAGTGGGATGTCTTGTCTAAATTATTTATATGTATATATTATTTATATACATATAACATATAATTGTTATATGTATATAATAATATACATGATGTTTGATAGCCACATTCCATTTTAGAATCTGCAATTTTGGTAAATACCAGAATGCAGCTGCCTATACACCAGCCCCTAGAGGAACCCTGAAAGCTTCATCTCTCCCGAGCTTCTCAAGTTGGCCACATGTCATACTTGGTGCAACATTTATTGCTGGAAACTAATAGCTCCTGTGTGACTACGTAGGGAAGGATCCTTTGGCACTTGAGCCCGCTTCCCTTGTATTTTGTCCCAAATGTCTCTTCCTTTGTCATGTTTACTTCGTATCTTCTTTGCTGTAAGAAGTCACAGCTGTGAGTACTACCCCCCCACACACTGGAACTTGAGATGCTCAAACGAGGCATCAGTCCTAAGCTTGCCCCTAAAGAACCCGCCACTGCCACTAAGAGCAGCGGTGCAGCATTTGGGTGCCTGCCATGTGGAGAGAGCAGATGCAGCATCTGACAGCATCTATCATGTAAAGCCATTTTTAGACTTTAATTTCTCAGTTTTCTCCTTGAGCTGATCCTGGAGAAAGTAGACTCAGCCTCTTCTCATTTCCAAGAGTGGGGGGGAGGAAGGAAGAAGGAGCAAGTGGAAAAAGAGAAGCAAATGAGAATCACAAATGAAACAGGAATACTCTTCCCACTTTGCAGACCAAGAAAGCATACCTACCTGAACTACCTGAACTAGGGTAGGAAAAATACTGACCTGAGCCAGATATAAAATGTTGATCATTTAATATCTGAAAGCAGGCCTAGCATTGCAGAAAGCAGCAAGAAACAGGTTAGAAAAGCTTCGTGGGCCAACAGAAAACATTCTCAAGGGTAGCGGGGTGTATGTGAAGAAAAAATAAGGGAGAACACCATTTCTTAGCTGAAAACCACAAAGTACACACATTCCAGGGAAACCAATGTCCTGCTTGTCTAAACGCAAACAGGTACATGAAACCTGCAGGCACATATGTCCATCTGGAGTAAAGGAAATACTGACATCGAAGCTCAGCTTCTCCTAGCCATGTGATGTTTTTAAAGGAAGCTCCCCAGACTTAGAACCTCAGTTTCTGCCTTCTTAAAAGGTGGCCTTAAGTACTAACCTCACTCTTGAGAATAACGGGAAGTGTCTGGTACATTCAGGGACCTCCATGTAAATTCATCTCTTTTATGCTTCTTTGGCATCCACTACTGCAGCTTGCCCTCTTGAAAATTAACTTTGAGAAAGATGTGGCTCTGTGGGACCATGTGCTTGCACAACCTTTGTTAGTGGGCTCGAGGACTTGCTTAGGTCTTCAGAATTTGCAGTTTGTATTATTTGGCTTGGTTTTGGATATTTTTCTCTCTCATTATTTTTCAGTTCTTTGAACATTTCCTAGAATGTATTTTGATCAATTTCCCATCCTCTCCTAATTCCTCCCAGACCCATCCAACCCCACTTGGTATCCTAGTTTGTTTTTAGACCCATGATGTAAAAATTGTGATGCCCCACACTCTTGGATATATATATACTGACCAAGGACCTTGACATTAAAGAAAACTGACTCTCCCTCTCCCAGAAGCTATCAGCTTCTAAGAGTTCCTTCTCTAAGAGTGGGACTTCATGCTTGCCACCCCTCTTCCTACTGGAATATTGTATGCTGTGAGCATGTGTGGGTATTATACATGCTGTCTTGACTGCTGGGAATTCATATGTGCCACTGTCCCACTGCATCCCCAAGCATTGTTTCCTCGAAGTCATCCACTGCCTATGGTTCTTACAATACATCCATTCTTTCCTCAGAAGAGTTTCCTGAACCTTGGGAACGGGGCTGTTTTATGGATGTCCCATTTTCTCTGCATTTTGACCAGTTGAGGGTTTCTGTGATAATCATCATCTACTAGAAAAAGATTATTTGATAGAGGCTTGACAGATTTTTTTCTTTTGACACAGGTGCTGTGACCAGCACAGCTTTGGAATTGACCTGACTAGGATGGCAGGGATTGAAAAAGAAATGACAGACACTGGGGCTGGGCGGGCTATGTGCTTTGATGGAGACATACAAATTGAAAACTTATTCACTTACCTATTATATATACACAGCAAGAATGAGCAGGTGATATGTAGCCACATTTGGTAAATCCCTGTAGTCATGGCAGGCATCCTGGAGAGGAAGCTACAATTGAAACTCTCTACACATAATGTCACCATCAGTACCCAGCCTGAAGAAGGCTTTGCTTTGTCTTTTCTAGGAGCCTTATAAGGGAAGACTGCTATTCTCATGGGTCTGAGGTATTGAGATTCTTGTCATGGCCATGCTCGTGTTCATACTTGTTCACTCAGGATTCCCTCTGTTTCCCATAGACAGAGTCTCATTCTGTAACCCTAATTGGTCTGGAATTCACTAAGTATCTTAATCTGGCCTTGATCTCATGGAAGTTCTCTTAGCTCAACCTCCTGAGTGCTGAGATTTTAAGTATTAGCCTTCATGCCCAAAGTCAAACCTGAGATTCAGATCCATGGTTTCTGTATAATCTTCTGCAATTTGGTTGTGAGACCAGCAGCCAGTTGTGCTCAGCTCCTGCCTGTGTCTCCGGCATAGAAGTAGGACAGCCACTCTATCTCCCACCACCCATCACTGTCATTTTTCTCAACAATTAATTCAGTTCACATATCCTTTCTTATTAATTCTACTTGCGATTACAGGTTGAATTTTATTCTTTCATTAAGATCAGAAATGTTCACATCCTTCTAAAGCACACTTCTGCCATGTCTTGCATACTACAGATGTGGAAAATATTGGACTCAAACAAAGCAAGGAGAAGGGGGTGTTTCCTCAAGTCAGGGCAGCATCCCAAGCCACTTATGAGAGGCACAGGAGGTTTGTGAGCACCAGGGAGCTCACTGCAGCTACTTGGCTGCAAGACACAAGAGTTCCTGGCTCCCCCCAGAAACTGCCAGCCAGTCTTTCTGCCAACAAAAGTTGGAAAGGATCCTTCTCTACAGCTCATGGGTTTCCCTCTTATATTTCCCACTGCATATGGAGTCTTAATTAGAGAGACTTCAAAGCCAGTAGAAAAACACTCATAGAAAATACACTTAGAGTAAACTTTCATTTTCTCTTAGATTCTTTTTTCTTCTTTCTACTGAGAGAAAGGAAGACAGACTTGATCCAAGGAGCTCATTCTTGGATGCACCTAAAGTCATCTGGGAGCATTTAAAAATACATATGTCTAATTAATTCAGGATCTCTGGATAGTTTCCCGAAGCTCCCTGGATGGCTCTAACAGGAAATTACTACCAAGTTAGATGATGCATGTGGTTTCGTCTACCTTCACTATTCAGCTAATCATCCTTCATTTAAAGTATGACCATAAAGCAATTAGGCTGGCTTCCCATATCTCCCATCATGAGCCAGTTAGGCACTCGCATTTCCATTTGTGTAGTATCTAATATAGACCACACCAGCTGTAGTGTAGGTTTAGGAACTTTTCTAATGCTAAAATATCTAGAAGGCAATGCACAAACCTAAGTAAGGTAGGCAGCACTGCAAATGCTTTCACGGCCAGGTGTAGATGCTTCGGGTGTAATAGAATGTAAGGGTGGGGTTTGTGGGCTGAGAAATATGATCTTTACTCATAAACATTCGTGGATCTCTCCTTCCGTCCCTCTTTTCTTCTTCCTTTGTTCTTTTATTATTAAACATTGGGGTGGCCAGATGAAAGATTAACCTGCTTGCTGAGTTTACCCATTGGTTACCTGCTTGAGACTTCACTGCAAAATACTCTGATTCACAATGAAAAACAAAATCACAAATGTCCTAAAAGATTCCTAGATGTTCAAAAGGCACTGTCTTCGAAGGCAAACCCCTATTGCTGAAGACAGCATGTACTTCAGACATAGGACTTGGAAGAATCATGCTGGATCTGACCTAGAAGCCTGCTTTCTGAGGATTAGCTTTCAAAATCCTGGAAGGTGCTATATAAGCTGCCAATGGATAAAAGCAATCAATAGTTCTACCAAGTTGGGATATTTAAGAACACCAACAATGACCAGAATGGTGAGATATCACCAAAGGTGCAGTAAAGGTTCTTTATCTTAGGGTTATCAAACAGCTGTCTAATTGCACTTAAGGTCCATTTATAACAGGAAAGGATTCATGCCTATGTTGTAAAACTAGCCAACTAGTACTGTAAAACTAGCCGGTGAGCCCATGATATGAGGGTACCTGACTAGTCTTATTATAAATTGTTATTTCGTGTTCCGTTGATATGCCTGGTAGACTTTCTTTTTATTGAAGGGTGATGGAGGAGAAGGAAGGGGAGGAAGAGGAGGAGGAGGAATGGATCTGGTGGAGAGGGGAGCAGCAGAAAAGAGACTTGGAGGAGAGGAAGGAGGGAAAGCTGCACAACTGCAGTTGGGATGTACTACATGTGAGAAGAATAAACAAACAAACAAACAAACAAACAAGGCATCAGCAGCAACAGAATGGCATCATCTCTTCTACATTCTACATTTCAGTGGACCACAGCGTTGAAGGCCAGAATAGAATAATGAGCAAACGCTGCTGCAAACCCACTCATCTCTTTCTTTCATTCACCTCTCTCATGCTTCAGATTACATCCATCATCTTGCATCTCGAGTCTGCCTAACTGTCCGTTGATCTCTTTGCACAGTTCCTCTTAGGTTTGTTGTCCCTCTATCCCACATATAATTGTGAAAGATACTATTGACAGTGCATCCTATAGCTTCAGGAAGGGGAGAATTCATCCTCCCAGTACAAGAAGAAACTCTCAATCTGCTGTCCTCTAACTCAGCCCGCTAACCCCCACATTATTAACTTTTTATGATAGACAATTATCTGGAGGCCAGGACCTGATCTGTATGTTGTAAAAATATTTACATCTCTGAGCTGTGTTCATTAAATGACAGTAGACAACCTACCCTCCCTACACACACACACACACACACACACACACACACACACACACACCGTGACAATCAAAATTACTCCAAATACTGCCAAGTGTCTCCTGGGAGACAAATCACCCTAGATGAAGCTCCATTGCTTTAATGGAACACAATATCCCAGTACCTACCAGGAAATGGCACAGTAAGCTCCATCAGTTTGGGGCCTGGCCAGCATTATATCCAGCATCCAAAGGAGAAGCCCCAGCTGAAAGGAAGTGAGCTTTGGGAAGATCAGCTGTGTCAGTTCCATTTAATTGTAAATTTGGACAGGCTGTGCCAAGTGAAGTACAGAATACTTCTTGCCTTGGGCACTGATAATTGTATTAGAATAATAGCAACCTGAGAGGCATCTGGGTTTTGTGGCATGTGTGTGCATGGCAAAGCTCTGCTCATTGGATTGTTTTGAATTAATGTGGAAGCTATAAATAAAGTGTTCTCTCTTTCGGGGACTGGCTTTGATCTATTGTTATCCCCCTCTTTTTAGTATTCTTTAAAGGCAATTTTTATTCAGATCCTTCATCAGCAAAGCAGGCAGACTTCAATAATTCCACTCAAAAGCTTTCCTTACTTTCTGCACACAGCCGCTTGTCAATTAACCGAGCCCCCCTCTTTCCTCAGCGGCTGTCCCCTGAATGCTCCTAGAGAATAGAAGATGGATGGACTATGCTAAGGTAACTAGGGCAGACATGTAATTCAAGGAGAGTAAGTTTGACTGACATTCCCCTCCTGTGTTGAGGTTATTGAATAATTGTGATAGAATGACTGCAATCACAGTTCTTCTGTACCCTCGAGGAAGTGGCTCAGCAGAGGTGTGTCTCCTGTTGTGGGAATAAGCAAGATCCAGAATCTTTGCCTCTAGTTTGGTTATTAAGAATGAGCCTTCATGTCAGCAGCCTGATTTCTGCAGTTGTTAAGATCTATACATGAAAGATAACATGAGCTTTCAGTGTCCCAGGCAGTCATGAATCCAAAGTAATTGAATATGGGATGGATGGATATGGGAGAAAGAGAATGAGTTTTCCTGGAAATAATCCCAGTCCTGTCTCTGTCTTGCTTTGGAGAATGTATCCATCTAAGACTCAGTTTTCTCATAGAATGGAAATAGTCATGTTTGATCACAACATTAACAGAAGTTTTTAAATTCTGCTATGTAGAGTGACTTTCATAATGTCTGGCTCATGCATAATGCTTGTGTCTCCTCTTCTCCCTCTGTTCCTCTCCTCCATTTTCCTTCCTGCCCTTTTTTTTTTTTTTTTTTTTGATATTTTATTTACATTTCCGATGATTCCCCTTTTTTTATACATGGTTTTCCTAGGTAGCCAAGGCTGGCTTTATACTTATAATCACCAACCTGTAGCCTCTGAAATTCTTGGATCACTCTTTCTTTTTAAACATCATGCTTGTGATCCTCCTTCTCCTCCTTTTCTACCTTCCCTTCCTCCTCAACAGCAGTAGCGTTAACATTTCTTAGAAAGATAAACTGGCTAATGGATGTGTAGTGTACCCCTCTTTACACATGCTAACAATGGTTTGAGGTATCTTGCCCATCAGACATAGAAAGAAGACATTCTTTCTAGAGACCAGAGAAGTCTCCAGAGGTCCAGTTTCTTGCAGACTTTCCATGTCTGCGTCACATGACTTAAACCAAAGATCCTGAAGTACTGTGGAAGTACAATAGGCGTTCCTCTGCCTTTCTTTCCTTGCAGAGCCTAAAATGTGAATTCGCGGATGTTGCAGACTTGGGTGGGTTCCAAAAGTAGTGTGGACTAATGGGTAGGGGGTACCCACTGAGGTTGTAGCCAATGGAGGCAAGTGCACATACTTACCAACTTTACCTCTGCCAGTTAGGAACCCTGGATATGTTTTATCTCTGAGGTCCAGAGTCATACAATGAATACATGGACTGACTATTGTAATTTCAGAGATGATTATAGTCTGGGTTAGTTTTTGGAAGAATTTATGATACACTCCTCAAGATGCTGAGAGTCAAAAGAATTGTCTCACCTCAAACAAGAGAAGAACCTCACTGAGAGCAGGTATTTTTTCTTTCTTTCATCTCAAGTGAGGCTAGGGTTGGGGTGGACTGAAGGAAAGACTGCATTAAGGATATGAGTTAAAGATGGAGCCGCGTCTAAGTACAAAGATGAAAGTCCTACAGGGTAGAGGGCAAAGGCATTCAGAAGAGTGAATATAATCAGGAGAGTCAGGAAATCTCTGACTAGAATTTAGAAAGAAGATATGGCGAGTGAGTAATGAGTCAGAATAGTCCTTTGATAGTCAAGCTGATGTGTCATTGGAAACCAAGGTTATGCATGGAATTGCAAACTATTCATCTTTGTTTCAGACAAGAAAATCTGCAATTCTGGTTTTGTTGGAAGGACAGAATACTAAAAAAGAATACTTAAATGGAAGTGAAGGATGTCATTCAAAGATGTGACCCCGCTTAAGTGTGCTATTGTGGGTCCTATAGAGCCCTCATCTGTATAGTCAAGTTATTGATTCTGGTAGTAAACCCAAGGTTGTCCCCTCAGCAATTTGGGGATCCTCTGTCTGATGTTCTCATAATGTATTGAGGAACTGTGGTTCCTCTAGTACTCATGATGCATCTTATATGGAGGCTCACCTTCCTATATCAAAGCTAAAATTCTGAAGAAATACATTTTATTTTATCCTAAAATTTGGCACTTTTTGTCTGCTCAACCAAGTGCAGCTATATCTTCCCTGGGGAAAATAGAACATACTAGCCCCCCCCCCCCAAAAAATATGTGTTCCTCTAAAGGCCATTCTGTCTTTACAGAAGGTAGTCTGCCTGCTTTATTATACACACCTGAGATGTACACTGAAGGTGCTTGGGCACCCATGGGGAATTAAAAGTAACCACAGTTTCACTTTTCAGAGACTGTAGAGACCTTTCATCATTTGGAGAAGGTGTGGGGATGAATTTTAAACACAACGCTGTGCTTACTGAGTTTGAAGCAAATTGGAATCTTGACCACAAGCAGTGAAGGTAGCTAATCTAATTTGAAGACTGTGTGCAGGTAAATAAGCTTTGTAAGCTTCTAGGGACCCATGTTTTCGTGCTATCAAATCCCAAGGGAGAAGAATGATGGATTTACCTACAGGTCAGGACACTTCTCCAAGAAATGCCAGCAGCGGTCTTCAGATTTATGATGATGTTAAACTATCAGTCTGTAGTCCTGTAACCCTTAAAAATTACTTAATGAAGATATAAACACATAATGACAGATTCACAAGTAATATCAATAGAATTTATCTAAACTAATTGTTTGGTCAACTTTTTTTTTTTTTTTTTCAAATGAAAAAATTTCCTTTTATTTCTACATAGATGTTGGGCCTGGGGTTTGCTCTGATATTCCTTCCCACTGACTTTGTAATCTGCCACCAGGGAACAACAAGGCTTCAGTTTTCTAAATGATGTTACATGCTGTTCCACTAAATAAGACACCCCCCCCATTTGTTTTAGGATCGTTCGTCTAAAAAAGGTAACTTAGCAGTCACTGCAGTTGCCTTACAGGACCACATAATATATGATCTTCAACTTGGACATCTCTCGGAAGCAGATCCTTGTGAGATAAAAGCGCAAAAGAAAGAGAACAAGCCAAAATCTCTCAAAAGAGATGCAACAGCCATAATAGATACTGGGCTTAGAAAAACTACAGAAGGTCCTAAAGTGGAAGATCCAGAAAGGGAATATGTTCTAGACCCTACACCACCACCGTTAACTTTAGGTAAGCTAACTTGGTCTTTTTTTCCTTTAGCTTAGTGCTAATTAACCCAGTGTGGCCTTGTCAGGCTGGATGGTGCTCTGTTTACAGAGCTGAAGAAATGCTGTATTTGAGGTAAAAATACAACCTTGACATTTTCTTTCTTTCTTTTTTTTTTTTTTTTTTGATACTTTATTTACATTTCCAATGTTTCCCCTTTTCTGGGTCTCCTCTTTGGAAACCCCCCATCCCCTCCCCAACCCGCCTCTATGAGGGAATTCCACCTCCCACCCACACATCCCCATATTCCCACCTTAACATTCCCCTTTACTGGGGCCTCTAACATCCTCAGGCCCAAGGGCCTCTTCTCTCTCCCTGATGGCCATTGAGGTCATCCTCTGCCACATATGTGGTCCAAACCATGAGTCCATAGATGTGTATTCTTTGGTTGGTGGTCCAAACTCCAGGACGACTGGGGGGGGGGGGTCAGGCCCATTGACGCTCTTGCTCCCTTCATGGGACTGCAAATTCCCTCAGCTCCTTCAGACCTTCCTCCAACCCCTCCATCTGGGACCTCACTCTCAGT
>CM052718.1:38707377-38732692 GCA_028551405.1 Uromys caudimaculatus | reverse complement strand
GCTTGCCCCTCCTGCAGGCCTCTGTGTCAGTACTCCTTGAAGACCAGCTCTCTCTGAGAGGTGTTTGGGTTTGGAGAGCTGTTGCACAGGGTCCGCTCTGGGGTGCAGAATGGAATCAGAAGGATCTTGTCCCCACCTGTCCCTTGGTTCCTATGCCCTGAAGGCTCTGTAAGGGTCCCTCTTGATCCAGTGAGTTTGAACAGAAGTGGTGGTTTTGCCTGTGCTCAAAGGTGTGTCAGCACTCCTGGGATTCCCTGATCTCTCGTGGAGCCTTGTAGCCCAGGCTGAGGCCCCCAGGCACAGGCCCCTGGTGACCCAGGCAGAGGTCTCCACCCACTGGTGAAAATCGGAAGTTTTGGGGTTTATCTGTCCCCAGGTTCTCAGGCCCTGGATCCCGGCAGATCCGGGCAGGTCTGGGTGAGAGGTGTTGCTCCCCTTATCCCCACTCACAGCCTTTCGAAGCTCCTGGGAGGCCACCCCTCTCCGGCGCTCGTTGGCTACAGACTCCTGGCAGCCCAGGCAGAGGTCTCCACCCACCTTTGGTCAACTATTAAAGGCTAAAAACAATCACTTTTCTTTTCTCTATATTTCTTCTGCTATGTTCCTCCCAACCCCCATATGTCCATAAAGTTTGACACATAAAATGATGTTTGAGGATAACATTATTATCACTATTTTAAGTGAGGCTATAGAGATTTTAAGAAGTCAAATTACATGACCTAATTGCTAGTTAAAACATGGAAGGTTAACATTAGTCTACATTCAAAGTGTTTCATACCATTTCATCTTTAAAGGTATCGATTAGCTAAGCCATACTAGCAGAAACATAAAGTAGTAAACTCCAAGGAAATTTTGAGGTCAAGTACACTTTCTAAAACGTCTTAGTGATTTAATGATGATACTATGTGATTAGTGGTTGTTGGATACATCTTCAAAACAAGAGACAACCTGGAGATGGTTTTCTGTGAAGAATGACTGTAACAAGACTGTACTATACTACAAGTAACATGGGACTTTCCTCCTTGAGTGCTTTACAGTTTTGCTGTCAGATGCTGGCCCATTCATTGATCGGTGGCATTGATGCCATTTGGAAATTTGTGAGATATTTTTAAAGAGTATGCTCCTACCAAATTAGAACCCACCCCTTTTCTTTTTAGAAGATCTTGATATGATCCTTATGGATTTTTAAACTTGCAGGTGTAGCAGTTGAATGCCTTAAACTTTAAATGATGTGTCTTGTTATAACTGTTCGTAAGCTCACAGAGACCACCACAAAAACACTGTTAAAGCAGAAAAGAAAGTGTTGCCAGCCGGCAGCTGCATGGGGAACTTGCCAAATCACGCAACCCTGAGCTTTTCAGCCCTTTGTCTTTTATGTAAACAACAACAAACGCATCCTCAATCCTAGTTGTTACACTCTAGTTATGAAAAGACATGACTAGAGAAGCCAAAAAGCAAGGTTAGTATATTTATGGACTTTTTACTTGGGGGCTTTCCTAGAACTACGGACTGAAGAGGCTCCACTGGGTCTTGGGCTTCCTTCTGGGGTGGGGTATGTGTGTGGGGTGTCTGCTGCCCTGTTTCCTTGGACCTCTGGGGAGTTCCCTTTTTGATGCCTTTTGTAATGAAAACTGACTGTCTCTTTTGGCAGTCATATGGCCTCTAACAGGGCCAGTGTTTCTTCTTTGATTTTGATTTCCTTTCTGGATGAAGTAGGGAATGTCCTTTCTTAATACAAGGCCCCATGGATGTGGCACATGGCAAATGCAAACTGACCTTCTGTGTACACAACAATGGCTTTGTCTTTCCTTGAGCAAGAACACTAGAAGCTCAGCTGTTTGTATTAAAGTTCTTTGGCTGAGAGACTCAGCCCAAATAGGGCTCAATTGCAAACCCTGGCATAATTGATTTTATCTTGAACAAAATCGTTCCAATCATTCTACAGTACCTCTTTTTCTTCTTGTAGTGGAACATCTGTTGGGTCAGGTAAAATGGATTGGACCACACCAGTCACTTCTAGGCAATCAGGGAGGAGTCCTGTTGGGTCATCATCTGTCAGTAGGGTGACTGAGCTGATGACTAAAGTTTTACAGAATGAGTTGTAGGGATGGTCCAGAACTGATTAATAACTGTTACAGGATATGGGTGTTTAGGAATAGTTCTTGGTCCAAGGTGAGTTTGTCAGCTTCTTTTACTAGGATGGCTGTAGTCGAAACTTCTCAAAAGCACACTGATCAATAGGCAGAAAGAGGATCAGCTAGTCTTCTTAAGCTGGACATCATTTTCAGGTGCTGAACTTGGTTGGAGGAGTTCTTCCAACAGGGTGGCAAGAATCAGACTGGGAGCTGAGTGAGATTCAAAGCATGGTAGATGTAGGCATGCAACCTACTTTAATAAGCATTCAACTTTCCCTGTAACTCACCACCTGCCAGAGGTAGTGGGAAAGTAAAGTTATTAGCACACAGGGGAAGTAGACCTGTTTAGAAATAGTTCTTCGGGGGTGAGTCCAGTCTTCGCTGTCAGGATATTAGCAGTTCAGTCCAGCAGCAAACACCAAATATAGTAGTCCAGTTCTCTTGTCAGACACTACACACAAACCAGCAAGGTCAGTTTAATCCAAAAGAAACCACAAGGCTTGCCAACCAACCCAAGACCACTGTGGAAGCGGGCAAGCAGCTGCAGGAACCTCAAGAGAAGTTCTTTCGCCAGTTTCTATGTTACCACAAGTAGCGCTCAGCAGTGCAATGTAAGGCAGACTAATATATTCCTGTTGTTAGTGAAGAACAGGGAGGTGGAGCAAAACAAACCAATCCTCCAGCTCCCACTGTCTGTGGGGTTATATTTATATTCCTTTATCATGTGTTCTTTTATGTGTCTGCTATAGCAAAACCTTTCACCCATGCCTGCTTCAGCAGGGCATTCTTTCACATGTCTGCTTTAGCAAAGCATCCTTTCTCTTGTATGCCCCAGTAAAACCTCATTTGACATAACTGACTTTTCAAAGAAAATAGACAATGGCATCCCCAAATGATATGGTAGTCCATGGCTTTTGTAACAAGTCTCTCCAAATTAGAGGATAAGGACAGTCTGGCATGAGTAAAAAGAGGTGGTCACAATACTATGCCCCAAGCCTACCATCTGAGAGGTTGTCAAGGAAGACAGAACAGTCTAACTGTCCCTCGAACAGCTATGCACTGAGACATTGCTGATCCAAATGGTTGTCAGGACTGAGTTGGCTGCATCTGTATCAACCAGGAACTTAAAATATTTTCCCCTACAGTTAATTTTACTCTGGGCTCCTAGGGCTCAGTGTAATGAACCTTCAGTTCTCACACAAATGGAGGACAGGGTGTCTTTTTTCTATCTTCCGATTTGGATATTCATCCTTCTAGTGTCCTTTATGCTTATAATAAGCACATTGGTCCTTTTCTAGCCTCTTCCTTTCCTAGAGTCTATCACTTCCTTTCCTGGGACATCTTCTGTTGATCTCCCTGAGAGCTGCTACTACTGCTCAGGTCAATCTTTTGTTCTGCTTTTCTTCTACCGTGTCATGATTCTTGTAAACTTTTTGAGCAATCTCTAATTATTGGGACCTAGTCATACCCTCAAACCCTTCTAACCTTGGGATTTTTTTTCTAATATCTGTGACTGACTGCATTAAAAAAAGCAATATTGATTGCTCTCTGGTTTTCTATTGCATCTTGATCTATGGGGATCGACACCCAGTAAGCCTCACTGAGGTGCTTCAGGAGCCCAGCAGGCAATTTTGGGGACTCTTATATAACCTCACTGACCTTCAACAAATTGGTGGGTTTTCTAGCATCTGCCTTCAATCCTCCTAATGGGGCATGGAGAAAATTTTCTAGAGTCTCCTTACCTTGGTCAGTGTTGGAGTCCCATCAATTAGATAAAAGGAAAAATCTGCTCTATTTAGGCTTCATTGTCTTCAAGGGATCTTCCGCTTGTCACAGGGAGTGGCTTTTCTACTCTAGAGCTAAATCCTATCCTGCTCCACATAAAGAGGGTAGTCAGGACCTGCTGGCAGTCATCCCAGGTCAGTTGGTGAGTGTTAAATTCTGTGTTGAGAGAGTAGTGAGAATTGGAGGCTTTTCCGAGAATGGTGGGTTCTGAGTTTCCCAGTTATATAGATCATTGGTTTTAAAGATTACATGGATCATGAAAGGAGTAGTGGGGAAACCTTTGTGTCTTGGGCCTGATGAAGATGCCTTCTTTTAGAGAAAGAATGGGATGAACTACCTCAGCGAAATACCTCCAAGAGCCTCCATAACTCCACATGTATGGAGGCTCAAGGAACCTCGAGGTAGAAGAGCCTATACCCCATACACAAATATAGCTGGAAGAACTACTTTTCCTTCACCAAGCATGACCCTCAGACATGCTGTGGCATTAGGGGTGGGGGAGGACAACTTCCTCCAGTGAGGCTGAGAACAGGCAGATATTTGAGTTTACCTGTGTAACTTTGCCAAAGAAAAACAATGAAGGCACCCAACAACAGGGACAGGTCTCAAGCCAAGTAGTTGGGTCTTATGCCAGAAAAAGCCAGTATTGGTCAATATGGGAAAACTAATCGGTGTGGCAGGGGTCTCTGGTCATCACATTCTAGATGTCAGGAACCCTGTGAGGGTCAGAAAGTCCTTGGTTAAATCATCCAAGTCCAAAAGAAGTCAAATCAATTTTAGAGGGTCTGTAGTTTTGCAAGAGATAAAGGAACACCTTGAAGTATTTTAACATGCACTTCAATAATGTCTTGGAACTGCTCACTCCCTGTCCCATTTTAGATCTGTTTCCTCAACCAACAGAACTGACTGAAACACACAGAGACACAGAGACAAGCAAACAGTAAAGAAAACCATAAGTGGCCCCAACGCAGACTTAAACCAGGATGTCTGATGACATCTCATGTGGATCCTGGCCACCAGAATTGGGGTCACATTCAGTTTTTCCTAAATGTCCTATTCAGAAAACTCTATAAACAGACTTACTTTTAGAGGTGACAGATTCAGGTGACTTTCTGCACTTTCCTGTTTTAAGGTGGACGTGTCAGGAGTCTCTGGTGTGGAAGGAATAGAAGCAGGAAAAATTGGACCCTGAAATGTCTCAGGGTGCACTTCCCCTAGGAACTCTCCATTTTCCAGGCTATTACCCCAGAAGGCATCCGACATCCCCAGTGTCCCGGAGTCTCAGTTTTTGAAGATCTTGCTAGAACCTCCAGAATGGTGTGAGATAAGTCCACCAGAGACCACTATGTGGACATTCTTAGAGCGAAAAATAGCATTTTTATTGCCAGTCATTAGCTATATGGAGAATGTGCCCAAATCATGCAGCCTTGAGGCTTACAGCCTTTTTAATTTTATGTGTACACACACACACACACACACACACACACACACACACACACACACTACATCCTGGTTGTCACACTCCATTTAGCAAGAAGCAGATCTATAGAAGCCACAAAGCAAAGTTTAGATATGTAGGTACTTTCCTGGAGCTATGGACTAGGTCTTTGTTCCCATTTTGTCAGGTATTGAAGCCTATATGCTAGGTTTTAAGGTCAAAATGATGCACCTAACATGACATCAAGTGTGTTAAGTTCTGGGTATCTTTTAAACAACAGTCCAGGCAACATCATGCCACCCATAATCTTAGGCAACTGTGTGCTGTGACTCACAGTGATTTCCTTTGTTTATAAAAGGAAATGGCATTTAAGAAAATGACAATGTTTACTGAAAACTGACTCTTGAACACTGTATTGCGTACATGACATTCATCACTTAGCTTACTTCATTTAATAATTGAAAGTGGGCTAATCATTATTCATATTTTATAGAGGAAGAATAGAAGCTTGCAGAGATCAATGACAACCTCAAAGTGATAAGTCGTGAGTCTGGGATTTAAACCCAAGTTGTGCTTTTTACTGCCTCTCTAATCCCAATAAAATAATATTTCAGAAATTTCTATAGAGCCTTGTGCCTCAGGGAATCTCTGAGCTCTATAGTTTTGAAGAGCTGCCATATTACACACTGTTGCATCCCTGTTGCTTCCTGGCAGAGGGTAACTTATTACAAAACGTCTATAGTGTATATGGGTGAATTAACAAATAAATTGAGCCCAATAATTAAACAGTGTCAATAATAATATTACAAAAGAACTTGAATTGAGTCCCATCATAATATACGGACATAGACACAGCATCACCTTTCAAATATTTCTGCCCTCATGCCTTCCAGAAAAAAAAGCTCAACTGTGATCAAATCCAAAGGCTAGCAAACACAAATCAAGAGTACAACTTACCTGTATGCTTCAAAACGGTCAGTTTCATAAGATAAAAATAAGGCAGGAAAAGTCAGTATTTTAAAGAATACTAAATAGACATGCCAATACAATGCATCATGTAATCCTAGATTGGATCCTGAATAGGGTTGTCGAACATAGAAATGGCTATAAAAGTGATTGCTAGAACCATTGGGAATACCTGCATGTGGACTGCCTGATATTAAATTAGAGAATTATGCTGAGGTTAAATCATCAATCCAAGTGAGAGTGACCATCTTATTTGGGCTGTACTAAAGAAAGCCTCTACTCATAGGAGATGCATGCTGAAAAGTATCAGGTTCACACACCATTGATATGCAGGGCTCCTTCTTAAAAGGCCGGGAGAAAAAGCAGAGAGCAAAATAAATTGGATACGGTACAAGGTTAACTTATGAATCAAGATCAAATAAGCATGTGTCCATTCCATTCTTCTTTCAATTTCTCTGTAAGTTTGGAATTTCAAAATCAAAATCAATGGGGGAAATCAGTTTGTATTGATTCGATGTTATTTCAACACATACCTTCCTTTAATTTATTTATCTTTTTTTTTTTTTTTTTTTTCAGAAAAGACACAGGGCAACATGAGATGGGGAGAAGACACAGGCATGATAGGATGAAATCAAGATAGGCTTGAAAGATAAAGGATTACCAATGGCCTCCATGAGGTACACGTATTTTGGAGTGTCACCTACATGCATTTCACAGTGTCAAAAGAAAGAAGATATTATAATTTACATATTGTAAATGTTAACTTTTATGTAGTGTGTCTTCTTTGTTTTGCCTGCTACAGCAAGGAGTTGACCCCAGAGCCACAGGATCCCTGACTCCCATTGCTTAGAACCAACCATCCCATTCAGCCCCCTGCCTCTACCCAGAAATGTCTTGGGAGAATTCTCAGTACCTCCCCACTAGTTCTTTTGTTAAGGACTTGGTCTCGGCACTGCTTAATCCACTTCACGCTCACATTTAGCCACGGGTGATTAGAAGGAAAAGAGGGGCTGGAGACACAGGTCACTGGGTTTTGCCACATAGACATGCAGACTTAAATTAGATCTCCAGATCTGGGCATTAATTCAGCAGCAGCTTCTAGTCCCCAAAACTCATATAACCACCCACTGCTCCTTTTTACTTCTGTATCATGGCTACACCTGAGATACTGTGGATGGTGATGTGAATTATTTGCTTATTGAATAGACTAATGGGATTGTTGTATTTTTGACATACTGTTTGTCTTGTGGATTCTAAGAGCCACAAACAGAGGATTTAACTTTCACATTTTTAATTTTCAAGTAATATATGTTTACAATACAGTTGGAGGGACAGAAAAGGAGGAGGTTACACCACTCAGAACAGTTCTAAGGTCCAGAAACAAGTGCTATTAGTCTTTTGGGCTCCTTGCCTTTCAGAGTTGGAAAAACACTAGTCAAATTACGCACCATAGGTGAACTACGGCACTCATTTTTATGAATTAAAAGTCATCTCATTGTATTTTTAAATGTTCTTCAAAAATATTGTCTCAATATCTGTATAATATAAAATATCATATTTGTAAAAATATATGAATAAATGAAACAGTTATGGATGTTAGTTAGACTTTACATGTGACTTTCACTGTTTGCTAATATAAACAACTGGGGTAAAAATCTGTGTGTGTTTGAGATTCCTGATGCAAACTGACATTTTTTTTCTCCAAATGCCCTTTTTATTTGCTTGTGCTTCTTTTATTGGCAAGGAAGGTCCCCTCTTGTGTTGCTACCATTGTTATTTCAATGTTGAGAAATTCAATCACTGAAAACCTAGACGCTCCTGTAGGTGTGTATGGAGACTCATAAGGTTATGCCTTTCACCTGTGATTAGATTTGAAGCAGGTAATTAAATGAATACTGAGTTTATTTTACTGGATGATGGTCACTTGTGGATTTCTACATGGAGTCATGTCTTCAGCTAACCAGGGACTTAAAATTTCAAAATTAAACTTCATTCCTCAATGTAAGGCAAAGGTAAGAGCTATACGTAGAGTGTTAATATCTCAGAGTTTGTCCAAGTCCATTAAACTCAGATCTAAGCTTGAGCAGTTCTGTAACTAAATTGGGGGGGGGGGGCATACAAATGATCATACCTGAAGAGGAAAATAATTAGAATGTTTTTTCTAATGTCTGCTGGCTGATCATATCTGTTTTCAATTAGACACTTTTAGAACATGGTAGATTCATATTTGACAGGTGAAGAACTTTAATAGCTTGTGCCTTAAAAGAAAGAAACTGTATTTCTTAGAGCAGTTGGAATAATTCTAATGATAAAAGAGGCTCTAGCCTGCAAAGATTGGGTTCTGTCTCAACCTTGAAGATGTCCAGAAATGGGAATTCAGAAGCGCCAACCACTGCTAAGCTACATCGCACAGCCACCTTGTAACCTGCATCTGTTAAGTCCCTCTGGCATCTGGTCAGCCCCTAGCCTGTCGAATGTTTTTCCTCCCAGGGCTAATTCAGCACATATTCCCAGCAGGGGGAATAAAGACAAGAGAGGTGTCTAATGACTCCTTAAAGATTTCTTTGCATTAGAGATTTTGATTCTTTTGAAATTGTGAGAATTCCATTGTTCAATTAACCCTTACCTCTCTGTGGAGAATATTCTCAAAATTTAAGTCACTCTTGACCTTTTGCTTTTTATATCCTAAATGTTCATCACAAGACATTATCTCTCTTTTGGTAATTGTTAACAGTAGAAATCACTTTATATATTTGTGATTCTCCCTTCTCCTCCAGCACAATGGTATGCCAGAGGCAGGTCACCTTTGAACTCGGGAAAGCTCATTGTTGAGTGTTTATAGTAAGGCCCATTTTAAGTGATATCAGACACTAACTTTAATTGCAAAGGTAATTTATATTCCAAACTCTTCATTTCCTGATGTATTGTATTGGTATCTGTACTCTTGCTGTTTACATGTATGATGCTTGTAATGGGGGTGGGGGGTAGACTCTGTATGAGTATACACCATGGCACATCTGTTTTTCACTTGACTCTAAACAGGTTTACAAGTTGAAACATGTCGTAGCTGGAATATTTATGCTGTTGCGTGGGTAGGTACTAAAAATCAGGGCTTCCTGTTTGTTGCCCAGCAGAAGGCAAAGTTGGTTAAAGGCAGTTCTAGCACACAATGGCAGAAGAGGTGCTCTGTCTTGTCAGAAAAGTTTTAATAAATGCTAACCATATGATTTTTGCTACTATAGTATTATGGTTATGTGAGTTTGACACATAACATGTAGCAGTGACAGTTCATTGTATCTAATAAGGAAGGAAAAAACCTTCCCTTTTTCTAAATAATGGTTCAAAGACTGTAAGCATCCATCCAAATATTAATAAAAAAGGGGGAGTGGGGTAGGAATGAGCTTACAGTGACAGCCGGGGGCTACAGAAAACCTCTGTGTCCCATGGAAAACTGGAGCCAAATTCTCATAGTAATTATCAAGCATTGGATGTTTTCAAACAAGAGACTGCTAGAGTCAAATCTGTGGTTTAGATAGATAGTTCTGGCATTCATTGAAATATAAACGCCAAAGCTAATAAGGAAAACCAAGAAGCTACCATATGGTCCAAGGGAGAGATGATAATAGTTTAAACTAAAGTGATTCACTGGGCATGGGGAGGCAAAAAATGGTCAGAAAGGGCAGGGGAATTCTGCCAGCAGAGACGGATCCAACCCCAGCCCCAACTGCCAGCCCTGCAGAGAGAGTGGCTGCAGTAAATACTGGGAATATGCCAATATACTGTAGGCTTGAGAAACAAATTTACCTCCTTCGTGCTCAATTCTCACTTAAAATGACATTTATTGAGCAGCACTCCAAAATATACTAATATTAGAAACGTTTTGTGCAGCAAAACTTTAAGTAAATTAGAATATAATGTCCGAATCTCTCTTCTGTTAAGAATAAACATTTGGCTAGGCAGTGGTGGTGCGCATCTTTAATTCGAGCACGCTGGAGGCAGAGGCAGTAGGATCTCTGTGAGTTCAAGGCCAATAGTAATTTGCAGGACAGCCAAGGCTACACAGAGAAGCCCTCTCTTCAAAAACAAACAAACAAACAAACATGTCATTGACTATAATTTGAGTTTATCCTAGCAGGTCAATTTGGATTTATTATATAAAAGCAGACATCGACGATTATTAAATGAGTATGTTCTAATAATATATATTCTAATAAGTACATCTAATAAACTTTAATTTGTGGGTCTTGGAATTTAAATTTCACCTAAAATTCAGCATTCAAAAATTTTCATTCCCATTTTTTGTTTACACATTTAAAAATTGAAAGAACAAAGCAAACCTCCAACAACCTCACTTCCTAATCATCCAAAGCCAGGTGGCCCCAAGATGTGTCTCATGCTGTATTAGCTTATTGCTGGGCTGGATCATGGAAATCTGTAATGGCCAGAAAGTTCCAATTTCATGCAAGAGGTCACAGGGAATCATTAAAAGGACACTGCTCCTTAAAAGGGGAGAGACACAGAGGAGGCCCAGGAGAGGAAGGATGTCCGGAGAGCTCAGGAGACCAAGAAGCATACCGTGTGTGAGATAAAACTCTAGCTAGAGAAGAGAAGAAGGAGGAGGAGGAGGAAAAGGAGGGGGGAGGAGGAGGAGGAAGAGGAGGAGGAAAAGGAGAAGGAGGAAGAGGAGGAGGAGGAAGAAGAAGAAGAAAGAAGAAAGAAGAAGAAAAGAAGAAGAAGGGGCCTAGACAGTTTGTTACCTACAGCTGCCTTAAGATTGCTCTGCAATGGACAGCAATATTACATTACTTCTGCATGTTCTATCCGGTAGTTCTTATTGAAATAGATTTAACTTGAAAAGCAAATGTAATTGGGAATCGAAATCTACTGACAGACAATGTGTGCAGAATATGACACATTCTGATGAGCTGAGCTGTGCTCAGTAGATTATACAGATTACAGGTCTATAGAGCACAGTCTTGATGTGAGTGCTATGGCTCCAGGATGACTTGGAGTGACCCCAAAGGTTCATGTCTGGAACTCATTGAGGTGGTGAGACCATTAAAAGATTTGGCCACAGAAAGGTCACACTTGGAAGAGATTAATGTAGGTTTCACAGGACTGACTTAATTCAGGAGAGACTGGGCTATATAAAAGAGTGAACAGGACCTCTCCATGTCATTGTACTTTCTGTCTTGCCATGTGGTCTTCCTGTACTCATCCCTGCTATGTGATACCATTCACTATACTGTCACATATCCAGAAGGCTTGGATCAGAGGCAGAACATGGTAGGACTGCCGATTAGTGGATTGTCAGTCATAAAAACCATATGATAAATAAACCTCTTTTTGTTAGAAAGTAGAAAGCCCTAGGTGTTTTTATGTTGTTATTGATGTTTTGATGATACAAAATGTTTAAGACTTCTAGAAACCACATGGGAAAAATAATAAAATATTGTTGTTAGTCTTTGAGGAATCAGGTCTAGGAGACTGGCTAGCTCTGACATGAGCAATTTTACTTTGATTTTCAAGAAAAAAATACCAATGTGTGTATTTTATAAATGATATGCTTGTATCTTATAACTGATAAATTGGGAAACCTAATGATGATCTGAATGGAAATCCATATGCTAATGATTAAGTAGTATGATTTTATGTTCAGGGAGAAATCAGTTCCAAATAGAAACCAGAGTTTAAAGCCACACCAGCTAGTTTTCTCTGTTAATTTTGCTAGGGAGTAGTTCAAGAAAGTGCCACAAGTAAATGAAGACAGGATTTGAGAAGATAGAACCAGGAATCCTCTTGGTATAATTTACACTCAGGGGATGAAGGAATGCAGATTTGATGGAAAAGCCTGTGTTATTTTGGATAGGAATGGGGAGAGTAAACTTTCTGGATACTCCCTATAAAGTTTATCCTCTGAGAGACAGAGGATAACTCGCTTTTCCCTTATTAACGCTCTAGGCTTTATAGTCATGGCTAAGGATGTTGTCCAGCATTTTCAAGTCCTGGTCCTCCACTGCTCAACGTACAAAGACAATGGAGGGCCTGACTAGGCACAGTTCTACCCCTGACAAGGCCACTCAGAAGTGTTTACATTTTTCCTTTGTATCCCCTGAAGTGCCATAGATACATCTTTGCCACAGGGTGGCCTGGTGGAGACTTGTCAGTACACTGGTATAGTGATGATTGGCAGAGGTCCTGGGTTGAAATCTTCTGACTCTTTGACATAACTTGCATATTTTGAGAGCAAGGAAAATGTGTATCAAGAACCGGATCAACTCATCATGGGTCCTATAATAGTTCTTGTCTTCAAAGTGATGATTTAGAGATACAAGAATCAAGTGAGATAGATGCTTAGAGGATGCTTTGTTGAGTGATTTCAATTTCACTTCAGGCTCCCTTTAGTAAAATTGTTTACATTCATAGAAATGTGTGATTTATCTACACATTATGCTCTCTGCTCCCATCAGACTTACCTAGACTTTTCAGACTTGATAAAAAGAAGAGGAGGAAGAGGAAGCACTTGGTTGTACAAATATCAATGCTAGGTCCTTGCCTACACTTGGAGAGGGTAAGGATCAATTTATTTATTTACATTATTACTATTACATTCTAAGAACGTAGTACAAAGTCTAGTACTCAAAGGACACCCAGTGAGCTTTTTGACAGAATCAGTTTCTGAAGTACTGAATGAACTCTGAGTCTATCATTGTAGTTCTGGTCCTCCCTGGAAATGACCACCCATCCTCTCATAACTCTGATGACTGCTGGAATTTGATCATGACGGGAGCTATGAAATCTGGAAAGACCACGTGGATTTCTAAAGACAGTTTCTGCCTAGAAGTCCCAGGGAAGGAAGGATTTCCAAACAGGGATTTGGTGCCCTTGTTTGGTCACCTGAGAAATCTATGAAATTCCATGTCTAATCTCATAGTTCCAGCTACCTATGATTAGAAATTAGTGGTTCTGGTGCTCTCATGAGTACCCAAAAGGCACCAAGGTCCCATGTAGCATTCACTGGTACTTCCAAGCTTGTTTGGGGCCCACTTTGAACCAGGTGTCCATCTCTGAGCCTATGTTGAAGATGAACATTTTTATATCTGAATCAAACCTCGACTGTTCCTCTGAAGTTATTTTCCCCTTTACATTAATTTTAGATACCTTCCAGGATTTTTTTTTCAATTGGCCTAAGCCCATCGCAATTCATGCAGTCCATTTCCATCATCCTATCACTGTTTTGCTCAAATCAATGTTATTTATTCTTCAACATACATTGACGATCTACCAGAGAGTTACCCTGCAGTCAGTGCTCCCAGGAAAAGAAAAACAGTTACTTACATTTAAAAATTATGCAATGCAATGGGGGAAAAAATGAATTGTGAGATTCTTTCATTTCAACAGAGGTGCGTGTAAGCAGAGAGAGTGGAGGACAGTTGAGGTCTAGCAGAAGGGAGGAGCCTTAATTTGCAGAGTGACTGCTACCTCGGATATTTGCCATCCATTCTTTCACAGTGTTGCGAATCTGCTGTTATGGTCTGAATGCTCCTGTCTCGCCAACATTCACACTTTATGTCTCATCCTCCATGCAAGGGTGTGGCATTTAAGAGATAATTAGATCAGAAGGGTGAAGCCATCATGAATTGGCTCAGTGTCTGTGATGAAAGGGACCCCTTATTCCTTCTACCATATGAAAATTCAGGGAAAAGAGAGTTGTGAAACAGAAAGAGATCCTAACCAACCTGTCAGCACCTTTTCTTTAGATTTTTCAGCTTTTCTAGCTGAGACATGTGGGTTTTTTGTTCATAAACTATCCAGTTCTGAGGTATTTTGCTATAGCTCCTGAAATAAGCTGAGAAACCCACCAAGTGACAAGTGCATCTTGGAATTTCTGGAAAGATGCTTTTAAACATTCTGAAACTTGAATGGGTCCTTTAAGTGGTCAAGAGAAAGGACTTAAAGGCCTTGGCCATGGCAGATATCGAAAGCATAAACAAGCGCTAACAGATCATTCACTGTTTAGTAATCCCCTTCATCTGGGCTTTCAGTCATCATGATCAACTTTGGTCTAAATATACATGAAAAAGTCAAGACAAACACAACCTATGAGTTTTATATTATAAGTCATTCTATGTCATGTCATCTGCACTCTGTTCTGCCTGGACATGAGTGATTGCTTTGTCCAGTGTACCCCTACTGTGGATGCTCCCTGCCCATTATTCATAAGTATTTGTGTCTTCTTAATGGATTGAATTTCACAGTATCAACATACTCCTCTTCAAAAAACAAAAACCCACTATTTTATTTAAAGTGGTGATAAAGCAAAATGGTGATGATTTGCATATGACAAAGAGATTATCTGAAGTGCTTTCTCTAAGTCACAAGGTGAACACATTTCATTTTATTTTATGTACAGGGAATGAGCATGGTAAATAGCCATATCCTCAGCCCAGATGAATATTCTTGAAAGAAAAAAATCATATTTCATTCTTGTATATTATTATGCTTGTTCAATCTTATTATTAGTTAATGTAGTGACCCCCCTCAATGTGACTAGTTTATACACATAACTTCAAACTAGGAATGTATGTGTACATATTGTTTAAAAGCATACATATGATTCTGCACTTTCAAAATGCACCATTCCCCATAGATAAGTAGGGACAACTGTATTTCATTCTCTCTCTTTTTCTCTATCTTATTTTTTCAAAACAACAGAGCAGCCCCTCTCTATGTGGCTTATCTCTGTTGCTTAGAAAACCACCCTACCTTTTTCTTTTGAAACTTGTAATATAGAGTTTCTCCCAGATAGCTGTGAATTTAGTTTAATGACTTTGCAAATGAAATCAAGGGCATTTAAGGCCTCCAGTAGCAAGCATGAATCTGTGCTGAGGTCACAGGAGCACCAGCCCTCCTGCCTAGGTCTTCTTGTTCTGTCCTACATTTTCATGCAGCTCAGGGCTTTTTCTTTTTATATGTTATTTTTGCTGAACAGATTTATAGAGTACAGTGCAATCTTTAGTACATGCATACACTGGGTAATTATTAAATATACATAGTACTACCACCTGTATAGAATTTGTTGAATTTGGATTATTATGTTATATTAGCTATTTGTCTATTTTTGTGAGCAAAGTAACAAGAAGCAGTTTAAGAGAGAGAGGGATTATCTGGGGCTACAGTTTGAGGGAATACAGCCTATTACGAAGAGGGAGTTGGCAGCTGTGTGAAGCAGCTGGTCACACTGTATTCACAGTCAAGAGGTGGAGACAGGTGGATGCTGGTGCTCTGCTCACTTTCTCCTTCTTACTCAGTCCAGGAGCCTGCCCATGGGTTGCAGGCACTTACATTTAGGGTGGATCTTTCCTCTTCAGTTAAACTTTTCTGGAAACACTGTCATAGACACACAGAGTCCTTAGCCAGAAGGCCAAGAAGAGATCCATTATCACACTAAATCCAGATCTGACGAGAGATTAGCTGTCACATATGTAATAACCAAAGACAGAAGTAATGAGACCTGGGCTGCCTTTGAAAAGCACCATGGACCTACTTCCTGATGGAGACATCCTGAAATTTCAGGCTTTGGGGAACCCATCTGGTCTTCGAAGCACTAGCAGAGCTGTGGAACAGCTCAGTTCATTAGACTTCGATGTGGTTCACTTTTCAGATTGTCAGAAGAAAGGAATGTGTCACACTCAGAAATGCCCCTTGCTGTTAGAAGTTTCCAGAACAGAGCAAGAGAGAGGGTAGGCTAGATGGAGAGAGGTTTAACAGCAGAACAGATTGGCCAGGCTTTTAAAAATCTTTTGAGCTTCATTTGAGTGATTTAGACATGAGAGAGTGACGACACTGCATTCCAATATGCGTTTTTTCACCCTCCTGTCTAGAGAAGAGTCTCTCCCCTTCCTTCAGCCCCTTCTGACAATTTGTAGCTGGCACTGAGCGCTTGGAATGTGGCGTTTTGATTTGGATGATGACAAGATATTTCTTGAAACTGATTTACTTTATGCCAAATACAAAATTGGATTTGCAACGGTTGGAGCAGATGGAAAAGCCATGGGGGGAAAAATGAAGCCAGAGCAGCTTCCTCATAGGCCCGGGGGCTGTGAAATCTGGCTGCTTTCAAATGAGGGTGGGATGGAATTCTGGGGTTCTAACACAGGAGAAAGTGAAAAAAATGTTAAATGCAAGGTAGTGCATTAAGTGAGGTGATGGAGGGATGGCCAACCCTCCCCTTCCACCACATTGCCTGCTTCTACATTCCTCAATAAATACCCCAAAGTATCTTTGGAGATACACCCGGGCTATCTTCAATCATTCAATTCTCCATCTTGTCTTCCTCTCAGGACTCAACATCCCTGTAATTACATGGTAAACATTTATTTTCTATGACAAAGCCTTAAATGGAGAGTGCTGACACATGTCCTTAACGCCAGTATTCAGGAGGTCCAAATGGGGCCGAGATTTTGAAACCATCCTAGTCTACTTTGTGAATTTCAACCCAGCAAGGGCTACACAGCAAGACCTTATGAGCACAAAGGCTTATTTCCCTGCTCTCCTATGCCTCCTCCTCCTGATTTTCTTCTGCTGTTTGCCACTTCCTTTTGCCATCATCTTCTCTTTGTCCCTGCCCACCTACCTCTATCTTCCCTTCTCTCCTTCTGCCTCTTGTTCAAGTGTCTAGAATTTCCTGCAAGCTGACTGCTCTGCTGCTAACCAGGGACAAATGAGTGTTGATGGTGAGAATGGAGAAGGGAGTTCTCATTCCATTCTGCCTGCCTTTGAGGCCATTTGTTGATGGGAGGAACGGTCATGAGAACAGATCTGTGGGCCTCCCAGAGGTATCTACAGCACATCATGTCAGGACCTAGGTATGAGCAGCTCAGCAGGGTCGCCTCTGGGTTTCAATATTAAACTCCCACAGAACACCTTCCTTTATGCCTCCTGCATATCTGCACTTATACCCTGCAGACTACAAGCATATATTCTTCCTTATACACACATATGTGATACTCTTGCAATGCACATCACATATACATTTAAAAAAATGCACAAATTATGTGTTAGCTCCCCTATACATAGATTGACTTCTTTGGCCTACAGAAATAATTTTATATTATATATTTCAAAGTATTATTTCCCCATTTTTACCCATAAATACATACTCATTTTCAAATATATGTTCTCTGTTGTTGCTCAACACAAAGCTGCCGATGTTCTTTCTCCTTAGTAACATGTGCACTCAACAGTTCTGCTATATTGCACTTTTCTGATAAGCTAGACAACAACTTCTCTCACCTTCTACCTCAGAAAGATGTCTGTTGTTCCTCCAAGACCCCAGAAGCTTAGAGAGGTTAATTAAAAGACACCCAGAATGAAGAGATTAAAGTCCTTTGGGGTTCTTAATAATCCACTTGGTGGAAAGTTGAATATACCTCAATGACAATTTTCTTCATCCTAGCAAAGTGTCGAATGCCAGTGCAGAAGGTGTCATGTGCAGAGGATGCAGACAATGCAGTTCAGTTCTACAAATATTGAGAATGTGCTGTGTACCAGTACTGTAGACTTGATCACATACCATCCAAAGTTCCCTGATGAAGCTCTAACTCCCCAGTGCATTTTGAAACTGGATTAATAAGGAGGGATAGTGTCAGTGAAGTCAGACAGGTTGTGCCTGACTCCTGTAAAAAGAGAAAGAGACTCCAGAATTTTTCCCTCTTTGCACTGGCTGTATGAAGGAAATCAGTCTGACCAGGAAGGTAGCCACATACCACCTAAGAAAAGACGTCTTTGAAGAAACCACTCTTGGGGAATTTAGGCTCTAGAACCATGTGAAACCAATCACCCTTTTTCTGTGTACATGTGTGGTATTGGAGTGTGAGCCCAAAGCCTCACACATGTTAGACAATCACCCTACTATTGAGCTATATCCTTAGCCCATTTTGTAGTTTTGGCTTTGAACTCTGTCCTAGTTCAGGTTACTATTGCTATAAAGAGACACCATGACCAATGCAACTCTTTTAAAGGAAAACATTTCATTCAGACTGGCTTATAGTTCAGAGGTCTAGTCCATTTTCATCTCGGCAGGAAGCATGGCAGCACACAGGTGGAAATGGTGCTGGAGAGTTAGCAGAGAGTTCTGCACCCAGATCTGAAGGCAACAGAGAGAGAACTGTCACACTGAGTGTAACTTGAGCATCCGAGACCTCAAAAACAATTCAACACCACACTTGCTCCAACAAGACCTTACCTCCTAATACTGACACTCCCTGTGTACCTCTGGGGGGCTTTTTAAATCAAGCTCACAAACTCTACTGTATGATCCACCTATTTCTACCTCTCATGTGCTTGGATGACAGGCCACTACACCCACATGATTGCTTTCAGTTTATTTTAGTTGTTGTTTTTAGCAGAAGCCTAAATGGACTGATACTTTAAGGTACACTATCCTAGCAGGACAGACATGAAACTAATGAGGCCTTACCCTCATATAGCTTAAGTGCTAAAGGATATTGGGGTGGGGACAAGCAGCATTGATGCCCTGTTCTTCCCACCAAAGGAATTTCTAGATTCTTCCCTCTTGTTCAATCTTCATTCTGTGCACCAACCATTCTGTGTAGCTTATTTCCTGTACTGAGAACACTCCAAATGCTTTCTGTTTCTCAGATAGGCCAAGGTAATGAAGCCCGTTTTCCAGTGTCATTTCTGAGGATCATAAAATAACTCTGGTCACCCTATAAGACATATGAGCACTGCTGAATTCATTCTTTTTTTTTTTTTTTTTTTTCTGATACTTTATTTACATTTCAAATATTTTCCCTTTTCCAGGTCTCTTTTGGAAACCCCTATCCCATCCCCCCTCCCCTGTCTCTATGAGGATATTCCCCCACCCACTCACCCACACACCCACTCCCATCTTCCCTCCCTGGGATTCCCCTATACTGGGGCATCTAACACTCTCTGTCCCAAGGGCCTCTCCTCCCACTGATGGCCAACAAGGCCCTCCTCTGCCACATATGCGGCCAGTACCATGGGTCCCTCCATGTGTATTCTTTGGTTGGTGGTCCAGTCTCCAGGAGCACAGGGAGGTCAGGCCAGTTGACACTGTTGCTCCCTCCATGAGGCTGCAAACTCCCTCAGCTCCTTCAGTCCCTTCTCCAACTCCTCCATCTGGGCCCCCACGCTCAGTCCAACAGTTGCTGTGAATTGAATCTTGGGTATTCCAAACTTTTGGGCTAATATCCACTTATTAGTGAGTACATACTGTGTTAGTTCTTTTATGACTGAGTTACCTCACTCAGGATGATATTTTCAAGTTCTATCCATTTGCCTGCGAATTTCATGAAGTCATTGTTTTTAATAGCTGAGTAGTATTCTATTGTGTAAATGTACCACATTTTCTGTATCCATTCCTCTGATGAGGGACATCTGGGTTGTTTCCAGCTTCTGGCTATTATAAATATGGCTGCTATGAACATAGTGGAACATGTGTCCTTATTACAGGTTGGAGCATCTTCTGTGTATGCTGAATTCATTCTTACTGCCTTAACATGCACCTAAAAATCCTTCCTCCCTTTACTGTGCACTTACTTTCTCTGGAACCTCATAATGTTCCTCTGCAGATAATTTAGATAATACCACTAAGACAAATTGAAAGTATGTCATTGGTAACTGACTCCAGACTGAATGCCTCTGTCAAGGCCATTGAAACCAAGGTGGCTATCAACCTAATGCTCTGTTCTGATGGTCACACTGTTCTCTAGCCTGCTCACCCTTGGTTTGCATTCTCACCGAGAGGATGTATGTGCAGGCTGATTTTGTGTCCTCATCATTAGAGCTTTTTGGTTTTCTACATGCAGTAACAGAAGGATGCCTCTGTGAATCATAAGCAGGGCTTTGCTTCTTCTTAGAACTGTGGTTTTGATCATACTGAGTTTGAGCTCAAGATAAATAAGAATGAGTTGTATTTGGTAGTCCTTTGCAAACAGAAGTTGCCAATTGAAGGCCCCTGGGTCTATTGGAAGAAGCAGAAAGACTTTGTTTGCCTACATATGCTTTTATTTTTTTCTAATTAGAATGTGTTACCAAAATATCAGTGATAGATATTTTAGCTTAAAAACTCCCAACTTATGTTGTGTGTTGTCTACCGAAAGTTTGGGAAATGTGCACAGAGGATCTGCCCACTTATGATATAATGTAACGTCAGCTTTCTAATTTAGAATAAAACCATTGCTTTCCAGCTTCCTACAATCATACACTCCCTCAATCACTTACTGGATCTGTTGGACCCTGTAGTTCATTGAGTTTGTGTGCCCTGTGACAGAATGTGACATCAGGGAGAAATGAATCTATATAATGTTAAACCACTGAGATTTTAAGATGTTATTTGTTATCACAGCACAGTTAGCCTACCTGACCAATACATGTGAGTTTTTCTGTTGTCACTACTACAATCTAGGTGGAAATAAAATTTACTCTTGAAGTTTGCAGGTACCAGGTTGGGTTAGTCATGATTCTCCAGAGGTAGATGTAATGTGTGTATTTATCATCAACTTTATCCAGCACATTATTTTTCCAAGAAAGTGCCCCCCCCGAGAAGCTACCCATACTCCTGTAAATGACCTTTCTCATGCTGGCAGCACCAAGTGGAGTAAGTGAGTTTCTAAAAGAGAACATGTAAAACCACAATGTGGGGAGTAGGGAGGGAATCGGGCTGAACTTGATTAAACCTGTTATAGGAGTGTATGAAATTGTTAAACAATAAAAATCAAAACAGGCAATGCCCAGAAGATAGCAATGTGGTCTTATGAATGCTCTATTAGAATAATTTTTCAGTATGAGGAAATAAAGTGATTTGAAATGGCACAGAAACCATTCCTGCCTTGTATGCAGGCTCCAAGTGAGCAAGAAACAAAGGCAGGGACTCCACTCATCTGGTCACTTAGAGAACTGGTAGAGTAAAAATGTAGAAAAGACATGCAGGACTATGGTAGAGCAAACAAAGGATCCCAAGGAGGCAGTGAGTATAACTTACAGTTCTGGAATAATCTATTTTCTCCCTCATCACATCTTTACCAGGAAATACATACATGTGTGATTCCATCTGAAACTGTCACCATAATCAAAGTATTATATGTGTACATAATCTCTAAAGCTTCCTGTGCCCTTTACGTGTGTGCATGCATGAGTGCATGTGTGTGCGTGAGTACATGAGTTCACGTGTGTGTGAACACGAGTCCATGTGTGAGTGTGTATGTGCATAAGCATTTATGTGTATGTGTGTGTGCCTGAATTTTATGGTAAGGAAAGACTATGTTGAACCTTTTTTTACACTTAGAAAATGAACCTGGAAGGAATTAGTTAGTTCTTTAAAAGACAATTGGGTACCTGAGCATTGCATGAACATATCTTCTTAAGAGGACTGACTGGTGACTGGCAAAAGCTAAAACAGGACACAGATGTTTTTCAAGGTTTCTTCAGAATTTTTTCCTTAATGTAGAAACAGTGTTATAAATATCTTGTCAAAGAGTAAAAAAGTTCATGGCTCAGGAAGATGTACAGACTGTGCACAAACTTCAAGTGCCAACGTGGATAGTTTTGTGTCCATTGCTTAGTCAGATAGTGAGTATTCTAGATGCTTCCATAAAGATATTTGTTAAAATGTGGTTAAGACAGACAATTAGTAATCAGTTGATTAATAAGATTAGCCACCATAACATGAGTATGTCTCATCCAATCAGCCAAAAACCTTAAGGCCAAACAAAAGATTTATTATTGAATTAAATGTACGGGTAACTTTGCACAATAGACCCAGCTTATAGGAGGAAAAGCTTATTTTGGTCCATGCCTTCAGGGCTATTTCAATTCATGGTGGAGGTCACAGCAGCAAGAGTGTTTTAATAAAGACTCTTCACATGGTAGCAGACCAGGAAGCAGACAAAGTATGCCTAAAGTGGGTGAGTATACCTTCAAAGACTCTCCTCCAGTGTCCTACACCATCTTCAAAGGACTCTGGAACCTTCTAAACTAATACCATGAGCTGGAGATCAGCACAAAAAACACAAGCCCTTGACAGACACCTTAGATGCATCAATGATGTAAGTGATTCTTCCAAGTAACAATGATAACATTATTCCTGAGTCACTAGCCTCCAGACAAAATCCTGTGGTGTCAACTCTTACCTATCTCTCTGTCTTGCTGGTCTTCTCCTTTTAGATTTGAGATTTTAGATTTACTAGGATCACATTTATGTCAAGCCTTTAAAATCTTTCTCCTATTGGTTTGTGTCTCTGGAGAATCATGACTAACCCAACCTGGTACTTGCAAACTTCAAGAGTAAATTTTATTTCCACCTAGACTGTAGTAGTGACAACAGAGTGCTGTCATCTGAGACAGATGCACGAGCTGAGGCAAGACCTGTGGAGAACTCGAGATGTTCGGAGGAAGTATAAAAAAAGAACTAGCTCGCCAGCTAAGCCTGGCTTGCTAATAGAGCGAGCTGTGCAATGCATGTTGGTCCCTAGTCTTTGCTTCTCTGAGAACTGCTCCCGGCATCCCTCCTGTACCTTCCTGCTGACTAGTGCCTAGACTGAGGCCTGGCTGTCTCTACTAGGTAGTGGCCCCTGCTGCTGATTTATGTTTGCTATCCTGACTCTACCAAACAGGACTGCTGGTATATCTGTGAAGTGTTTGTGAGTAGATGGAGCTGCTGCTGCTAACCTGTGAACTGAACTGCCAATTTCCACACAACACAAACAAGCGTTGCTCCAAAGAACCACTGCTAAACAGGTCCACTTACCCTGTATCTTTTCTTTTCCAGTACATTTGGTGGGTGGTGGGCTAAAATGGAGGTTGAAACATTTAAGAACCAACATTAAAAATAGGCTTTGAAAAAAATTAAAGTTACAAAGAGGCATTGCTGTGCTTAGAGTCAAAGCAGCCAATAGTCAAGTACCAAGTAGACTCCCATTAACCATTAATTTCAGCTATTTCTTTGTTAGAATTGGCTCAAATAGGTGAAGAAGAGTTTGTTAATAGTTTTTCCTTAAAAGGGAGATCATTCTAATGAATAAATAAGAAGAGAAAGATATTTGTATGCCACATATAAATTGGCTCAGCTTTTAATTGCATTGTACACCGTAATAGAGTTTTTGATGTTATAATCCAATCTTTTTATGTGTTTAAAATTGCTAATTATTAAAAGTCTGTATCTGTGACATACTTTACTCCTTTCAAAGGGTTCAGAAATAGCTCCAGATTAGACAGGACTTGGGATAGTGTCCAAATTTCACAGGGTAAATGGAGGCTTGCCCGAACCCGTCTCTGTATTAATCACTAGGCACTAAGCATGCTATCTTTTGCTCAGGAAATTAATTCATCCTTAAGAATCTGTTTCTTAGGCTTAGGTCTCCACTGAGTCCTTCTATCTTCAACGTAATGTAAAAGATCCCCAGTGATGGGAAGCCAAGGTTAGCATCTCACCGAGAGAACTCACATTTATAACGGATCCTCTGACAATGTCCGCATCCTGTAGTGCATGCAGACAGCCAAAAACCAGGCACCCAAATCCCACTCATGGATTCACTGCATATGATCTTTCAGCCATTACTCTAACTTCTAACACTTTGTTTGCTTCATCGTAGATTTCGGCTTTGATCGCACAACAAAGAGTTATTACAATTAGATGGGTTTATATATGTAGATAATGATAGCAGCCCTTGAAAAATATTTCTATACAAGTGAACCTATAGATACATGCATGGATTTCCTTCCTTCCTAAAGCCAAAATAATGATTTCTTCAGGGTCAGTCAGGAAACAGGGAAGGCTTTTGTTGGAAAGTGAATGTCCTTGAGAGTTTCCTCAAAATAGTTAAACAAATATCTCTTGGGAGAAGAGCTCAGGGTGAGTATCACAGTTTCCATTCAGCATACTTTTGTCTTTGTTTCATTTTTGCAGTGGTGAGAACAGAATTCAGAATCTCATGGTATTCATCCATGGAAGGTACGTTCTCTACCACTGGATCAAAACCCCAGTCCATATTCATCACCTCTTATAAGCACGGAGAAGTTTCCGTATATCAATGACAGCTTGCCAGTGACTGGCAGACCCACTTAGAATTTTTGAGGATGTCTTTTGAAAATATGAAACATGCTTACCTCTTATTTAAACAGAGAAAATAAAAACATTGATTATTTTTTTACTAATGACTCTAGATCAGCCTTTTACTCCCTTCACAATAGCCATTAAAAAGCTGAGTTGGACATCTCCCAGACCCATGAAGGGGGAAGGCAGAGACATGTCTATTTCTTTTTTTTATTTTTATTTTTTGATACTTTATTTACATTTCCAATGTTTCCCCTTTTCTGGGTCTCCTCTTTGGAAGCCCCCTATCCCCTCCCCATCCCTACCTCTATGGGGGAATACCACCTCCCACCCACCCACCCACCGATCCCCCTATTCCCACCTTGACATTCCCCTTTACTGGGGCCTCTAACACCCTCAGCCGAAGGGCCTCTCCTCTCTCCCTGATGGCCATCGAGGCCATCCTCTGCCACATATGTGGTCCGAACCATGGGTCCATAGATGTGTATTCTTTGGTTGGTGGTCCAAACTTCAGGATGACCGGAGGGGGGGGGGGTCAGGCCCATTGGCGCTGTTGCTCCCTCCAAGGGGCTGCGAACTCCCTCAACTCCTTCAGTCCTTCCTCCAACTCCTCCATCTGGGACCTCACTCTCAGTCCAGCGGTTACTGTTAAGTGAAACTTGGGCATTCTGAACTTTTGGGCTAATATCCGCTTATCAGTGAGTACATACCCTGTTCCTTCTTTTGTGACTGAGTTACCTCACTCAGGATGATATTTTCAAGTTCCATCCATTTACCTGCAAATTTCATGAAGTCATTGTTTTTAATAGCTGAGTAGTACTCCATTGTATAAATGTACCACATATTCTGTATCCATTCCTCTGATGAGGGACATCTGGGTTGTTTCCAGCT
>CM052718.1:38525712-38706877 GCA_028551405.1 Uromys caudimaculatus | reverse complement strand
GTTCTCCTGTAATTCTTTGATGGATTTCTGTGTTTCCTCTTTAAGGGCTTCTAGTTCTTTACCTCTGTTCTCTTGTGTTTCTTTAAGGATGTTATTCATTTCTTTCTTAAAGTCTTCTATCATCATCATGAGAAATGATTTTCAATCTGAGTCTTGCTTTTCTGCGGTATTGGGGACTCCAGGGCTTGCTGTGGTGGGAGAGCTGGGTTCTGATGATTCCAAGTGGCCTTGGTTTCTGTTCCTTAGGTTCTTGCCCTTGCCTTTTGCCATCTTGTTAACTCTGATGTTAGCTGATCTTATTTTCTGGCTATGGCTTTTCTCACCTGCAGGCCTCTGTATCAATACTCCTTGAAGGCCAGCTCTCTCTGAGAGGTGTTTTTTCCAAGCTCCTGGGAGAGTAACTTTCTCCCGGCACTGCTTGACTATGGAACCCTGGTGGCCCAGGCAGTCTCCTGCCTCAGCCGCCGCTGTTGGGATCCAGGGGGTTTCTATGCCTGCCTACCTCAGTCCCTGTGTCTCATAGGTTCGGGGCAGTTCCTGGTGAGCTGTGGAGCTTGTCTTGGGCCTACTCCCGGCTTTTCCAAGCTCCTGGGAGGGTATCCCTCTCCCTGCGCTAATCGGCTATGGAGCCCTGTGGCCCAAGGTGAGGTCCCCGGCCGCCAGTCATGTCTACTTCTTGATGGTTAATTATACCAACTTCATTTCCATATCTATGACCACAGTGTGACTACCATGGAGCTGGTCCTCACCTTGCTGCCTAAATGTGTATCCCAGAAACTGCAAATATGTCAGTACCACTGAACTTGGAAAAGCTGAGATTTTGGACTTCAGGACCATATTATTACCTCTTACTACTAAAAGGAAAGCTGCTGCCAACTGGGCTATCAAACTCACTGTCTTAGTTAGGGTTACAATTACTATGATGAAACACCATGACCAAAGTAACTTAGAGAAGGAAGAGTTTGGTTTACTTTTACATATCACAGTTCATCGTCAAAAGAAGTCAGGATAGGAAGCAGGGCAGGAACCCAGATACAAGAGCTCAGACAGATGTCATGGAGGACTGCTGCTACTAGCTTGCTTTATGTAATTTGACCAGCCTGCTTTTTAATAGAACTTAGGACCATCTGCCCAAACATGGCCCTACCAACTATGAGCTGGGTCCTCCCCCCATTAATTGATAATTAAGAAAATGCCCTATATGCTTGCCTACAGTCCCTTCTTATGGAGGCGTTTTCTCATTTGGGGCCTTCTTTTCTCCAATGACCCTAGCTTGTGTCAAGGTGGAATAAACTAGCCAGCGACCTTGTTATGAAGCAAATATACCTCTCAGAGATGTTAGATTATGAGAAAGACTGCTTACATTCAATGAAATACGTGGCTCTAAGCCCAAGGAGGACAAGGTTGGTAAATCATCTTGGCTCTGCTTTCCATGTTGCATTTGTCCTCTCCAGTTGAGTGTAGCAATTTGTCACTCGCATATGCTGTTGCTGAGAGGGTTTCTCTTTCTTATACAAATGTGGAGAAATCATACTATAATGTTCAAAAAACTTAAAACTTTAGTATAGCCAAGGTTTTTCAGTAACAGATGAGAAAACTGGGGTCCAGGTAGATGATAATAATCTTAACAGGTAAGGTAATAATCTTAACAATGATATGACAATTAAACAGTGTGGAATCCTGGGAAGACTCTAATGAAATTTTGTTAAGGTTTTTTAACGATCTCTAGTGTACTGAACCAATATTAAAGGCCACTTTTGAAAACTGCATCACAGTAATGTACGAAGTTAATAACAGGAGAAGCTGAGTGACTATTACATAGGAATATCATACCATCCTATACTCTCTGGGCAACTTTTCACTGAATTCTATTTCTTTAAGTGTTATAAAAAATTGCAGGATATTTGATCACACTACAGCCCCCAAGATTGTGTTAGTTACTGGAAAAATCTGTTTCTAGTTGTGGTGTGGCTCAGCCCTAGCACAAACCTTTAATCCAAGAGCTGCTTATTGTAAACAGGATTAAATAAAGTCAACCATAGTTCAAGTGACAGGTCAAGCAACCAGTTGTCAGGAAATGAACATAGGAAAATAACATAAAGAGTGAGAGGAAGCTGGGAAGACAGAATAGAGACATGCAGGAAGTAGAGAGGAGGGACATTTAGTCTGAAGGTTTTTGAGACAGCATGGAGAAGAACTGCACTTTTTGTCTTCTGGGGCATCGGCTGAGATAGAAAGTCAGCTGGGTGCTTTCTCTGTCTCTGTGAGTTAGCAGGCTTTCACCCCAGCATCTGGCTCCCAACCCTTTTTTGATAAAATTCAATGATTGAGATTTTGTTAAAAACATTATTAAAGATAACAAACCATGAGAACATTTATTGAGAATGTTCTATGAACCATGTTCTGTACTTCACTGGTGGAATCTCAGCAAAATGTTTACACCTCCAAACCTGTGAGTGATTGCATTTCCCCCAACCACCACCAACCCCAAAAAATACAGGTGAGAAGTTATTCACTGGAATTAAATGCAAAGTGCATTTGTGCCAAGCCTGTGCTCCTATGAAACATAGATAGTTTGAGACTTGACCCATGTTAGTCTATTTTGTGTTGCTCTAACATAAGATTTAAGATTGTATGATTGATTTGAAAAGAAATTGAGTTTTGCAGTTCTGGAGGCTGGCAGACCCAATATCAAACTGTTGACATCTGGTAATGGCCTTCCTGCAGCAGCACGACGTGGTAGATGGCATCATAAAGTGAGACTGAAATGTGTTACTTCATGTTTTTCTTTCTATTCTTATAAAGGCCCCTACCCTCATTATCTAAGTGTCCTGGCTACTTTTATGAAAACTTGACACAAGTTAGAGTCATTTAAAAGGAAGTAACCTCAATTGAGAAAATGTCTCCTTAAGATCCAGCTGTAGGGCATTTTCTTAATTAGTAATTGATGAGGGAGTAGACAGCCCATTATGGGTGGTTACATCCCTCAGCTGGTGATCCTGAGTTCTATAAGAAAGGAAGATGAGCAAGCTATGTGGAGCAAGCCAGCAAGCCTCATCCCTTCATGGTCTCTGCATCAGCTCCTGCCTCCAGGATCCTTCCCTGTTTGAGTTCTTGGCCTGACTTCATTCTACAATGGAGACATGTAAGCCAAATAACCCTTTCCTCGACAATTTGATTTTGGCCATGGTGTTTCATCTCAGTAATAGAAATCCTAACCAAGATACTATGCTAATCCTAAAGAACTACCAAAGGTCCTACTTCTAAACACCATCAACCCATGAATTTAGAGATTGTACATTTTTAAGCTGTGAAATTTAGGGGAAGATATTAAAACCATAGCCATATCTCACAGTTCTTAAAGCTTTCAAGTCTGGATCCATCACAGTAAAAGTATCTCTAAGGAAAACTGTGTGACGGGGACAAAACTAATTTAAAAACTGCAGAACCTAGTTCTGAGTCACTCACCATCTCTACATGCACCAGAGATGAGAGAGCTTGCAGTTAACAGTTTCTTAACTTCAATTTTGAGAACCACTACAGTACACTGCAGCATTATGTGTCCATGTATAGTTTGTGTTTGTGTGGGGGATAATATGTGTGTTGTAGATTTGGTCTAATGTTTTTGTTATGTTAATTGAGTTTTCAAAACTATATGAAAATATACATGTAAAATGCCTAGGTTCTCTGTCCCCAGTTGGTTTGGATTGGTAAATAAAGTTGTTGGAGGCTAATGGCTGGGCGAGGAGACATAGGCAGTTCTTTAGGATTCGCAGACAAGGGGACTGAGAGTTCAAGGTTTTAGAACTGCCATGCCAGGAGAAGAATAAAGATCAGGTCTTGGAAGTACAGAAGAGAGAACATACCAATCATGTAGAAGCTGGGGAAAAGCGGCCCTGAAGGCCCCTGATTGGGTCTAGGGCCACAAGGATAGAATATAGATTTTAGTAAGTAATAACTCAGGAGTATCAGAGGGGAGGTGTTAGCCATGTGGAGGTTTTGGAGTGGCTCAATCATTGAGTTTAAGACATATTAAAATAGAAGGCTACGTGTGTGTGTGTGTGTGTGTGTGTGTGTGTGTGTGTGTGTGTGTGTATGTCTTTCATTCCAGAATACCTAGAACATTGGGGTTAGGGTAGGGAGAAATGTGCACTGCAACCACCAGGTTGATTGAACAGGATTAGTTGACAACTGAAACACATGTGTGTTTGTGTATGTGTTTGCATTCACCCATATGTATATTAACATTTAGAAGCCAAAGGTTGACAATAGGTATCTCCCATCATTATCTTTATAAAAAATGTAATATTTTATTTCTTTGAGAGGGTTTTACATGTGTATGGTGTAATTTGATTGATTATATTCAGTCCCCACTCATCACCTCCAGTTCCCTATTTCACTCTCAACTCCATGACTTCTTTACTTAAAAAGAAATTCTGCCTCTTTGTTCCAGGTATGATTTCTTGCTGAACCCAGAGCTCACTGATTGGTTAGAATGACTGCTCAAAGAACTTTGGGGATTCATTTCCTTTCCAATGGTAGGGTTACAGGTGTACAAGATCACCTCTGACGTTTATATGACTGCTTGGGGTCTGCCTCAAGTTCTCATGCTTTCTCCAGACACTTTACTGACGTAGCTCTCTCCCCAGCCCTACAACACCATGTGCTGGATGCCTACATAGCTAACTTTCTGACCATCCTCACTGTTTGATTTTGAGTTGATCCCATAGCTTTCTTTCTCTAGATGTCCCAAGTTCTAAGACTTGATAACATACAAAAATAGAGACTGACAAAGGAAGTGAGTCAACAGAAGCACAGTGTCAAATCAGGACAGTGGCCTAAGTGGGTTAGAAGAGCATTTCCCCCATTTCTTTCACTGCGACAAATAGCAGAGGAGAAGCAAAAGGTAGATGACCTGGGCAGGGTTGGCCACTGGGCAGCACAGGTTCTTGTTAGATATGAGATTGCACACTCCATCCATTCGGTATCATCAGTGGACACAGACTTTTGCCTGGGTTGATTTTTGCACCAGGGCTGATTTGCTTCTGTTTTATCCTGGGGAGTTCCTAGTACCAGAAGAACTGGAGAGAGTATCATAGTTAGATTGTGAACTTCTCCAAGACAGACCATGAGACAAGTTCTCTAAATATCAAGGGGGTCTATACATGTCATAGAACAAGTTATGCAGAACTGCGGGGACCCAAGTGTTCTAAAATTAAGTTTCTCTTTTTCGTTTTTTAGTCTTATATCACATCATACCTGTGTGAAACAAAGAAATCTGTCATCTACTCCAAATGTTCTTTGTCCAGGAAACATGGAGATTTGTGCACCCATAAAATATTTAACAACATGGAGCATTGATAAATTGTAAACAAGGTGTTCTAAGCTCCCCTCCCCCCACAGGAACTTAAAAGGGAAGCTTTTATGAGTTGTATTGTCAAAGGACACTTTCTAAATGGTGGGTCTCCAAAGGAGCATGGACTCTACAAAACATATCAGCAAAGGACTGGGGGGAAAAGGGCAAAAGCAATCTTTGTCAACTATCTCTCCTTTCTCTGGAAATGTTTGCTCTTTGCCCTTTTTTTATACCATCTGTCTTTAGCAGAGTATATGACTAATGTGGCTTTTCATTTTTTTATCAGTATCTTTAAAGTCTTTTTATTTACAGGAGATTAATATAGGGAAATGGACTGTCTTGGTTACTGTTGTATTGCTATGAGGAAACACCATGACCAGGGCAACTCTTAGAAAAGAAATCATTTAATTGGGGGCTATCTTAGAGTTTCAGCATCATCATCATGGCTGGAAACATGGAGACACACAGGCAGATATGGTGCTGGAGAGTTAGATGAGACTGTTATGCCCTGATCTGCAGGAGAGAGAGAGAGAGAGAGAGAGAGAGAGAGAGAGCACCTGGTGTGGGCTTTCAAAATATCAAAGCCTATAATCACTTCCTCCTCCAGCAAGGTCACACCTACTACAGCAAGGCCACATACACACACCTCCTAATTCTCTCCTAAGGATGTAAATATATAAACCCATGGGTACCATTCTCATTCAAACCACCACAAGGACAAACCAAGTAAAGGGAACTAGCTTCCCCTCTGGTTGTAATTTACTTTTAGGCTAAATTCTATGCAAGTAATCACATTCAATCTTTCTTTTTAAAGTTTCAAGTGTAATTTAATATAAATCTAAATATTGGAAAAAACAGATGGAACCAGTGCTGGCACCGAATAAAATCCAGAAGTAGGCTTTGTCAATCAGTCTAGGATCTCACTCATCTTGCAGATGGTTACAGAGCATCAGCTTCAAGCATCTTAACCTTGCTACCTCTCCTGAGTGCCACTGTGTGGGGCCTGGTCAGACATCATCACAAAAAAGTCACTGTTAGTATATGAGACAGAAAAGGTCTATTTTCTTCATTCAGTTAATAAAAAAAACAAGGGTTCTGGAGAAACTAAACACATTTGAATTCAAAATCCCCCAGTGCTTGATTATGTTGACTTTAAAATGTTAATAACCTTATTTAGGCCTTGTTAAAAAAAAAATAGAATAATAGCACAATGGTGTTAAATGATACTGTGGGTGCAAAGCACTTTGCCATGTTTCCTGGCTAATAACAAGCAATCAATGGTAGTTTTTAAAAATAGTTTATTAATAATAAACCATATAAAAGGCATTTTCCTTTTGCCTCTGAGAGTTTGGACTAAGTCTGTGAAATAAACTGGCAATAGGAATATCAACACGAGAAAAGACATATGAATTTATTATATGCACAGGGAATCACAGAAAAATGGATACCCACAAATCCATCTCGAGATTTGGTGGCTTCTCACGTAGCACTGTTTATAAGACAGCATTGAAGGAGCCTGTGGAAAGGTTAGGGTGCATTTGTAGAAGCTCTGGTCACACCTTATAAAAATATTTGTCTGGGTGTGGTATTGGTAACTAATCAGTTTCCTGTGATAAGGTGAGCTCTTACCAGATTGTTGAAACTCCCAGAAAAAAATTGATGAAAGCTGGGGTTTTCAGTCCTTAAGTAACCAATATATCGAAGAAATATATTTAAAGATGTATGTCCAAAATCCCTTCAGTAGAAAAGTTTGAATGTATACCTACAATATAAAGTGTGAAAGCCAAAGTTATGTTTTAATTTTAATTGCCTAAGAGATGCATGAAACAAAAATGCCTCTTACCTGTAAGGCTCATGCCCAAGGACAGATGCTAGAGGCTATATTGTTTATGGGAGATAACTAGCCACATGTTTTCTCTCCCCTAAACAAGTTTGTTTGACCCAAGAACACCAGATATGCTTGATCACATGTAGGTGGGAGTTACATGGGCAGGGAATGTATCAGGTTGCATGCCTCTGATTGGACCTGCTGGGAAATATGGTGGCCTCGTAGGGTTGCCTCTTCCAGTCTCTTCAAGATGTGTCCATTTCCTGGGAACCCCAGAATGGACCTGGCTAAAGTACAACAACCTGGTCAGTGTGGGGCCATGAAAAGCAGCCTGGTTCCTGGTTGAGCTAAGGTTTTAAACCTCGGTAGACCCAATAGGTTGTCCCCAGCAGGGGGTAACCGTATAAGGGATGGGAGGCATTTACCATGCTCCTAGAAACAGCTCCTGACACGTGGCTACATCTCTCCATAGGTCTGTGACATTTAGTCACATAAAAGATCATGCAGCCTCAAGCCCCTCCTCAGGTAGAGGCATGATCACATAGCCTCAAGACATCCCCATGCTAATGAGGCACCTAGAGGCTTAGCCACTCCCCTTCCCAGCCACTATTTCAACATCATCCCTCCCTGAGGTCCTGGGGGTACGGTCTCACCCACGCCACTCTCTGCTATGACAATAAATGCCCTAAAACCCTGGACTGTCTCTCTTCATCCACTGTGGGGAACAATGGAACTGGCCTTCACATAAAGAGCTGCCATCTAGCCTCCCGCTGAAGGCCTCCCAGCGCTCCCAGCCATGGCAGCCACCCAACCAAACCAAACCAAGTGAGCTAGCAGGGTGCCAAGTCTCGAACCATGGTCCCACAGGATCTGGCCACGATCCTCCCTGCCTTCCCCTCTCTGCCCAGGCCACCTCAGGCCATCTCTAGCCTGCTTGTCCCCACTTCATTTTCAGGTCTTCCGTGGCATCCAGCAGCATCTTCAATGCTCAAGAGCATGGGAACGTGACACAGCTGACTGCCCTGCGATCCTCTGGAACCACGGTGGCCCTCTCCCACTCGCCCAGCAGTCAGGTGGGGTGCATGTGGTCAAACTTCCCACGAGTCCCGCCTATCTGAGAGGCACTGAGAGCCCGGGGCGGACACATGGGACTGTCACTCCACTGCACTATTGTATCCAACAGACCAGTACGTACTTAAAGCTTGCTTTAAAACCTGCTTAAAATTGTGATAGTGGTCTTATTCTTGCTGGTAGGATTAACAAAAGATTCAAAACTTGAGTTTTCAGAAGCTCCTTTTTTTAAAAAAAAAAAAAAAATAGATTTAATATATAAGCTGGGCAGTGGTGGCGCACGCCTTTAGTCCCAGCACTCGGGAGGCAGAGGCAGGCAAATTTCTGAGTTCGAGGCCAGCCTGGTCTACAGAGTGAGTTCCAGGACAGTCAGGGCTATACAGAGAAACCCTGTCTCGAAAAACCAACCAACCAACCAACAACAAAAAAGATATATATATTCCCCTCCCTCAATTCCCTGACTCTGGGACATCTGTCTAGCCTTCATAGGGCCAAAGACCTCTCCTCCCATTGATGCCTGACAAGGCCATCCTCTACTACATATGCATGTACTCCTTAGTTGGTGGTTAGTCCCTGGGAGCTCTGGGGGTTCTGGTTGGTTGATATTGTTGCTCTTCCTATGAAGTTGCAAACCCCTTCAGCTCCTTCAGTCCTTTCTCTAATTCCTCCATTGGGGACCCCGTGCTCAGTCCAATGGTTGGCTGCGAGCATCCACCTCTGTATTTGCTCTGTATCCCTGCTCTGGCAGGGCCTCTAATGAGACAGCTGTATCAGGCTCCTTTCAGAAAGCATTTCTTGGCATCCACAATAGTGTTGGGGTTTTGTGACTGTATATGAGATGAATCCCCAGGTGGGGCAGTCTCTGGATGGCCTTTCCTTCAATCTCTGCTCTATACATTGTCTCCATATTTGCTCCCATGAGTATTTTGTTCCCCTTTCTAAGAAAAGGACCAAAGCGCCCACACTTTGGTCTTCCTTCTTCTTGAGCTTCATGTGGTCTGTGAATTGTATCTTGGGTATTTGGAACTTTCAGAAGCTCTTCATACCAAACAGCGTCAGTATGGGAGAAGAGTGCTTCTACAGGTGAACATTGCTTCATCTGACTAAACCTTGAGAGAGTGTCTGCTCCTCTCCAAGTGACTGCTGTCTGTCAGCTGCAAAACCCACTTGGCTATCAGAGAATAATACAAAAAAGCAGAAATGACAATCAGGCTTAATACCTTCAAGGAATGGAAAGGGCTGGAATATTTCTGCCCATAAGCATACCACCCTAGTTGGCCACGTCCCTTACACCCACACAACTTCACCCTACAATTTTCCGAAAGAAGCCTGTCTTTTCTGGTAAAAGCATCCTACCTGGTACTTAGGGGGCAAGCGGTCTCAAGGTTTCCAATATGGGAGATTTATTTCTTTATTCTCATGTATGGGGATCCACTGGTTATTAGTCATTGTGTCCTCTTAAATAGGGGAGGAGAGGGAAAGAAAAGAGACTTTCAGAGAAGCACAGCAACCTGTGTAATGAGAGTGTTGGGAGTGGATTTGGGGTAGTTGTGCTCCTAAAATGTGTTTGTGAGTGGGAAAAGTATTTAAAGAAAAATTTCCCACAGAACAACAAAATACAGACCCTGGATCGTGGAAAAGTGGACTGCATTCCCACACCCAGGACGTCCAGGGTGAGGGTGCTTCCTCTCTTTATTACCCAGGACCTTCTTCTGGCAATGCTAAGCCTACTCTGGGAAGGAATGTAGAGAGTGCTCATTAGGACTCTTTATCAATACCCTAGCCCTGTTGCCTTTGATGGGCTATTGACCTTTTGAATGGGAGTGGCTAGAGTTCTCCCCTTGCTCTTTTAAAGAAGGTATTGTTCAATTCTGTGTGAGAACCTGCAGCTGCCATAGTGATTCATCCTGAATATAGGGCCTGTTTGTTAAAAGCTTGAGACCTGGCCAAATCAGCCACTGAGTCCTGAGTTCGAGCTTCAGTCCTCACATTTAATCATTGGAAGTATCTGAACAAGCAACTTTACTTCTCTTCACTTCATTTCCTCATATCTGCAGGCTAAATGAGGTGTGAGTGTGAATGCTTTTTAACAAAGTATATGACCCAAAATTAAACCTTCACTTAACAGAAGTTGTAAATCAGCCATTCGTGTTTCATCAGATCAACTGAGATTTAACTACAGGTACAAAAAATGAGGCTGAGAGATTTAGCTCTGGGAAGCTCCTGACTGGAATGTGAGAGACTTCTATATAAACAAACAGTGGCTGTGTGCTTTGATAAAACCACATTCCCCGGAATAAGTCCCCTCTGTACCCAAGGAAGCCATGCCATAACTGAGTCTGCCCCCCCTAAAAGGTAGATAGCTGCCATGAACCTATGTGGAAAAGGAAAACACTGGCAGATGTCGAAGTGGGTGCAGTTCTGGCTCAAGGTGAACAAGCATGTCTGATTTGAAGGGTCGTAGGGGAGGTGAGAGAATGGGAGATAAGTAAATATGAGTCCTGAGGATGTAGTGTGAGACCAAAACAGGAAAATAATCTTTCGGGTTAAGAGTTCAGTTGGCAGCTAAAAGTAAGTTCCTGCTTGTCCTATGCTTGTTTGACCCACCTACAATGGATGTACTTGATCACATGTAGGTGGGAGGTACATGGGCAGGAAATATATCAGGATGTACTTGCCCCTGACTGCATGTAGGCAGGAGATACATAGGCAGGAAATAAGTCAGGATATATGCTTGCCTCTGACTAACTGATGATAAATACTGTGGCCTTGTGGGATTGGGTTTTTACACCTCCGTAAGGTGTGACTCATGGCTATTTTCCGGGAATCCAGAGATGGACCAGAGATGGACCTGGTCAGTATTTAATTAAAGCTTGCTTCAAATTTGCCTTTACATTGTGGTATTGGTCTTATTCTCGCCCAGTAGGATTAACAGTAGCTCAGCACTAGAGCACATCCTTAGTATGTACAAAAGCCTGGGGTCTATCCTCAGTGCAAGCCAGTAAGCAACATCCAAGGATCCTGAAGCAGACCCTTGTACGCGTGTCTAAGGACATTCGAATTTCCCTCATGGCAACAGGAAGACCATGTAAACTTCTGCAGAATATATGGTTGTGTCTAAACATATGGTATATGAGCTGGTGTGTGTATGTATGTGTCTGTCTGTCTGTCTGTCTATGTATCTGTGTGTTTGTGTCCATGTTTTGAGGGAATGTGTGGAGCCCCTAGCCCCATAAAACAAACACAGGTACCATTTGAAATTAACTAATTATAGTGAATTTAGAAACTTCCACCTCTGAAGATTGAATGTTCAAGCAAAACTCCTTACATTTAGGGAATTATGTATATCTTTCGTTATCATTTACTCCTTCAGTATGCTCCATCCTGAAATTTAAATGATATTCTGTCATCCTGCGTACTAGCCTGGGGCTACCACATAAAACTGACATAGAAGGCATAGTTCTGCACAATTGGCCATCTGTTTACTCTTTCTATTTAGTACCAGCAGCTACCACTTAGTCATCCAACAAATGCTCAAAGACTTTCTGCCACTTCTGAGACCTTGAATGTCAAGGTGAACAATGAACTCGCAGTAACTGCTTTTAGGAAAGTTGTGGACTGTTAGAGCATCCTTACAAGGGTGATGCATATCCTCAGTGGGCTACTCCTGACAATGCTCTATGGGCAGACTTGTTACCAGCATCCTGGAGATGAAAAGATGAGCCATAGGGAGGTGAGGTGATTCATTGAAGGCACAAAGATAGAAATTCTTCTCACTGATTGGTTTGCAGTGCTAGGAACCAGGACCTCATGCATGCTGGTAAAGGGTTCTGCTACTGAGCTACAGCTCCACCCCAGGAACTTCCTTTATCATGGTTACTTTCCTTCCTCTCCTAACCATTGCCTTAGGAGAAGACAGTCTTCTTTTCTGCTCTTGATGTCTCATTAGATTACAATGAAAATTTATTCAATATATGAAATCCAAGTGTCCTCCTCTGCTCTCTCCAAATCCAGGGGAGGGCCTTGGGATAAATGACAATTCAGATGGAGACGCTTTGCCAACTTTGTCTACCTATTCTTTCTCTCTTTTCTTTTGGACTTGACTGTCTCTCAGAGCAAGCCTCCTACTCGTCATCCACAAACTGTTAGCACTGAATGGTGAAGCAACTTGTTCATGGTTGCATGGGCATTTGAAGCAGGGCATCAAACCCCAGAGTCTAAGTCCTTGGTCACTATCTTAGCGTATTTAACCTTTCATGGCAGGAAATAACAAGGACACAAATTTATGTTCCCATGTTTCTAGAGAACAGGAGACCGACAATAAGAAGTTAAGAGGGCTGCTTTCTGCTAAGTTCTCTCTCATTAGCAGCACCATCTTCTAGGGTTTTCACACAATACTGTTTCTGTCTCTGTCTCTCTGTCTCCTCTTTCCTCTGTCGCTCTGTGTGTCTCTCTCTGTGTTTCTCTGTTTCTGTTTCTCTCTCTCTCTCTCTCTCTCTCTCTCTCTCTCTCTCTCTCTCTCTCTCTCTCTCTGTATGTTCTAGTCTGTTATTTAATAAGGACATCACACATTGGATTAGAGTTTTCCCAAATAAAGTCATTGAATTTTAATTACCCCGTAAAAAACTGCATCTCATATGGGCGTCTTAGTCCATTTGTGCTGTCTTTCTGCATTCCAACACAGCAGGAGACATTCTATGGGCAAAAGAGAGAGACAAAAGGGGTGATAATAAGTCCACCGGACACAGCCAAATTAACACATTCATGAAAGCAGAGTACAAGAGTACATGTGACCTAAACATACCTTAGAGGTTCCTCATCTCTCACCACTATTGCACTGGGGATTGAACTTCCAGCAAATGAACTCAGAAACCGAAAGAAAGGGTGAAGAAGGCTCAAGGGTCTGTTTCTAAGGAAGGGCATGCAAATACTAAGCAGGGAAAATAGTACTACAAGGAGTTGTCCCTGTCCAGAAGCTGCCAAAATGAACTTGAGCAGCAGATGTTAATGTAAGAAACCAGCTTGATCGTGTTCAGGCAACCACAGCTGCTGTAAGTTTGTGAGCATAATAGCCATGCTATGTCCAGAAAATAGCATTTCACAGCACTCCTCCTTGTCCTCCAGCTCCTCCATTCTTTCCTCTTCCACTGTGTTCCCTGATGTGTGTGTGTGTGTGTGTGTGTGTGTGTGTGTGTGTGTGTGTGTGTGTGTGTGTGTGAAGGGATGGAGATGACACATGTGAACCATTTAGGGCAGCTCAACCAAAATTCCAGCATAGGTGTGGAGGAATCCTCCAGGCCTTCCCCTTTACAGAAGAGCTCTTGCAATTAATCACAGGGGGAGAATCATTCTTTTGGGATGGTGTGGACCCTTGGTAGGTTACCAAGCTCCAGTGGGTGTCCCCACGTTCATACAAGTACTGATTTGACAGAGTGGATTATTTCTGAATCAGAAAAGATAATGTGAAGTTAGGAGAGGGACGTGTTAAGAGGGATTTAGGGAGAGTCTCAGGTGGTGAAGAGTGAATATGATTGCATACATTATGACATTCAGAAAGGGAGGGAGGAAAAGAAGGAAGAAGAGAGAAAGAAAGAAAGAAAGAAAGAAAGAAAGAAAGAAAGAAAGAAAGAAAGAAAGAAAGAAAGAAGAAAGGAAGGAAGGAAGGAAAAAAGGAAGGAAGGAAGGAAAAAAGGAAGGAAGGAAGAGAGAAAGGAAGGAAGAGAGGAAGGAAGTAAAGAAGGAAGGAAGGAAGGAAGGAAGGAAGGAAGGAAGGAAGGAAGGAAGGAAGGAAGGAAGGAAGCCTGGACTTAGAAGAAAGTTGCTTGTGCTAAGTGATGTACTCATTCTCTCTATCTCATACTGGCTACTTGCTCCTAGGATGAATATATTAATGTGTGAGCAAACATATAAACAACAGAAAGCATGCAAATATCTAACTGAGCTAGAATTCTGAATTTTCAATGTAGTAATTTTATATGCCCTCCCTTTCAGTCCTAAATGGGACTAAAGGACGAGATACACTTAATAGGAGGGTTGTCTACTTGTTGTCATTAATATTCATTGAAAGAATTGGATTTGCATAATCCATATTTTACAAGGGAAGAGCCAACTGCCGGTTTGTCTGGACACTGCCAAACAGAGGAATCTTTATACCTAGGTCAGCTATTACAGGTGACTTGCACTTTACTGCCATTTAGGTGGCCAAGCCCACTGAGCAGGGGTTATGTCCATCTCTGTGTTTGCAAAAAACACATTATATAATGCTGAATGTTAAAAATGAAATTTAGCATTGGCAATGTGAATATGGCACCTATACTTCGCACAAAGGAAAGGTTATAGTCCCCTGGTTGGAGAAGTAAAGTTGGGAAAAGAACAGGGAGGCAGCACGTCCTACAGTGGTCAAGCTATTAAATATTTATTAAGCCTCCACCTCTGTGCCCACTGCTATGCAACTCACTACTGAGAGTGGTATATCAGTAGCTCGTAGCTGCTACTCGGGAAGGAAATATCAGTAAGTGAAAACTGAGCTCTGTCTGTGAAAAATATACACTGTTCCCAGTACTCTGGCTGGGAGCTCATGAAGATCAAGATCAAGGCAGAAATAACAAACCTTAATAGATCAGTACAGATGTGATTACAAAATGCAATGCAGTACCCAGGTTTGTATTGAATTTTGGTTATTGAAGTAGAAAGAAGATTGTATTGTGTTCAAATGTCTGTCTGTGTGTGTGTGTGTGTGTGTGTGTGTGTGTGTGTGTGTGTGAGAGAGAGAGAGAGAGAGAGAGAGAGAGAGAGAGAGAGAGAGAGAGAGAGAGAGAGAGAGAGAGAGAGAGAGAGAAAGAGAGAGAGAGAGGGAGGGAGAGGGAGAGGGATCGAGATTGAGAGAACAAAACACAGGATCTTTTCAGATGTAATTGAGATAAATTTACACTGGCTTAAAGTGAACCATAAAATAAATACAATTTATGAGTCTACAAGAAGAAGAAAATTTGTACACAGAGACAGATACGAGCACCAAAGAAAAATGAAAGGTTTCTGGCATCTACCAAGGCATAGAAGAAATGCAAAACTTTCTGAGGACTTTCAGAAAGACCCAGCCCGCTGGCCTTCTTGATTTTAGACTTCTAGACTCCAAAACTTGCTTAAAGACATAAAACCTGTGATATTTTATGGAAGTTTTAGAAAATTAAGGATATTAACAGAAACAAATGGAAAAATCCAAATAAAGGCTAGAGTTTAGCAGTGATGGCATTATGATTCTCAGATTTTTGATTTGACAGTCCACCACCGTACTGTATGATGCTACCTGTAAGATGAACTGAATGAAGGCTATACTGGAATGCTGGGTCTTATCTTTCCTAGTGGTCGAGAAACATAAAATGTTCAAATTAAAAGCAAACTCCTTTTGGAAAAATAAAAGTCAATTTGTGTGATAATGTCCTTTCTGAATAGTGAAGAATCACCTCCCTAAGCGTGGGTCTCCTCAATCTTAAAATGGAGGTATTTCTCAGTGTTATGATATTAAAAATATCACAGTGTACATTAAACACTTAGAGAGCACAGTTTTCCTCGTTTTTACTACATCATTCAGTTTATATCTCATGTCTTCCACAATCTAGTCTATGACCCTATCCATGTCATTGTTCGCAAAGTGGGGGACTGAAACCTTTGAATAGTTACCAGATTAGCTGGATTCACTTGAAGCATCTCTACTGAAGAAGGGTCATTTTCAAGCTTTCTGTAGGTCCAGTTATCTCATATGCAACATCTCAGCTAAAAATCAAGGCAAACTATGAGTTCGTGATCACATGACCAGCAGTTTAGTGATTGTACTTAAAGGTGAGACTGCTCTCGGGCATCAGTTACTTGTCTAATGAGAAACCAGAATGTCCACATTTTGTTCCTAGGAGCTATTTTCTGTCCTTAGCCAAGACAGGTTTCTGTTTTCTATAAAATTTGAGTTTCTGCTTCTCAGAGCTGGATTATGCCCTACCCCTGTAACCTTAGAATGCACAGTAAGCCAACCCTCAGAGCTGTCTTTTCTCAGAAAGTTTCTATACCCATTGTTCCATAACCCACTTTCCTTAGCTGCCTAGTTTCACTTCTGTAACCATACTTGCATGCATCCCCCCACCCCCACCCTATGATTCTGACCTCCAAAAAGGGCTTGACATATTGGCTTGAAGCTAATTTTCTGAGCTTCACTTTAGAGGGAGACAGCCATGTGCACAAATAAAGCAGTCATTAACTTGGTCATGATTTGGGACAGTGGTCCTTCTCCTTGCATCTGTAAGATTAATACGAACTATTGTGATCAAACATTTGAGAAGAAGCAACTTAAGGGAGTAGGGATTCATTTTTGGCTCATGGCTCAGGGAACAGTCCATCATGGCAGAAAAGCATGGTCTCAAGAGTGAATCTTAGCTGTGGCAGCGAAAGTGTGAAGCTGCTTCCTTATTTCTAGGTAGATTAGGAAGCAGAAATTAGACAGGAAACGAGGCCAGTCTACAAGCCCCAAGAACGATCTCCAATGAGCAACTTCCTTCACTAAGTTTTATCTCCAAAAGTTCCTGTTATTCCCGAAAACAACACAAGCAGCTGAGAAGCAAGGATTTAAACAAATGTGTTTGTGGATGACATTTCATATCCATGAAACCTTTCTTCATCTCTTTTAGTTGTTAATCAGTATAATGGTTAGGTGAGTCCTAGAACCATGATGCAATTGCGGTGTCACTGATAATTTGTTAGCCTCACTTCAGTTCTCCTCTCTGGAAAATAGAAAGATGTCATCCACATACAGTTGTTACAGAAATTAAAGAGGCTATGCAGAGTTAACCCCTAAGTCTTTGCACACACTAAGCATTAGCAGTGGGGTGTGTGTGTGTGTTTGTGTGTGTGTGTGTGTGTGTGTGTGTGTGTGTGTGTGTGTGTGTTTCTGTCTGTCTGCCTGCTTTAATTAACATGTGTTTATGTCACTTTTATTAACTGGAACAGAGATGAACACAACTGAGAAAATAATCTGGTACAGAGGAAAATGCTACAAAACCAAAGACGAGCTCAGTGACCATGGAAGAGAATTGTGGAGATATGGAAAGTAATCCATGGGAGAGAGCACACAGACTGTGGGGAGTAAGTGTGAGGCCTCCATCCACACATTCCAACCCTTTGTGTCTACTTGTTTCATCTCTACTTCTTCTGGGTTTTCAACCATACTACATAAAATATGTACAAAACACCTCAAGTGTACTCTGAAAGACTTAACTATTGGTATCCAGCATCTCAGAGGCCAAGCACAAATGGGAGCATCCTCAGCTTGCCCTGCCCCTGGCAAGGAGCAATGGGGAAGCAGCTGTGTTTAAAATACACTCTTTTACCAAGAACCAGGTGGCTATACCTGAGCGTAAAAGCTAGGAAAGGCCCAGAGTGCCCAGGGGTTCTGGCACTTCTGTCATAGTAAAGTGGAACTTGAACACTCAAGCAAGCATTGAGAACATTCCAGCCTATCCCTGCCTCCTTCATACTGTGGAATTCTATACTAATTCTTTCTTCCTGAGCTGCAGTGAGTACTAGAAATGAGGTATGAAATGCTTTCAGAGCTTCAGGGTTTTTGTTTGGTTTGGTTTTAACTAAGCATGGTCAGATTTGGTCCTCCCCAAAGCACTCTGAGATGTGGTCATCACATCATCATCATTTTCCTTATTATATAAGGACTCTACATTATGGATGAGGAAACCAGTATGAATATTGTCAATAGTACTATTGACATACATAGCACCAGTACAATAAATAACGTAAGATGGGCATGGCAGTGTGGTGATACATGAATAGAAGCATAGCACTTGGGGAGCAGAGGTGGGAGGATCTAGAGGTCAAGATCGGCCTAGACCACATTGAAAGTTCAAAGCCAGTCTAGATTACATGGGACCCCTGTAAAAGAAACAGAGAAAAAAAATAGTGGGTTTTCTGAACAAGAACTTTTCTGGAAAGAAGCTGTATTGGCAAAGGCAAATTGATTGATTGATTGATTGATTGATTGATTGATTGATTGATTGATTAGAGCTTCAGTGATGTGGAGTGGTTTGGATATTAGATCCAAAGCCTGATTACTATTTATCTTCAGCTATCCTTAGTCCCTTAAGGGGACATCTGAGTCACACCTAACATCTTGTAACTAGCAGATAACATTGGAATACATGAACAAAATTTTAGTTTTCCAAAACAGGCTAAGAATCCTGCCGAGTTTTCCACCCCTATTCTACTTTAGTATAACTTCCCAATTTGATATGCTCACCACTGTATCGGAAAAGTATCTTGATTTATAACTTTCTTTGCTTTATTACTATAAACACTTTATGCAACTGCTTCCACATTGGAACACAGAATTTGAAGTGACCTAAATCTGTGCCCCTGGATCATATTCACTCATATTTGGCAACTGAATAAACTATTCCTCACCCCACTTTCCGGTAAGAATCAATTTTTTTACATTGACATTGTTACTATTTGCTGAGCAATATCAGTGTTCCAAGCATTTCACATTTGTTTGTTATTTAATTCACTCTTGACTCTGTGAGGTTGGTGATAACACTATCTAGTCTTACTCTGAAACAGAGGTTCAGGTCTTGGCTTTAAACCACACAGCTAGGAAATGAGTCCAGTCAGGATATGATCCCTGCCAGTCTTCTCCACAACTCATCTTCATTCCTGTAAACAGTAATTGCAACTGGAGTCCCTTGCTGAACAAGCTCTTGAGCTGAAGCATTTGTATAACCCTTCTTCTTCTGGGATAGGCCAGTTACATGGGCATTAGATTATTATAGTTCAAAGCAATAACAAAATACAAGATGTATGTTGAGAAAAATTAGGATTCCTCTTGGGAAATTCCATGTTGAGAGTAAAGGTGGATGCCACACAGAGACTGTGACACAGAAGAAATGTTCACTTACCAGGAAAATGACTGCTTCCATATGATTTCCTGACTTTTGTTTAATCATTTTTGCAATTTGTTATATTACTTCAGGAAAGGCATAGATGGACTAAGAGTCTCTCCACAGTTTTTAGAGTCAACTACAAAGTTGTGTGTAAGTATTATGTATCTTCTTTCCTTAATTCAGGTAAGCATTCAGGCCTCCTTTAGCAATAGTGATTGAGGTAAATATGTCATGGAGGTTGAGTTGAAGCCCGGGCATCCCATATGTATAATCCACGTACAGCCATTCTCTTCTTCACTCAATGAACAATACCAAGTGTCAGGAATAGAAAATCATCTCAGTTAAATGACATAGTTCTATTTATGATGCACCAACCCTTACAATATAAAAAAACACATTTTCCAAACACAACAAAGCAGCTGCAGCTTTAGTGCCAACAAGAACACATCAAAACTTCAGTGTTGGAGTTCTGTCTCCCAAGCTCCATTGTCCAGCCACCATTCTGCTAGCCTCCACCAGGCCTGCCCCAGAAGGAACACCCAGGTTAGAACCCTTTCCCTATCCCTATCTCAGATGCATCAATCAAAGAAAATGTTAAATCTAAAAAAATCGGGACACAAAACATTCAGGAAATCTGGGATTTTTATGAAAAGATCTAACTAAAAATAATAGGAACCAAAGAAGGTGAAGAGTCCCACTTCCAAGGACCAGAATATATATTTTCAACAGAATTATAGAAGAAAATTTCCACAACCTAAAGAAAGAGATACCTATAAACATGCGAGAAGCTTAGAGAACACCAATTAGATTGAGCCAGAGAAGAAAATCCTCCTGTGACATAATAATCAAAACACTAAATCTACAGAACAGAGAAACAGTGTTAAAAGCTGCAAGGGGAAAAGGCCAAGTAACATACAAGGCAGACATATAAGAGTTACACCAGACTTCTTAACAGAGTCTCTAAAAGCTAGAAGGGCTTGGACAGATGTCTTACAGCCTCCAAGAAATCACAGATTAAAACCTAGACCACTATACCCAGCAAAACACTCAAATACCATAGATGAAGAAGGCAAAATATTCCAAGAAAAAAACAAATTTAAACTCTATCTGCCCACAAATTCAGCCCTACAGGAAATACTTGAAGGAAAACTCCAACCCCCAAAAGGTTAAATAGACACAAGAAAACACAGGAAAGAATTTCACACCAGAAAAAAAAAAAAACATAAAGGAAACATACACACACACACACACACACACACACACACACACACACACTATTATCACCAACATCAAAATAATAGGAATTAGTCATTGGTCATCAATATCTCTTTATATCAATGGACTCAATTTCCCAATAAAAAGACACAGACTAACAGAATGGATGTGAAAACAGATTCTATCATTCTGCTGCATATGAAAAACATACACTGGCAACAAAGATAGACATTATTTCAAAGTAGAAATCTGGGGAAAAAAATTCCAAACAACAGAGTAAAGAAGTGAGTTGGCATAGCCATTCTAATATCTAATAAAATAGACTTTCAACTAAAGTTAATCCAAACAGATAAGAAAATTCACTTCATACTCATCAAAGGTAAAATTCACCAAGATGACTTCTCAATTCTGAACATCTATGCCCCAAATGCAAGGGCATCAATATTCATAAAAGAAACATTACTAAAGCTTAAACCACACATTGAACCCCACACATTAATAGTGGTAGATTCAGCACTCCACTCTCACCAATGGACCAGTCATCAAGACAGAAACTAAGTAGAGAAATCATTAAACTAACAGTGGTTATGAATCAAATGGACCTAAAAGATATCTAAAGAACATTTCTTGCAAACACAAAAGTATATACCTTCTTCTCAGTACCTCATGGATCCTTCTCTAAAATTGACCATATAGTCAGTCACAATGTAAGCTTAAACAGATACAAGAAAATTGAAATAACCCCTTGTATCTCATCAAACCACCATGGATGAAAGTTGCTCTTCAACAACAGAAGCAACAGAAGCCTACAAACTCATGGAAACTCGAACAACTCTCAACTCAATGACCACTGTGTTAGGGAAGAAATGAAGAAAGAAATTAAAGATTTTCTGGAATTCAATGAAAATGAAGCCACAACATACCCAAATTTATGGGACATGATGAAAGCAGTTCTAAGAGGAACATTCATAGCACTAAGTGCATTAGTAAGGAAATTAAAAAGCTCTCATACTAGGAATTTAAAAGTATAGCTAAAAGCTCTAGAAAAAGGAAAAACACATCCAAGAAGAGTATGCAACAGGAAATAATCAAACTCAGGGCAGTAATTAATAAATTGGAAATGAAGAGAACAATACAAAGAATCACTAAAATCAAGAGTTTGTTCTTTGAGAAAATCAACAAGGTAGACAAACTTTTAGCCAAACTTCCTAAAAGACAGAGAGACAGTATCCAAATACACAAAATCAGAAATGAAAAATGAGACATAATAACAGACACTGAGGAAATTCAAAAGATCATTAGGTCTTACTTCAAAAGTCTCTATTCCACAAAATTGGAAAACTTAAATGAAATGGATGATTGTCTGTATAGATACCACATACAAAAGATAAATCGAGATCAAGTTACCTATTTAAATAGTACTATAACTCCTAAGGGAATAGAAATAGTCATTAAGTCATTAAGTCTCCCATCTAAAAAAGACTGAAGGCCAGATTGTTTTAGCTCAGAATTCTATCAGACTTTCAAAGAAGATCTAATACCAATACTCTTCAAACTATTGCACAGAATAGACACACAAGTAACTTTGCAAAACTCATTCTATGGGTTCGTGGTATCCCTGATACCTAAATCACACAAAGACAAAACAAAGAAACAGAATTTCAGACCAATTTTCCTTATGAACACTGGTGCAAAAATACTTAACAAAATACTCTCAAACCAAAACCAGGAACACAACACAAACATCATTCACCATGATTAAGTAAGCATCATCCCAGGGATGCAGAGATAGTTCAATACATAAAAATCTATCAATGAAATCCATCATATAAACAAACTGAAAGAAAAAAAATCAAATGATCATCTTATTATATGCTGTAAAAGCCTTTGACAAAATCCAACACCACTTCATGTTAAAAGTCTTGAAGAGATCATGGATGCAAAGTCTATACCTACACATAATAAATGCAATATACAGCTAGCCAATAACCAACACCAAATTAAAGCAATTCCACTAAAAGCAGTGAAAAGGCAAAGTCGCCCACTCTCTCCCTATCTATTCAACATAGTACCTGAAGTTCCAGCTACAGCAACAAGACAACTAATGGAGATCAAGGGAATAAATATTTGAAAGGAAGAAGTCAAAGTATTGCTCTTTGCAGATGATGTGATAGTATACATAAATGACCCCAAAAATTCTACTGGAGAATTCCTACAGCCAATGAACACCTTGAACAAACTGACTATGTACAAAATCAACTAAAAAAATCAGGCCAAGAAAGAAATTAGAGAAACAACACCCTTTACAATAGCCATAAATAGTATAAATATCTGGTGTGACTCTAGCTAAGCAAGTTAAAGACCTGTATGAGAAGAACTTCAAGTCTCTGAAGAAAGAAATTGAGGAAGATATCAGAGGATGGAAAGATTTTCCATACTCATGGATCAGAAGGATTAACATAGTAAAATTGTCATCTTGCCAAAAACAATCTACATATTCAATGCAATTCCCATCAAATTCCCAACACAATTCTTTACAGACCTTGAAGGAGCAATTCTCAACTTTATATGGAAAACAATACAAAACAAAAAAACAACAACAAAATCCAGGATAGCTAAAACAATCCTGTACAAAAAACTTCTGATAGTATCTCCATCCCTGATTTCAAGTTATACTACAGGACAATAGTAATAACCCATGGTATTGGCATAAAAACAGACAAGATGATCAATGGAATAAAATCAAAGACCCAGAAATAAACCCACACACATATAAACTCTTGATTTTTTGACAAAAAGTGTCAAAACCAATGGACAAAAGAAAACATCTTCAACAAATGGTCCTGGTCTAAATGGATGTCTGCATATAGAAGAATTAAATTAGACTCATAATTATCACCCTGCACAAGTCTCAAGCCCAAGTGTATCAAAGACCTGCTAAATCTAATGGAAGAGAACTTATTGCCACAGGAGACAACTTCCTGAACTGAAAACTAAGAGCTCAGCCATAAGATCAACATAATAAATGGGACATCATGAAACTGAAAAGCTTTTGCAAGGACACCATGAATAGGCCAAAATGGAAGCCTACTGAATGCGGAAAGATCTTCATCAACCCTACATCCAACGAAGGACTAATATCCAAAATATATTTTTAAAAACTCAAGAATTTAGACACCAAGAAAACAAATAACCCAATGAGAAAATGGGGCACAGAGCTAAATAAAGAATTCTCAACAGAAGAATCTCAAGTAGCTAGGAAATACTTCTTTAAAAGTTCATTGTCCTTAGTCATCAGGGAAATGTAAATCAAAATGACTCATTCCATCTTACACCCATCAGAATAGCTAAGGTCAAAAACTCAGAAGACAGCACATGCAGTCAAGGATGTGGAGCAAGGGGAACACTCTCCATTGCTGATGAGATTGCAAACTGGTACAACCACTTTGGAAATCAACTTGGTGGTTTCTCTAAAAATTGAGAATAGTTCTACCCCCAAACCTCACTATACCACTTCTGGGAATATACCTAAAAGATCCCCCATTATACCACAAGGGCAATTGCTCAATTATGTTCATAACAGCCTTATTCATAATAGCTCGGAACTAGAAACCACCTAAATGTTCCTCAACTGAAGAATGGATAAAAAAAATGTAGTACATCTGCGCTGTGGAATACTATTCAGCTATTAAAATCAAAGATATCATGAAATTTGCAGGCAAATAGATGCACCTAGAAAATATCATCATGAGTGTGGTAACACACACACAGAAAGACAGGCATGGTATGTACTTACTTATAAGTGGACATCAAGAAACTGAGTAATGAGGAGGGCCCAAGGGAGGATACACGAAAAGGGAGAGATAACAACAGATTCTGAGGAAATTCAAAAAATCATCAGATCCTACTGCAAAAGCCTATACTCAACAAAACTGGAAAATCTGGATGAAATGGACAATGTTCTAGACAGATACCAAATACCAAAGTTAAGTCAGGATCAGATAAACCATCTAAACAGTCCCATAGCCCCTAAAGAAATAGAAGCAGTCATTAAAAGTCTGCCAACCAAAAAAAAGTCCAGGACCAGATGGGTTCAGTGCAGAATTTGTTCAGACCTTCAAAGAAGACCTAATACCAATACTCTTCAATCTATTCCACAAAATAGAAACAGAAGGAACGCAACCAATTCATTCTATAAGGCCACAGTTACAATGATACCAAAACCTCACAAAAACCCAGCAATAAATAAAACTTCAGACCAATTTCCCTTATGAATATCGATGCAAAAATACTCAATAAAATTCTTGCAAACCGAATCCAAGAACACATCAAAACAATCATTCACCATGACCAAGTAGGCTTCATCCCAGGGATGCAGGGATGGTTCAATAACCAGAAATCCATCAATGTAATCCATTACATAAACAAACTCAAAGAAAAAAACCACATGGTCATTTCATTAGATGCTGAAAAAGCATTTGACAAAATTCAACATCTCTTCATGATAAAAGTCTTGGAAAGATCAAGAATTCAAGGACCATACCTAAACATAGTAAAAGCAATATACAGCAAACCAGTGGCCAACATCAAACTAAATGGAGAGAAACTTGAAGCAATCCCACTAAAATCAGGGACTAAAGAAGGCTGCCCTCTCTCTCCCTATCTATTCAGTATAGTACTTGAAGTTGTAGCTAGAGCAATTAGACAACAAAAGGAGATCAAAGGGATACAAATTGGAAAGGAAGAGATCAAAATATTACTATTTGCAGATGATACGATGGTATACTTAAGTGACCCAAAAACTCCACCAGAAATCTGCTACAGCTCATAAACAACCTCAACAAAGTGGCCAGATACAAAATTAACTCAAGCAAATCAGTAGCTTTCCTATACTGGAAGGATAAACAGACTGAGAAAGAAATTAGGGAAATGACACCCTTAACAATTGTCACAAACAATATAAAGTATCTTGGTGTGACTCTAACCAAACAAGTGGAAGATCTGTATGACAAGAACTTCAAGTCTCTAAGAAAGAAATCGAAGAAGACCTCAGAAGGTGGAAAGATCTGCCATGCTCATGGATTGGCAAGATTAATATATTAAAAATGGTCATCCTGCCGAAAGCAATCATCACATTCAATGCAATCCCCATCAAAATTCCAACTCAATTCTTCATAGACTTAGAAAGAGCAATTCTCAAATTCATTTGGAATAACAAAAAACCCAGAATAGCACAAACTATTCTCAACAACAAAAGAACTTCTTGGGGAATCAGCATCCCTGACCTCAAGTTGTACTACAGAGCAGTAGTGATAAAAACTGCATGGTATTTGTACAGCGACAGGGAGGTAGATCAATGGAATAGAACTGAAAACCCAGAAATGAACCTACACACTTACAGTCACTTGATCTTTGACAAAGGAGTTAAAACCATCCAGTGGAAAAAAGACAGCATTTTCAACAAATGGTGCTGGTTCAACTGGCAGTCTACATGTAGATGAATGCAAATTGATCCATTCCTATCTCCCTGTACAAAGCTCAAGTCCAAGTGGATCAAGGACCTCCACATAAAACCAGATACACTGAATCTAATAGAAGAGAAAGTGGGGGAAAAGTCTTGAACACATGGGCACAGGGGAAAAATTCTTGAACAGAACACCAATGGCTTATGCTCTAAGATCAAGAATCGACAAATGGGACCTCATGAAATTGCAAAGCTTCTGTAAGGCAAAGGACACTGTAAATAGGACAAGATGGCAACCAACAGATTGGGAAAATATCTTTACCAATCCTACATCTGATAGAGGGCTAATATCCAAAATATACAAAGAACTCAAGAAGTTAGACTCCAGAAAACCAAATAACCCTATCAAAAAATGGGGAACAGAGCTAAACAGAGAATTCTCAACTGAGGGAACTTGTAGGGCTGAGAAACACCTAAAGAAATGTTCAACATCCTTAGTCATGAGGAAAATGCAAATCAAAACAACCCTGAGATTTCACCTCACACCAGTCAGAATGGCTAAAATCAAAAACTCAGGTGACAGTAGATGCTGGCAAGGATGTGGAGAAAGAGGAACACTCCTCCATTGCTGGTAAGATTGCAAGCTGATACAACCTCTCTGGAAATCAGAAAAATGAACATAATACTACCTGAGGACCCAGCTATTCCACTCCTGGGCATATACCCAGAAGATGCTCCAGCAGGTAATAAAGACACATGTTCCACTATGTTCATAGCAGCCATAATTATAATAGCCAGAAGCTGGAAACAACCTAGATGTCCCTCAACAGAGGAGTGGATACAGAAAATGTGGTACATTTACACAATGGAGTACTACTCAGCTATTAAAAAGAATGACTTCATGAAATTCGCAGGCAAATGGATGGAACTTGAAAATATCATCCTGAGCGAGTTAACTCAGTCACAAAAGAATGAACACAGTATGTACTCACTGATAAGTGGTTATTAGCACAAAAGTTCGGAATGACCAAGATTCACTTCACAGAAATCATTGGGCTGTGAGTACAGTCCCAGATGGAGGAGTTGGAGAAGAAAGTGAAGGAGCTGAAGGAGTTTGCACCCCCATGGAGGGAGCAACAGTGTCAACTGCCCTGACCTACTGATGTTCCCGGAGACTGGACCACAACCAAAGAATACACATGGAGGGACACATGGTGCTGGCCACATATGTGGCAGAGGAGGGCCTTGTTGGCCATCAGGGGGAGGAGAGGCCCTTGGGCCTGAGGGTGTTAGATGCCTCAGTATAGGGGAATGCCAAGAAGGCAAGATGAGAATGGGTGGGTGGGGGAATACCCTTACAGAGTCAGGGGAGGGGGACGGGATAGGGGGTTGGAAAGGGGAGATCTGGAAAGGGGAAAACATTTGAAATGTAAATAAAGTATGAAAAAAAACCAACAAAAAAATAAACCTTCAATGTTCTGAAGCACAGTGAAGACTTCTCAGCTCTCCATGCTCTACCCATCCCCCACCCCCTCAGCTCCCACCCCAAGCTCTGCCCTGAAGAGACACCAAAGCAAATTCCATTACACTCATTTAGCAGTAGTGGCTTGATTTAACATGACCTCAAGTTAAATTGCTCTCGCTAATGCAAACTTAATTGGGGTTCTTTTAATCCCTAGAAGTGATTTTCTTGTTTTGGCCTGGAGTTGGCTCCAGGAACATGGTGGTTACTGGTGGAAGATAAGGCTTCTTAGAGAATTCCAGGAATGTAGCAATTCTGTGAGTACTCTGACAGAACAACAGCTAGTGGCTTTGAACTATCTCCTCAGAAACGTTTTAAAAAATAATAAACTAAAAAAGAAAATATGGTTGCATATTGCTATATCTATTCTCTTTGGGGCCAGGAATTTCTCAGACTGCACTTTCTCCAATAAAAATATTTGTGGGATAAAGCAGATGAGATTGCAACCAGAAAAGACAGAAGCTGGAGTTTCAGTCCTAAAATAACTCTTAAAATTCAGCTCTAAGTTTCTCTGTCAATCCCAGGGTACATGAGGTGAAACGACAAAATAGGCCTGCTTCAGTGTGACTTCCAAAAATGGTGATAGCTGGCTTGTGTTTTTTGTGAATAATCACAAAAATATCCACCTCATCTCTAAGCAGGAAGACAGAGAGAGACCTCATTCCTCCCCCAGTAGCTGTGGTAGAATCCTGTCATCAGATCCAGCTCAACTAACTGGGAGCTGTTCCCTTTCGAAAGAACAAGAGAAAGAAACCTAGTGTCTGGCCTGCCCAATCTTCCCCCTGCCACATCAATGTCGCTCTCCTACTGGTCCTGCATAACTTGGCAATTAGTGTATGTCCGATGCAGACTGGTTGATGCAGTTCATTGATAAAGTACAAATGAGTTGGAGAAGGTTAGCCAATTTGACTCCAATCCAATATGCCCAGACCTAGCTTCAGCTTTAATTTAGCCAAAGCCAGCTCTCCTCCCCAGCCCTCTCTAAGCAAAGTGGTTCTGTGGGCCTGGTACCCTTATCTAAGCTCCTCTTTGTAGAATCTTTTTGATCTTTCCAAACTAAGCTTCAGCTGAACTGTCCTGGTCCATCCTGATCCATCGTCTGTGCTTCGTGTCAGTCAGTACTGCTTTTGATTTTGGACTCTCAATGCACAGTGACCCTTTCTCTCCTCCACAGAAATCAGCTTGGCATGCCAAATGTCTGTGATGGCTACTCTCACTGTCATCTCAATAGATCTCTTTCTGTACTAATCCTGTTCATCTCAAGGAAGTGATTCAGTGATTCCCTCCCCCACACCCGCTGAGACAAGAGCTCTTTCAAGACCTGTGTCATCATCTCTAGTGTAAGGAAAGGCTGGGGCACTTTAGAAGCAACAACTTGATCCTCATAGCAGCAATCTCAGTACCAGCCCGGCGAATCAAGAAAGCGACTGAGAAAAGGTGGGAACAGGGTGTGAATCCTTTCCTTGATGTCATCCCATGGCAATGTGTTTGGCCCTCAGATTAACTACAGCCCCTGAGGCATTGATCTTGGACACACTGTTCAGGATAAGACGGGGAGAAGAACAGCTCACCGTAGCTGTTTTGTGTCTCCCTTTGTGTTTTCTAGCCTGAGCTGGAAGTCAAGCAATTAGAAATGAGGCTACGTGAGCTTGCCAAATGGCCAGCAGAGGGCGACTCTGGAAACGGGTGAATATAGAGAGAAAGGAGGCTCCAGGCCCGGGCTTCGGCCCTAGCACAGCAGCCCTCAAATGAACAACTCTGGAGGTGGCAGGGTTAGTCCAGCGGCTGCCATGAGCTCAGTGCATCGTGTTGATTCTGGAGCCTAGAGCAGCTGCCCTTACCTGTCAACCCCCCACCCCAACCTCTAGTCAATCAAATAAATCAAAAACATCAGTTGCTAGAGAAACACAAATACAGGCAGTGTGGGATTAGGCCGAGAGGACTGAACTCTGTTCCTGCTGCTCTGGGTTACAGACACATTCCAAAAATGTAACTCTGCCCACACCATGGCAAAGTTGCCTTTGATAAAAACACAATGTACGGTATACAATGTTGACACATACCAGATGGAACTTTGAGGTTTTGAAATGTGCTCTTGGTAAAGGGGAACTAGACATGATACATTAAATTCTTGGTCAGAATATAGGCCCTTCCCCACAAGGCGTACACAGCCAACATCAGAATCCTTTCTTTTCACTCTTTTATGTGTCATCATTTCCTTCTGCTGACTAGTAGTCCCCAGAATTCACTTTTATCACTGACCAAATGAAACCGAGTTTATTGGTCATGTTTATCTCCCATATGGTTGGGGAAACAGCAGGGCTGGATGTTGTGACATCGTGAGCATCCTGGACCTGCTGTCAGTACAGTAGTAGGTCCAGCGATGATGCAAAAGCTATGCCTGGAAGAGGATGGACAGCTTCCCTCGGCCTCCCTCCATAAAGCTATACACTAGGTGGAAAAGGTGAGTGTCACAACCTGGCTTTAAGACAAGCCCTAACTGATCACAGTCTGGAAACCCTTCCTAAGCTGATCGCAAAAAGCCCCTTGCAAGCACTCCCAGAACTGCAGATAGGCGTCTTTAAAGAGTTCAGATAAGTTCAGGATGTACTTGGGGGAGGAGATGTCCACCCCCACAGGCTTCTATTTCCACAATGGCACTTGTGCTATGCCAGATTGTACTCGACACAAGAGCTGCTGCTTCAGCCCTGTCATGATAACCCCAAATCATTTTATTGGGTTGTAATAGATGTTACTGGGCACTTACTCAAAAACATCTATCAAATTTAATCCATGCCAACACTTCATTTTCTTTTGTTCTGAAAGAAAAATACAGAGAAAGGCAGAGGGAAATAGGCTGTCAGGAAAGCAGGTCTTAGAATCACCTGGCCTTTGATTTTTAACCAGATAGGGTCTTCAGACTCTTGAATTGATAGTTAGGGGGGTAAAGAAGACCTTGGAAGGAAAAAAGGAATATTGTGTTGACTTTCTCAATATCTTAACAAGGCCTTCCTATTCTAACAAGTTTGTTGGGATAGGAGAAAGTTGAAGGGGTTTTTCTGGCTTAAGAAGCTAATACGTGGTTTTGTGTCCATGTTAGCATGTCTATTGGCGTCATCCTTGTTCGGTTCAGGCTGCTGAGACTTCATGGGCGTGGCTTCTGACACTTCTAGAAGACACAGTCTCATAGAAAACACCTTAAAGCTCTGTCTCTTACAACCTTTCTGCCACCACTCCCAGTGTTTCCTTACCTTTAGGTACTGGAGCATGTTATAGATGGATCAGTTAGAACTGGGCACCACAACACTGCAATTTGATGAAATGGTCTCTATATGTTCTAAAATGAAGATTTCTTTATGGGAGAGGATTATAGTCATCTGCAGGTATAAGGACAAGTATTTAGAATGTAGTTAGGGATTATGCTGATTTGGCAAAATGATAGTTGCAGGTTCTCCTCCAAGATCCATGACTTCACTAACTTTGGGTAGTTGGCTTAGTTTTCAATTCCAGGCATAATTTGTTAGGCAAATTTTAAGTACAATTAGAGATCTATTGTCTGCCACCAAGGTATGTATGCCACTAACATAACCTTAGGGTTATTAGGCCATGCTGGTGATTGTTGTAGTTCAGAACATTACAGCTGGGACCCACAAGTGAAGCTGCAAACTTCCCTTTTTTGGAAGCTTGCACAGTGCCTTCTGGTACCAAGAAAGCTCCAAATATTCAACCTTAGAAACATATACAAACAAGTACCAGTATACAGACTACATAGGTTATATTTATGCATCTGGAAATATATATATATATATATATAGTGTGTGTGTGTGTATGTATATGGTGTGTGTGTATGTGTGTGTGACAACAATTAAAGAAAAAGAGACCATGAATGAATTTGAAAGAGAGCAAGAGGTGGTATTTGGAAGGAAGAGAATGAGGAAATTATGTAACTATAATATAACTTAAAAAATATTGAAATTTAAGAAACAAACAAAATGGCACCGGTAGCACACACCTTTAATCCCAGCACTCGGCAAGCAGAGGCAGGTGGATCTCTGAGTTCAACGCCGGCCTGGTCTACAGAGTGAGTTCCAAGGCATCAAAGTCTACACAGAGAAACCCTGTCTTGAAAAACCAAAACCAAATACAAATACAAACAAACAAAAGCAAAAAAAAAAAATGTACAAAACCAAAAAGAAGAAGAAACTGGTAGGATTTCACATCTGAAATATTTTTATAACTGATTTTATAGCATAGCCTGAATGAATAATTCCTCCAAACAACTTTTCCCCCACAGAGGAAAAATACTAATATAATTAGTTAATTAACTTTCAGAGACAATGAAGGGACTGTGAATGACCTCATTTTGTGAACAAGCTATGGAAAGAACAGCCTGCTTCCATTTTACACACAGGTCATGTCCTCTGTCGTACGTGACCAAGAGGGCACTTACAATACTGTTTGACCTGCTGCATCATAAATGCTATGGCACACGATGTGCTCAATAAATGCTTTGACTTTGTAAAAATTAAGGCTGTTTCCGACATTGTTCTGGAGTCCATGAGCATGTGATAAGCAAAGGCCAGGGTGACACCGCCCACTGTGACATCAATGTTTATGACCCTTAGAGCAATAAAGAGGAAAAAGCAGCTGCATGGAACCATCTTCTCATTTTATGGTGCCTGTGCTTGAGTGAGATGAGCCTGTCATGGTCTGAATTCAAATTCTATCTTTAGCATGTATCAGGATGTTGCTCAGAAACTCATAAATTATAATTGGAATAAAAACTTTCTCACAAGCTGAAAAAAGTTATATATCCTATATAAACACATTTTGTAAATGTGGCTACAAATACAAGGAGGTGGGTTTTTTGTAAATTTTAAGGAATTATGTGGTTCTCTTAGCATCTATTTTTGTTTTTGTTTTCTAACATTGTGTGTGTCCGTACATGTGTGTGTGTATGTATGTATGTATGTATGTATGTATGTATGCGTGTGTGTGTATGTGTGTGTGTAAGCATGTACACGCCACACCACATGTGTGGAAGTCAGAGAGACTGTTTCCTTCTACTGTGCTTTGATGCAGGGTCTCTCTTGTTTCTTCCCCAGGCTACCTAGCCCAAGCTCCTGGCAATTCTCTTGTCTCCACCCTTCATCTCTCCATAGGAGTCCTCCTCTGCATTTGGCTTTCTACATGTGCTCAAATATCAAGTCCAGATGGTTAGGCTTGTAAATCAAGTACATTTATCCCCTACGACAGACATCTCATTTGGCCCATTTCCTCTCTGGTAACCCTGGGAAGGATCTGCTTCCAAGTTTACCTAGGAAATTGGCAAAATGCAATCCCTTAAGTGATAGAGCTGAGGTCCCTGTTTTCATGTGGACTGACAGCTATATTCCACTGTCAGCATTCACAGGATGTTCTTAGGTCTTCATCCCAAGGATCCTTGCATCTCAATGAAAGTCTCCCAGTCTGCCTTTCTTTTCTACTCCCTGACAGAGAGCACTCTAGTTTTAAAGTGACTACACCTGGGCTCACCATATTTGTTTTTCTTAGTGGAGGTGCATGTATACAGTTGAGATGCATCCCAGTTTGATGTCAGTGTCTTTCTCAACTGTATCTCCACCTCATTTTTTGAGAAGGTCTCTCACAAAACCTGGAGCTTTCTGTTTTGACTAGGCTGGCTGATCAATAAGTTCTGGAGATCTGCCTGTCTCAGCTCCCTAGTGTTAGTGCTATGCACCACCTCGCCTAGTATTTATCCGGTTGCTATGGATGCAAACTCAGGTCCTCATATTTGTCAACAAGCACTTTACCAACTGACCCATTTCCCCAGGCCCCAGAGTAATTTTTAATTAGCCAAACATCACCATACCTTATATCTACAGAAAACCTTTTACAATGAAATGTAAAATAAACATGAGTGTGGAGTAACATGATTAACATAATTACTCGGAGTCCCGAGGATTAGGGCTGGGTATCTCAGGGGACATCTTAGCGCTATAATAAATCGACTAGAAGATGGCTTTAAATGGACATACAGGCCTATTGTTATTCAAATAGTTCCCCTCATTAAGATTGAAGATCACAGGGACAAACTCAATGCTCAACTCAATTCCTACAAAATACCTGTTTGTTAGTGAAGATGGAAGGCTTTTTAAAGTCAGGATACCTGCTTTGAAATCTCAACTTTCACAGAGAAAATAATGAAAATGTTTCTGTCTTGGATAAAAGTTCTGTACTTACCTCTTCTCTCTGCTTCCTAGAAAAATACCTAGGTATACCAGAGTTACCAATTCTGAGCGAATGAATAAATGACAGAAATTTTCATTTACATTTACTGAAGTCTGATATCTATATAGTAGCCTTACTACTTGGGGAAAATATGTTGATGAACACTTAATAATGAGATCTGGGTCCTTATGTGTCTTTTAGGGGTGTGTGTGTGTGTGTGTGTGTGTGTGTGTGTGTGTGTGTGTGTGAAGTTTCTTAGGGAATTTATTCCACTATATTCTTTTTCTATCGAACAAAACTGTCCTTGCTCAGTGTAAAGGGGCCAGTGCTTTCAGACTGCAGAGATTTGCAAAGATCAATGAGAGTTCTGCCTGAGGCAGCAGCAGGCACCAGAGAGTCAAAGACAAGGAACTTTTCCTAAAAGAATGTATGGGCCTAACCCTTTTGACTGCACAGTGCATTATGCACTGCAGACTTGATCTTAGTTCAGCCAAACATAAATGGCTCTGACTAGGCAAAGCAAAAACATCTTTCTGCACCCATCCTTGATCGTGACAAATCTGCCATACTGTTGCCAAAGCTTTCACTGGATAGCCAGATTGGTAGATATAGATTGAGGTGAAGCAGTGTGACATCAGGGACATCAGCCAGTAGTGAAACAGGGAAGCTCAGCCCACCTTACTGTGGCTCTTAAACCAGTGCTCTTCTCTGGGCCATTGGTAGCGGGTTATCATTTAAAAACAAACCTGAAAATCTTATTAGTTGTACATTCCTCACACGATCTCTCCAGAATTTTCTTTTGTGGTTCTTCTGTTTCCCACGTTGCACAAAGCTATTTTTCAGGAACCACACTCTGCCATAGTCTGCTTGTTAAACCAAAGCCAATTATATAATGGGCAATTTCACACAAGCACACACAGACATATGCACACAAGCACATTATTGGGTGTGAATGCATTTAGATAATGCAGCACTCCTAGACTGTCATAAAGTTACGTCACTAGAACCAGGCACACATTCATACCATTAAATAAAAGAATATAGTTGTATGTAGCGTGCACTTTCTATACTACTGAAAGCACCATCCTTTTCTTACTCATTTAGTTAGCTCAGGAGGAAGTGAGTGCACTGCTGCCATTTCTCACTGACACACAGAGAATGGAGATATGCAGAAGGAGAACACTTTGCCAAGATGAAACAGCAGAACTAGATGCTAGTTCCAAAAATCCTGCCTCCAAAGACCATGCGGTGATGCCTTATACTCTTCCAGATCTATCACAGTGGGATTTCAAGGCTCCGTAACTCCATAGCCTTCCACCACATGGCTAGGATCTGCCTTCTGCTCTGAGTATTAGTAAGTGCTCAATGAACACCCTTTTGAAGGAAGAAATAATCTCTGATTCCTGGGCACGAGCTCTATTTCTGATCTCCAGATCTGGCAACAGAGGCTTGGCAGAGATGGAGGAGTGTACCTGGTTTTGTTGTCTATAGCAGGTGGCAAATCCTAGCCAGATGATGATAAATTATGGAGTTTTGAGGGCCCACTGGGGTAGCTCTGGAAGAATGTGGGAGCCCATCGCATGGACACTTGAAACAGGCTTACTGGATCAGAAACCAGCTCTACTTGACCTTGGAAAAGCATTCCCCCTCTTTGTCAGATGCTATCCTGAGCAGCAAACTGAAATTGAAATAATCCCTTCTTACAGGAATCAGAAGCTCTTGTCTGGACCACAGAAAAAAAATAAGCCATAACAAATTTAGCATATTATACTGAAGCTTGCATCAACTATTGAAAAATATGACGCATGGAAGAGGAAGGGACACTGGATTGCAGTGTCACTGAAATTCAGAATGTCTTCCCATGTCCCCTCCCTTTGTGGCCAATCAAATACTGCCATAGTATTGATGTGACACCATAAGTCATTTATTAGTTACTCCCAGAGAGACCATTCTATTATCTGGGTAACACCTCCCCTCAAAAATCAGGTAGAGCATGAAAAAAAAAAAGAATAGAGGAAAGAGGTAGGTGGCCTGGAAGTGTGCAAACAAAGCAGGAGCTCTGCCTACTTGCTGAGAGGTGTGAGCAAGGAAAATATAAAAAGAAACATAATCTCATGTCGTTATTACCACAAATAAATGCCGGCTGACAGTCAGCTCAGGAGCAGTGACTCCAGCTCAGAAAATACAAAGGGCTGAACTTGCCAGTCAACCTGAGTGAACTTGGAAACAGAAACCTCTCCAATGACCTTGAAAAGGAGCTCAGTTTGTTGAGACCTTGGTTTTGGTCTTGAGAAACTAGTAGAACTTTTGCAGAGCGTCACTGGATGCAATAGTGCCTGAGTAGACCCAGCACTTGGAACATGGAAGCAAGAGGATCACGGGTAACAACCAGCCTGCTTAGGTAGGGAGTCTGAGGCAAGCCCCGCCCCCTCTGTGCTTGTGTTATGTGTATGACAAAGGCCATGTCACCAAAGTGCTATAAACAGCTTTCTGTGGCAGAGGCGTCCATGCAAAAGAACGGAGAGACTGAGTGGGTCTTTGTTTCCTCCTCTCCCTGCAGCTACAGAAGCATTTCCAGGCATTAACCCTGGGCAACGGCCCTCTGAAGTACTGGAGAGCTAATCTCTTCCCTGAGCTCATAAAGTTTGAAATGTACTCATGTTCCTGGTTGACATGGCTAGTGTCTGGTAAACAGTGCTCCTGTTCTCATGTCCCAAGCCCCAGATCATGCACGATACCCAGGTGAGGGATGGGGCCAGTTCTGGCCAGCCTTCAGGTGTCAACATGTCCCTGGGCAGCACAGCTCAGACCAGGGACATCTGAATGGCCTTTGGTGGTAACAGATGTCTGCTGCTGCAGGGCCACAGACTCAGACATGGCCCCTGGTGGCAGCACAGGCCAGGACTCCACCATGGTCCCAGGTGGCATCACCGACTACTCACATCAGGATGTTCCTCACTACCCTTGAGTCTCCAGTTCTGCCTCTCTCCATTGTGCCCACGTGCTTCTGTTTCTCTTTCTCTTACTGTTTCTCTGCCACTTACTTGCTCCTCTTAGTTGTGCTTGGGGGCTCTCTGAGGGTCTGGGGTCATCTCAGAAGTGGTGCCAGGCGTGCTATGCCCCACACATGTATTACGGTATTATTCGCAAGTCTTGTTAGGCATGGTCTGCATCCCCAGCCACCTAACTAGTGATGATCTCAGGCCATATTCCTATCCAGGCCGGATGGTGCTAGTCCGGTGGTCATCCGCTCCCTCCTCACCTGGCCCAGCTCAGTGGTCCCATGAGAGGGTTATCTATCTCTTGGACTCACTCCAGCCTCGGGCCCTCAGGCCCAGGCAGGTTCTTCTAGCTTTAGGCTTGCTCCTGGTCCTGGGAGTCATAAGGGCCTGCGCAGCACTGGACTGGTGGGTATCTCAGGCTTACTTTTTTCAGGGATGTTAGGCTACCAATCATTCCGATGTTCATAGGTCAGAACACTAAGCTTTGATATAGTCTCTCTCCTCTCTGCCACCCACTGATGCATGTATGACACAGCAGCCATAGGGACAGGTCAATCATTTTTGAAATATCACATTTAGTTGCATTGAATGAGATAGCGTTTTGTATAGCCACCACCACCACCTATTTCCAGAACTTTTCTTCTCACAGGCTTAAATGCTAGACCCATTAACTAACAATATCCACGAAAGAAAGCTAGCATTTAAGGGGAAAGGCCATATCGTGTATATAATGGTTTTGTGCATCTTGTCACACTTACTCAGCACATACTTAGAAAAATTCTGTGTTGGTCCCACTGTACATCTAGTAGGTGAGAGAGGCTGTGTTTCAATGAAAATATTTCTGTAAGACTCTAAAGTCTTTCTAATGTGGGTATTCAATAAGTGATTATAATACACACACACACACACACACACACATACACATATACTACTACTACTACTACTACTACTACTACTACTACTACTACTATCTTCCAAACTACCTGCAGGTGAAAATTTTCTACCTTTTCTTTAATCACTACACTGTTGTTGGCTTTAAGAACCAATCAAGGCAAAGGTGACATTAATTAATAACATTAATTAATGTTATCATTAACTGCCAGGCACTGAGCACGTAATATCTCAAGACTTCACTAGGTACAGACTCCTCTCTCTCTCTCTCTCTCTCTCTCTCTCTCTCTCTCTCTCTCTCTCTCTCTCTCTCTCTGTTTCTATCCAGGCAATCTATGGAAATGAAAACAAAAAGTTATCATTCCCAAAAGGAGAGGACCTGATGAGCCCCTTTTCTTTCGTTTTTCCTCCTTTTTTGGAAGACATGCATGTTATACAGCTCAATAGCTAGATGATTATGTATCTAGTGTTGACCCTCCTAATTCCCAATTGATCATCTACAAAATGGTACCACATATCTCCTTCATGGGGGGAGGGAAGTGCGGTGACTTCTCTACATGGTTCAAGTAAACTCCTGAAATCAAACATGTCCAAATTAAACAGAGTTGTAATTCCATTGACAAGACACTCCCCCTTAATTTTTTTCAGTTAAAAAAAGTCTAAAAATGAGCAAAAGTAGTTTTTAAATTATACCACTTTCTAATTTAACTGAGAAATCTTTATTATTTAAATACTTTGTTCTACTCTGCTAGAATATAAATCCCATGAAGGCACACATTTTTCCTGCTTTGTTTATCGTTATATACCTAAAGCCCAGATGGGTGGTTTTTCAGTCTTCTCACTGATATTTAGAGCAGGAAAGTCCTATGTTACAGGATATTGTCCTGTGGACTGTAGGACCTTTCTGACCACAGCCCACTAGAAGCCAATAGCAACCTCATAGTTATAACATGCTAAATAGTTTCAAAACGTGTCAAGTGTTTCCAGGGTGCAAAATCTCTCCTTCTTTAATATGAATGATCTAAAATAATGTTTGACTCAGAAAAAAAATGAACAGTAAGCATTTGCTGGATGAGGATAGTAATATCAAATTAATTAGCATGCCTAAAACATATAGAACAGTTCTTGGTTCATGGTAAGTAGTAAAAAATAAAATACTAGTAACATCAAAGATTGTTGTTGTTGTTGTTGTTTTTAACTGTTGCTGTGTCTTTAGCTCCTTCTAGAGTAAGCTTTGGAGGCAACCAAACTATTACATTGAGACAGAGGGTTTGCCACAAATTAGCTTTTAAACATAATCATGTTGTAAAATGGGCACACACACTCACTTGGAAGTGTCGCCGTGCTGAATATCACTGACTCATTAACTTGCACTGCCATGCTGGGTTGTTTTCGGAGAGACCTCAGAACACACCATGTTCTGCTATTTCTATCCATGCACATTAATTCCCTATCAACATGTGCTGATCAGGAAGTCTATAATCTGGCCCCGGTGCTTATTTTTATTCCTGTCTATTCCCGTTGGCTCACGAAAAGATTGTTCGAGCAAGTATTGTATGGTGAGTTGTATCATGTACATTGATTTCATCTGCCCACATTCAATTCTACAAGCTGAGCCAAAAAAAAAAAAAATAGAGAAAAGCATAATTTTCATTTACCATGAGCCCTCAATGAAAGACAAGTACCTCATCGGGTACTCAACGAGCAACAGCGAGATATTCACTCTGGAGACACCACTGGCCACAGAAAACTTAGTGAAAAGAGGCAATGCTAGGCACAGGACATAGTACATATTTTATTACAGATAATGCTGCAGACATAGTCTTAAACCTAAATTTAAAAAATAAACCTTAGATGGTCTAAGCCAATGGGAAGAGCTCCTGTCTTCACATATCCAGAGGCTTAAAGTTGCTTAAGATGGCAGTGCTGTCCAAAGAGATCTACTGATTCAGTGCCTCCCCATTCCCCACCCTTTCAACTCCCAGCTGACTGTGTGTGTGTCTGTGTGTCTGTGTGTCTGTCTGGTGGGGGTGTTCATGTATTCACATGTGAACATGTGTGCAGGCCTTAGTGCCCTGATTTCTACCTTGTTTGAGAATGAATCTCTTGTTGTTCAATGTTGTACCCAAATGTGTACCCAATGTTAGCTGGTCTATGAACTCTTAGTATTCTCCTATCTAAATGAAGGATCACTGGGACTAAGTTTTTTTTTTTTCACTATATCTAACTCCTCTGGGGATCCTACCTCTGGTCATGATGCTTGCAAGACATCTGCTTTGCCTACTGAGTCATCTCCTCACCTTTCCAGCTGACTTATTTATAGAAATTAATGTTCATGGTGGGTTTTTGTGGTATATAGCTTTAATCCTAGTACTGGAGAGGCAGAGGCAGGAGGATATCTGTGAGTTAAAGCCCAGTATACATAGTGAGTTACAGGCTAGTCAGGGTCATATAGTGAGACTGTCTTAGATAAAGGTGGGGGAGAGAAAGAGAGAGGGGGAAGAAGAAGAGAGAGGAAGAGAGGGAGAGAGAGAGGGAGAGAGGAAGAAGGAAGAAAGGAGAGAAGGAAGGAGGAAAAAGATGTTAACATTCTTTTCTGAAATTCAAAGTATTGGCAAATGAACTGGCATGGGTCTTAAAAACAATTCTGGAAAAGAACAAAGTAGAAAACTTCACACGTTTCAAATTCTAAACCTCCAACAAAGCGTTAGCAATCAAAGGACTAATGTGTTGTTTAAGGATAGCCACAGTGAGTACAATTAAGAGCTCAGAGATAAAACAATGTGTTATAGATAATGATTTTTGGCAAAAGTGTCAGGACCACTTAGTGGGAAACTATTCTCAACAAAGAGTTCTGGGTCATCAAATAGTCACATCAGAAAGGGTGAGACTGGGTTCCCTCTCCCCCAAATTAACTCAGAATGGATCAAAGGCATAAATGTAAAACCGAAAACTGCCAAGTTGTTAGAAGAAAACCCAGGGGTAAATCAACACCATGTCAGACCTGGTAACAGATTCTTAGACATGAAGCTAAGATCGAAAGCCAGACATAAAGGCAAGCGACTTCATAAACGCTAAAATCCCTTGTGTTACAAATGACACCATCAAAATGTTTCAAAACATATGAAAACACAGAACACCAGAGACAATTTTACATACTTTGTCTAATAAAGGACTGGAATCCAAAATATACATTAAACACTCTTAATAGCCCATAGTAAAAAGATATTCCAGCTTAAAAAACAGGCAAATGATCTTTAAGGAAGATACACAAAAGGCCAGGCAATCTATTAAAAGACACCCAACTCAAAAGTCTTCATGGAAATGCAAATTTAAAACATCTAAGATAGTACTTCAGGTCCACTAGAATAACTAGACCCCCAATGTCAAGTAACAGCAAGTATTGATAAATATAAGCCACATCATATATGACTGATGGGGATGTCAAGTTGTGTATTTTGCTACACAGTCTGGCAAATTCTCATGTAATTAAATGTAGAGTTACCACACATTCCAGCAAGTCATTTGTGGGTGCGTACCCAAAGCACGTCCACAGAAGCTTGCATGCAGTGATTTATAGTAGGATTATTCAGAAACGTCAAGAGATAGAGAAGAAAATGTAAGAGACCGCTGACTGACAAAGAGATCAGCAGATAAATGATGTTCATCATATATTCATACCACCAAATATCAATCAATACCGCAAAACAAAGTGTGTCTTGCTGCACAAAGGAATAAAGGATTGCTCTATGATGTTTGTTTCTAGTTCTAGAAATGTCAAGAATAATGGGCAAAACTATAGAGGGAAGAAGTAGCTTGTGGTAACTCTGGCTTAGTGAGATGGGTGAATGTAGAGATGAAGGCTAAAGAAAAGAGTTTTATTCTGAAAGACAAAAAGTACCACAAAATTTAATGTTGGTAGATGTGCGTTCACATGAATATGTAAGACAGACTCTGACCTTTCAAATGGGTAGACTGTGTGACATATGAATTATTTTAATAATGGGATTTTAAAAAATTAAACCAGTGTAATTCACAATATCACCGTTCAAAAATCCCAACTTAGATGGCCATTTGCACAGGTTAAATGAATACCAGCAAAGGAAGCAAATCTCTAAATCTGATTGAAGTCATCTGTTAGAGGTCTGAGGCTGACATATTAAGTGGACAATGACTGAGATAGCTTTCTCCGAAAGCAAGTGCGAGGAAGACATGTCTGCCGTTACTGTGACATTCCCTCATCATCTGGAATGCCTGACCGGGGTGGTGAGGTAAAAGAAGAGGGCCATTAGGGTGCAGCTCAATAGTAGAAGGTTTGACTGAAAAGCACGAGGCAGTGGTTTTGATTCACGGTCTTGCAAAAAAATAATAATTCTTAAATAAGGTAAGAGAAATGCTCAGAGTGGAGCAGGGGAACAAAAAATTTCCTTTAGGTAGATGTGATTAAAAGATGTTCTATGCAAATAGAACAATATGCTAAAATTTTACTAGAACAAAAATGTGAATTTAGAAAGATCACAGGATATAAATTCAATTCACAAAATCAATACTCATAATAGCAATAAATAATTGAAAAATAAATTTAGAATTTATAGCAAACATGTTGGCTTTTACCCAGCAAAATTAATAAGAAATGAGAGTGTTTACCAACAACATTAAAAAAAATTTATTTAGGATTAATCTAAATTTTTCATTATGAGTGTGTGTGTGTGTGTGTGTGTGTGTGTGTGTGTGTGTGTGTGTGTGTGTGTATGTGTTAAAAGCTATAAAAACTTTGATGGTATAAACTAAAGGAGAACCAAGTAAGTGACAAGTGGAGAGAGATTCTGTGCTCATGGATCAAAACTCTCACTAACCTAGTGGTTCAGCTCAAGCTCAGTCAAACTCCTAACAGGGGGGTTGGTTAACAGTGCTTGGTATGCAAGCATGAGGACTTAAGTTCAAATCCCCATCAACCGTATTTAAAAGCCAGGAGTGAGCTTCTTCAACTGGAACACCAATACTGTGGAGGGAGGGAAGACAGGAGGATAGCTGAAGCTTCCTGGCTGCCAGCCTAGCTCCGGGTTTCAGGAAAGATTTTGACTCAAGGGATTAGGACTGAGAGTGATAGGGCTGAACACCCTTATGATCTCCCCCTGGAGATAAATTGGCAGCCAGGAATCCCCAACCATCTCCCTGTCTCTGACCCCAGCCAATGGCCCTGGGGTGACAGATGCAAGCACAGCCATGCCTGGCTGTTTATGTGGATGCTGAGATTTGAACTCAGGTCTTCATGCTGTCACAGCAAGTGCATTACTCACAGAGTAGGCGTGATGTGTGTGCATGTGTGTACTGCTACAAGTACACTTATGGAGATCAAAGGGCAATGTTGTGGATTAGGTTCTGTCCTATCTTTGTATGGATTCTGGGGATTAAGAGCAGGTTGCTATGCTCACACAGCTAGCCCCTTTACCCTCTGAGCCATCTCACTAGCTTGGGATTTGTATCTTGATTATTGTGTTGGATGTCACTCAAAATTTTCTGTATCTAAAGCAAGGAGTAACTTTTGCCATAAAGTAGTTATACTTCAGTAAATAAAAGTTTCAACATAAAGGAGCAGAGAAGGGGGCTCTGTGGACTTAAAACGCCTTGAAGACCCCAAATGGCAACAACGAGTGTGGAGAAGAGTCTGATAACAAGACTGGAGGACAGCAGCCAGCAGGAAGTGCTGAGAGAATGGTGCCCATGATCGTGTGGGTGCAGGTGTACCTGGGAGCCTGTGCCCATCGAAAGACACAAGTGCTTGTGTTCAGTTCCTTCATGTTATTACCTTTGAAAATATACAGAATGGGTCTGGCCTCTGGTCACTTCCCTGATAGGGTGAAGTAGCTGCCCTCCGCCTCTTTGAGACCTGTGAGATGCAGATATATTCAAAATGAGTGATTCTGGAGGAATTCATAGAGAACCCTGATGTCACCAAATAGCCTTCTTCCCTTGCGACTACCATGGTATTCTCACATGTAAAGGAGGCAATTTCTTTATAGTTTCGCAATAGAAGAAAAGAATGAAAATAAACTTATTTTCTGGATATTGGGACACACAAACCTACAGTGTTTTGTTTCTTCTCCCCCTTTTATTTCCGTTTCTCAAGACTTTCTGAAACCTGGAGAGTCAGAGGCAGATCCCATTAACATTTGAATCTGATCCTACTTAGAGACTACTGAGGGCTGAGTCACGTCCCTATCCAAACACAAGTATCTGCGGTACAGTAGCACAGCATGCAACTCTGTTTGGAAAGAAGGACTTTATATAGGTAATTGAAGGTAATCGTGGCCTCCAGTGTGTACCCTAATGAAACCTGACTAGGTTCCTTCTAAAAAGAGAAGATGAGGACACAGATACATACATGGAAAAAGCAAAGGAACAAAATAGAAAAAGAACAGCCCTCTGAAAGCCAAGGGGTGAGTCTTCAGAAACAGCGTCCTCCAGATGCCTGGCACTAGAACAATGACTCTGAGAAAATAAAAGGCTGTTCTCAAAGCCATCCAGGGTCTGGTGCTTCGTTATGCCAACCCTAGCTGAGGCATGTAGTGACTTTCTCTGGACTGTGTCCATCAAGACCTCTAACACTCTGGACTAGGAATGTGTGAGCCCCATCTTGCCAGGGCCAGGCCTTCAAGACCATCTAGATAGGACAAATTCCAGATGGTTTTCTCTCACCTTGCGCCAGGTGTGACTTTTTCAAGCAGGGCACTGATCTTGTTTCGTAGGTATACATCAACAGGGCTGGCACAATAGCAATGATGAGGAGCCTGGTTGCACATATTCCTTGCAGTGCTCCTATATAAAAGTGGGAAAGAATGTATTTAGTTAGTTATACTTATTCAGACTAAATAATTTTTATTCCTGAATACACTGCAAACTTTGTTTCTTTATTTCTGCTCCAAATGCTTCAGTATGATAGCTAGCCTATGAGGCAGACTAATTTTGATAATATTTTATCACAATTCCCTCAAAGAAAGAAGAGAAAATGAAAACACACACATATACATATACATATAATTATGTTATGTTATATATAATACTTTTTCTTTGCAGATGACATGAATATGTTTTTTTATTCTAGTGAGTGTGAAGAGACAGGAATAAAAGTTGCTCCATCAGGTGCACCCCACATCGGAACTAGAGTGTCTGGTTTCTAGTACAGTAATCCACAGAAAGGATTTAAAATCAGAATGGTCTCAGTTTGAATTCTGACGTCATAACTTAATTCAATGGCTCATTTTGTATTGCTTTAAATTTTTTTTCTAGAGTCTGTTTTTGTGTCTGTAAAATGTCGATTTTCTTATTATCTGGAAGTCTATCATGATTCATGTTAAATACAAAGGCAGAAATTTATGGATGGTACAGAGCCATGACATTAATTTTGACTACTTTAGTTCTTAATGTCCCTAATATACCTCTATAACATCAAGGGAATTATTTTCCCAGCTGCTTCATTTGTAAGAAGTAACTTGACCACGGCCACAGAAGGAGACAGTTGTAGGATGAATCCCATGAGTTTCATCCATAATTCTGTGTTCTTTCCCAGTAGATCACTCCCTTCTCCCACACAAAAGGTGATATAGAGAATAAATGGTTGCTTTGGAGAAAGACTTACTTCAGAACCTAATTTTCCTCTTGTAAATTAATATCAACAAACCATAACCCATACCAGACAAGTAATAGTTTTCTGAATGCCTCTTCCAGTATGACTGATATCAGCAATGATCTTCAGAAGAAACTAACACACATTCCCTGGGGCTCCCTTCTAGGAATCCAGGTCATTTACAGAATTCATTTAATATCACTATGCTTTGAAGGCAATTGCTCTTAGCATGCTCAGAGGCACACTGTCAGAAAGTAGCTCACTCCTTGAGCATTGGATGTTGAAGACAAGAGCCATTAACTGGCCTCCCAGTTCTCTATCCCAGAATTCTCCCAGTGAGGAAGCTGAGTGGTCTTAGGGTCAAGGGCAAATTGCCTGGAGTGTTCTCTGATGTTAAAATGCTTGGGCCTGGACCACAGACTATAGTCAAGTAGTACTCAGACTTTAGAAAATATAAACCTGAGTAAAAAGGAAAAAATACACCATAACCCAGCTGAGGTTGTTCCCGTTGTGTCTAAAAATAGTGGATGTAGAGATTAGTTTAGTGAAAATAGTTAGATTCTCAAAAATAGATAAAAATGGAACAGGACAGGATGGCATGGGATGGGATGATAGGACGGGAAAAGATGAGATGGAATGGAATAGGACAGAATAAAATGGAGTGGAAAGACGAATACAACACTTGTTTAGTACCTATTATACCTATACCTCATTCATCAGTCCTTAAACTTTACTGTAGCTTGAAGCTTTTTCTCCTGACCATTTAATTCCCAGAAATAATGACTCTGATACTAATTAATTAATAAATGCTTAAGCCTTAAACTTCAGTTTGTTCTCCAACTAGTTCATAACCCAGTTATTCCTTTTATTTTGTTTTCAGCTACATGGCTGGTTTCCTCTCCTTCCTCTTCTCATCTACTTACATTCAGGGATGAATCCCCCACCTTTTCCTCTTTCCCAGCATTCTCTTTCTCTCTGCTGGATGTCCCACCTTCTACTTCCTGCCTCAGCTCATTGGCCCTCAGTATTTTTATTGACAGGTGATGCTTATAAGAGATCCTCTCTATACACTAACTTTAGTGTATTTTTCACTGTAAAGTCATAGTAAAAAAAATGTTTGAAGGGTTTCTATCTAGGGAATTTGGAGTAAACATCAAGAAGGTTGGAGAAGGTAGGCGGAATTCTTCATCCCCTGACAGGATTCTTGTAATATCTCTTCACTCTTCACCTCTTGCTCCCAGCAGCCTTTTCTTGGCTCTGCACACACAGCTCTGTACAGCAGACCCTGATGACTTCTCCAGGTTCATTGTTGCCTGTTCCCACCACTATCATACTCCGAAGCCTCAGCAACACCAAACTACTTGTAGTATGGGTAACAAGAAAGTGTATTCACCCCTTAATTTCTTCTTATGCTTTTCCTCGCCCCAGAATTATAGCTCTAATTAACTCGTTGCCTGAACCTGACTCCTCCAGAAAGTGTTTGTGGGTCATTTGGCTTGCCCTTTCTTCCATTCCACCATCCTTCTCTTTTTCTCTTCCTTCATCATAGAACAAAAACTAAAAAAGCACAGACTGATGTATTTGGGATTAGAACCAATAATGAAGCTTTGCCTTCCTGAAACTGAACATTCTAGATGCAGAATAAAAATTAAAAATTGAAATATATATAATAATGCCACTAAAGAAAGCTGAGGGTAGTAAGGAAAACAGATTGGTTAAGAAAAGTCACTGCAGAGAGATTTTTTTGAGCAGAAAATGGAGCTCTGTTGCACAGCAAATGATAACTATATTTGGGAAGTGTCAGATTTATGGAACTACAGGTATCTTGGTTCTGAGACAGGACTAGGCTTGGCAGCCCTATGTTGGATTACCTATTTCTCTCACAGGCTTCTTGGCATACTCTGTATACTTGCTTTATGTTGAATTATATAATTTCCTTTTCTCTACTTGAGCATAAGTAAATAACTAATTTAGTTCTGTTTGCATATTTGAATATGTGAAAAATAAATTATTAAGGAAGCAATTATCAGAATGACGAAGCAAGAAAAGCTGCTTGACTTCCCCTCTTTTCCTGGGGCACCTGGCTGTCGTGTACAATGTTCTGCAGCAGAAAGACCAAGAAGTGTTCACCTTGACCAGAATTATTCTTAAAGAAAGGAAGATATTTTCCTTAGACCTAGCCAACTGAGATGAGTAAAACCAAAAGAAGAGATGAGTACATCAAATAGTGCCACAGCACAGTTGTGCCCCTGTAGGCTGATCCACCCAAACTCATTAGTTTGAAAAGTAAATTGCTTTTCAAATATAATTGCATTAAGTCACTGTTTAGAAATTCCTCTTGGCTCTGCAAATACTCTATCCTGTGAAGAGATGTCATGGCCCTGAACATGTTGTCAACTGTTTAGAAAATGAATCTTAGAATATTAGGGCTGGAAGGGGAATCATTCCAGAGTCTTCTTTTTATGGCAGAGATAAAGGGTGTTGTCTGCCAATGTTCTGGTTAGAACTCAGGCCAGGGTAATCTCGGATCTGGGTCTGTGCTTTCCACCACACTGGTAGAGCCTGCCAATTGTAAAGATTCCTCTTTCTTCCATTTTATAGGACAACTTTTAGTCAGTTACAGTACTTGGATTTATAAAGGCAGCTGAAACTGGATCCTACCAGTTTCTGTTCAATTCTAAATTATCAGAAGAAAGATGCAAATAAGATCACATCAAATTATGTGTCAAATAAAAAGTCTAGGAAATCGTAACTCCAAGGACCCTCTATTTGGGGAGGGCAATTCTGTAGGGTCTTCAGGTACTTATGCCCTTTGAAAGACTGAGGAGAGGCACAGGGTCAGAGCAGAAGCAGAGACTGTGTTAGGGGATCATACATTTCTAAAAGTTGATGATGCAGAAGGCTGCAAAGAAAGCCTTGTGGCACAAGGATTAGGGGTTAGGGGCTAGTTTGCATAGTGTAGGTTTTTCCACACTCTGTTACATGTAGGTTTACATACAATGTCACATGTCATGTCTTGTTAGTATATTAAACTTCCATACAGGGATATGTGTTTTAGTTAATGAGCCAAGATCCATTTGGACATGCTGGTCCACTTCTGTGCTACAGAGGCAGCAACATATGCGGGTTTTGAAAGACTTTACATAAGACTTTTCCAGATTGCACTCTGCTCTATTCTATTCTGCTTCACACCTCTCTCACTAACTCTCTTTGAACCCCTATACCTCAAATACAACTTAACATGGGCCTATCTGAGCGATACTCATTTCTCAGCACCAACCCCTCTCAGAGAGTTGTATAGTTATAAAACAGTGAGTTCTTTGCCAACGCATTTACATTTCATCAACAGTTCTTGCAAAAACACAATATTGTATTCTGAAAATAAATGTTTTAGCTGGACAGTAGTGATGCACACTTTTAATCCCAGTACTCAGGAGGCAGAAGTAGGTGGATCTCTGAGAGGCTGAGGTCAGCCTGGTCTAGAGTGAGTTCCCAGTCAGAGTTATAAAGAGAAATCCTGTCTCAAGAAACAAATTAAATAGATAGATAGATAGATAGATAGATAGATAGATAGATAGATAGATAGATAAAGTAGATAGTAGATGTTTGTTTTATTTTAGGTTTTTGTTCTTGTTGCAAAGAGGATAATACAGACATGTCCTTTATCTTCCTCCCCTGCTATTAGCATGTTACATTACCACAAAACATTTATCACAATAAAGAGCTCAAGACTTGTAATTAGAATTAAGCATCTTTCTTGGGATCTACTAATATTTACCTATTGTTCTGGTCCTAGGATAACATGTTGGGATTCCAAGTTATATTGTGGGTCTCCTGTTTTTTTTCTGAACTGTGAGGATTTCCTGAAACTTTATTTTTCAGAGTGTTGACACTTTGCGAGCTGCCATAGGTGGAGGATTTCCCTTTGGGCTTGTCTCCAGTCTTTGTTGGTTAGTTTGGAGCTATGGATTTTTACAGGAATTCTTTAGTGTCATTCCTGTACAACATTTTTTTTTAAATTGGATATTTTCTTTATTTACATTTCAAATGTTATCCCCTTTCCTGGCTTCCCTTCTGAAACCCCCTATCCCATCCCCCTCCCCTGCTTCTATGAGTGTGCTCCCCCGCCCACCCACCCACCTACTCCCGACCCCCTCCCTGCCCTGGAATTCCCCTATACTGGGGCATCAAGCCTTCACAGGACCAGAGGCCTCTCTTCAAATTGATGTCTGAAGAGGCATCCTCTGCTACATATCCTGTGCAACATTTCAAGGTCAGGTTCTGCCAACATAACTCATCAGTGATGTTATCCTTCATCACCTCCCTGCAGTCGTTGTTAACAGATTTCTCTAGGGTACAGAGGCAGCATCCCCACCCCATTCATCTTTTCATTCTCAGTTCTTTGCAAGTTTCACTAAGTAGCACTCACAGTCAATGTATGAGATGTATCTATGTATTATGCATGCAAACCAACATGTGCAGCCCGATGTACTTGTGGACACATACACACTGCCTCTTTAGTGAGAGCAGTCCTTATGATTCACATCCAAGCAAATGAGTGTGATCATGGATTGGTGAATCAGAACTGACTTGAAGAAAAATGGATCAAGTAACCTATGTGTCAATATTTCTTTCACTTCCTTTTCCAGAGATGCAAAGAACAGGATGTTTACAAAGATACCGCATTCTTCTTCCTGTGTTCTGTTTCCTATGTTGCTCCTCTACCTGGAACATACTTTCTTCCTGAGCTTCCCCTTGCATGAGACTTGCATGCTCATTGCTCATTTAAGCAGGATAAGGGACCTTCACTCTGTTCCTCAGCCCTATCCCTCAAGTGCATAGCATTAGATTTCTGCTCCATGTTGTTTGTGATTCTCCTACACCCTCAGGGCTGTAAGCCTTTTAAGATACATGACTAGGTAGTATATGTAATTTCAATTTTTCAAACCTTATTTTTAATGATGGTTCTTAAACGTTTTAACCTGCCTTATAACCCACCACCCACCAGAAATAGTGGGAAAGAAAGGATACGGGGGTGGGCCTGTTTAGAAAGGTTCTTTGGAGCAATTCCTGTCTGTGTTGTCTGGAAATCAGCAGTTCAGTTCACAGGTTAGCAGGCAGCGACAGCTCAATCCACTTGCAAACACCTCAAGGATAAAGCAGCAGTTTGGTAGAGTTGAGTTAGCAACAGTGGTGACATGATCTAGAAGAGACAGGTAGGCATCAGCCTCAACCTAAGTCAGCAGGAGGGACTAGGAGGAATGCCAGAAGTTCTTGGCTGTTCGAAGTGAAGGGAAGATCAATCAGCGAAGACGCAAGACCCACAAGCATTGCACAGCTATCTCTATAAGGAAGCCTAGCTCAGCCCCCATCACTGTCCCTCAATTCCTATTTAAACACTTCAAACATCACATGTCCTCCTCCTGTCTTGCCTCAGCACTGTGTCTTGCATCAGCACGTTTATCTGTCTCAGCTGACATCACTCTGCCAATCATCCTGAGTCACTGAAGCAGCAAGAAACTGCAACACACCACCAGAAGCTTTTTTTTTTTTTTTTTTTTTTTTGGTGCATTTCTCTCTGGAGTCCCAACAAATGTAGCCCAGCTTCATCACTGGTCCTTTGCCATACTTGTACTTGCTTTAGCAGAACACCCTTTCATCTGTGTCTGCTTCAGCTAAATGTTCCTTCACAAGACTGCCTTAGTCTTTCACCTGTGACCACTTCAGCTAAAAGTTCCTTCACATGTTTGCCCCAGCAAAGTGACTTTTCAAAGAACCCTTAAGTTTCCACTTCAATTATATATTTTAATCTTTAGCATATTGTATACATAAGGAATTTAATAACCGTTTTTGGATCTCAAAGCACTTGAGACTTTTAGAAATGGGACTTGGTGATATGAAGTAACTTCTTGATTATAAAGCCACTAATAATGGTGAAACCAGGACTCAATTTCAGGTTGTTTGCTGTGTCTCTATGTCCATGCTTGTGTGTGTCCGTGCTTGTGTGTGTGTGTGTGTGTGTGTGTGTGTGTGTGTGTGTGTGTGTGTGTGTGTGTGTGTGTGTATGTTGGCACTCTTCTGAATCTGAAGTGTAAATATGTGAATGTGTAGACATTGTTATTACATTGATTTAAACTCTTCCTCAAAGCACAGATTTTACCAATTGTGTTTTCATTTTGTTTAATGTACTTGATATTGAACCCATAAAAGCACCATAGTGTCTTCTAAAATCTAATTCAGGATTCCCAAGAGATGCTAAAGGCTTGCTTCTTTCAGGGAAAGCTTGCGTGTGCTTGATGTTGAGAGACAAAATGTGATCAGTTACAGTATTTGCAATTTCTGTGCTTACTGTCTTCTACAGAGAAGCCATGGCTACTTCTAACCCAGCTCACAAGGACTAGAAAATTTTGACTTCTTCCTTTGTTTTACACAGGGTGACTGAGAGAGCACCAGAAGTTAATCTCCTATTGAAGGTCACTTGGGCAGTCAGGAATGAGTGCCAAGTTCTGAATCCCTTTTCTGTATTCTTTCTACCTCTCAACCTGTTCTAACGGTGGCTGGATTCCAAAACATTGTAGAATACATACAATTCACATATTTGTCAAGGAAGGTGATGGAATTGTAATACCCCTGATGAGGCGAAGGAAGAGAATATGGGTTACAAATATAATTCTCCCACTTTGTTCTTGTCTTCCATTTGCTCCTCCCTTTGGGCTAATCTCTCTACCAAAGTAAGTAGGTTACAGCCAGAGAGACAGAAGTGGGCAGAGGTCCAATCTAATTGTAACATCTAAACCTAACCTGCAGCGAAACAAACGTATGCTGCATTTCCAGGCAAGTTCCAATTTCAAGTATTCAATTCATTCTCCCTCAAGAATTTTTTACAATGTTAGATTCAAAATGGAAACCTCACTGCCCAAGGTGAAGGTGAATTTACAGAATAGCCTCAGCTAAATAACCTATCTGAAAATTTCTCTCTTAGAATGTCACATCCAGTTCATTTTCACCACTCATGTCCTTGGCTTTGTACCCTAATCAGTTCTTCTCCAAATGAAGTCATTAGACTGTGCCCTGCCTAATGTTCTTAGCTTGCCACATAACTTGCAAATTGAGAAAGGTTATTTTTTTATTTTTAATAGTTGACAATAAGTAAGAACAACAATATTTTGTTACATGGGGTTATATGAAATTTAAATGTAAGTGTCCAAAAATAAAATTTAGCATTTGAATAAAAAGAATCCATTAAATTGGTTTCCTCTAGCTTATGTGAGCACCTGTATTAGTTATTCCCCTTGTTGCTGAAACAAAATTCCTAACCACAACATTTTAAAGAAAGGGGGGTTTATTTTAGCTCATGGTTTAGTGAGGCACAGTGGCAGCAGTATGAGGCCGCTGGTTACATTGTGTGAGCTTTCAGGAAGCAAAGGGAAATAAACGTTGGTGTGTATCTCACACCTTCCTTTATGTACCACGGGACCCAGGCTGTGGGACAGTGCTATCAGCAGTTAAGGTGTTTCTGCCCATTTCAATTGATCTAGTCTATATAGTACCACACAAGGTTGTTTCCTAGGTGATTCTAGATCCTGTCAATATTAACCATCACAATATCTATACAATGTCATCATCGATTTTACATGTTGAACCAGAAAATCTAAAATATCTGCTCTCTGCCCCTTTGCATATAAATTTGCTTCTTGTTGAAGAGAAATGTTCAGTATTTTTAAGTTTTAAAATTTTCAAAAGGTTTGTTTTATGTGCATGAGTCTTTGCATGCATGTGTATCTGTGTAGCATGCCTATGCCTGGCACCTTCAGATGTCAGAAGAAGATATCAAAACCCTACAGCTGCAGTTACAGATGCTTTGTGAGCTAGAGTATGGTGCTGAGAACTGAACCCAGGTCCTCTGCAACAGCAGACGGTCCTCTTAACCAATGAGCTTTCTTTGAGATTCTTTTAAGAAGTTTTTGTTTTGTTTTGGTTTGGTTTTTGAGACAGGAGCCTGGTGTATATTGCGGGCTTCCTAGAACTGGTGACTCCCTTGTCTCAGCTTTCCAAGGATCAAGATTACAGGCCTCCACCATCATGCTGGTCAATACCTCAAGTCTTATAACTAAGCTGATTCAGATGGCAACCCCAGCTGAGGCACTTCATAGCTGGGTGACCTTGAACAAGTTGCATGTCTCACAAAAATTTACTCATGTATTACGTGGCAGGAAGGCGGGTAGGGTAGGACTGGTAGCACTGGCCATGTTACAATGTTGAAAGGATTGAAGAAGGTGATATGTATAAGGACCCTTAGCTTGTACACCTTGAGTACAATCATCGCCTGCCACCACTCTAAATTTACATCTCTATTGTTCTATCTCTATTAGTAGAGTAATTTTTTTTGACGCTCTGAATGTGAATTCTCTATTCTATAGAGTCTACAGAAACAATGGCTACTAAGAGATAGTGGATAATCAAAACGTGTGTACACCACCCCAGGCTTCTCACTCTGAAAAAAAATAGCCTTGGTAATAGAAAGCTCCATGTGGGGACTTTCTCTCTCTGTTAGACATTGATCTAATTAAGTTTATTCACAGAATTGGGACTAGAAGGCTTAATCTTCACCGGAGAGGCATTTTCACATTAAAAGAGTCACTTATTGGGTCAAATAAAGACTTTGATAGTCAAAACAAGTATTTGATGGAGGAGGAAAAGAGTCAGTAATGCGTACATCACCTTTTGACACACAAAGCACAATTGCTTTCATCTTTGCCATGTCATTACTTCGTGCTTCTTGCTACTCTCATTTATTTTATTCCACTATATTCATTATATTATTCCATAAAATTATTTTATTCTATTATGTTCATTATATTACTCTATAAATATTTCATTACCCACTCATCTACATTTTATATAACACACAATTCAATTCACTATCAACAAAATTACATCTGACAGTCCTATTGTTTTATCTTATATTTACCTTCATCCCATGGGTGATAGAACTATATATTAGTGACTGTTAGTTGGCATGATTGATACAACCTAAGCATGGAAGGATTTGTTTCATACATGAATTCAGTGGGTTTTATCCATGGTTATTTGGTCCTGTGTGCTTTCACAAAACATCATGGTGACCGGAATATGTGAAGGAGGCCAGCTGTTGATTTCAAGTCCAGCCAGAGGGAGAGAGTAAAACAGGAATTAGAAATTAGCCAGGGAAAATATTTCTTCAAAGGCCCTACCCCTAATGGCCTATTTTATCCAGTTAAGCCTAACTGCCCAAACTTTTCTCAACCTTTCAAAATACAATACCCAACTGAGGACCAAGCATTCAAACGAGGAGCCTGAGAAGGACACTCATATCCAACCCATGGATTATTGTATTATTGGAGACTTTAGAAAGACTGAAATATGAAGAAAAAGAGCCAATATCTCACAATACCTTTTATCTTTACTAAGGGTGATGGCTGGTGTTAATTGTCAACTTGACAGGGTCTATAATAGACAAGAAGACAAGCCTACAAGGCCACACATAAAGGATTATTTAGACTAAGGTTAGCCTCTGACAAAGTTCATGAATGAGGGATTTTCTTGCTTAGGTTAGTTAATGTGGAAGAATCCATCTTAATTATCCAAAGGACCATTCCATGGATAGGATCCTGAACTGTACTAAAAGGAGAAACCTAGCTGGACATATTATGCATTCATTACTCTCCGCTCTCCAGTTGTGAATAAGATGTGACACGCTGCCTCATGTTTCTGACGTCTCCCTCTTAATGGACTGACTGGAGCTTTAAGCTGAGCCAGAATCAACTCTTTCTCCTTTGAGTAGCTTTCACCAGAACATTTTATAGCAGTGACAGGAAATTACACTACGTGTATGATTTATTTTTAACTCTCTAATTCACACATAATAGGTATACATAATATTTACAATATGGAATATAGAGAGATATCTATATTTATTGTACTGCTCAGACTTGGGCAATTGGAATGTATATCACTACAAACATTTATTATTCCATTGTCTTAGGTACAGTCTCGGTCCTATCTATGGCATTGCAGTGCTGTGATACAGAATATTTAAAGTACTCCTGTTCAACTGCACAGCTGTATGTATTTATCATCTTCTTTCCGTCCCCTACCGATTCTTCCTAACCTTACCTGATCACAATTCTGTTTTCTGCTTCTGAGATCAACTTTTCAGCTTCCACATAAATGTGAAAATACATGAGATGTAGTTTTGTCTGAATCATTTCATTTAATATAACTGTTCTCCAACTTCAAACATATAACTGCAAATGATAGCTCATTCTTTGTAGGTGAAAATATTCCATTGTGAATATACACCGTTCATTCATCTGTCAAAAGATACCTACTTTTATTCTATATCTTGACTATTATTAATATGACAATGAACATGAAACTGTCCATATTTCTTTGATATACAATTTTCCTTTTTCCTTTGGCTATATACAAGTGGCAAAATTGTGTGAGGGTTTCATTCCTATATGTTTGAGGAACCTTTCACAGTTATAGTCAAAGCTTAAACTATACACTGCAATGTTCACTCACTTTGTCAAAGCCTTTGCCAACATTATCAGATAAAATTTCATAAGATTCAGATAACCTATATGAAACTTTGAGAGAACAAGGAAAGACTCTCCAACTGGAGCATCCTATTTTTCACAATGGTGTGAGCATTAGACCTGCAGAATACAGAGAAGATTTCAGTCTGCGTCTGTCCTTGGTTGGATAACCTCATTCGCCAAACAACTTAAAACACTGCAAAAAAACAAACAAACAAACAAAAAACAAAACAAAACAAAAAACCAAAAACAATTCTAGCAGGTATATCTGTTCTTTATACCCTAGAGTGCTGGTCTATGAATCACAAGATGCCAACCAGGCATCTTTGAGGCCATCATCCCTACCAGTGCATTTACTGCTATTGAAGTTCTGAAGTTTTTCTTTAATGATATGATTGCTGTAGCAATGACAAAGATCAATATATAGAAGAACTAATGCGGAGTCCTAAGACGAACCTAGACGGTATGCTTGGGGCTATAGATCTAGACTCTCAGCAACTCCAGAGATTAAGCCAAGTAGATTCCAAACTCAAGGTCAGCTTGAGGGAAAGAGTGGACTGAAGGTCAACCTTCGCAACTTTGTGAGTCCCTTCTCACCCTTTGTGAGACAATACAAGGGAAGTCAGTAATAGAATGTTTGCTGGCATGTGTTAGACCATCTCTCCAATCCCCAGCACCACAAAAGGAAAGAAAGAAAGAAAGAAAGAAAGAAAGAAAGAAAGAAAGAAAGAAAGAAAGAAAGAAAGAAAGAAAGAAAGGAAGGAAGGAAGGAAGGAAGGAAGGAAGGAAGGAAGGAAGGAAGGAAGAGAGACAGAGAGACAGAGAAACACACACACACACAGAGAGAGAGAGAGAGAGAGAGAGAGAGAGGCAAAACACAGGGCTCAGACACTTACAATAAAATCCCTCTCCTGTTCTGCTGACTTGTGTACCACTGTAAGAAAATGAAATAAATATATGGATTTCCCCGTTCTTCAAAGTAGAGCTCCTAACATTCTTAAAAAACTTTTTTTTTTTTGAGCAGTGGAACTATCTTTTGTTATTTATAATAAGCCTCTTCCACCCAAACTAAGGTTAGTCTAATGAGTTGACTCGGTATGGAGCCACTATATGACTCTGTAATTGAATGGTCACCAGGAAGCTGAAGTCCATGAAACAGTGGGAAGTGTTTGTTGTAGCTTTGATAATGTGTGTGAACAGGACTGGAAACTAGAATATAAATACTTTTGTACAAGGACCAGAGAGTTCCCAGGTTGGTGGAGTGACTCATGTGCAAAGGTGAAATACCCAGAGGCCATCAGAGCCCTGTACCCCACATATCTCCAGCCCTTGCCTGGTGTTCCTTTCACTTAGTTCTTTCTGTAGCATACTCGTTATGATAAATAGAAAATATGAATGGAGAGTTGTCTCAGTTCTCTGGATCAGTCAAACCTGAGCATGGAGTCCCTCATATTTATAGCTGTCAGGACAAAGGTGTGGCTTGCCTGGGGAACTCATCTCCAGCTGGCAGTAGGTGCCATTATGGGACTCTAATGAGAACCTTGACCAGCAGGATCTGTATCAATTCTGTGTATTTACTGTCCAAACTCAACTGAATTGTTGGACATCCAGTTGCTGGGAAAGAAGTATTGTGGATAGAGGACTCATATTAAGCATCAGAAATGGTACTAGAAATCATCACACAACTATCCCTCTGGTCTTCCATTGTGATTTTATAGAGTAGAACGAGGTCTCTCCATGAGCACCAAGCACTCTCAGGCCCTTAAAATCCTACTCCTTCACAATTTCCTATTGAGAGTGAGCCACACAAGCAACTCTCCCAGACAACTCCCTGAAGAAACTAATTTTAAAATTGCTTTAAATTGGAAGTTCTTGTCTACCCATAGTGTCTGTGAATTCCATTATCTTGCAGATAAGTAGAGTTAGTCTCTTGATTCAGCTCCACATCCTCTCAAATTGGGTCTCTTTGTAGCTTGCAAGAAAAAAAAAAAAAAAAAAAAGAGAATACATCCCGCGGCAGTACCTGCATCCTTCATTACTGGGAAAATCAGTGAGATTGCTGCCATAGCAGATTCAATTAGTCTCTTGGGCCAAGATCCTTGTTTTCTGTAGCTTTTATCCAGGGAAAGGAGGAAAGAGAAAGTACCTTGATTTCTCAGTGACTCCAGGTTTTGCTCTTAGTTTCAACATCTTATTTATATCTCTGTCATGGCATTTAGCATTTCAGGACTTCACTAGGCCTTTTCCACATGTACCTCCCTACCCCATTTAAATCGCAAGGCCCTCAAAGACAGGCTTACTATGCAGCATGCTAGACTCAAGTAGGTATTAACAAAACAAAATTAAAAACTTGTGTGAACATATCTTGAGTATTTTCCATGTCCAATAACCACATCTCTGGTTCCCTCCATACAGCTATATACACTGCCATTTAATTCATTTAATTAGAGTTATCATCATCACATCATAAATTAATAGTTTAATCCCATAAGGCTACACCCAATTCAGATGGCACTCACAAGTCTCTGGATAATTAGAATTTTTGATTGACAGTCCACTAATTCTGAAGGTTCTCATAACTTTCTCCTCATGGCTGATAATTTGCTCTATTAACTCACACAATTTATGAAAACATTTGACATATGATTTATTATGATAGATCAACACGGAAGCAACTGAATTGAAGAGCTGCAGAGAGCACAGTATGGCTTGTGATGTAGAGAGGTGGGATTCCAGGAGCTTTCATGCCGTCTTCAGGGAGCACAACTTTCCCAGAACCTTGATGTTTCCAACAGCCAGAAGCTTGTCAAATCTGATTGCACCAGAATTTATATAGAGGAGCTGAAAAGGTGTGTCAGCCATTAAGAGCAGGCCCCGGAGGCCCAGGGTTCAGCTCTTAGCAAATGGTTCATAACCATTTGTAACTTCAATTCAAGGGAATCTGCTGGCCTCAGATGGCCTCTGCAGACACGTTGTCACACATGTGGCACACAGCTATGTATTCAGACAAAATGACAGTGCATATAAAATAGAAAATGAAAAAATATGTAAATTTGTATGGGGCTTGAATCTCAATATCCATTTTTTCCATTTGGTGGATGAAGCTGAATATTTTAAGCATCTAACTACTTGTGGTAACCAGCCACATCCCTAGGCTGAATAATGGTACTACCCTATTCACCACATTAGACAAACTCAGGTCACATTAAATTCTTACTATGCATAATAAAACACATTATCATTTAAGAAAATGCAAGAATTTAAATGTTCTATATTCCAAACAATTTGAACAAATATACCCCTAGTACCTTTATTATTAATCACATCACAAAATTTAGGAGTTATATGCCCAGAGCTAAGAATAAAGACCATCATAGAATGTGAATAGGAAATGGGCCAGTGATTGACTATGTATTACTGGGACAGTAAGGCTTATCTTGAAGGATTCTGCTGAGCAATAAATAATACTAAAATAGAACACTGACTCGGTTCCTGGTCTTTGAAAATGCTCCTCCCAAAGAGTGAAAAGTTTCCCCTTCTCGTTTACTAAATATTCAAGCTTTAATGTGGCCTTTGAGGTGTATGACGTCATCATTATTTACATGTTGGTTTATTGTTAGAGTTGAGGACTCCAAGCAGCCCTCAGCTCCCTTTGTCTGTATTCTTGCCTATTATGCAATTTTTTATTTGTTTTTTTTTTTTTCCATATCAGTACAGTGTACTTCAAGGATTGATTTCCCATTTGCATGTTGAAAGTGAAAAGAACTCTGCCAGAGATGGCTGGGTGCATGGTACAGCTCCAACTCGGGAGTACAACTGAGTATCTTGACAAAATAAATGGAGCCAGTGGCAAAACTCAGTCTTCAGCCAAGATAGGAGGGGAAGGATATGTGAAAATACTGCAATAGTCTAGAAAGAAACTTACTAATAACTCAGACGCAGATACAGCAATGATTTTGCCACTCCAACATGCAAGTAGGAAATCTTCCTAGACACTTCATTAGAAGAAAAGGCATGTTAAATAATTGACTTTCCAGTTTATTGGTGTGTGTGTGTGTGTGTGTGTGTGTGTGTGTTTTATCTTTACATAGTGAAACTTAATGAGAAGAAATAAAATTGAATAGGAAAGTAGAGCGAGTTAAACTCTCACTTTCACTAACTAGAGCATTTTTCAAATACATGACTATCACAAAGAGTGATTAAGTGGTAAGAAGGTGTGAGGGCCAGAATTCAGGTGTCCTTCTGTGGGCCCTATTTGGTCTTTATTTGGGTGTTTTGTTTTGCTTTTTAAAGCAGGGCCCCTTACTGGCCTGGGACTGAAGTCATAGGGTAATTACACTAAGCTGCTGGCCAGTGAACCCAGAGGTAGGCCTTCCTTAACATTCTCAGTCCTCAGGATTGCGACACGAGTGCACACCACCATGTTCAGCTTTTATATGTGGCTTCTAGAGACTGAGCCCATGGTGCTTCATCAAGTCAACTACTTACCCAGCCCAGAGTCTGGTTGTTTTTCACAGTGACCAGCCTCCCCTCCCCCAAAGGAAACAAACTGCTGTGCTTACTGGACTGTGTGGAACTACAGTTTGACATCCATGGATCACATCAGAGTCCCTCCAAAGATTCCAGAATTACAGCCATTCTTTCACCTGGATAGAATCGCAAGCTGCCGAAATGTGATCAGCATTTAATTTGTCTTCGTCAGTACCAGCGAACAGTAAGTAAACCTTATATGAACAAAAGGATGACAAACAGGTCCTCTCTAGATCCCAGCAAGGTAGAGGAGAGTTCTTGGCTTAAGCCCTCTGAGCAAGACAGGAGCCAGATTACTTATATAGCTTGGGTTGCATGCATTAAAACTGCAATATGGTGCTGCTGATGCCAACACTGACTGCTGGCAGCCAGTGTTCCCTCTCTTTCTCTCTGGCTCTGGCATGCGGTATATTTCAGGATTGCCTCTGCCCTGGCCCCTTCTTATTGTCCAGAAGGTTCTCCAATTAGTGTTGCAACAAGCTTACCTCAGAACCCATGGCCAAAGAAAAAAAGAGAATAGTTTGGAAACATAAAGACTGACAGGGATTGAGAAGCAGAATCTGGCAATAAATATGGTAATTAAGTCTTTGATACTTCTAGCAAAGAATTCTTTGGGAAAAAAAAAAGGGGGGGGGCGAACGGAGAACTGGAGTCCAGGATTGATTTTTGCACCATTAAAGAGAATTATAGAAGTCAAAACTTTTAAATAAAATTGAGGTCTTTTTCATTGGTAAGTTAACTTTTTTGGTGCATACTAGGAAAAGTTTGATACAGTCAACAAAAGACTTTAAATGCAGCCCCAAGCTACGCAGTAACAGAACTGGCAATTCTAGAGCAAATATTCACACTCCTCTGGAGACCAAATGAAGTTTGGTTTCAGTATACATGGTACACATATTTTATGTTTCAAAGTTAATTTAGCTGTTATATAGGGAGAGTAAATAGATATTTTTTTCTGTAATTTCTTAGAATTGAAGATTTAGTTCTATTTTGCAGTTTCATAGAAGGGGGTTTCAGATGTGTGTCAGTATGTAGATCATGGTTCAGCTTAGTGTATTTGCTACAGAGCCTGGATGCTTCCAAAACGGCTTCCCACTGTGTTTAAAGAAGAGAAGGAGGAGGAGGAGGAGGAGGAGGAGGAGGAGGAGGAGGAGGAGGAGGAGGAGGAGGGAGAGGGAGAGGGAGGAGGAAGTCAATACTCAAAGATCCTTTAGTTCCACTTGCAGAATTCCTTGCACACTCTGCATTTTTGAGAGATGGAAGCAAGAAGACCCTTGACTAGCTGTCTTCAAACTGGTAATGATAAAAAATATGATCAAAAGTTATAATATCAATTTACTCATGAAATTTGAAGGTGGGAGTCTAGAAACCAGTATTTTATGTCATAATTATCACTGTTGTTGTTGTTGTTGTTGTTGTTGTTGTTGTTGTTGTTGTTGGTAGTAGTAGTAGTAGTAGTAGTAGTAGTAGTAGTAGTAGTAGTAGTAGTAGTACAAAGATTCCCAGTTGACTCTAAACTTTGAACCACTGCTTTTTGACAGAATGGCCCATCATTTCAGTGGTGGTTGGGAATGCTAACTCCAGAAGGGAAAGAGACTTCCTCAAAGGCAATGAGCAAGTTAATTACAGAAGTAGAATTTGAAAATACATTTCATATATATATATATATTCTCTTTCACTCCAAGTTCTTAAGACTATACTAAACTATATTTCAGCAATCTGATGACTGTGAGGAGAAAGAGAGAAATATTCATAATCCTTTTGAATCATTACCTGTGAGTGTTCTACTGAGTGACCAGTTTTATATAAGATAATTTGATTATAGATTTATCATCATTTCATTACACAATTGTAACTTACTGAAATTGAACTTTAGATCTTAAAGAGATTAAAATCCTCTACAAGTTAAAAGAAAAATATTTATTTTCAAATATATGTGTTTAGTATTGGAAAGTGTAGCCAAGGAACAGAGAGGTGCCTTTAAAAAATGACTATATGTGATTAGACGGAGCTTCTCTCTAGGCATATTTTCTCCATTCCCTGCTTTTTCTAGGCTTAATGACCTTGATAATGTTACTCTTACTGGAGAAGAAAATGGGTCCAATCCAACATAATGAGGTACAGAGTAGGTGACTGCAGGAAGCAGTCTGTAGAATACAGATTCAGTTACTGTGATTGTGTTAATACAATCCTTAACAACTGCAATGCTGTAACATTCTTTAGCTTTGCCTGCTTGCTGGTCTATCATCCAAATCTAAAAACCCCTGCAGTGCCGCATCACTTCAAAACCAAATTGATGAGAAAAGACCTTGCTTAAAGATGCAACAGAGACAGGAAAGGGCTTAAATGGCCCAGAATAGTGACTGGTGAGGATAAAAGATGCATATAGGTACAGGGAGGGATGGGGTAACTCCAAGCTCATGAAACAGAGCCCAGAGACTAGAACAATTATATAGGAAAGCCACTCCAAAATGGGCTCTGCTTTAGGGAACTATGCCAATGGGAACACAGAATCTGATGCTCGGAGCTTTACACACTCTTTAGGGTTTTCCTGCCATTACTGGCTGTGAAGATGGTTCAGTGGTTAATAGCACTGACTCTTCTTCTATAGGACCTAGATTCACTTTCTGGCACCTGTGCAGTGGTTCACAACCATCTGCAACTTTAGTTCAAGGGAATCGGACTCCCTCCTCAGGTACCAGGCATGCATGTGGTGTGCATTCATTACATGCTGGCAAAACACCCATATTTATCAAATAAAATAAAACTAAAAAGAATGTATTGGCATCTTCCACAACAGGGTGGGGCAAAGACCAGAACTGGGGTATATCTTTTACATAATAGTAAGAGCACTCCTGCACTCTGTGACTCCTAGCCAGAAGAGCAGCTGCATCTGCCTGAGGAGAATTGTAGGGGGGATGAAGAAAATTTGGGAGGAGGGCTTAGTTTGATGGTCTTGAGGACGATCCAAGCCTGGCTCTAAGCTTACAGTACACAGATGTTTGAAACACAAGGGACTATGGAGAAGACTCTGTGGTAATACTGGCTTTGTGCTCAAGGCTTACCCAAATGCCTGAGATTCCCCTAAGGTGAGGTAAGAAAGAACATTTACAAAAGAACTGAGAGCCAGCTGGTGGTGGCACACTGCTTTAGTCCCAGCACATAGAAAGCAGAGGCAGGCAGATCTCTGAGTTCAAGGCCAGCCTGCTGGCCTTTGAATAGCTACACAGAAAGTTCCAAGACAGCCAGGGCTACACAGAGAAATGTACTCTTGGGAAAAAAAGAAAAAAGAGAGAGAAAAGATCAGAAGAGAAGAGAAGAGGAGGGAAAGGGAGGGGAGGGGAGGAGAAGGGAACTTTGGTTTTATCAAAAGATTACATGACAATGAGCTTGAAGACTGAATGACCATAACTTGTAAAGCTAATATCAGAGGATACAGACTTCATTCCATAAACTGGGGTGCATGTACTCCACCGGGCATTTTGGAGTGGTTGGTTTGGATACAGTAGGAATAGGGAAACAGAATGGTTTGGGTTTTTTTTTTTTTTTTTTTTTTTTTTTAAGCTCGTCAATAAACTTGGAGGGTTAAGCTCTCTGTAGAAAGTGCCTATGATGACTGGTGCCTGCTTCTCTTCTTCTGTCATGGAAATGTGTCTGTTTGGAGATTTGTCTTCACCCTTAAAGACACGTTTGCTTGTTTGTTTGTTTTTAATTTCATTTATATGAGTACACTATAGCTGTCTTCAGATACCCCAGAAGAGAGCATCGGATCCCATTACAGATGGTTGGGAGCCACCATGTGGTTGCCAGGGACTGAACTCAGGAAGAGCAGCCAGTGCTCTTAACCACTGAGCCATCTCTCTAACCCTAAAGACAGGTTTTTGATTATGTGAAACTTAACGTGAGTGTTCCCATTGGGATCTGGCCTGGTGAGCTGCAGCCTAATGTAGGAGATTGGCTCAAACAATGCTTTTCCACAAGCTTCAGTGGTAGACATAATTGGAATTTAGATGGGTTCTGAACCTAAAGAAAACCTCTTTACATATTTATGTTTACTAAATTGTAGCTGGAGTTTTGTGTTTTTAAATTTTAATGTTTATGGATAGTTTCCTTGCATGCGTATCTATGGATCACTTATATACCAAATGCCCGTGGAGGCCGGAAGAGAGCATTAGATACCCAGAAACTGGAGTTTCAGATGACAGTAAGCTGCCTTGTAGGTGCTGCAAATTGAACTAAGGTCTTCTAGAAAAGCAATCAGTACTCTTAACCACTGAGCCATCTCTCAAGTCCTGAAGTTTAGCATTTTGAAAATAGGTATCTAAGTAGATGGTACTGATAATATAGGTTACATCGCCAGTAGAAACCACAAGTTGTTTTGATGATACATTACTCTGCTACAGATAGTCTAAAATAATATTTATGTAGAAATAATAATTGTTATTAAATGTGATAGCAAATTGTATTTTATATATTAATCAATAAGCCTATATATCACTATTAGAGAAGATGTATATATAATTAAGTAGATAGAAAACAACATAATTTCATTTTCTATTCCTTATAGTTAATTATACACATTTAAAATCTATTACTCTGGAATTACACACATGTAATATAAAATAAAAAGTTTGTAAATAAAATAAAGTTTACTTCTTAGTAACATGACTCTAGTTTTTAGATGCCAAATCTGGTGTTTCTGTTATTAGGGTCAAGAGACCCTCTGGGATCTGGTGTGGAGTTGAGAGTATGTGTCTGAGATGGAGTGAAGGATTAAGAAGCAATGGTGCTAATATCCACTTATCAGTGAGTCCATACCATGCATATCCTTTTGGGTCTGAGTTACCTCACTCAGGATGATATTTTCTAGTTCCATCCATTTGCCTGCAAAACTCATGATGTCCTCATTCTTAATAGCTGAGTAGTACTCCATTGTGTAAATGAACCACATTTTCTGTATCCATTCTTCTGTTGTGGGACATCTAGGTTGTTTCCAGCTTCTGGCTGTCACAAATAAAGCTGCTATGAACATGTGGAGCATGTGCCCCTATGGCATGGTAGGGCATCTTTTAGGTATATTCCCAAGAGTGGTATTGCTGCCTCTTCAGGTAGATCTATTTCTAATTTTCTGAGGAATGTCCAGATTGATTTCCAGAGTGGTTGTACCAGTTTGCAATCCCATCAGCAATGGAGGAGTGTTCCACTTTCTCCACATTGTCACCAACATGTGCTGTCACCAGTTTTTGACCTTAGCCATTCTAATTGTTGTAAGGTGGAATCTCAGGGTTGTTTTGATTTGCATTTCCCTGATGACTAAGGACTTTGAACATTTCTTTAAGTGCTTCTTGGCCATTAAAGATTCCTCTGTTGTGAATTCTTTGTTTAGTTCTACCCCATAGTTTTTTTTGGGTTGTTTTGTTATTTGGAGATTAGCTTCTTGGGTTCTTTATATATTTTGGTTATTAGTCTTCTATCAAATGTGGGGTTAGTGAAGATTTTTTCCCTATCTGTAGGTTGCCGATTTGTCCTATTGACTATGTCCTTTGCCTTACAGAAGCTTTTCAGTTTCATGAGGTCCCATTTGTCAATAGTTGATCTTAGAGCCAGAGCCATTGGAGCTCTGTTTAGGAAATCCTCCCCAACACCCCAACACCCACAACAGCCCCATGCCAATGAGTTCAAAGCTCTTTCCCACTTTCTCCTCTATAAGATTCAGTGTAAAAAAGCCTAAGGGCCCAAGTGAGGATGGCTCAATCCCACTTGGGAGGGAGAAGAAAGCAATCACAGGGAGTGGGGGGGAGGACCATGGGTGGGAGAGGGGACAGGGAGGGGAAAAGAGGAAAGATGATCAGGTATTAGGGGAGGGAACATGAGTGAAGCCCTCAGGGCCAGGAGAAAGAAGGAAAACAGGCAACCTCTGGAGGTAGGAGGTAGGGGGACCCTCTAGAATGTACCAGAGACCTGGAAGGTGAGAGATGCTCAGGGCTAAAAGGGAGGAACCTTGGATGAAATGCCCAACAGTGGGGAGAGGGAACTCCAGTAGGGTAAGGTAGAAAGACAGGGCATCAAGTGAGGGATGGGGTTGCCATCCCACAGTCAAAATCTCTGACCCAGAATTGTTCCTGTCTGAACGAAATGCAAGGACAAAAATGGAGAAGAGACTCGGGAAAAGGAGGTCCAGTGACTGGCCCAAATTGGGATCCAGCTCCAAGGCCTGACACTATTACTGATGCTATGGTGTGCCTACAGACAGAAGCTTAGAATGGCTGCCCTCTGAGAGGCCCAACAAGCACTGAACAAGTCAGATACAGAAACTTACACCTAACCAATGGACAGAAGCCAGGGACCCCTGTGGTTGAACTAGGGAAAGGTTGGAAGAAGCTGAGAAGGTGGACGACCCCATAGGAAGACCAGCAGTCTCAACTAACCTGGACCCCCAAGATCTCTCAGACTCTGAGCCACCAACCAAGAAGCATACACCAGCTGATAGGAGGCTCCCGACACATATACAGTAGAGAGTTGCCTGGTCTGGCCTCAGTAAGAGAAGATGCATCTAACTCTCAAGAGACTTGAGGCCTCAGGAAGTGGGGAGGCCTGGTGTGGTGGGGGGATGGGGACATCCTCTTTGAGACAAGAGTGGGGGAGGAATGGGATGAGGAACTGTCGGAGGGCAGACTGAGAGGGGGATAATGACTAGACTGTAAAAAATGATTAAAGATAATTTTTAAAAGTATTTTCCGAAGAAGAAGAAGAAGAAGAAGAAGGAGGAGGAGGAGGAGGAGGAGGAGGAGGAGGAGGAGGAGGAGGAGGAGGAGGAGGAGGAGGAGGAGGAGAAATAGTACATGAAAACATGAAAATGAGGCCAGAAAGTCAACCAGGCCTATGGCACGTCTTCCCAGGAAAGCTAATTCTGAATAGCCCAAGGAATGCCACACTCTTAATCTTGCATGTGGAGTCACAAACAAGCAGTGCACACTAGGTCACCCAACTGTGATTAGTTTTTTATTTCTTGCAGTCACTGTTGATTCCAGAAGGAATGTTCCCAGGGTTTATATGCATGGCTTCTCTTACAAGCCTGATACCCGAACAAAAATGAGAGGAAAAGCCAAATGGGCTATGACCGTGAAACTGAAAATCAAATCAAGTCAAAACAAAACAAAAGGATGACATTCCAGAAATGCAAAGTGTTGTCAGTCAACCGAAGATGGGAGCAAGCCAGAGATTCCAGCCACCTTTAGCTTCAGAATCATTCGGAAATCTGACCTGATCCTCCTATACATAAAGACGAAAAGGCTCTTGGAGCCACAATTGGTGACTATAAGCATGCATACCTACTGCCTAATTTCAAGTGTTTTACTTGAACTTGTCATGTTTTAATTGTAAGCCACATTTATCTAAGGCTTCAAAGAACAAAGAATTAAATTTAATAACTATTGACTACAAACCAAACAACTGACATGTTTGATGCCATATAACCTGCTGCTCTGCTTCCTATTTGACAATTACATGAGGCCCTGAAGAATAAAGATTTCATGGCTCAGTTGAAAGGGCCGGCCACTCTAGAAAGCCTGGCTGTTTTCACAATTCTCTGTGGCTTCTCTAATTTGTATCAATGAAGTTTTACAGTTGCTAGGGGAGAAAGAAAAATTACTAGCCATGTCTCTTTAAACACAAAGTCAAGTTAAAGATGGCGATATATATTTCTATATCTGTTCAATGACCCAAACAGTCAAAAGAGAAGAAAGGCAGTGTTTTATGTATATACATTCAAGGATGAAGTGATAGAGAGAACATAAATGTGGCAACATGTTAGAACTACAAAGCAGATGGATGACTGATGGGGAGGGTGACTAAAAGATGCTGAGCTGTGGAGAAGCTGGGCAGGCAGGCTGATTGATGCTGTATGTGTCCCCAGACAGCAGGTATTAGTGGTCCTTCTAGAAATGGGAAAACTCACAGACTAACAAAACAGAAGAAAACAAAACAAAACAAAACAAAACAAAACAAAACAAAACAAAACAAAACAAAACAAAAGCAGGCTTGTTCCCTTAAACTCCATCTTTGTGTAGGAAAGAATTTCACCCTGGTGTTTTCTCCTTCCGAGGAGGTCAATTAAAGTTTTGTGGGGTTTTTTTCTCTATGTAATAGCAGACACAGATAAATATGAGACTTTCATACCATGAGCAATTATATAATGGGAATGTCTGGTGACTGTTTTGAGACAGTCTCCTTCCTATCTAAATCTTAGAACAAAGTTATGTCCTCAGAAAGCAGGAATTAAATAGCCACTTGGAGACTGGCTTGCTCCATAGTACACAGATAGTCACCACTTGGATCTCCCTTGGTGGAATACCTGGCTTTGCATTTGTATAGCTGTGTCTCAGGTCCTTTAGTTTTCTGGTTCAGCTATGGAAAGTCCAGTTGCCCAAGGTCCCACTCTCTCTGAGATGTCACACATTTATCGTTGGCTATTCACTATCTAAGATGAGTTCCAGTCCAGGAGAGGACACTGGGCACTGATGGACAAAAGTCCTTTCAGATTCTGCCAGGGTAGCTTGCATGATGGTTTTGTGTGGCTGCGCCAGTCTCTGACTCCTTCTTTCCATCAAAGTATTGGTCTCTAAGTAATGTCTTACCCCTAGTTTTGATTTGGTGTTTGCTTCCAGAGAAACCACAAAAATCCCACCCAATGAAGAGCTAAAGATAACAGGAATTTCCTAAAAGTAAAACCAGACATCCTACCATGAAATCCACAGCTGAGGAGTCTAGTGTACACACTTAGGCCTCTAGTCAGCTTGGTAGGGTGAACCTCTTAATATGAGTCGGGGACCTCCTTAAACATGAGACATCCAGTATAGTTCAACAATGTAGAGAAGTCTTTAACTTAAGCGCAAAATGATAAGGCTGTATGCGTATCAAGATAAGACATAATACCCACCAACCAAGCAGGAAGCTTAAAAGGATGCAGCCAGTAACCATGACTATAAGAATATTTAAAGGATTTTTTTTTAAAGTTTTAGTCTTCTTTTTTTTAAGAGTTATTTATTTATTTTATGTATATGGGTAGACTGTCGATGTCTTCAGACACACCAAAAGAGTGTATCAGATCCCATTACAGATGGTTGTGAGCCACCATGTGGTTGCTGGGAATTGAACTCAGGACCTCTGGAAGAGCAGTCAGTGCTCTTAACCGCTGAGCCATCTCTCCAGCCCATATTTAAAGGATTTTAAGGTGAAATGAAGGTAACCTTCTGGTATGTGGGGGGAAAAAACAGTAAAGACAAATACAAAATAATCCAAACAAAACAAAACAAAACAGGAAAATAAATAAGAAAATAATATTTGAGCCTAAGTCCTTGAGATCTAAAACACCAGTGATATCAATTCTAGAACAAGAAAACAGAAAAAAATAAAGAAAAAACATAAAATGAAAATTTGAAAAGTTGGGACTGGAGAGATGCCTTAATGGTTAAGAGCACTAATTGCTCTTTCATAGAACCCAAGTTTATTTCCCAGCACCAATGTGGTGGCTCACAACAGTGCTTAACTCCAGTTCTGTGGTCTCCATGAATAATATGTACGCAAAGTGCCTAGACATATATGTGGGCAAAATACCCAGTCACAGAAAAATAATAATAAATATTTTTAACATTAAAAGTGTTTACAGAATGTCTGTGTGTGTGTGTGTGTGTGTGTGTGTGTGTGTGTGTGTGTGTGTGTGTGTAATACTTAATCAATTATTAACAGATTTTTTTTAACACTCAAAGCACCCAAATAAAAATAAATAAAGTTAGCATAAATTTCCTGGAAAAAATAAGAGCAGTTTCTCTGCAGAGGTTCCAGAATCAAAAAGTTTCATGCATACTACCTTAGGAAGAGATTCTAACTAAGAATCAGGTCTTGCATATTGCAGAGAGCAGCAGGTGATTCCTAATGGTTTGTGCAGTGTGTAAGACTAAGTCAGGCATTATCAGTACAGTAAGACTGTGCATGGCATTTATCTTGCTTGTGGTATCACAGAAAGCCATACACAGGATGCCTTATAAATGCCAGTAACCTGTCTCTGTGTAGTCCACACTAGAGGCTGAAAGAGCAAGCTCAAGGGTCCAGAAGAGTCAATGTCTACTGTAGGCCCCACTTTCTAGTCCATACATAGAAACTTCTAGTCATGTCCTCTGGTAGTGGAAGGAGCAAGTCAGTTCTCTGGGACCCCTTGATTAGAGACTCCCTAGAGGTCCTAGCTCCTAACACTAGCCACTGGGATTTAGGACTTAACATGCAAATGTAGGGGTGAAAGAAGCATTGGAGCCACATGTGCTTTTAGGCTTACCTCATATCAAAAATGTCAAATCTTATGCTTCCTATTTCTTCTGTAACCAACTTAAGGTGAGAGTTCTGAAAGAAAAAAAAAATACTGTAACAAAGCAAGAAGGCTGGGAGATGGCTCAGTGCATAATGCACTTATCCTACAAGCAGGAGAACTTGAGCTCCCTTACCCAGAACACATATCAGAGCTGGCATGGTAGCATTCTTCTGTAATCTCAGTGCTCCTAAAAGGACATAGGATGTGGAGACAGATGACTCCCTGGCACTCACAGGCCAACTATCTTGCTATTCATAGTGAAAGTCAGCAATAGAATTTGTTTCAAACAAGGTCGAAGGCAAGGAAGAATACCCAATGTTATCCTCTTACCTGCACATACACACACACAGAGAGAGAAAGAGAGAGAGAGAGAGAGAGAGAGAGAGAGAGAGAGAGAGAGAGAGATTGAGTTCGTACAAGATTACCATCATAAAAGAAAATGTCACCTTAGATGGTAAAGAGGACACTGATGCCTGTGTCCCCATGATGCCTGTGTCCTCATGATGCCTGTGTCCCCATGATGCCTGTGTCCCCATGATGCCTGTGTCCCCATGATGCCTGTGTCCCTATGATGCCTGTGTCCCCAAGGCTCAGAAACAGAAACAGTCTTCTTCACTAAAATAAAGTTGAAAGACCCTTTCATGTCTCAGATAAAATGAAAGGAAAAGACAGACTGAGAATTGCCTACCAAGACACACAGCAAAGGAAACAAACAAGGAAAGGAACTTTTTAACTTCAGCATAGGTAAAAATCTGTGTAGGAAAAAAATGTAGAACAATGATGTCCTCAATAGTTTGTACATTCTGCTATGAGTTACACTGATGGTTAAATAAATAACATCCCACATACAGGACAGTAGTCCAAAAAGTTTCCTGTGAACCCGGAAAAATTCCCATAATTCATTCTTATTACTGCCCCTTTACCATGTTTAGATCTGTTGTCATACATAAATGCCATTTACGTCAGGTTAGAGTTGCCTAAAATATTCAGCATAGTAGTGCGTTGCACTGGTTTGTAACCTAGGAGCTATATTCTCAGCCATGTAACCTGGGTGTAGTATAGGCTGTACTATAGCAGGCATTCTGGATGTCTGCACGATGCAACTATCTAAGGATGCCTTTCTCGGAATGTATCCTCATGAAGGAAATATTACTGTATATATTTACATCTGGTCATTTGAATATATAAATATGTAAATGTAAATTAGCATGTTTTGATTAATTAAACTCTAAAATGCTCACTATAATTAGATAAATAGGAGAGCAGAAACAAGAGAAAACAGTGTTTTATGTATCTGTGGTGATAGCTTGAGCAGGAAACTGAACTCACCCTTCAGTTTCTTTAGTTGATGGAAAACAAATAAAATATGTAACTTAAAAAAAATAATGCCTAGAGATATGAAGAGGATATGTCAAGAGAAGAGGGCTACCGGGTTTTTCATGGCTGTTTCTGGGAGCTTATAAATGGAGGGGTACAGAAACTAATCTTTTGATTGGTTTGAATAAGCCTTGGGCTTATCTGACTCTTTAAGCCATGTTCATGGATCAATCACTTTAATAAAAATAGAAAGGAAGATTTAGGAAGAGTGGAGGTAACCTCGTGACCCATATTAAGGTGAGTTAGCCTGAGATGGCCTCCCAAGACCTCATCCTCAGTAAGCTCTTGCTGTTGATCTTAAAACCTGCTGAGTCTGGAAGATGGTGATAGATGAGCCAGACTCTTCCAGCAAAATGACCAGCTTTTTAAAAAGGAGAATCTACTGCAGCTGGAGTGGGCAGAGCAACAGAAAGGAAGCAAAAATTACCCAATAGGCTTCACAGAAAGACTGATGCCAACAGTTGTTGGGGGTGGGTTGCAAGTGTCAGCTTAGTGGCAGATGTTCCAAACAGTTGCCCAAATTATGTGTGCAAATTTCTCCTGAATTTTTCTGGCAGGACTTTTGTGCTCCCTCCTTATCTGTTATCAGTGTTTGGTAAGTGTTTGGACAGAGCTTAGCTCCAGGACAGTCACCTGGTTCCACGTTGCCCTAATGTCGAGGAACACTAAGAAAATGTCCACTCAGCGGGCCAGCACCTTGTGACTTACTGCAATCATGCCTCTTAGGCTTTGTCTGAAGTAGGACAATCATAGGGAGCCCTACAGCCTCTAGGGTTTGCTCTCAATAACAGAAAATAAGGTATTGTTCCCACCACTTTCTGTTTCTGCCAGCAGGTGTTGAAGTAAAGACACCTGTGGTAAGAGAGCTTAAGTATTTTTTCCTAGCTGTCTGCCTTCCTAAAAGGGAGTATTGCCAGCTCCTATGGCACAATCTGGATCCCAGCATCCTTGGGAGGGTGAAGTAGAAAGAGCAAATTCAAGGCCTGCCTGGGAAGGGGTTATGTCTCAGTGGCAGAAGGCATTTCTAGCATTTGTGCTCCAGTCTCTATGTTCAATCCCCGGTACTGATAAACCAATAGTCAGTATATATAATAAGTGACTAGTAAATTTAAGAACCTTGGGTTAATCCAGAAAGACAAGCTTTAAACCATGATCAAAGAGGAGAAATTCAAAGGAAAAGGATTTCACCAAATACATTAACATGGTTCCAAAATGAATTCCATTTCTGTTTTCCAGAAAAAAAGAACTGAATCCTCTAGCTGTGTCTCTGGGATAGAGAAAAGAAAAAAAATTTATATATATATATATATATATATAAAATGGCTATAGAAACAAAAACCCCACAATTCTTAGTAAGTAGAATTAGGCTGGGCATAATAAGTAAATATAATATGGTTGTAAAATTCTCTGTGCTTGGGGATGGAGAAGGTAATTTAGGGAGAGTAATAGTTGATACTGTACCCACTCAGTGGGGATGCCTGGGTGTATGTCCCCTTGATGTTATCCTTAAATCAGCATTCTAAACATTCTCATAATGGTGTACTTCAGCAAATGAAAACAAAGATGGAAATTAAGAGATGGTGGGAAGAAAGAACTCTCTAGAGAGCCCGCATGCATTGACCTTTAAAAGGACATCAGAAGTACGAGGCAGGGTACTGGAACTCCCTTGCGTACGTGTAACAAGGATTTGAGTTCATGTGTGTAGATGGCAAAGAAAGGGTGATAAGGCAGGAGGCATTAGATATAGAAACCATCAAAAGGAACCAGCTCTTAACCACCAAGGAAGTTGAAAGTGGCTGTTAGCTCTTAACCGTGGACTTCCCTCTCTGCTTTGCTTTACAGATGACGTCACCAAGTCATTCCTCAGATAGCCCAGGGGGATGAGAGATGCCCTGCCAAAGCATGGACTCTCTCACAGTATATGCCTGCAAGAATGCTCAGGTGCTTGATGTCGAGAAGTGTGGCTTAATAAGGGATTCTATTTCATTTATGATTAAAAGGCTACATACGTGGTTTAAGTGGCAGCGAAAAAAAAGATTGAGTTGTAAATTCTGAAAAGTGTTTTCAGGTCAAACCTACAAAGCAGGAGGGAGGAAACTAGAGAGCATGAGGAAGCATTGCATTCCCTTTGTGCCAAGGATAGACTCAACCCAGAACACACCCAGTTAAGTAGCATCATGATGTGAGAATGAGGGCAGTCACATATACTGTGACCTACAAAATTTCCTATGGGGGAAGATCCTGAGGGAGCATGGGGAAGAAGATCCTAGGTACAGTCGACAGCTGTGCCTTCTGCTGGCAAAGAGCTCCTGGTGTAGATAATAAACTGAATATTGGGTATTATCACTGTTTTTCTTGCCAATCCACAGGTTTTCTGTTCCCATGGGACCTCCACTAGAAGCAGGACATGGGCGGACTGAGACTTAAATGGTTATACTGACTTTGGGCCCAGCAGAACCACATTTGGTTCCATGTAGTACTGCTCATTTTACTGAAAAATGGAGAAGTTAATAACATTTCTTCCAAGGGGCCTTTGGCAGGCTTAAGTGAATGGCTATGCATACATGCTTTGAAGGATAGGTGGTCCAGCCAAGCAAGACTTCTCTGTGCTGTGGGTATTAATATTGTGTTAGCGGCTATTGTTACTGTTCCCTAACAGACCTATAGGAACGTAACTCAGACTCAGGAAATTATTGCTATATAGACACCATCTTTGATAGGAAAAAAAGAGAACATGAGAAAAGGTTGCTTGATAAATGGAAGGTATGGGAGTGAGTCAAGTCTAAAATTCAGAGCTGGACCCAGGTCGAAAAGTTGTCCTTCTTGCACCCAAAATTGAGACCGAATTTCACTATAAAGTTCTTGCTGGCTGTTCAGAAACTTTCTGTGGCTGGCCCTCAACTCTCAGAGATCCATCTGCCTCTGCCTTCTGAGTGCTGAAAAAGTGGAACTTTTGAAGTCAATTGGAGGACTCCCCAGGATTATACTTTGTGTCAAGTGTCCTACTCCCTTGCAAGCCCCAACCCAAGAATCATTCTTTGCTGAAATTTCTCACATACAGAGAAAAGACAACCCAAGGCACACACTAGGAATTAGAGAAACTGTTCTAGCATCTGTAACCTAAGCAACCCTTAGCATCAGGTCCATTTTTGTCTGCTGACCAGATTCAGCTTCTTCATCCCCCTAGACAGCTGTTGTGCGCTGACCTGTCCTCTCTATATGTCCTACCTCTGATCCTCACAGCTGTAGCTGTGACCTTAGAGAGATGTATCTCTACAGATGCCTTTATGTAGTGGGTTCAAGTGGACCATAAGCCAGGTACCGGTATGTACTCCTAGGAAGAGAGAAACGTACTCACAGAAAAAAGTAGAGACCAAGAACAGGCTCAGACAGCAAGCTAAGCACTGCTGAGGATTCCCACCATCCCTCAGGAACAAAGAAAAAGCAAAGACAAACCGGAACCACAGCAACCTCTTGATTTCATATTTGAGACTTCTAGCACTCTGAGGGAAAACTAAGACTAGAAAAAAAACCTGATACACTCTGATAGAAAGTTTATGTTTATGTATGGTTATCAGATTAAAGGGCTGGCTCCTGTACAACAAAGAGAAATGGAAACTATGCAGAAAAGTTCATCATTTTCTTTCATTTTAATTTTTATTATTCTTCTATGAGTAAATCTAGGAGCTACTGTGGTCCTCATGAGATAAGAACATAGATTTTACATAAGTTTGGTGTGTTTCATACTTGATAATTCTAGAGAATGAGCAGAAGACTCTGAGGATAGATATTAGAAACCAGAGAGGAAGAAATCAATAACTTTAAAGTAATAAAAAGGACAAAAATAATCAGGATGAAAAAGCTCAATGCAGCAGCTTCATTTGAGGCACCAGGTTTGAACACTAGCTTAGGAAACTCCACTGTGATGGCTGTGAGTCAAGCCAATGCCAAGTCCGACCTAGATATCATCACTTGGAAGAAGGATACTGATTTAACAAGAGATTTCTGGAAGGAGCAGGGAGCGCAGAATTAAGTCATCATCAGGTGTTGTAGTGTCTTAGAGTGGCAATGCCAGTCTTCCTGTCATTGGCCCCTCAGTTGAAGACACATGGAAATAGGAAGCTATGGCCAGCTAGGAGACACACTGTCAGTTCCTTATGGAGGAGGCTTTGCTGGAGAACCACAAGTGTCCACTGACAAGTATTAGGCCTTACAGGAGTCTCTTCCCAAGTGCTTACTCCACCCTGCCTCCTAGTGAAGTCTACAGAGCAGCAAGAACAGCTAGCTTCTCTGGAACCTTCCAAAGTAATGAAAGAGGATTCATTCTTTGGGTGAGAGTGGCCCCATGGGTCAGTGACTGAGTATACTCACTGAGGGCTGCATCTCAATTCTGGCGCTTGCTCACACCTGGCTCAGGACAGGATTCTTTGTAGCCAATGTACAAGGCAAGGCCTCATTCTGCTGCAGATTGAGCTCCTCTCCTGGATCCAGACCTCTAAGGAAGGACCCTAAGAAGGACCACAGAAACCACGGGCTCCCTTGAGGAAACATGTTCCAGGAGAAGTGGCCTGTGAAGCTTGTAACTAATAGATACCAACTGATGCAGAAGTGACACAACACACACACACACACACACACACACACACACACACACACACACACACACATGAACTCACACATACAAACATGACCAGGCATGTGCAAAAAAAAAATTTGAAAGGCTTTGAGAATTAATGTTTATTTTATGAATTTTAATTTACTTGGCTCTCAATCTTTGTTGATTTTATGGGCTCTAAGTTTTTCATCAGTTTGAGAAATTGTGGAATTCCAACTTCCCTGTCATCCCCAAGATAAAGTATTCTTTCTCTCCTGGAAAGATGGAGAGATGTTGGGAAAATGAAGGGAAATACAGACATCCCCTTCGCAAGTATTTTCAAAGAGAAAGAAATTCGTATTCAAGGAGCCTCAAAAATGTGAGAAGGAATAAAAACATGGTTGTGCCCCCCTAAACACATATATAGTAGTTTAAAAGGTAGGGTGCAATTTCAGGACACCAAAATGGCTGTGTGTAATCCTGGGCTTGATTTGTGTCTTTGTTTATCGGTTTGTTTGTTTGTTTGCTTGTTAATTTTTTTTTTCAAAAATAAGGTCTGGCTCACTATGTAGCCCAGGCTGACCTAGAATAAAGTACTCTATAGAATTTAGGAAATATGATCTTCCTCTGTAGTCTAAAATACTCTTTTGTTGTATTTGTTTAATTCGAGTAAAAGGATTTTACTGTTATTATCAGTTTGGCTTGATAATTACACATTATTATTGATTAGCATTACTGCTGAATCCTCACCCCCATGCCAAGCAGCTGTCTCTCTGCCCCTACCTTCCAAGAAGGGCAAACAAAGTACAAGGTCAGTGACTCAGATTAATTTGCCACAGCAGATGCTCCCTACAGACACTCCTGCTTGACTGAGGACCCACCATGTCTCTGCTGGCAACTGTACTGCTGCTCTGGGGTGAGGTATCCTGGATCCTAGACCTCTGGGGCAGGTATTGTATGAAAGAGGACTCACACACTCTGTCTTTACAGGTTTCACTCTGGGCTCAGCAACTGATGCAGCCACCTGTGTATTCAGGGATGCCGTGAAAAACAGTGAGCATGGGTTATGGGAATCCTCTGTCCTAATAGCAGCAAGCTAAGCCTGGCTCCTTTGCACTCCAGATATTACCAGCAAACCTTCCCTATGGGTTTACTAGTCCTTCTAGAACCCTTGGCAAGTTTGACTCTGACTTATAAGGTTCATGAGGCTACCAAAGACTTCTAGCTGCTCATAATGGGATGTTCCAGGAGCTTGCCCATGTTGCTATAACTTCCATGTCATAGCAGTTCCCACTAGGAGTAATTAATTACAAGTGACACTAGGGGCTACCACTGCCAATCAGACTTGCACTTCTCCGGGAGATGAACAGAGATGAGCAATCTTGTGGAGTTGACAGGGACCTGAAAGCAGGACCCTTATGGGTTCAGGGGGCAGTGGAGGGAAGAAGATAGTGGAGCCTCCATCCATGTCGCCTGGTATCTTTTAGCCTCAGTTTGCAGATCTGTCAAGTGAGGGCCTTTATGTTGTTTCCAGATGCTTATGGATGCTTTAGAGTGATGGAGACAGCCTGTACCTTTTCTCTTGCTCTCATCTCCACCCCTACCTTTGCCTCCCTTATATTTTCTGAGTCTGGAGTTTCTACTCTCCTCTTCTTCAGAGTGAGACCGAAGCACTCACCGATCCTGCTCTCCCCCATCCATACAGATTCCTTGCCCAGGCCGTGGCTTTCTGCTGATCCAGTGCCCTGGATCATACCTGGCCTGAGCACATTCCTGCGGTGCGGGGGAAGAGTGCAGGGCGTAGCCTTCCTGCTGAGGCGAGAAGGAGATGATGGTTTCCTGGAGGTAGCTGAATCAGATGGTTTTCTGGAGAGAGCTGGACCTGATGGTTCCTTGGATATAAATCAGGCAGGATACAAGGAACAAGCCATTTTTCTAGTTCACCAGCCTGGCAACTACAGCTGCAGCTATCAAACTCGCAGGGAATGTGCCTCCTCTAAGCCCAGTGGTATTGTGACTATCACGGAATATGGTGAGTGTTGAACCCCAACAACGAAAAGTTCTGCGTAAGACTTGATGCATAGTGTCCAAAGATGAGCCAGTTGCTCCTGGGCTGTCACTGGAGGTCTGGGGCCAGACAGAGGGCAGTTCGTAGTGGCACCCTACAAAGCAGGATCTCCTCACTCAGGGATCTTCTCTGCCTTGCAGCCACACCACCGCCACCCATGCTGACTACCTCAGAAAGTTCCACAATGGAGCCACCCGAGATGGCCCAGATGGCCCTTTTCTGTGTGGCTCCTCTGAATGACGTTGAATTTCAACTGAGGCAGGGAAGTCGTGAGATGAAGATCCCTATGGTCAGCGCCAGCCCAGAACAAGTCAGCTTCTATCTGAAATTGTCAGACATGGGTGACCAGAGCCCTTTCACCTGCCGCTATCGTCTAAGCAGAATGATGGCTTGGTCCGAAGACAGTGAACCCTTGGAGCTAATGTGGAGTGATGGTAAGCCTCACAGCAGAGCTGCAGACCAGAGTAGGCTAGAAAGGCATAGGTGGTGGTCAGAAGAGAGCAGGATGGGGACCCCAAAACAGAATCTCCAAACCTGAACAAATTATCCCCTTAACCTCAGTTTTCCAAGCTTCAAATAGGACAATTAATACAATAAACTTGAGACCTGCAAAGAATTGGGTCACCTCAAGCAAGTAAGGCACAGATCTTAACGGAAAACACTTCTCGTGTATCCTAGCAAGAATAATGTGGACTTGCTGTCTGCCCAAGGTTTGCCAAGGCTAGGAGGCTGAGGCACAGTATTAAGTATGGTGGTATTGTGGTATTGCCTGGCCTTCAGAAGCAGATGAGAGAGAGAGAAAGAGAAAGAGAGAAAGAGAGAAAGAGAGAAAGAGAGAAAGAGAGGGAGAGGGAGAGGGAGAGGGAGAGGGAGAGGGAGAGGGAGAGGGAGAGGGAGAGGGAGAGGGAGAGGGAGAGGGAGAGGGAGAGGGAGAGGGAGGGAGCTAGGAGGTCATTTTAGACAAAAGACTTAGTCAAAGCACAGGATGGACCACTCCTGGGTATCTTGCCATGCCTTCAGACTGGGTCAATGTTTCTGATCCTCTGCAGAAACACTACCAGCACCAGTGTTAACTGCAGAGCCATCATCAAAACAGAGCTTTGAGCCTGGTTCAATGGTGCAGCTTCGATGTACCGCACCCAGTGCTGACCTACGCTCTGAGGCTGGCCTACGTTTTGGCCTGCATCTCGAAGACTCCTATGACCGCAGACTGCTCCAGACACTGAAGTCTTCTAGTAATGAAACTGTCTTCCGGCTGCAAAACCTCTCAGCCGTAGACTCTGCCAGCTACAGCTGCATCTATACTGAATTGGCACCACCCTTCTCAGGATCTGCTCCCAGTGATCTTGTGACTCTGAGGGTGAAAGGTGAGCTGAGCAGAGACAGGTGGGTGGAAGCCCAGTGGGGTGACAAATAAGGGGGGAGAGGCTCTGTGCTGTGATCCTGTGATGGGCCATCTTTTCTGGGTTGTGTCTTTTGAGGTATTGGACTTTGAGGTCCTTGAAGAATCCTCCTCCAGGCAAGGCATGGGACTCTGGTGTCTTTCCCAGAGCCTAAACTGGGAGGTGTCAGGTAAACTACATTCAGGAGTGTTAGGGTTCAAGTTTTTCGTGTTCACGTGAACTCTCCTGTGATGTGTGTGTGTCAGCATCACTTCTATCAATGACTGCCTAGTCTGGCCTGGAACTGTCTCCACAGGCTTGAGCTAATTTGTAACTTTATAGAGCCCTAGAGTACCTGGGGTTTATTTGTTCCTCTGATTTCCTCATCAAGGTCTCCCTGAGTCAGAGGTTATCCAGGCCGAGACCACACAGAGTCTCCAGCCAGGCTTAATTTTGACCTCAGACCTTTGAACTGTGCTTCTGCCAGAAGCAGTTTGCTAAAAGGTCTCTTCACCTCTCTGGGGAGCCAGGGAAGCCCTGGAACAGGTCAAAGCCTTGGAGATTCATAGCCCTTGTGATGATGGGGAGTTGCACAGCTAGAGGAGATATAAACATCATTAAATGGATACCCAAGGAGCAAAGCAACAGGGAGAGCTGCCTGACTCCTAGTGTGCAGTGGAAAAGGAGCCAGAGTAAGCTCACCATAGGACCTCACAGGAAATGGCCCAAACTGAGTACTATCCCTCACACATCCCCAGGGCGACCTCCACCACCAAAGCTCCAGGCTCTATGGACAGGTAAAGTGCCTGCTGGTCATGATGCTGTTCTACGCTGTCAGAGTGACGTGCGCTGGGACAACATAGTGCTGCTGCGTGATGGCTACCTTGTGCCCTTCAGGATACTCCGAGTACTGAGCACCTACAGGGACCTGATGCTGCATTTTGTGGGCCCCCAACATACAGGGAACTATTCCTGCTGCTATACCTCCCGGTGGCCTAAGCCTCTCTACTCAAAGCCCAGCAACCCTGTGGAACTCCTAGTGGAAGGTATGACTTCCAGAGCGGTGGTTGGGTTTTGCCTCTTGATCTTTGCTGGGCTATGCATTCAGTTAATTGTGTGAGCTAGCCTGGTATGCAAAGGCCCTGTGGCAATTTGCTGAGTCAAGTCACATACTTCTTTGACTAGGAAACTGATGTAGCTGCAGGCACAGGACCAAATGTCATTCTTGGAAAGACCAGAAGACAGACGGGCAGAACTATTCTTCCTGCTGCAAGATGTATTTCCCTCAAACTCCCTCCACTTAATAAAGGTCACACTAGTGTTTGTTGAAAGCATGTCTTCCATTTGTGGGTCTGGGGAAGCTGCAGGTGGGAGAGGATCTGTTTTCAGGACTGGGATCTTGAGTCTTTAAAGAGAATTGAGTCAGGATTGAATCCTAAGGACAGAACAGTGAAGGCCCGGTCTTTTCCCCACATCTCTCAAGATCGCCTTCTTTTGCCCTCTTGTATCTGGCTGCCTCATAGCTCCCAAGCACGTCTTCCCCTTCCAGCAGGTGTGGACTTCCAGCTTGATTCTCTAACCAAGCCTATCTTAGCTCACTTCCCCACCAGAGAGTCCAGCTACTTCATGGACGTTATTCTCCTGTTAACACTGCTTGAGCAGTGCTAGAGTTAGAGAAAATGGGAGATTGATGGAGCTAGGACATAAGTGACAGTGCTGATTTCATATGTTGTCACCATGTGAAGTTTTTCATTGACACAACACTGAATGAGTCACCCATGTGCCTGGAACCCCTCTCCCATGCTCCTTCTAATAAGCCCACATACTCATGGGTTCAGAAGCTGGACTTGGACGGAGCAATATCTGAGATCAGCTGATGTCCAATCTGAAGGGAATGGGCCTTTCTATGTAACTTCCAAGAAAATCCACACAACTTTTGTCCAAGTTCAGCTTCTTTACAAACAAGAAAAGCAAAGCACATGTGGAACCTGACCATAGTTCCCTGTGTATCTGGGAGTTTCAATCATCTTAATGAAGAAAGACAACTGAATTATTTATTCATAAATACTATTCAATCACAAGTACAGTATTCCAAGCACATCCTACTTGTTGGAAGTCAATAGATAACATGACACCCTCTATCCTTTCCCTGACAGTATAATTATAAATAATACTGGCATTATCTAATCACCCTTGCCCAAACTTTGGAATCATCCCCTAGTTTTCTTCTTCTGCCAGTTCTATAAATCAGTTGCTCTAGATAATTCTATCTAAAGAAAATCCTCATCTCTATTACTGTTGGCGAGATAGACCATCCGCTCCCTAGAAGCATCCTGCCACTCAGACAGTCAGTCATGCTAATTCTCTCTCATTATCCTCCCAGAATTTTCTCAAACACCAATCTAATTCTGTTACCACACTGCTACACTCTTCCTCGATTCTTGGGAATCATTAGAGTAACTATAGCTAACATCAGCTGCTTACTATGTGTCAGCGATTAACGCCTTTATTAACTTGAGTCATCTCATCAGGTAAGTTTCATAACTAGCCTCAGTTATGCCTGTCATTATCTGTTAACTGACAGGTTCACTCCTGCCCACCAATGTTCTCCTTTATTCCACGAAAGTATATAGAATCCTTTGAGTTGTGTGTCCCAAAATCCTGTCTCAGCTGCCAGCTCTGGGGCTTTGCCTATGGTAGGCATTGTGAAGATACCAGAAGTCCTAGGGTGGGAAAAGCAGCTTTCTTTTTGGTTGCTCATTTCCAGCTTCTTCTGATAGCTTCTGTAGTGGTAGGTGTTACCGAAGATTGTCCAGTGTAGGCTACCATATGGACCACCTGCGAGCAGCAGCAGAAGCACCCCCTCCCTCCAGTAGTTTAGCATCATACGTCTCCCGTGCCTGTCCTAAATGCTGAGCCACGCTTCCTGGCCTGCATAGAAAGTCTCCATCTCTCTTTCACTTCTGTATCTCTATCCAAGAATTTTGACTGCTTATCAGCATTAAATCTCTCTTTGCTGGAAATATCTGCAGGGCCCCTTACAATTTTTTCACTGGGCACCAATGACTCATTTAACACACAGAGAGGTTAGGTAAAATGTTCCAAAGTAAACAGCCTTAGGGTAACCTAAAGTCTAATTAAAACTGGACAAAACCCAGATAGTAAATCAAGCTAAGGCTCTGTAAGCACATTGCAGAAAGACAATTTTCCTCCATCAATCTCTACTGCACAGTTGAGTGGAAGGGTGGCACCTCAGAGGGAATTGCTTGGTGGTTGGGATTGCTAAGAAATGGATGAGTGTACATCACTTGCAACAAATGTTATATAGAACATCGCTGTGACCTGCAGCTGCAATGGATATTGGATCCGTGCATAAATAATAAACAAATGAAAATGCTCCAAGTCCAGAAGAAATCGTCCTGTGGAATGAGTTTCTCCCTGACTCTATACTCCTGCTCCCAGACACAGAGTCTGGCTGCACCTAAGAACCTGAATGCTCACATCCACTACATAGGAGAAGCAGACAACAGATATTTGCTAAACAAATTAATCACAAAACCAATCAAATGTACAGTCAGTCACACAACTGCGTGATGACTTTGATAATTCTACCTTATTGATAAACAGTTTTCCCAGAATAAGGTGATAACAAAGGCCTCTAATAGAACAGCCAATGAATAATTAGACATTAATGTCTCTAACTGGAAAAAAATGTAACTCAGTCAATCTCAGGGGACCACCTGTATGAACAGGGTTTCCCTGCACTAGAGATTCTAACCTCTTGTTTATAACCTGAGTCACAAATGATCTGTTGCTAAAAGAGGGAAAAAAATCCATTAATCTCACAACTCAGTGAGTAATTTTATATTTTGAATAAATACAAAATAAAGAACATTAAGGCAGGAGATAAATCAGATGTGCTGTAATTAGTTTGAAAGAGCCAGATTTTGCTGCCTAACTCTCTCTACAACTCCAGTCTCATCTATCAATGTAAAGTGCATTGGATGACATGGAGATTTTCCATTCCCTTTTCAGACTGAATTAGTCAGTTGATCTGAATGGTAATTTGGCAGGATGCTGAAGGGGAAACATGAGTGATGGGATTATAACAGAGGTGGAAGAAAAAGCTTAATGAAGTTTGGTGATGCCACTGGTCCGTGCTTATGACCCCTTAGCCTGTGTTGTAACTCTTCCTCATTCCACTGTTACTTTCCTCTTTTAGGACACTCTAAGCTCTTTGGTTAGAATCTGAGAAGGATCATATGCATTTTCTAACCCAGCTTTACAGATTTCAAAAGGTCAGCCTGAGATACTGACTGATTTGCTTATGTTGGTACACCAAAACCAACTGGAGCTCCAGGACTAATCTCCTGGGCACATGTCCCCAACCATGTGTCACACAGGTCAATAATGACAGAAGTGCAGTTAGAGTGGCAAGGCAGTTCCTTGCTGAAGGCAGGTTTGATCTTCATGGCCATTTCTGTTTGGGAGTCTCCTGTGTATTCATGATGGAGATGGCTGGGTCTTCCTTTCCTAGGATCAACACTCTGAGTGATGTTCAGACAGTCCTCCTCCAATCTTAAGTCCTCCTTAGACTCCTCTTCAGGTTGCGGCTTTGTTCTGCTTTCTAGTGCTGCTATTTTCTCTTTTCCCAACTTCAGCACATCCTGATAAGAGAAGATTTTTCTAGAATAGTTAAATAACTGTTTCCGTGGCAGTAGAGGTAGAATAAGAAGCCTCTGGCTGGTTTCTGTACCTTGAATAAATCCATTTCCTAGTATTGGCAGAACTCTGCGAGCAGGCTGTGGAAAGCAAAGAAATAATACACACAACATGCTTCCATCAATGAAGAACAAAAGCAAGCAAACAGACAAAAGCATAGTGATGACACATTTCTACAGAATAAGGTAAGGGATAACATTCCCAAATAATGAACACTATTGTATGTTCTAGTGCAGGAATTTGAATAATTCATAATTGATAATTTTGGTGATGGAACCCAGGGTCTTTGTGCTCTGTATCTTTGAGTAATATCCCCAGCCTTATGCAAGACTTTTCTATTACATTTTGTGATAAGAGATGTGTATTACATTCATAAGAAAAACAACACATAGCTACTACTTTTAATAGAAAGTAATACTCACAGAGAATTGGCTTGCCTACTTGAGAAACAGTTTAAGAAATGATGTCCAGATGGCTTGTAAAAAATGGCACTGTTGAGAGAGGCCTACAGCCCCAAGTTTTTGTAGACTACTTTGCTTTCTTTCTTTTATCTATACGTTTTCAAGGAAAGATGTAGGGGGATGGGCTTTGTGATGTTTTCCCAAGTCTGTATCTCTAAACCTTTCCTTGTGAGTAAGGGAAGGAGCATGTATTAAGAATCTCCAAGTCTTAGCTGTTTGTTGAATCATATCGGCCATTCTCTGTTGAAACATGGTCCAGGAACAGAGTTGTGTGAGAATTCTGAATGGGTGTGAGAAAACTGCAAGAAAACGTGAGTCTTGTGACCTTAGTTTCCTCAAAACTATGTAACTGTTCTTGGAATGTATTTTCATGCCTTTTCCAGGTGTATCAGATAGGAGTTAGTTTGCTTCAGATTATTCATTAAACTGGTTATTGTTATTTGTTTATATGCCTCTGTGAGAAAACATAAGCAGCCATGAGCAGCTTGTCTGCCAGGTACAGCTTACCCTTGGTTTTTTTTGCTTTTTTTTTTTAACTTTTTTTATTGGATATTTTCTTTAATTACATTTCAAATGTTATTCCCTTTCCCGGTATCCCCTCTGGAAGCCCCCTATCCCATCCCCCTTCCCCCTGCTTCTATGAGGGTGCTCACCCACCTCCCCGCCCTGGCATTCCACTACACTGGGGCATCAAGCCTTCACAGGACTCTTGTGATTACACACTTTATGATGTGGCCCTCCTAACCCCCAGAGTAAAAATTGATGCTCTGACTAAAGTTGGCTATTGCATGAGACATTAGTCCACCTCATTTATCGAATCTATCCACCCAGATCACACCACCTCTAGAATGGTGAGCCACCCTGTTTGCTTATCATCCCAGCTCTGAAACACGCATTTGTAACTTCTGCTATTTCCAAAGAAGTTCAAGCAGATAGGTTTCTGTGCCCAGGATAATGAAGATGGGAAGTAGCAAATGAGGAGCAGAGAGGACCAAATTCTGTATTCTCATCTGCTCCCGCAGGGACGTGAGTATCTCACCACTGCCTCAGAGCTTCGGAATGGGCCTCAGGGTCTCAGCACATGAGCTCAGTGAGTGATAACGTCAATACAGAACTAGTAAAGTAAAAATGAAATTATTGTGTGGATTCTAACCTCATAAAATCAGTGTTCCTTTTAGAATAGGAAAACTGGACCCAGACATGGACTATGGTAAGACAATGTTGTGAAACACAGAGAGGATTTGGTCATTATAAAGTAAGGAGAGAGTGCTAGTCAGACATGTCCTCCAGATCTCTTCAATGGAACTAATCATTGATCTTCAGCTTCAACCCTCCAAGATTCTGAGAGAAAAAAATAAGCTATTGTTTGAGTCTTCCATTTGATAGCATTTTGCTATGGAAATCCTATCAACTCAAGAGGACACATAAATGTCAGTTTGGGTGGTAGAAAGATGCTCTTAGGAGCACAGGCGATTTGAGGTAGCCAGTGTAGAAGCATGAGGCTCAAAGGCAGATGGAAGAGAAGTCAGGCTCAGGATGTGGGTTCTATGAAGCTGACTTGTTTTCTGCCTGTACCAGCCCTGCTTCCACAAATAGATCTGTGGGCACAAATTATTCAGAAGCATGCTCATCGAAGCCAGAAATGCATTATTTAATGTTTTGCAACAGATGCACCTTTTAAATTCAGTTTGGGTTTAGGCCAAAATTACCATATTAAATTTTAATATTCAAACATGAGCATGGCTTTCCATTCCTTGAACATGCACCCACTTTCTCTTCCAGAATGGGCAGGGAGGCAAGGGGAAAGGGGTCAGAGAGGAGTAAACTGTGACTGATGTGCAGGTCTCTGCTTCTAAGTGGCCAAGTGACCTAAAACCAATCACTTACCTACTGGAGAGTATTGTCCCCAGTATGGGACAGTGGGGATGGCCTGCATGTTCTTGAAGGCTCCTTCAGCTGGCTGTAATCGCAAGCCTGTGTGTCTCACAGAGATGAGAAAGGAAATGAAGAACAGCAGAAAAACTGAGCAGCAATTATTTATGGACCACTACCCTTGTCAGAACTGGGGTGGGGCTTGGAGCACCATGAAAGTGAACATTGCTCAGCACTGATAGGTAAGTGGCCTGGACAGGCTCTCTGAGACATCTAAGAATGCAAGGCAGGGAACTGACATAGTGGCTGTTTTGCAGCCTCTTCTGTAATGACAAAATGTAAGCATAGCATCCATGTCAAAATTAAAGATTGCATGACTACAAAACCTTACACTGCTTCTTATGTTTCTGTGGCTGCTTATATGTGATCATGTGAGAACGTGTGGACATGCACATATGGGCCTTGGTTCCCAAGGTTTCTCAAGCAAGTTCCTAGTCTTTCTTTGGGATAATGGTTCGTTGGAAAGTGAGCTTTTTAGCACTTATCTCTTTTACTGCTCTAAAAGCTACCTCTGGATTCCTTCTGCTGGCAAGAGTACACACTGATGTCACTTTTACAGTCCTTGCTTCTTTGCTTCAGTCTGTAAAGTGACAATTTCCTTGCTTTGTGTCCCCACTGACACCTACCCAAGAGTTCTTTGCCAGAACTTGGAAATAAATTGAATCAACAGTTAACTTTTTTTTCCTGGCTCCCTTCTTGACTAGCTCCACCAGTCAAATTGTGCAGAGCACAAAATTACTGTCCTGTGTTAGATGTAAAATACGCCCCCAGACTTATATACTTGGTTCTCAGAGCTGACTTAGAAGCTTGTGGAAGATTTCAGCAGTGGATCCAAGCTGGAGGAACTGAGTCTATGTGAGACAGGTCTTGAGGTTACAGCCTGATGCTATTTTCTATCCTGTTTCTGTTTCCTGGTCTATCCCGATGCAAGTGGGCACTCTCACTCTTTTCAGTCATAGATGGGAACCTTTCCACATCTTCCTTTCTTCACCATGATAGGCTAACCCATGAGCCACCAATGTTTAGAGCTGCTTCTCATTAGTTCTTTGAACAATAAGAAGAGTTACTAACACAGTTCCCAATGCCAGTGTTTTACTCCAGAATTATCAGAAGGGTGCTGTGACCTGACAACAGAAAAGAAACCTTTCAGGTGATACAAAATTTGATTTAAAAAATGATTTTTTTTCTTAAACCTTTAGTGGATGGCCAGTTTGCCATATAGTGTAGCTTAATCAAGGAAATGATATTCCATACTCTTTTTTAAAATCTTCAAGGCTAAAAGCACTACAATTCTGCTCATATTGAAAAGAAAACATAATTAGTTCGTAGGGAGTAAAACATATCTACCACATCATACTTCTGAACAGGACTGTAAAACCTTTGGTGTAAAACTCTGTTGTGGAGTGATTTGACTCTTTCTCAGGATGGCTACCTGGTTACCTGGTGTCTTCTGGACACAGCAGGACCACTGCACTCATCAACTCCTAGCAGATATGGCTATGGTTGGCTATATAAGATCTGCACAGGATCAAGGCAGTTAATACTCAAGCACTAAGGGGAAAAGGAAGGGCTCAGGAAATCCCCCTCCTAAAAGAGAAGCCTTTGACAATTGATGGCTTCTGTGGGAGGAAGATCTCTGTCATTTTTCTTTTAAGCCATTGCTCCTGGTAGGTCAACCATGCCCCAGTGGGTGGCCCACATCCAGAAAGATATGGTCAACCACAATCAGAGTTGATGAGTTATTAAATTTTAAACAAAGGGCACCAAGTTGTGAGGGTATAAAGATGGGGTTACCTTGAAAGGAGTTAAGGACAATAGTGGGGGTGTGAATATGAGGAAAATATATTGGATGGATGTGTCAAAGAATTGTAAAATTGTTTTAAAAAGTAATTATTATCCACATTTTGGGAACTCATATTGAATTCTATGAAAGCTGCTTACCTATGCTATTTCATTAAATGTAAGTAGTAGATACCTGTGGTGGTTTGAATTCTGTCCCTCATTGTCTAAGGCATTTGAATACCTGGTACCTAGTTGGTGGTACCATTTGGTTAGATTTAAGAGGTGTAGCATTGCTAGAGTGAGTTTGTTCTTGGGAACAAGCTTTGAGAGCTTACAGACTCTTGCCCTTTGTAGGTAGCTTTCTCTGCTTCGTGCTTGTGGTCCAAGGTTTGAGCCCTCAATTTCCTGCCCTTGCCACCATATGGATTCTCACCATGTGGCTGAGCCATAATAAACTCTCTATTCTGTAAGTTGATCTGGCCATGGTGTTTTATCCCAGTAATAGAAAAGTAACCAATACATCACTTAGTGTTAATCCTATTTTGTAGATGCCAAACCCAGTACTCAGAACTTTGAGCAAGACCTATCACTCAGTATCAACTTTTGTCACAAACCATCAAGAAACAAATACTTGTAATCTGTGTATTTTCCATGCACTATTTTATGTCTTCTTGATCTATCAGTCTTCACAGCTGGTCCTGGGTGCAGGTATCACCATTAACCTAATTTTGTGTAAAGAAAGTAAGGGTCAGAGATGTCTGTCAACTTCTACTAAGTCATACAATTGACAAGTATTGAGGCTAAGTTAACCCTGAGTTAGCAATCTTAGAACTCGAGGATTTTGACCTCAACTGCTACCATCTCAAAAGGGAAGGAGAGTTCTATTTATATGTCTGCCTTCTCAAAGATTATCACAGTAACCCAGAGTGGGGTTTGGTGTCATCTCATCTAGAAACAGTCTGATGAATTTTAACAGTGCAACAATACAAGACATCTAGAACTAAACAGAGAAGGAAGACTAGAATCTAAACTACAGGTATAAATGCTCAACTAATCTGGCTGCTTATTGATAACATGAGGTATTTCTGTCATGTTAGTTTCCTATTGCTGCTGTAGCAAATTACCATGTGTTTAGTGGTTTAAACATTGCCATTTTATTACTTTAGAGTCCCAGAGTCTGAAATGGTTATCATTGGACTAATAAAAGGGCATCAAGACTGTTCTTATTTTGATGTCTCTAGGGTTAAAGTAGGATATACATATATATAAAAATATATATGTGTGTAAAATTTGAATATAAACTATATATATTACATATATAATTTATATATGTAATATATATAGTATATGTATTCTACCTTTTCCAACTTTTGAAGGTTACCTCTGTTCTTTGGCTTGTGGCTCCTTCCCTTATATTCAAGCCCACGATACTGGACGAAGTCCTTAGACTCCCATTTCTAGGGTTCTACCATTCTGCGATCCTCTTTTCCCATTAAGGATCAATGTTATAAGATTCTATTAGGCCAACCTGGATAACCCAGGATCATTTCCTTATTTTAAGTTCTGCTGCCTATGAATCAGAATTCTATCTCTAATCTTAATTCTCCTCTGTCATGTAGAATGACATATTCAGATCCAGGGACTCTTTAGAGATGCATTATTCTGTATGCTAAAACTAATTCTTAGGTAAAGGGGAAGGCTAAGAACCATCTTGTGATTTTTTTTTTTTCAGTTTCTTTCAGAGGCATAGAGTGTAAAATCTACAGATGAACACATATGATACTTGAAATTCCTTTTGAAGTGATACACAGAATAAAATTGCCCTAGTCAGTGTTTGACTGCTGTGAAGAGATCATGGCCAAGGAAACTCTTTTCTAGGAAATCATTTAATTGGGGGTTTGGTTACAGTTTCAGAGGCTTAGTCTATTATAATGGCAGGGAGCCTTATGGTAGGCAGGAGTGGTGCTAGAGAAGTAGCTAAGAGTTGTATCCTCCTTTGAAGGCTGAAAGATAAAGATGAACTCAGCCTTGCATGGACTTTTGAGACCCCAAAGCCCACCCCAATACTTTCTCCAACAAGGCCACCCTCCTAATCTGTCTAATCCTATTAAAGAGTTTCACTCCTTGGTTGGAATACATTTACCTATTTTGCTAATAAAAGTACAAATAACCGAAAAGAAACTACACAGTAGTAACAATCCTTGGCATACTTCTGTAACTCTATGTACCAGGGACTCATATGGTCCCATAGTGCCAATGGAGAAAGTCCATTTCGCAAAAGGAGTCTGATAGTCTGATAGGTTAAATGACCTTCCAGCCAGCCTAGGAAGCAGGATCTGAATCTACAGTCCCTTGGATACAAAAGCCTATGATCTCAATGACTATTTTGATTTAAACCAGCAAACATGGGTTAAGAGCTGACACAAAGCTTGGTTAGGGGTAGATATTAGGAAGATAGAAAGCTTGATCTTAAGGAAAACAGATCAAAGTCCTATAAAATATTTGTTAGACGGCAGTCCTGGCCTTGGCTTAGCCACTTACAAAAGAAGAACGGTAGATTATCCAAGTCTCTAGACTCCAGACTCTTCATCTATATGATAAGATCATGAAATAGCTTCAGCTAATCATTGTAGGAAGATCAGATGCAGTCACTTAAGCCAAAGCCACTGGGATTTAAAGGGGGGAGGAGTTGTTGGTAAAAAGAAGCAAATGCAACTCCTGTTATGACGGCGTGGAGGTAAAGTGCTCTTAAGAGTGAGTACAGCAAAGTATAGTAACATATGAAGGTCTATGAAAATATCATCATCACATTCCTATGCTAAAAAAGAATTTAAAATATTGATAATTCTCCCCTCGTATAGAAGAATATCATTTTAGTATTTCCATTCCATTCTTCTGAGCACTCTTGTTTTTCTTCATGAAAGGATCTCAACAAACTCATGTATAGAAAAGCTAACCCTCACATCAGCTTTTTAAAAGCCTCAAATCCACCTTGACATGCACATGCTAGAGTCTGTGCAAGTCTTTTGTCCATTGGGAAAGGAGAGTGAGAAGAGAACCAGTATCTCCTCATTAAGGGACCAGTGAGATTTCAGCAGCAACAATGATCCTAAGCCAGGCTCAGTCACAACAGTAGTGTTGAATATGCCACGTGAGGGCCAGGGCCCTGACAAAACCTAAGGTAAGGCTCAGAGAGCAGAGAACAGAGCTCACAAGGAAGGAAAGAAAGGTCCATCCTTTCCCCTGTATGAGCTGCCCCATCCTGGGAAGGTCAGGTTAGTACTTCTCCCTTTCCCAACCATGGACAAGCCTCAAGCCAGACCTTTTTCTAGAGAGCTTCTCCTCTAGCTTCCAGCAAACCCACTGCAGCTTAACCTGTGAGGTCTGCCTCCCATTCAGCTCATCCTACCACAGTTAGGCCAGTCCAACCTCCTTCTGTCAGCACATCTTTGATGACATCTGCCAAGCCAGGCTTGCCAATTTCCCACAGTGCCACACTGTGGGAATTTAACCAATCCCATCCAATCTAGTACTGGGACTCAGATGGCCGCCTTGAGGCCTGCAACCTACAGAGCATCATCTCACAGTTCACACCAGAGAGAACTTGTTTCTGCTGCCAGGAACAGGACAGCATCACCTCACAAACCTCAAATCCAATATCCACTGTAAGACTTCAGCTACCAGTCAACTTCATAGAGAAAAGCCGACATTCTGGGGCCGGTCATCTCACAGACTATCACAAAAGAGCAGAGGCCAGAGAGGTAGGCCCAGGAAGAGGCCGACTCAACTGGAGGGAGAGAATGCTGGCAAGTACACCTATCCTGGGAAACTACAGCTTTTCCTTCGGAGGGAGAAGGATACAGAAATGTCTTCAATTATGGCTATGTAATGTAAGAGCTGGCCAGATCTGTGTAACAAAGTGCTTTTTGACATGCACAAGGAGAGCTATAGACACAGATAATAGATGTATCCATATGAATACAGAGGGCATCAAGAGTTATGCTAATGTGTAGTTAAGTAAATACGTAGTTATATAGATGAATATATAGGTGTTTGTGTTTACCTAAATGAACAGACAAATTTTCTATAATATTTGTAAATATTTGAAGACATTAAAAATTGACTGGAGAAATTAAAAAAAAAAAAAAAAAAAAAGTTGACACTAAGAGTCCCCAGAGATGGCATTTCAGAGCAAGTATAGAGAATCTTTCTCATCAGACTGATGTCTCTTCACCCCAGGTACTGTGTTTTTTGTACAGGAATTTTGTGGATATGGTGGCTTTTAAGTAGTGATACAGTGTGTTAGTAAGCAAATGAAAACTGATGGTGCCATATGCCTGTTCTTTTAACAAGTTTTAATCTATGTTCTCCAGTTTCTGGTCCCGTTTCAACCACTACCACATGGATACTACAGGCATCTGATCTCTACTTAGTCTGACCCCAAATAAAGTCTGTGGGAAAGATAAGACATGTCCTCGTCCTCTTAATTACAACTTTCATGTCTGCATATCCTTCCATTGCCCTCTTGTCTGGTTCCATCTTGTTCTTTAAAATTCAAGACTTCCTTGATTTTCCAGTTAGATATTTTTAGTTTCCATTAGCAACATGGGTAAAACACAAGTCTGTTTAAACGGGGGGCTCACTCCCCTATTTGGCATCTACTAATTCCTTTAACTTCAGTTCATTGTCTGTCTCTGTTGGGTTGTGTTAAGAGTTGTTGAGGGCATGCCTGACTTTCAATGATCACTATTCTCTACAGAACTGCAGAGCAGGTAGTCAGTGGTTTACAATTATTTGCCAAATTGAAAAAGAAATAGATACATGCCACAGAAAATAAATCTTTATCCTATTCCTTCTTTTAAAGGGGCCAGGTGTTTTTTGTTGTTGTTGTTTATTTTGTTTTGTTTTTTGGTTGGTTGGGTGGTTTTGTTGTTGTTGTTTGTTTATTGTCATCCACAGATTCTTCTCTAAGTACTGCATGGGTTTTGAACCTGCAAGTACAGAAACAACACAATGAAGTCTGTGGTGTTCACTGTTAGTAAAATGTAGAATGAAAGGAACTCAAGGTCAGAGAAAAAATCCTCAAGAGAGGGTGGAGATGCGTGTCTGAGTTAGTTTGTGAGAAGCCCACTACTGTAATGGATACATGAGGAAACAGTATAGACTGAAATAAAATGAAAAATTTCATTCACACAAAGTTTTCTTTACTTAGCTAAAACATTGTCCCTCAGCCATGTAAGAGACCCTCCCTCCATCTCACACAGAGGTTCTAAATGACAAAAGGTGGATGTGTCAATTACAATTGGGATTAGTTGTGTTGTTCAGAGGTACTGGGACAGAAGGACACTATCAACAGTCACTGGACTTTAGCATCTAGCCAGCAGAGGGTGGAAGAGAGAGGACTTGGCCCAGGATGCTATGCCATGGTCATCAGGATACATGCCCTCTGTCCATATCCCATTTTTAGATTAGTCGTCTAGCTACAACTGACTGCAAAGGAGTCTGGGAAATGAAATCTAGCTGTGTCCGGGAACAAGGGAAAAATACCTTTAAGGAATACTTGACTACCACAACCACAAACACTGAGGGAGGAGAAATATTTTTAAAAACTGGTGAGGCTCCTAGGCAAGTCTGAAAGAAAGAGAGGAATGTGAGAAAAGAAAGAAAACAGCAGAAGGGTGTTTGAAGGAGTTGGAGTGAGTAGCGTTGTGTGGCCTCCATTCTATTGTATCTAAAAATAACCCTGATCCATTCCCTTGTTCAGTAATGACTGTCCGTGAGCTGGCATATTTGGAAAGAATGAGAACAAAGCTAACATGTGGGCTGCAGAAGGGATCATTTTGAAAATGTGCAGGCTCCTTTCAATTATTATTCCACTTGTCAGAATATGACTGACATTTCTATTGGATTATTGCTTCAATGGCAGATTCTCAGCCTTTCTCCCAAAATATCAGAGTCTCTTTTTAAAGGGAATGATACGAGTTGAAGACACTAGTTAGCAGCACAGCCAAGACTAAGATCCTGCTTATAAATGCAATTGTCTCATGTTTTACAAATAGAGTGAAATATGAGACAAGAAGAATGTGAACCCTAAACAACTCAGGAACTGGCAAAGAATCTTTTTATCTCCTGTCTACTGCATACTCACCCTGTCTCACTAAATCCCCCCTAAGCCCTCAGTAAGGTGAATGTTTGTCCATTTATAGATAAGGAAGCAGAATTACCTAGAAGACATAAGCAGGACTAAGAATCCAGACTGATGATAGTATCAAGAAAAACAACCAAATAACGTCTTTTAGTGTGCCCTGGAGAAGACATAGAACATCACCGAAGTTACTATAACCTTGGAGGCAAACAAACTGTGGGTGAGGAACCAAGCAGGTATATTGGAGGATGAGGAATGCAAAGTAAGTAGGAAAGGTAAGCGACTTAATTTTGTTTTTCTTGGCTGTTGTACACTACGGCCAGGGTTTACTCATAAGGGTTCTGAGAAGTCTCAAATGTCCTTTCTCTCTCCCTGGGTTTATCTCCAGCCTATCCATCTATCACTTACTTTCCAGTGATTCTTGGTTATACATTTGCCTTACGTGGACCTCTAAAATCTCCTAAAAGGGAGCTTATATTTTGTCACCTTTACATCCTGGACTATTGTTTTTAATGGCCTTACATGGGAAGACAACTCTCCTGGTTTGCCAGGAACTGGTCCAATTCTAGCTCCCAGAATAATCCATCTAGGAAAAGCCTCACTCCTGGACAAGTCAAGATACTGTTTCCTTATAATAGTTATGAAATCTTTATGTACCTATATCTTATAAGAGATGCTCTCCTTTACCCTGAAAAGAGAAAGATTGGTGGTACATACTCTCTAGATTGAATGAAGAAAATGAAATAAAAGGAAGAGAACATGACTCCTAAAGTACGAGACGATTTTTATTGCAGATATAAGGGAGAATGCAGATGGAGGGAAAGGTCCAGGCTGAACATGGCCAGCAGACTAAACCAAACAACTAGAAGAGAGAGGAGAGGGAGAGTGAGAGAGGTGCTTCCTACCAAGAGGGGCAGCCTCAACAGAGACCAAGAAGCCAGGATAGCCAAAATGGCTGAGTTGTATAGGGATGAGGCTAGGAGAAGGAAGACAGAAGCCTGGTCCCTGGGAGGAAAAGTGTGAAGGGGCAGGGTGTGAAGTGGTAAGCGAGACTTGTCCTGGGTTTGAGACCTAACAGATTTTACCTTTCCTCCCAGTCAGTCAAAGCCAATCACACCAGGAGCTGATGCTGTTGTCAGGAGTAAGGATCCATCATGTCACTGGGCTGTTGTCACCCACAAAAGCTTGATGGGGGGGGATCATCTGTTACCTTTAATAAGTTACCTAAGAAGGTCAATGGTAAATCTCATATGTAGACATACTTCAGGCTCTGGGCACTAAGTCTTTTTTTACTGAGAGGACATTTGAGAGATGTCTTAGTTAGGATTTTATTGCTGTGAAGAGACACCATGACTCCAGCAACTCTTATAAAGGAAAATATTTAATTGGGGCTGGCTTACAGTTTCAGAGGTTTTGTACATTAGCATTATGGCAGAAAACATGGCAGCACACAGGCTGACATGATGCTAGTAATGTCAAAAGTTCTACATCTTGATCCACAGGCAGCAGAAGGAGACTCTGCCACACTGGGCACAGCTTCAGCATAGGAGACCTCAAAGCCAACCCCCACAATGATACATTTCTCCAATAAGGACACACCTCCTAATAGTGCCACTCCCTATGGGTCAAGCATTCAAACACTGAGTCTGTGGAAGTCATTCCTATTCAAACCGCCACAGGAGACCATGAAGTTTTAATCAACTTTTCATTTGAAGGTGATTTTAAGTTCACTAGGAAATTGTAAAGATAGAACAGCGGTATGTACACACCTTTTACTTAGGATTGTCTTTTGTTAACAGCTTCCATTTTCATGGTGTGTTTAGCTAAGCTGAAAAACCCACACTGATAATTCATTTTATGTTAAGTCTAGGTTTTCTTTGAACGCACTACTGAAATGATCTACAGGAGATAGCTCTTGACAACCAACCAATTCAGCCAAATACAAGTTTTAGATTCCTTTTTCAACCAAGAATGGGTTTGCGCCTCTGAAAATCTCTTGGTGCCCAAGCTCAGGGATGTAGAGTTTTTAATTTTTAAAGGCAAAAACCACAAAAACCATAATTTACATCAAAATTAGATCAGGGTCAGAGTAACCTTGAAATGTTTATTCCTAAGCATAGTAATTATTTCAGATATAACATCCAGATCATCTTTTGACTCATATCTTTTAAAATTACCTTAGGTTACTTTAATTATTTTGGTTAATATCTCTGGCCCATCGTCAAGTCATCAGAAATCTCAAATGTGTTGCCAAGGCAGATGTGACCATTTAGGAGAGGGGTGGAGAGGGCAGGGAAGAGTCTATGCAACCACAAAATGGAGCCAGAACAAGATGGCAGGGCAGGGAAGAGTCTATGCGACCACAAAATGGAGTCAGAACAAGATGGCAGGGCAGGGAAGAGTCTATGCGACCACAAAATGGAATCAGAACAAGATGGCGTTCAGTCATTCAGTCATTTCACAAGTTTCCCATTCATGATCCCTTTCAGTGCTAAAATCCAACCCAGGGTACCAATATTCCATCTAGAGGCCAAGCCTCATGAGCATCCTATGGTCTATGGTGGTATCTCAGCTTTTGCTTGTTTCTCATGACTCTGATCCCTTTAGAAAGTGTGGGTCACAGGGTGTTCTTCAATAAAAGTTTCTCTGATGAAACAAACAAACACACCACAGGTTTGATTCAGCAATACATAGCCTGGGTATTTATTCTATTTTGACATAGTAATCGACAGTATATGTATGTTCCTCTCTAATTTCTGTGAATTATTATTTATTTTGTCTTTGAATTTTATGTGTATGGATATTATTACAGTTGTATCATCAGACTCTCTAGTTCTCAAGAACATTTAACCCAGAGGAAAGTATGTTCAAGTTTAGATTCAAATTCTGACTACATATTTACAGTAATAATTTGGACCTTGAGTAGATCCTTTAATTACAAGTCTTGAAATATTCTTTTGAAAAAGAAAAGATAAACACTGCTGCCTCTATATGAAATAAACAGTATACTCAGTATATAGGAGACTATGAAACACCTGTGAGTATTTAAGGATGTCAGCATCCCTTCCGGCCAGTTTTTCCCTACTAAGAGAAAGTACACATGAGTGCCTGTAGCCATACCTCTTATTCTGTAAAGCCACGAGCATAAAATTAAGAAAACAGCACACACGGAGGGCCAGGGCTGGAGGCTGGAGCAAACTCTCCGTGGAACTTTCCTTCAGGCCGGTCCTATGATCCCAGCGTCACCTCCGATCTTTACCATAGTTTTGTGACTTAAGTAAATTAATTAGCCCTTTTCCTTAAACTAGTTTTGAGTCCGAATTTATGAAACCAAAATAAAAAGCTCTTTATAGAATTTGATCTAATCTTGCATGAATGCCTTCTGCTTTCAAGGCTGCATAATTGATAAGATAAAGAGGTTTATTTATCTCTAGTTCTGAAAGTCCAAGAATATGCTGGGGCTGTCTGATCTGCTTTTGGTGGGAGTCACTTGCTGTTTTGTGCAATGAGAAACAGAGGGGAAATGTGTGTGTACTATGCCAATGTATGGTAAAATGACCCCATCACCCCCCCCCAAAAAAAAACCAACTTGCTCTCACAAAAACAAAACAAAACAACCCAAAAAACAAAACTCTCACCCTTAGGGAACTTCATTCTGTCCTTCATGAGGGTAGAGCCTCCATGACCTAGTGATTCTGCCACAATGGGAACTAAGCTTCTAGTCCACAGGTGGAGGTGACCCTGAGTATCCTGTTCCACAGATCCTGTCTCTGCTTCCTTCAGTTATGGCTTCATGGCATCAAAAACATGCTCCTCCCCCTATGCCCCTTTGCCCAGAACTGCCTCTAAAGTTAAATGTGTAAATGCCTGTGAGATTCACAGCATACTAACAAGTAAGAATCAAATGCCCTGGGAGCAGTTTGGTAAGAAGGTGCTGAGGAGGAATTGAAGGATGCTTTTTACCCCAGTTATTTGAAGCGCTGACTCGAGTCCACTGCATCTAACTCGCACCCTACTCTGCCACTCAAGGGTTGAGTGATTTGGGGTCATCCATGGGACTTCGAAGAACCTCATTTTCCTCATTTAATAAATGGGGCTAAGGCTTGCTTTCTCATGAAGCTATTCTGTAGATTCAACAGAATGATGACAAGATTTCCACAAGCCAACTGAATCCACAGATGAATTGCATTCTTCATGGAAAATGGACATAAAGAGATCGTGTGAAGCACAGAACCAATCATAAAGTCTCTGGCCTAAACAAGAAGTCTAACCCAAATCTGTCCTTAAATACTGTGATAGAGAAACCAGTTAAACAAGGAAGGATCGAGATAACTGGAGTGTCAGACACCCTGAAAGACAAATAATAACTTATTTCAGCAATAGATCGATGAAGAGAAACACAGGTTAGATAGATGTACCATGACTATTGTCCTATCTTCCCATACACTCAACCTAAAAGAACACCAGAATGGATAAGCTCACAAGTGACTTGGAGTTATGTCCTGCCTCTGTTGCTATCCCTAAACCTAAGGACTTGGGGATGGAGTAGGAGGCTCATGTTCATAAGTCATGTGAGTCAAGAAATGTCACATATATGTGAAATTCTATCTGCACTGCCTCCATTGATAATGGTTAACTGTGGTGTGTGTGTGTGTGTGTTTGTGTATCTCTCTGCATATGTGTATATATGTGACTGTGTTTGTGTTTCTTCCACTCCTCATCCATCCCCATGAAGTTGAAGCTTCTCTGTAGCCTGCCCCTTTCCCTGTGTTGATTCTATGAAAATGTTTTGCTGAATGCCCCTGGCTATTTGAAATGGAAGCATTTGTAAGCAAAGACCTGAGACTATTCAAGAATCGAAGGAAGCATCAGTCACATGACAGAAGAACACAAAAGCAATAAAGTGTGGCTTGGGGCTTAGAGCTTGCTTCCACATTTCCTAAGCCCTCTTCCACTATTAACAGATGCTTAGGTCACTCTCCTGCTGCCTACACAGAAAGTATAGTAACACGTTGAACAGACTCTGGTGTCTTCTAGTTCTACACCAGGTTTTGCCTTGAGGGGACAGCTTCCTCCCTAAGGTATGACTTGGGACTTGCTTGGGACCTGCCACAAGAGGTTCCTGCCACACCCAAGTATCCTTCTGACACACTCCTTTCCTCTCCCATGGGACACAATGCTGCTGCTAGCTAGTGCTAGGCCATCTCTCTGTGGCTTTGTAATGCTGTCTGCATCTTTTTACTTTGTTGAAACTTATTTTTTATTGTCTCTGTTGATTTCAAATCAATGAATGTCATTACGCTATTTTCCTACATATCTATCCTGTGTATTTTGCCTGTTATGACCTCCTCCTTCTGCCCTCTCGCCTTGCTGATCTTTTCCTCTTTCTCCTCACAAATAATACACTCTCTGCTTTCATATGTATATGAAAAATGTCTCTTTAGGCCTCTTCTCCCCTGTATGGTCTCTCTTCTGCTTTCATATTGTATAGTCACATACATGTATATGTATATCCTTCATATGAGACAAAACATGGATTGTTTGCATTTCTGAGTGTAGTTTATTTGACTTAATATGAAGAGGTCCAGTTGTCCACACCTACTTACATAACATTCTTTTTAAAGTGTTTTGACATTGTCTGTTTTGTGTGACCATCAGATTCCCAATGGGACCCTTAAAAATCCACAGGGTCCCTTAGGAATATCTCCCACAATTTTCCAAACTTTGTTTCTTTGTTTTAAAATGGGTTAAATTTATAGTCTTCCTTCCTAATCCTTGATACAGTTTATTAGAAGAAATGCATGCAATATGAACAAGAATATAAGCATGGGAGGGGCAGATCAGAGCTTAAATCTGACTTCTGGCATTATAAACTAACGAATGTTGGAAATTTTGGAGGTGGTGACCCGTTTCAGTGCAGTTCTTATGAGTAAATCAAAGACAGTAAGAAGAGAATTTTGTATGAAACCCCAAAGAAGAGGACAAAGCTCGGTAGCATTGCATCCTTGGGAAAAGAAGAAAATGACCCCACATGTGAACTGATCTCCATGACTAAATTAATATCCTCCTGGCTTGCTTCAGAAATGTTAGAGTTCCTTTTGAGAGAAAGAAATTCATTCAAAGAGGCTTTTAATATTGGGAAAGGCCTTATTTCCATCCATTCTCTAGCAAAAACCAAGAAAGTGTAAGACAAATCATGCTTGGAGAAGATCTGTGGCAAGAAGGACATTTGGCATCCCACTTTTTGAAGCAGAGATGCAAATGTAGTGAACAAGATTCTCCAGAAGGCATGGCGGAGCAGAGTTCCTGAAGGAGATCTAAAATGCATGTGCTGATCCTGAGAGCATAGAACTTAGTACTTACCAGGAGACGACTGAAGCTAAGGACCGAACAATGATGCTCACAAACCCCAGCAAATATTGGATGACTGGAGCCAGATGAATGACACAGAAGACAGCATCACTTGTCTGCTCACTAAGAACAGGGTACCAGCAAGAGGCAGTATCTAAGAGTTTCAGGCCATCTACATTTATAACATAGAGTCTCCAAAGATTGCACATTAAAAGTGTTGCAGGAAAGAGCCGCCATCCATATCTGACCATGCAGAAGGCTTTCAACAGGCCAAGGGAATACCATAGCCAGCATCCGCCACCTGCTCTCTCTATGCCTCCCACTGTCATAGCCTTGGGCAAGCCATCAATTGAGTGAGTGGGCTAAAAGATAGCTGGTAGATAGTTGAAGAGAAGATGAAACACCTTATGATATTACTAAGACTTGATCATGTAGACAACCTTGAGGAGGGCAAAGGGGAGAAGCTTTAAACTAGTGGCGAAATTAAATTTTGACATAAATGGAACTGGACTTTTTAATACTTGGAAGTGATTGGAAAACTCTGCTCTCTCCAATCTGCTATCCAGAGGAAATTAAATGCAACTAAGGGAGTTTGAAGATGGTACAAAAGAAAATGCTATTTTTTTGATGCTATCAAGCAGGCACAACCTGCTCCAATGAATATACTCCATAGCATATGTGTGAAGAATTGCTGTTGATGCTATACAGAAGTCCTAAGCAGACAAATGCTAAAATCATTGTGTATTCTGATTACAGAAAGAGTTCACCTTCTACGTTCTAAGTTAAAACATGAAAAGGCTTTGTTCCATTAGATTGAATGGAGAGAGCTTGGATTTAGCATGGAGAGGGAATCGTTCTCTTTCTACTTAATGTCATAATGGTGGTTTTAGGACCAAATGCGCATGTTACAGAAATTTGTGGTGGCACGCCACTAATAAGAGTTATAATCTGAGCCTCTAACAGTGAGAACAATAAAACCAAAAATTAACTTTCATAGGTTAGAAAAGTTGACTGGCAAGGGAAAAACATCACTGTGACTGAACTAGAACTATTTAAGCACCCAGCTCACAACCCACTGTCACCTGGCTTAGGAAGGCTCAGAAAGGGCTAGAAGTTAGAGCTTTTACCTCAGAGAACTCAGCAAGATGGATTCTGAACTCTTCTTTATGATGCCAAGAAGGGGAAGCGTGAGAGTGCCCTGTTGTGTTGGTTTAATAACAGAGGTCACCTTGATACCTGGATAGCTTTACATCGGATTTTCTCTCAAGTGGGAAGCTTAAGATCAGTGTATTTTTTTAGAGGGACTGTGTGGAAATAAATGTGTTCAAGTAATAGAGATTGCAAAAACAGTGCAGCATCCCTAAACAATGCTCTTTTCTAATTATTATATCTCTGTCACTATGTCACCATGGTACCAAATGCAAAAATAGTATGTAGTGTGTATCTGAGTTTTGTATGTGTGTTTCTCAAAAGCCTTACAGCTGGAGAGGATTTTTATTTGTTTGTTTGTTTGGTTGGTTGGTTTTTCTGTTTTGTCTTGTTTTAGTTTTTTATGTCCATGTGCTCTATCTGAAGTCTGAAGTTCAAAAAAATACCAAGTGACTTCTCATAAAGTCTTTCCTCAAAGAGCAACAGATCTAAAATAATATTCCTTACATCACTGAGTCTCAAACATCTCAGGATTTTGACTATTTATATTATTTCTAATTCATTCATTCAATTTATACTAGCTGATGTAGATTACCAAGTGCCAGGCACAATACCAGGCCCAAGATGTTCCCAGATGAAAAGACATCACTTTCTGGATATCCACTGCCTAATAAAATAAACAACCTTCCACCATGGCACTAAGCCTGTACCTTTGGTTATCAAACACTCTATCTACATGAAGAGTGTCTGATAAAGGAGAATTCTTTATTTATGATTGTGGGGCGTGAGGTAGGAGTAAATGTGTTCATGATATGTACACACATGTACAGATACACACACCTATACACATGCATGGGAGCCAGAAGAGAATGTTAGGTGTCTTCCTTTATGATCCAATGTCACACTCCCGTGACTCAGAGTCTGTCAAAGAACCTGGATAAGCTGGAAGCCAACAAGTCTCAGAGGCCCTCCTGCCTCTGTCCTCCAGAAGGCTGGTGTTAAGGCAGACTGAAGGCACATCCATCTTTTTTACTTGGGTTCTAAGATCCAAAAATCAGGCCAAGACAGCAAGATACCTCTCTATCCCGTCTCAGTTTTGTGAGAACCCAATAGGGAAACATCTAAAAACTTTCCTTGAACACAAAGGCCCCATATAAAAAATGCCTGCTTTTATTGGCCTAAAGTACTAACACTCACCTTTAATTTGTTTATTCAGAAGCTGTTCCAAGCAGGGCTTATAACCTTTGTATCTCTCTTTTGCCTAAGTTGACGCCCAGGCTACAGGTGAACTGTCTGTACCTTGTCTCAAAAATTCTTACTGTTCAGTTCACATTCTAGATTCCCAGATCTGTGTGCCTGATCCCTTTTTATCTGCAAGAAACTCTATCTTCTAGCCTTTTGGACATCTGATCCTAGTTCTTTAAGGTTATGATCATGGACTAACTCCACATTAAGAGAGAAGCAAGGTTACAAAGTAGGTCAGAAAGGTCCCCCAAAAAGCTGAGGAAGAAATTCTGTTTGCAGGGACACCCCAAGGAGAGGGAGGGATGAGTTTAGGATTATAATGGCTCTAGAGAGGAGATATTTGGTCTAAAACCCCTGACTCATTTTAATCTCTGAGGCTGTGTGGCTTTGGCAAATAATTGCTTCTTGCCTTGTTTCTGGGAAAGATAACAACCAACACTTTGAATTACCCTGTAACCTATTACTATGGCAAAATAATTATCTTTATACAGTATCTTGGCACCTCATTCAAGAAATCTTAGCTCATCATATAGATTACCATATAAATACTTAGTGGGAGATGCTCCTTGTCATCTGAGTGTTGCTGTGCTCAGGGCAGCCGTCCTCCACTTTTCTCTCTAGTCCTCTGAGGAAGCAACCTGTGGGTTCAGTGAACTCATAGGCACGTGACATGTAGAAAAACTATCAAGAGAAGGAGGAAGAAGTGGGTTTTTTCTCAGATTTACACCCATAGCTGGTCACTTTACCATTGCTTGAGCCCACATGAGACAGATAGCTTCTTCCATGTAGTTTGTTAAGGCTCTAAGGCCCAAGGACCACATATTTTTTCTTAGTCTTCAAATCAAAAGGTAAATAAAATATTTTTTATGAGCCCAGGCACTGCTTTGGCTCTTGGCTTTTCTTTTTTCTTTTTGTTGTTTCCTTGTTGGTTTTGAGACAGGGTCTCATATAGCACCGTCTTGCTTCCAATTTGAAAATTAGATGAAGATGATCTTACACCCCTGATCCTCCTGCCTCAGCCTCCCAAAGACTGGGATGTACAGGCATGTGTGCCATCCTCCTCCTCTACTCTTATAATTCAGATTAGAGTGACACAAATCTGAAGGTGGCATCATCCTCAGGACCTGACAGGCACTGGCTACCTCAGTCACCCTCTTACATATTCACATACTCCCCTGAAAGTCGAGTTCCTTGCCTTATATTTAAAGTCCTTGTTTCCAAAATTATTGAGGCTGAAGTCTTAGTGAAAGCAATTTATCTGAGTGTGGGTAAGCTAACCCTGGTGGAATGTGGTGGAGTATTATGGAATGACTTAAGTAGCATAAATATTAACCCTTCAGGAAAGGATCAAGGAAGGAGCTAGGAGCTATCTCCTTCAACCCTCTTACCTACCAAGGTTACGATACAACTTCTCATCGATGGCTACCATCCCCAGGTTCCCACACCCAGGACTCATGACAGTAGGCTTGTAGCCATATGAGATCTAGGAGGAGGAGGATGACTTATGGGAAGCAAAACAGATGTGAAACTTTACTGCGAACCTGGAGAAAGAAAATGAAACAACGGCAATGCTTTTAAACAAAGAAGAATGCTTTCTAAATCAGGGCACATGTTCAGGTTCAAACTTCAATACAGAGACTTCCTGTGTCATCTCAGAAATACAGAGCTGCAAGTGAAGTCACCATACTTGTGATGGTTTGTATATGCTTGGCCCAAGGAGTGGCACTATTAGGAGGTGTAACCTTGTTGGAGTAGATGTGTCACTGTAGGTGTGGGCTTTAAGACCTTCATCCTAGCTGCCTGGAAGTCAGCATTCTGCTAGCAGCCTTTAGATGAAGATGCAGAACTCTCAGCTCTTCCTGCACCATGCCTGCCTGGAAGCTGCTATGTTCCCACCTTGATGATAATGGACTGAATCTCTGAACCTGTAAGCCACCCCCAATTAAATGTTGTCCTTATAAGAGTTGCCTTGGTCATGGTGTCTGTTCACAACAATAAATCCCTAACTAAGACAATACCCTATGGGAAGAAAAGATCTATACCAGCTACATATAGTCTTGAACTTACCAAACGACTGAGGTTATGAATCTAACTTGGGAAGATACCATGTAAGCTGATAAGATTCTTTTAGAATCACATTCGTAGAATACATATAAATGTGAAGTGAATTCACATATATTATATAAATCTACATACAGAAATAAATATGTGAATTTATATAGAGTGTGCATTATCAATTTGAGAAAATGATACCATAATATAGGTATGTTTTACATAGGTTGTTTCATGGTATGTAGCATCTCTATTTTTTGTTTTTTGTTTTAACATATTTTATACTTTTATAAAATTGCAGAGGCCAAAGAGACATCCATAGAATGGCCACTACCCACATTTAACAAATGCAAGTCCATCCCACTTCCTACACGTACTAGCCACATTCTGTTTTTTAGGATGTACAGATCCAGTTTGTGTCAGTTAGGAGACTCCAGGGACCCCAGATAGTGTTCACTGTTTATGTCTACCTCCCTGAGTTAATAGGACTATAATTTACATTCCCTTCTAGGTCAGCTACCCATGACCTTCCTCTCTAAACAGAACTCAGCTAGAAGCCAACAGTGAAGTTAGTTTTGTGCATTACTGCTGATTTCAAGGCACTTGGAAGACAAAAATAAGGTAGGGTAGGTTTTGGTCCTATGTGTTTGAATAAGCAAAAGGATTAACTTTTAGACTTGTGTACTGGCTAGTTTTGTGTGTCAACTTGACACAGCTGGAGTTAGCACAGAGAAAGGAGTTTCAGTTGAGAAAATGCCTCTGTGAGATTCAGGTGTAGGGCATTTTCTCAATTAGTGATCAAGGGGGGGAGGGCCCCTTGTGAGTGATACCATCTGTGGGCTGGTAGTCTTGGGCTCTATAAGAAAGCAGACTGATCAAGCCAGGAGAAGCAAGCAAGCCAGTAAGTTACACCGCTCCATGGCCTCTGCATTAGCTCCTGCTTCCTGACCTGCTTGAGTTCCAGTCCTTATTTTCTTTGGTGATGAACAGCAGCATAGAAGTGTAAGCTCAATAAACCCTTTCCTTCCCAACTTGCATCTTGGTCATGATGTTTGTGCAGGAATAGAAACCCTGACTAAGACAACTTGGATCTGAAATAGGACGTGACTTGTAGCCTGACTAAAACAGTGTGCCCCTGTCACATGAGGATTTCACAATAAAGATTTGCTTTTAAAGTCCTGATACACATTTATACTTTTTGACATTAGTAAATCTGTGTCATCTGAGCAGCATTATGTTGTGTGACCCCTTTGCTAGAGAAAGAAAATTAGTATTTGGAACACTTAGGGATCTGTCTCATATCTAGGGGAGGGGCAGTCACATGTGTTGTCTGTCAAGTTTCCAAAGCTGTTCTTCATTCCAAATAGCGAAGGCACAAATTCACCCTCATTGTGTAATATCTACGTAATGTATACATTATGTGTATTTTCCATATTTGTGAATGTGTTATGTGATCATGTTAGTAGCCACCTTGACAGGTTCTAACAGGCTCCTGAGAGATGGGCCCCTGGCTTGGCCTCAGAGGGAGTAAACTGGTTGGGTTAAAAGATGTAGAGAGACCCATCTTACTTATGCTAGGACGGATTCTTTGAGTCCTGGACTGTTGAAAGTAGAGAAAGCAAGCCAGGCATTAGAACATGCAGTCACTGCTCCCTGCTTCCTGGCTATGGATGCAATGTGAACAGTGGTCTCATGATCCTGCCGCTGTGACTTCTACAATGGACCATAACCTCAACCTGTGAGACAACATACACTCCTTCTTCCTTGGGTTGCTTTGGATAGGTTATTTTATAACAGTGATGAGAAAGGAAAGTAAGACTGAACATCCCTTCAAATACTGACAAAAAGAAGGGCTTGAGTCTCCTTCGCCATAGAGGAAGGATACAAGAGAACATTTTCTCTTTCTGTCTTAGGACGTGCCTGTAAGACAGCACTTGAGGCTCTTGCTTTAAGTGGATATGACTCAGTAGGGAACGCCATGAGGACCAAGAAGTGTGGTGTGGGAACAGAACAAGAAGAGTGGGTGCTGATGAGGATGTAAGCTTGGGGCTCTAGCTGAGCGTGATCATTCAGGAGCTCTGGAACATGGAAAGTCTCTGTAGAAGACTGGAACCACCTTCTCACACCACACGAGGCTTTATGCACAAGCTAGAAACCAGACTGGAACAGAAACCAACATCCTTAACCCCTTCCCTTTTTGAAGGATCAATGATGAGGGTCTCAGTACCAATTTGTATTACTATGGAAATAAGCAGAGAAGTAATTAAAGGTTTGAGTTGCATCTCTAAAGAACTAAGATCATTTTGATGATTAGACACAATTGAACCAGGGGATTAAACAGAGACAGAAGCAAGGAGGCTGACTTTAAATGGTTAACTCTTTCCAAAGCCATCCAATTAAAACAAAAGTGCGTGTAGTCCACACTCCAGAACCTTCTGCTCTTTGTCCTGATGAGGTCCATTACCTGACTCAAGACTGCTGATTTCAAGGCACTTCGAAAATGAATATAAAAATCCCATTTACTTTCTTCAGGGAATTATAGTCTGCTCCTTTTGAGCAAGGCCAGAAGGAGCTTCAGGAATATACTGCTGGAAGTAAATGGACTTTTTCAGCTAATTTCATTACAATTCACCCCAAGAAAACTTCATTTGATCAAAACTGCTGTTTAATACTATATTCCATGCTCAGGTATGTTTCCCAAATGCACAGGCAGGAGGTGCAGGAACCCAGGGGAGGCTGTGGTAGGGACAGAATTCCTTAAGGAGGACTTAGATACTAAGATGCTCCAAGCTTGTGCACAAAGTCAGAACCCAAGTGGACTGGCCTTTACTCTTCCGGGCAGGTAGAAGGGGAACACAGATTCAAAGAACTGAGTGTGATGCTCACCAGTTGAGTATATAAGAGTAAATCATACACTCTTTCTGGTTATATCATCATCATCATCATCATCATCATCATCATCATCTCTGAAATGGGCTTAGTAATACCTCCCTCACCTATATCAAAGGGTTCTTGTCTAAATTAGGTTGTATCTACTCATGTGAAATGCTATGGAAATCAGTGCTGATACAAATAAAAAATAGCTGAACGTTATGTCTCCTAGTAAAAACTCTGAAAGCAAGATTCTAAGATGGCTGTCAGATCTCTTGATGTATAAATACTCACCCCCTTCCCCATGTAAATAAGCTAGACTGTGATAAGATGGTCATCCTGTGGTGTGCTAGTTACCTTTTCTGAGACTATATCGAGCACTTAAAAAGGATTATTTAAAATAATAATGAATTTTGACATGCTTCAAGAGATCTCTATCTACAATGCTCTGCTCCTCTGATTCTGAGTATGTGAGGAGGCCAAGAGCTCTTGTGGTAGAGGCTGCTCACCTCCTGGCATAGATGAAGCAGAACAGAAGTGGTCCAGAGGGTTGTGTGTAGCATTTCAAGACTCATCTCCTGGAGACTGCTGAGCTGCCTCTCCTAAAGTTTTCACATCCTCCCAAAATAACCCCATCGGCTGGGGACTGAGTCTAAGTGATGCATGGGACTCTGGGGGCTGAAGGCACTTCACATTCAAACATAGCACATCATGAGGTTATGATATAGATAAGCCTCCATTTGGCCACATTAAGTGTGCGGCGCAGGATAGCTACGAACAGCTAGGATTGACTGAAAGCTCTCCCCTCTCATGACTGCAAGTACTGGATTCTACAGACAACCTGCATGAACCTGATAAAAACAGCCAGTGCTCCAGAAGAAAAATGCAGTCCAGCTAAGTTGTTGATGTGCCCTTTTAAGTCTCTTTATAAACATATGTTACTCTGTGGCAGCTCTTTAATTTATAAAAACTATGAGGCAATACATTAGCATACTTTGGCTGCTATGTTTGTGCTAATTTACTGCATAGCTACAGACAGCTAATACCTAATTGGCTATTCTGAAGAAGTATATTGAAGTCCGCTGAAAGTCATTGTTCTATAAAGGCAATGAGAAAAGTAGTGAAAACTATCAGAATCAGTGTTAGTCATAGAAATTCACTAAAGAATTGCAATCAAAGAGCCAATTATTCAAGAAAATAACTGAATTTCATCCAACATGCCCTAATGACATAGTAACTTCCCCATCACCTTCTCTCTGGGCCTTTGGTAGGATCGAAAGCCATCAACCTCACAACTGTGGTAGTTAGGAAAACTAGCAGCTAAGGGATCCCTAGAGAGAGAAAAGCATTTGGAGCTTCCAAGAAACTTCATCACTCCGGGGAACTCATACTATTTGATTTGCTGGAAACTGTGAAAAGCTCTAGTTTTGACCATTGTCTTCATTTGATCAATCCAGAGGTCATTATTCTCTTGGAGAATAAGCATACCCACATGGATAGCTGTCAATCATGAGCAGTGACAATTATAAAGATCTATAGCTGCTAGAGGAAGGGATACCACTTGGGGCTACAAAGAGGCTAACCAAAATGACCTAGGCAGTGTCTGTAGGGGCCTTTGAAGCACATGGATATTTTTAGGACTGTCTATAGTCCTCAAAAGACTTGTGAACTGATGGTTCGAATCCCTCTTCTCAGCTACTGCGAGCCTCTGAATTGGCAGGAAGTTAAGGCTAAGGCAGAGGTATGAATCACTTGCCAGTATACAGAACTTACACACACACACACACACACACACACACACACACACACACAGCCTAAGACATTTTAAGAAATCTGTTTCTAATAATTAGCTAAACACTAAGTTAATTATTTAAAGATTTCAGTGGCCACACATGACAAAAATCCAGACTTTATTTTTACTTTATACTTCCTTTTGGGCCAAAGGAAGTTAATAAGCACACAATAACATTTGTCAGTAACAATAACAAAATCTAAGAGAGAGTAAAAATCTGATTCTCCAATATGTTATGTAAAAATCCAATTTCTTCTAACAAGAAAAAAAAGTAAGAAATACAAAGAAACAGGATTGTGTGGAGTATACACAGAGGAAAAAAAAAACAGGCAATAGAACCATCTTAGCCAAAGCACAGCCACTATACTTACCAAGGAAAAACATCAAAATAGTTATTATAAACATATTTGAAGAAGTAAAAGAAGTTGCATTGAGAAAATTAAAGGAAACATGAGAGCAGGGCCCCACTAAATAGGTTATCAGTAAAAAGATATAAATTATTGTAAAGAACTAAATGCAAGTCTAGAGCTGATGCTGGAAACGGTGATACAGGCATGAAATCCCAGCACTGAGGAGGTAAAGGCAGGAAAACAACTGCCTTCATATCAAATCTATGGCCAGCAAGGACTGTGTTAGACCTTGTTTCACAAATATCAAAAGTAACAAAGTTAGCCAAAGTAGAAAATGATCTACAGGAACTTAATTGCACCTTTGAACAAGTCAAAACAAAGAATCAATAAGCTTAAAGACACATCGATACAGATTATTCAAACAAAGAACAAAAACAAAAGAATAAAGGCAGAGCAAGTGAATTTCAAAGACTCGCAGGACCAGGGACCATGAGGCCCATAATGCCCATATACCAAACTAGGCGAAGGCATAAAAACAAAAGAAAAATGATGCTTCACACAAATATAGACATTTAAAAATCCTAACAACACAAATTCTCCAATGCACAAAAAGTGTCACATAGCATTAGCAAATGAAATCTATACCAGGAATATACGGTTTGTACAATATATTTATCTAAGTTAGGGTTTCTATTGCTGTGAAGAGACACCATGACCATGGAAACTCTTATAAAGGAAACCATTTCATTGAGGCTGGCTTACAGATCAGAAGTCTAGTGCATTAGAAGCATCACAGGAAGTATGGCGGCATGGGTGAGAGTGCTACATCTGGATTGCAGGCAGCAAGAAGAGAGCAAGATACTCTCTCACAAGGTTTGGCTTGAGCTTCTGAAACCTCAAAGCCCATCCCCAGTGACATGTTTCCTCCAAGGCCACACCTACTCTAACAAGGCCATATGTTTTTCTTCTTTCAAATAATTCCACTCCTTTTGAACCTATGGGAGTCATTTTCATTCAAACCGAAATACTAATAGCAACTAATGTGATATGTGACATAATTAGAACAAAATTCTAAAAATACATTATCATCCCTACAATAGAAAAAAACAGAAAAACCCAATGCCGTTTCATAATAAAATCAACACTTACTCAGGGAGAGGCGAGGGAAGGAGAGGTTTCAGTTAATACATCTGTGAAATAGCCATAACAAACAGCTAGCTAACGGTGAACAACTGAAAGTCATTCTACCATGGCCAGGTACATGACATGATTTGCATTCTTGCCACTTCCACTGATGGTCAAATTGGAAGCTCTAGACAAGCTATTAAATAAACGGTAGACAAAAGCCACCTAGATTGAAAAGGAAATTATAAAATTCCAAGGCTAAACAAAGATATAACAACAAAAGAAAAACCCTGGTGTCTCATGTGAACCTCAGGAGGATGCCCTTCTCTCCTAGGAAGAGAAATGAAAGGCTTTTGTGACACATCTGTTAGCTCCAGGCTTTGTGTGGCTACTGCAATCACGAAGCAGGGCAGCAGAGATAATGTACAGGACACTCGGCCTATTGTCACTGTCATGAAATAAACAGAACTGGATCCACAGTACTGTTTAGCTCTTCATGTTCAAAGACACTTTTCTTTGCTCCAGATATATGAGTAGTCGTGAAGTAGAGACAAGACCCAGAGAGACAGACTTCTGTAATCCTCCAAGATTACATCTCACTATGCATAGTTCGTGTGTTCTCACCCCATAGAGAAAGATTCCATCCTTAAATGACAAAAAATCCAGGTCTTGTATAACAGAATCCAACTAGCCTTCTTTGTAATATCAAAAGGACAAATATGAAAGAATAAAATCAATGAAAGAAGTATAAATTACATTAAAAAATATAAAACAGAAATGAATAAATTAACGAACATATAAATAAATGGAAAGGCACCTCGTGCAAATAGTTTGGAAAAATGTAATTGTAGAGATGGCAGTTTTAACTTTATTTCCAAGCTATGGTTTAATGCAATCCCATTCAAAATTCAACTTGCTGTTTTTATAGAAATTGACAAGTTCAACCTAAAATGTATGTGGATCTTCAGGGGCCTGAGAATATCTGAGAGCCTGAAAATGGAAGCAAGCAGTCTAAATATTCACACTTTGACAACAAAACATAACAAATCTATAGTCAAGATAAGAAGGATGAGAAGCAATGGCCGATATGAGTCAAAGGAGAAGAATCCAGAAGGACACCTTACATCTGTATGAACTGACATTTCACCAGAGTGCTAAAGAAAGAATAGTATCTTAGCAAATAGTGCTGGGCAGTTAGATTTCCACATGTAGAAAAATGTAATGGGGCCTGTACTTAACAACCATCCTGAACAGGAAACATCAACCTAAATGCAAGAGCTAAAACAACAAAACTCTTAGAATTAGACATGGGCTTTAGTCTTTATAGTCTTGGATTATGCAGTAGATTCTTAGACATGATACAAAACAAACAAACAAATAAATAAATAAACAATACCAACAATACTTAAAAAGTTTGGTCTTCAGAAGATGGTATCAAACAACACCATCAGTCATAATGGCCAAAAGTTAGAGATATAAATGCTCACCAGCTATTGAACAGATAAATAGAATGTGGCCCATTTAAGTAATAGAATTCTTACTCTTATTCAGACACAGACTCTACATTTGATGCTATCACAATTATATCTCAATAAAACTGATAGTTAAAAGAAAATCAAAAAGTTCCAGGCATGAGACTGCAAACCTGTAATCCTGTACTTGGAAGGCCAAGGCAGGGAGGTGTCTAGTTAGAGGACAGCCTAGGGTACATAGCAAGACCCAGTTGCAAAGAAAAGAAAGAAAGAAAGAAAAAAAAAAAGGAAGGAAGGAAGGAAGGAAGAAAAGAAGAAAAGAAAAAGAAAAGAAATGCAATATTTACACTAAAATTTAAAAGTTAAAGAGGAAATTAACACAAGGTATGCTTATGTGAAAGTTTATCTACTCTACCAAATATTAATATTGTCATCTGTTGCTGTTCTTAACAAGAATCTGAAAAATAAGAGCATTGAATATAGGCAGAAGAGGAAAACTTTGACAGCTCCAAGGAGAAAAATGTGTGATGGTGGATGTTGTAGCTTCCCTAAGGAGTTACAACAAGGCCTGCTACTAGACAACAAAACTAACAAGGTTGTCACACTTCTCAAGAGGCCAAAACGACACTGGAAGAATGTTTATTGAGAGATTGCTATGTGACAGTCATACTGCAAATCACCTGACTTCAGTAAAGCTCCTGAATGTCCTTGCTCAGGATTTAATTTAGGTATTAAATACCACAAGTAGCTTCACTGGGCTCAGGACAGTGTATGGCATGCCATGTGCTTTTTTTGACCTTGCTATTTAATTCCTTCATGAACCTAAAGGAGTAAGGTTTCTGGTTCCATTTTACAGATGGTGAAATCAGTTGGATAGTGGAACCAGTTGGGTCTCCTACCCAATGTTACAAAGGCAATGTCTACTCGTGAGTCTTGGTCTGAGACTCAAAGACATGTGCTTTCTGTGATGCTGTGTCTTCTTACTGTCATTATTGGAGGCTCTGGACATAGTGGAGAGGGTGGCATGATTATAAGCATGGCCCATTGCCATGAGATTCACTTGCATTTGATTCAAATCTTAAAATGAAAGTAGGTTGTCACCAACCAAATACTGAGTAACTCCAATTAAAAGGAAAAGCTGGCTATGGTGATAGACCTGTTCTTTTGTTTTGGGATGCATTGGTACTGGGTGAGTCGTGTTGGGTTATAACCCCACAACTCAGCAACTTAAAATTGTGTGTGTGTGTGTGTGTGTGTGTGTGTGTGTGTGTGTGTGTGTGTGTGTGATTGAGAATCAACCACATCTTACTGGCCTTGGGGAAATTTAACTCCTGTCTTCAGGTTGAGCACAAGTCTGAGCTACATGTTGCCCTAGATTCCTGAGGCCAGTGGCTGCCTGAGGTATGCTCTTTCTCATGGCGATCACAGAGAAGAAAGATTCAAACAAAACAGGAAAATACATACATTCTCTTATCACCTTTGTCCATGTTCTATTGGCTTCCATTCAATGGGACAGGGAAATATACTACAAGCTACAGCATTCCTTGGAAACAGGAAAAAATGGACTGTAGAGAGAAAGTTCCACTTTCAGGCACTCAAAGTAAGATGAAATCTACTTGTATTCCTTTCTGTTATAAGATTCTAGAGCAAAGCTTAGCAACTATTTACTCAAAGGATAAGTCCAGCTACTACTTAGCTAGCAAATAATGCTTTCTTGGAATGTGTTATTGGATTTATACTCATTTATTAACATATCAGCTTGGCTGCTTTCATGCTGCGACAGCAAAGCTGCCACAGAGATGGATGGAGGAATTTCTTACAAAGTCTAAACATTTCCTAATCTTTTTCTCAACAAGTTTTCTAACCTCTTTTCCAAGCTATTAGGTCATTTGTGGGACATTTCAAAATAACAAATGAACAGATATAATAATATTGTCCTTCCTTCCTTCCTTCCTTCCTTCCTTCCTTCCTTCCTTCCTTCCTTTCTTCCTTCCTTCCTTCTTTCTTTCTTTCTTTTTTTTTAACTTCACAAAATCCTAGACATACCTGTAAAGAGAATATTTCAATTGAGCAATTTCTTCTATCAGGCTGTCTTATGGGCATTTCTATTAGTCATTTTCTTCTTTTACGTTTTTAAATTTCTAAGTTATTATTTTGTTTTATAGTTATGTTATGGAAGTCTTGCCTGCATATGTCTCTGTGCACCACATGCAGTCTCAGTGGAATCCAGGAGAGGGTAATAGGTGCCCTAGAACTGAAGTTACTGTTGGTGTGAGCTCCCATATAGATGGTGGGAATTGAAATTAGGTCCTCTGAAGGAGCAGCAAGTGTTCTAAACTGTTGGCTAATCTCTCAAGACTCATAGTGTATTTTTCTTATTTTTCACTGATGTAGTAGGGTCCAGCCATTGTATACAGTAATATCCCTGGACTAGAGGGGCTGGGCTATGTAAGAAAGATAGCTGAGCAAACCAGTAAGCAGAATTCCTCCAGGGTATGCTTTAGTTCCTGCTTCCAAGTTCCTGTCTTGAATTTCTGTTCTGACTTCACTTGGTGATAGACTGTGACCTGAGAGGTGTAAGTCAACATAAAGCCTTTCCCAACTTTTTCCAGAAATAGAAAGCAAACTAGGACAGCCTCCAAACTTTTCTTGTCATGAAGCAGTCAAGTATATACTCACTTAGTCATATGCAACTTTGGACAAGCTACACAAACTCTTTCAGCCTCAATATCTTTATCACAAGCATAGAAATGCATGGTAATATTTGCCTCACTGGATTGCCATGGATATTGAGTAAAGCAATATGTGTTGCTATATATTGACATTATTTTCCTCCAGAAAATGAATGGTGAACTCCTAATTCAAAGTATCTCAGGCTGTGACTTTTTGCAGGATATTTGATTATACTGTGAACCCTGAGACTGTGTTATTTACTGAAAACAAAAAACAAAAAACAAAAACCTTTGTGGTTGTGATTTGGCTCAGTCTTTAGCACATACCTAGCTTGAATATAGACAAACCCTTATTACACACTTTTATCCTAAACAATAAAGGTAAAGTTAGTTTGTAGAAGGAAGCACCTATACTAGAAAGTGATGTCTAATTAAGTGGCAAAGTGATGAATCAGAGAAAGATTAGACAGAATAAGATATTCCCATCTTTCTGAAGAAGAGAGAAGAAAGGGAAGCTACTTGAAGGGTAGGAGAGAGAGAGAAAGAGAGAGAGAGAGAGAGAGAGAGAGAGAGAGAGAGAGAGAGAGAGAGAGAGAGGAGAGACAATTTTTACTGGAACAATAGTACAGAGACAGTTTACAGAGAAATAATAAGTTAGACATAGATGGAGACAGAACGAGCCAGAGAATGAGAAGAAGCCAGAAGATTATAACATATTGTCAAAGTCAGTTTGAGGCCAAGAGAGCAATTCAGGAGAGACCCAAAGAAGTGAAATTGAATCAGTCAGTTTGGAGAGTAGTTTTGAGCCAAAACAGCTGAGATGACCAGTTTCCAGGACTGGGCCTAGATTAGCAGATGAAGACTCTAATCCTCCAAGGTAACAATTACAACAGGTGAATATAAGTTACTTTTACAGCAACTGATTTGAAAATAAGGTCATCCTAGAAGGTTTTAGTTGAAATGAAGTTATACCAGAGTAAGGTAGGGCTTTCTTCCAATGTGACACATTGGCTTATAAGAAGATGTCCCTGTGTAAATAAAAACACCCAAGGAGAGTAGTGTGTATCTGTGGGAGCAGAAATTTGATTGAGGCTACAAACTAGGGAATACCTATAGCTACCATAAATTAGGAAGAAGCAAGAAAGAATTCCCTCTTGGCAGTTTCTGGGGAAACATCCTGACTTTCTTATCATCAAATCCATAGAGAATTAAGTTATGTTATTTAAGTTGAATAGGTTTTTTATAATGATGATCTTAGGATACTAAAATACACATAAAGCTCTTAGAATAAAATCTGGCAGGTGATAACTCAGTGATTAATGTTAAAAATTAGTCTGTGTGTTTTTCCTTGCAGTTGCTATTTATCTTCCTAATAATTTTATAAAGTAGGTATATTAGTCTGTTCTTGTTGCTATAACAACAATGCCATAGGGTAAGCATGTTTTAGAGCAGTTTTGTCTCTCACAGTTCTAGAGGCTGGAAGTCAGGAATCAAGCTGTTAACACGGGTGGGTGAGTTCAGGTGTGTATCCTCATCTTAGCTTGGAGATAGGTACCTGTAGCATCCTCACATGAGGGTGGTGGAGAGAGAGCATGAACACATAAGCTTTTCATGTCAGATCACTAATCTCATCCTGATAGCCCCACCCCCATGAGCACTTCAACCCTAGTCACGTCCCATTAACTTCTCTTCCAAATATAATTGACTCCAATATATGAATACTTGAGTTTAATATGTAATATACATCTTAATAGTTAGTATTTATTATTTCCCTTTTATAGGTAAACTACATCTGAGTGAAAGCAATACACAAAATAACATATAATATTGGAAGGAAATTCTGAAGGTCTCCAAAATTTCCATGCATAGTAGCCATGCATGGTCCTGTGGTGAGAGTTATGTTTAGACTCTGAAATAAGGGAGACTGAGTTCAATTTCACATTCAGTTGTGCACTGTCATGCAATCATGGTTGGAGCTTCAGGAGCCTTTCATGAAGAATGAATGATTACTATCCCCATGGAGTGGTTATTGTCATGAAGTTACAAGATGCATGTGAAGAAGAATGAAGAGTTCCTGATGCAAAACAGACAACAAATAAGTTAAAACTTCAAAGACAAATAACCAAGGCATGCAGTATAGCCTAATAATAGTGCTTATTAGAATATGCTATAGTAACTTCAATGACTGATGACTAAAGTATATGTGCTATGATTCCTTCATTTAAAAATGCTATAGAAGCATAAAATAATTTGCATTGGTTAGTTTTCTAATGATGTAATGCATTTCTGAGACAAAAGCCTACTTAAAGAGAGGAAGGGTTTTGTTGTTTAGTTTTGTTGTTGTTTCAGTGTATGTCTCAGCCCACGTTTGTTGGGCCTTGTCACTTTGGTATCTACTGTTAAATAAAGAGTAGCAACCCATCATAGTGAGAACACAGGAAGGGTGAGACCTGTTCATCTCATGGGGGCAGGAAGTAAACAGACAGGTTAGAACAGGAAGGGGCTAGGGTCCTTTGTGGTGTAAATGAGAATGGCTCCCATAGATTATATATTTGAATGCTTAGTCACCAGGGATTGGTACTATTTGAAAGGATTAGAAGGATTAAAAGGTATGGCCTTGTTGGAGAAAGTGTGTTACTGGGGGTAAGTTTTAAGGGTTCAAAAGTTCATGCCAAACAGCTCAGTCTCTCTCCCTGCTAAAGTACCAGGATGTAGTTTTCAACTACTGCTCCACCATCTACCTGAATGTCACTGTTTCCTGCCATGATGATAGTGGGCTAAACCTCTGAAACTGTGAGAAAACTCTTAGTTAATGCTTTTTCTTGTAATAGTTACCTTGGTCATGGTACCTGTTCATTGTAATAGAAGAGTGGCTAAGATAGGTCCCAATAGCCCCTCCAAGGGCACATGCCCAGAGATCTAATGTGTCCTTAGTACTAGGCCCCACTTGCTAATGTTTCCACCATTTTCCAATAATGTCATGGGCTGTGGGAAAGCCTTCAAATAATGTACATTTGGGGGACACTCAAGATCCAAACTATAGGTTAGAGTTGTAGCTCAGTGGTAGATCACTAGCCTGCCATGTGCAAAGGCCCCGAGTTTGATCCTCATACTTTAAATAAGAAATTTCTTTTTAATATTGGTGGTGATTTGAATAGGAAATGTTCCCCATAGCCTCAACCATATGGAAGTTATAGAATGTGAAGCCTTGCTAGAGGAAGAATGGTACTGAGGGCAGGCATTGAGGGTTTATAGCCTTGGTACTTCCTGTTTCCTATGTGAAGATGAAGGATATGGCCAATTAGCTTCTTTGTTTTGCCACCTGCTGCCATGCTATTTCTACCATTATGGACTCTAACCCTCTGGAACTGGGACACAAATTAAACGTTTTTCTGTAAGTAGTTTTTTATCATAAAGTTTTACCAGAGCAGCAGAAAAATAACTAACGAAAGACCCAAAATACAGATAGGTATGTGTTATTTCTTGAAGAGCTATTTAGAGTGAGATGCAATGGGTTCCAGCCCTGAAAACAATGCCTAGTACCAGGAATGAGATCGATCATTTAATGACTAGACCACTGCCTAAGCAACAGGCAATTTCATCTTCACACAGGAAACAAGAAGTGACAAATCCTCAAGGCCTGCCTTCTAGCAAGGCTGTACCTCCAAAAACTTCCATATGCAAGAGACTATGGGGAACATTTGCTATTCAAGTCACCATAGATATTTTTTTAAAAATCCTCGTTTTCGGTGTTGAGGATCAAGATAGGTATATGTTACTTCTGTAAGTTTGTTTTCTGTACCTGCCTACTGTATTTCCTTAATGGGGGGAGGGGATTTAACTTATCTAGGTGTCATTTGCTAGCTGAAAAGTGAAAATTTGGATGAGTTTCATAGAGTTACCCCAAGGATTAAGTAAAATATAGTCTATACAAGATGCTTAAGACAATCTTTGGCACATAACAAGCACATGGTAAGTAGCCATTATTGCATTACAATTCCATATATGGTAGGAAAACTCATTAAAAGACATAAAACTCTGCTACTAATTGTTCTCTTTAGGGGGTGAGAATGGACGGTAAAGGAGAAAGGAACTTCTACATTTACTTTGCTTCATCTGTACCACAGAAAACAAACCAAGTCCCAAGCAGTCATTTATCTCCTGTTCCATACTAGTTGGTAAGTAACAGAACCCTTAGTCTTGTGATGCAGCACTGCATGGATTACCTAGGTGCATGCTGGGTGTTTCTGAAGTGCTGAATCATAGTGACACTGGTTGGTCTGTTGCCTGTGCAGTAGTCTAGGTCATTAAATATTTTATCTCATTCCTACGATTAGGCATTGGTTTCAGGGCTGGAACCCACTGTATCTCACTCTAGATAGTTCTTCAAGGTAATCGCTCTGATTTTCCAAATGATTATCAAGTAACTTATTTCCTAACTTGCCAATAACACAGCTAACCTAAGAGGGATCTGTCTGGCTCCCATGACCATGGAAGTCTTAGCTTTCATTGGATCAAATTCTTGTTATTTGTATGCTGTTTCCAAAATTTATTTTTAAAAAGTCTGTTCTACCAGTTTTATGGTTCTAGCTGGTGTCAACTGGTTTTGCAGTTTCAAAAGAGGAGCAGAGTCACCAGCTCTGTGAATAATTAACTGGTTGTGTTTGATCTCTGGCCTAAAGTGGACCACTGAATTTGACTATTTGCTATGAAAAGAAAGACAAGAAAAAAGAATTTCCCTCTAAATACCCAGTTAGACAAGAAGACAAAAGACACACTCTAAACTCCCTCTGCCCCTTGTCTGCTAGATAAAGTCTCTGCCCAAGGTTACAAAGCTCCACATAAGTGTTTTGAATCCAAGGAGACTGGAAGAGGTTTGGGAAATTAAACACTCTCAAGCTTAAGTCATTATTTGCTGTGTGACCTTGGGCAAAGTTACACAACTGACTCTGTCAGTTTCCTTCTCATTTGTAAATGAGAAGAAGAGTGTCTACAATTACTAGCTAATATTCCACAGTGATATGAACATTTTAAATAGTTACTAAGCAGCCAAAATTGTGTACACTGCTGCAGCCAGCTTCTCTGGGTCCTGCTTCTACAGATATATACTGGGCTAGTTGTGTTGCAGGGATATCTGTAGTAGTCACCAAGGAAAAGCCAGGTGGCTCGTGAGGTGGGATGAGAAGATGACACAGGGTGGGTTTCGGTGAAACGTCTCTTTACTGGCTGGGATGGTGAAGAACCATAGATTAACAATCAGTATGGCTATAAAACTGATAAGGAGATAAAATTCGTCCTTTGCTTATGCATCTGCATTTCCACAGACAATCACCCTGGGCTTGGTACTATGCATATCTTATCATGTTTGGATTATGCTGTGGTTTGGACATCATTTTTCTCCTGTTCGGTTGTTGTGAAAAATACCATGAACGCAAAGTTGGAGAGGAAAGAATTTACTTTGTCTTGCATGTCTAGGTCACAGTCCTGTCACTGAAGGAAGGCAGAGGGCAGGAAGTTGAAGGCAGGACTACTTGCTATTCCACACAGCATTACCTCCAACCAAGGAACTCACTCACAGCCAAGAAAAAGAGCAAGCACCTTGGAGGAATACTTCTCGGTGACTTTCTCATGGGTTTATGCTTAGCTGGCTTTCTGATATGGCCCCGGAAAATCTGCCTCGGGGTGGCATTACTTGCAATAGATTGGATCCTCTTATACCAACTAACAATTAAGACAAGCCCCACCGACATATTCACAGGCCAATCTGATCTAGGCAATTCCTCAATCAACATTTTACTAGATTCTAGTAAATCTAGAGATTCTAATCTATATCAAGTTGACGAAGCTACCAAAGACAACCCCCAAATGTTAGTCTCAGAGATGTGGTATAGGAAAATGGTATTGAACCCTCAGGAAGATAATACTTAAGAAATCCTTATGTTAAACGGGTGTGTGTCCTTGGGTGGGGTTGTGGACCCCCTGTTAATTCTGATTCCTTATTTTAAGAGATGCCCTTACTATGGTACAACACAGGTAAGGGAACCCTCACCAGAGCTAAGTCAATGACAGTACACACCCCTGAACTTTTTTGCTAGATTTCTGTCTCTGTAACAACTTGAGGGAAGAAGGATTTGGATGGTTGTTTCGGAAGTTTCAGCTCATGTTTGGCTGGATGTAATGTTCTGGTAGCTCATTGAGGAAGAAAATCATGGTATATGGAAAAAATAAGCCACTTACCTCACATCAGCTAGGAATGCAAAGGGGGTGATGTGCATTTACAAAGCATGCTTCCAGTGCCCCACTTCCTCCAATCACTTTTTAAAACCCCCACCTCTGAAAACTTCTCCATGGGACACAAGGGCTTCAACCTATATGCCTTTTCAGGGCGACTTCATATCCACACTATAACAACCTCCCAAACTGTGAGCTAAGCCAAATAGACCTTTCATTATTGCCACGGAAAATGAATGGATACCAGCTGTTAAACTACCACAGGTTGGATGGCCTAGAGATGGACAGGAACTGGTTCGTTATCACAGCTCAGGATTCAGCATGGTCGGGTTCTGATAAACACCTGCTTCAGACCTGTAGATTGCTGACTTCTAGTTACATGATTGTTTCTTTTTGAAAATAGGTATTTTTAATACAACATGTTCTGGTTACTGTTTTTCCTTCTTATATAGAGGAAAAAGTGCTCTCTCTCTCTCTCTCTCTCTCTCTCTCTCTCTCTCTTTCTCTCTCCTGCTCTTTTTCTCTCTCTTTCTTAGAACTCATGTTGTAGACCAGGCTGGACTTGAATTCACAGAGATTCACCTGGCTTTGTTTCCCGATTGCTGGAATTAAAGACATGTGCCACCATGTCTGGTTTCTCTCTCTCTCTCTCTCTCTCTCTCTTATTCGAGAGGAGTTCATCTTGGTAAGTTACACTTCTCATCTACTAACACTGGCCTATATTTTCCTAATACTATTTATTTTGTCATATGGATTTCTAAAAACATAACCAATTTCTTTCCATGTTTAAACTGTTTTCCTCACATGATTTCATGTAATCTTCAAAGTATTTTGCAGTCAGTGGTATCGCAGCCTACATTTTGATGAGAAAATTACATTTCCCAAAGTTACAATGTCTAGGAAATGGAAGACCCAGGATATGAATTCTGCTTAAGCAATGGGATAGGTAGACATTTAACCAGTGTGAGAGAGAAGATCTTGCAAAGGAGAAGTAAGTCACACACACACATGGGTGTGGGGGACGAAAAAATATTAGCAAGACTAGACATTTGGATTCTTGCTCAAAGATGGCATTCAATGTATCCCACTTACACTTTAAAAACAGAATAAAATATCAACAAAAAAATTGTAATAAAGGTTAGACACACATTTTCTTTACTTATTTATATATTTTTGGGTCTGTCTGTCTGTTTGTTTGTTTAGACAGTCTCACTATTTAGATGATGCTGGCTTCAAACTCACAGAGTAAGTGATAAAAGATGTGCACTGCCATGCCCATCCAAGCAAAAGAAACATTTTTTTTTTGCACTTAAAACAAGACTGTTTCCCAGGCTCTGCTGATGATATAATGAGTTAGCATTTGCAAGTTCCAAGCAATGGGGCAAACCTTCAGTACATGCTCAGTGAAACTGTTATTTCTCATTACAAGAGGCTCACTTTCTTCACCTACTCCAGAAGGATGATAGTAACACTTTAAGAGGTAGCTACAAAGGTCAAATATGAAATCCAATGAGTCATAATTTGGAAGCTCAGCCTTTTATAAATGAGCATTGTCTAGACTGCTGGACACAACAAAAAGTATCCCAAGCATATTCTTTCCTTAAGCTCATAGTGCTATACAATGTGTCCTACCGTCTTTGGTACTCACATGTTAACTTCTAACTTTTTAACCAGTGTGCACTGTTGAAGCCTTCTCTGTACCCTAACGTTCTTAATTGCAGGGTTATGGATATACTACACTTGTGGGGAACTTTGGCATTTGAACTCATCCATGCCCTTTACCCAGGAAACCTCCCAAACCTCTTTCTTCTCTAGCATCAAACTCTTTGCCTTCCTGCTAACTTCCCCATCACTTGACTTTCTTCAGCCACAAGCCATCCTTTATGCTTTCATTTCCTTTCCTCTGATACCCTCCCTCTCCACCATAATCCATCTGCAGATCTACACAGAATCCATCCTGAACCTGCTGGTGTATTTCCCTATTATTATCGTCCCTTGTCATTATTAATTATGGAGCTATTTAAAATGACTCTCATTTCCATTCTTCATCCCTCACCCCCAAATAAAACCAACCCAACTATAGAAACTATACTGAGCTTTTAAAAATCACAAGCCAGATCAAGTTGTGTTCCCAATTTTACAAAACAATTAATAGATTCCATTTAGAGTAAAATTCAAACACTTTACTATCCCAGAACCCAAAGATTTATGTTATTGCCTGCAGTTACATTAATTCACCAATAAATGTATATTGTATATAGGAGACATGCTGGTAATTGAGAAGGCAACAGTAGGCAGAAGTCCTTGTTCTTTCAGTGTAAGTTTTCTATCTCTTTAGCCACGATGCACCGAAGCACAATTGAATCTCTGTATGCAGTCATAAAACGATTTATAAGATGGGTGGCTTAGCCCATCACATACGATAAAGTAGTAACAAAGGCTTTATGCAGTATGACTGTTGCTAAGATGCTGACAACACACTCTGATGTTTTCTCATGAAATTCTATTTCCAAATTTTTAAAATGAAAATCTGTTTACAATTATTTGAGCCATTCCTTTGACTCAGTAAAACAAACCATCAGTCTTACCAGGTCTTCTCATACTGATGTTGTGGGAATCTTTGGGGGCTCTTTTACCCCCAAAATATCATCTGGTTGCCTCTCCTCACCTTTAAGAATCTTAGCTTTAAAGTTGGGCAGTAGTGGCACATGCCTTTGATCCCAGAACTGAGGAGGCAGCAACAGATGGATCTCTGTGAGTTTGAGACCAGTGTGGTCTACATAATAAGTTCCAAGACAGCACAGGGCTACACAGAGAAACCCTGTCTTGAAAAAATAAAAACAAACAAAGAAACAACAACAAAAAATAGTCTTAACTATAATATAATCTCATTGCCTCTCCTAAATGACTATCTCATGAAACTATCTTGATTATTTTAATTTACTATACAACATTTATCTTTTCCCCCCCTCAGTTCATTATTCTGTCTCCTCTTCCCTTGAGTAGGTAGTTCATGTGACAACAGATCTTTGCCTGACCCTCTCAGAGATCTGACCATAGCATTTAAAATGACAACAAAAGTAGCTGCTGGAGATGTACTCACTGAATAAAGAGATGGTCTGGAGGATGCATACTTGACAGAGTCAGGTAGCATTGAGATGTATCAGTTAAAAAGACTCCCCTTAACAAAATACTCAAATATGGAGACAAAGTATAGAGCAGAGACTAAAGGAAAGGCCATCCAGAGACTGTCCCACTTGGGGATTCATCCCATATACAGTCACCAACCCCTGGCACTGTTGTGGATGCCAAGAAATGCTTGCTGAAAGGAGCCTGATATAACTGTCTCCTGAGAGACCCTGCCAGAGCCTTACAAAAACAGAGGTGGATGCTCGCAGCCAACTGTTGGACTGAGCACAGGATCCCCAATGGAGGAGTTAGAGAAAGGACTGAAGGAGCTGAATGGGTTTGCAACCCCATAGGAAGAACAACAATATCAACCAACCATACCCCTTAGAGCTCCCAGGGACTAAGCCACCAACCAAGAGTACACATGGCTCCAGCCACATATGTAGCAGAAGATGGCTTTGTCAGGCATCAATGGAAGGAGAGGTCCTTGGTCCTAGGAAGGCTCGATAGATGCCCCAGGGTAGGGGAATCGAGGGCGGGGAGGCAGGAGTGGGTGGGTTGGTGGAGGAACACCCTCATAGAAGCAGGGGAAGGGGCTGATAGGATAGGGGGTTTCCGGGAGGGGGAGAAACGGGGAAAGGGGATAACATTTGAAATGTAAATAAAGAAAATATCATTTATTCTTATATATATATATGAATGAATGATATTTTATATATTAATATTATATTGATGATGATATTTATATGAATGATATTTATGATATTAAATGAATGATATTTTATATATATATATATATATATGAATGACTCCCCTTGAAAGTAACAGAGAATTTGCAGCTATCTTTTACTAGCCCCCTCTGTGTTACGGCTCAATTGTGGTCCCCAAGGTTGGTGTGTCACAGTACTAATACTTAGTTTCTGAAATTGTGACTACATTTGCACAAATTCTTTAAAGAAGTAATCTAGATTAAATGAGGTCATTAAGATGAGTTCTAATTTAGGATGACATGTATCTTATTAAAAAGAAGTTAGACACAGAGAGAGAGAGAAGATAGTGCGAAGAAGACACAGGCAAAAATCTTCCCTTTACAGGTGCCTTGCTAAAAACCATCCCTGCAAACACCTTAATCTTGGGCTTTTAGCACTGGGGGTTGGGGGGTGGGGTAGGGTTGGGGGGATAGATTTCTGCTGTCTCTGTTACCGCTTCCATCAGTTAGAAGATGAATCATAGCCGGGGAGTGGTGGCGCACGTCTTTAATCCCAGCACTTGGGAGGCAGAGGCAGGCAGATTTCTGAGTTCGAGGCCAGCCTGGTCTACAGAGTGAGTTCCAGGACAGCCAGGGCTACACAGAGAAACCCTGTCTTGAAAAAAACAAAAACAACAACAACAAAAAAAAGATGAGTCATGAAACATTTTTATTGCACCTTCGTTTGTCACATGGAAATGGCACTTCACAATCATAAATCCAGACCCACAGTAGAATTAATATTTATTCTTTCCTGCCTCAGTCAATCATTTTTCTTTATTCCTTGTTTAAAAATATGGATTTTTGGAAGTTCATTAAAACCTGCCAAATCAAGTGGTACAAAAGTTTACTTTTACTACTATAATATTAGGTGTGCTGATCCGATCGTCCAGCTAGTTCTTGGAACAAGGACACTTGCTGGATAGCTGAAGACTGGGCAGCTGTGGCCCTCAGGCATGAACCCAGAAGAGAAAAACAAACGTCGGTTGTTTCCTTTAGGCAGCTGAATTCATAATCTAAAAGTTTCCAAGATTGAAATGGAATTTTACAGTGTCATTTAACTCTTTCTCCATGCTAACTTGACTCAAAGTTTGGGGAAGATCTCTGCCTCTTCAATGTCTTTTAGGTCTTCTAGTCTCACAATTTCCAACCCCACATTATGGGACATGGGAAATTAGGGAAAGTCAGAACACCTTGTACACAGGACCTGATCTCTATGTTCCATGTAGTCACACTGTGTGTCCTAAATTCATTCCCACAGCCCTTTTGGGAAGCCTTCATGAAGTACTACACTCCCTCCTTACCTGTAGGTTCTCTTTGCAATGAGCTATCTCTGTTTTCCCAGTGAAAGCTTCTCAGGACCTGTCCCCACCCTAGAGTTCAGAGTTTCTGCTTAAAACAAAAAGAACATTTAATGGTAATTTTCACCAATTTGCAACTTTTTTGGACTCTTCTTGACTTTTCTTACCCATCACAACGTTATTCTTTTTCTCTTATCTCTACATACCATCAGGACAATTTGGACTTCACAATGTTCTATGTAATTGACAATTGTGATGCCTCTGCAGACAGGTAGCTCAGCCACTTGCAAACATCCTTCAAAGGGCAGAACATCTTAAACCACTGTCAAATGCTTGTGACAAAACTCTGCATACTAAAGTTTGCATAACTGACAAATTAAGTGTTTATTTGCTATATTGCTAATATATACATATATATGATGAAAAATCTAGGATACACTTGGAACTTGAGATTCATATTTTACTGGGTATCCTATATTTTATCTGGCTGTTTTAACTTAATTCCATAAGGAAATCTCTTAGAATAGGGATTCTCAAACTTGAGCTCTCTGAGACCCTCTGGAGTCTCATTAAATCAGATAGTTGAGTGCTGAGATTTAGTAGAGTCTAGGATTTAGCCACTCTAGGACTTAGTAGATATAGATTTGAGCTAGGCTCAAGAACTAACCAGCAAATTTCCAGGTAATAGGAATCTTGCTTGATCATGAGCCAAGGGTTGAGAACAGCTGTCCTAGAAAATGGATTTTATCAAGTTATAGGACTTATATGTTTCTTTTATGTGGTGGTTAAATCCTACCTTCAAGTTGACCAGATTGAAAAATAATGAGGTGTGTGGTTGTGGTGTGTGTGTGTCCAGGGTGAGGTAAGGTAGAGAGGCATTTCCAGAGAGAGTTAACTGAGGACCCTCTCTGAACATGGACTGTCCCATCTCATGTACCAGAGTCTTGGGCTGAGTAATTTGGGGATAAAAGGCAAGGGAGCCATGCATAAACACTCATCTGCTTCCTGAAGGCAGTGAACAGAACATGACTAGCCATAATATGCTCCTGCCCCTATGCCTCCCTCGCCATGATGAACTGTATCTGTTAAACTGTGAGCCAAAGTATGAGCCAAAACAAATCCTTCCTTCTTCCCTTCCTTCCTCCCTTCTTTGTTTCATGTCAGGTATTTGGTCACAACGAAAAGAATAACTAGTATCCATTACAATAATTGTACCATGGAGAGATTAATAATAAGCACCTTCATGTACTTCCTAGCATTCTATGTAGGATTAAATGAGTTTACAAACAAAAACTGCTTTTGGTAGAACCTGGTACTTTGGGACTCTATCCAAGGGTGAACTTTTATTATCAATGACATCACCATAATGCCTTTGCCTCCAAATTAAAAATATGATGAAATTGTTCTTTCCCTGACCTTAATTTTCCTGGCCATACAAAGTTGCCAAGAAATGAGAAAATGATATCATAATGAGTAGCTTCAGGTTAAGAAAATAGGAGGCATTGTATATTAGAAGTAATTAACTAAAAATGATTAAAAAAAACAACAACAAACAAACATGATCTAACTACTGTGGAAAGTCTTTGGCCATTCTTCAGAAACTTAATCATAGAATCACATATGGCCCACCAATTTTATTTGTACTGATATTCTCCAAAGAAAAGAGTACAAATCATGAATTCAGACAGATACCTACATGTTAATCAATAGTCATAGCATCATTTCCCTCAGTGCAGCACAGTGAATTACATAGTTTTCACTAAATTGGACATTTGAACTGGTTTAAATGGTGGATTTTACACGACACATTTTACCTCTGTTAGAAAACAAAGTGCAAGTGCTCGCTTCGGCAGCACATATACTAAAATTGGAACGATACAGAGATTAGCATGGCCCCTGTGCGAGGATGACACGCAAATTCATGAAGCATTCCATATTTTTTTCAAACAAACAGGTTAACAGTTCTTTGCAATAAAAGAACTGTGTGAGGTCTCCACATTCCTCATTTGAAACTGTACTCCAGAGTTTTAGTAATAAAAATCACATTGAATTGGCATAAAAACAGACAAGTTGATCAATGGTATTAAATTGAAGACCCAGACATAAATCCATATACCTATGGACATCTGATTTTTTATAAAGAAGCCAGAAATACGCACTGGAAAATAAAAGCATCTTTTACAAATGGTGTTGGTCAAACTGGGTGTCTGCATGTAGAAAAATGAAAACAGATCCATACTTAATACTCTACACAAAACTCAAGTCCAGATGGATCAAAGATTTCAGCATAAAACCAGACAGATACATTGAATATGATAGAAGAGAAAGTACGGAATAGCCTTGATCTCATTGGCACAGAAGACAAGGACAGTCATTTGGACAAAGTGACAGCCTACAGAAGGAGAAAAGATTTTTACCAACTCTACATCTAACAGAGGTCTAATATATAAAGAACCCAATAAACTAGAAATCAAAAAGCCAAATAACCTAATTGAACATGAGATACAGATCCAACAAAGAATTTTCTTTAAAAAAAAAAAAAAAAAAAAGAAAGAAAGAAAAAGAAAACAAAGTGCAAAATAAACCCTTGAAAGAAGAAAGCTTGGGTTTTGCTTGTTTGAATTTCTGGAACCCTAGAAAGCCAGGAAAATGCACAATTTCCCTTGGGCCTTCCTGGCTGCACAGTCGCAATCTGGGGCCTGGCTGCATTGGCACCTGTCTGAAGCGACTCTCCTCCCGTGTGCCGCCAGGGTACATTGCCAATTCTTCCTCTGCACCGAAGTTTTCTCTTTGGTAAATCAGTTTTCGTATTTTAAGGAGCAGCAGATATTTGCAAGCACATCATAGGCTCTTAGGCTGTGGGCATAAGGCATGCTCAGCAGGTGTCTGACGAACACAGTCATCCTGTTTTGTCCGTGGAAAACTGGTTCCACAGACACCCACATTTTAAGATGCGCGCATCCCTTCTGTAAATTTCATAGTACCACACACACACACACACACACACACACGCATATCTGAGATACTTATACTAGCCAATACAGTGGAAATGCTATGCAAATTCTCATGCTATATTATAGGGGGATAAGGAAGGAATCTTTGCAGCATAGAAACAATTATTTTTCCAGATAATTACAACTTGTGATTGGTTGAATCTGCAGATGTGTAAACCACAGAAATGGACAGCAACCTCATGCAGTCCACTCGTTTTAGGAGCAAACACAATGGACAGCTACAGAAAATTAGCTCAAACTGGTAGGCTTCAACATCATAAATGTTCTATTTTATATTTTCTAGTACTCAGGGTCACGCACAGGTAACAGTAGATTAAAATCAGATTATTAGAAATGTTACCTGGCTTTCTTTAGGTTCCATGGGTAATTCTGTATGCATGCTTCTCTGACTCCTAGAAGTCGTGTTTGTGCCTTGGCTCCTAGCTCCTTCCTCTATCTTCAAAACCAGCATGTGGACCATCCTCTAATCTCATTGTAGGAATGGTTGCTCCCTAAATATCAAAGGCCAAAACGGTAGGAGGAGATGGAGGAGGAAGCCGAAGCAGCTAAGTGTCAAATAGTAGCTGTACAAAGCATTCTGTATACACACAATCAAATATCATTCAGAAGTGACAGAATAGAGTTCTAATGCACAGTGCTAAGTGCCAGCAGCCTCATCCTCCCATCTTCTTACAAGAACTCTTGAGAGGGCTTTATGCAGCCACTATGATAAGGTGATCCCAGGGTCTGGGGAATTTGGGGGTATCCTTCTGATTTGGAAGAGAGAATTATAACGTGTCTATCATCTTGTTACCACACGGTTGGAAAGCAGAAAAACTGCCCTTGCCATGTCAGTCTCACTCCTTCCTGGCCACGCTACTTTACCTACCTAATCGTCAACATTGCCCTTACAGTGGGGATTACTGATCCGTTCAGGCCAGTCTGGGGGAAATGGGAGGAGGTAAGAGGACCCTGCACTAGGAGACTTCTGGACATTCTCAGCATTGTAGCCATAATCCCAAATCCTCTTACCTTTTCAGCAGGATTACAGTGAGGTTTAGATGTTTGCAAAACCGTCAGGTGAGATGCCCAGTTCTACCAGGATACTGGTTATGATTTACTTTTTAAAAAATCAAGTTGTACCTTCCCTTTTTAAAATTTTCATTTCGTGCTTGTCCTTCTGGGATGAAGAGGTAGGTATAGCCGGATAAGCAATCTTCCTTGCAGTCCCCACTCTTAATGACCACACATTCCGTGTCTGGAGACAGAGTAATCATTGCTAGCTTTTGATTTCTTATTTAGAGGGAGAGAGCTGGAGAGCTCCTGATTTAAAATTTCACTGAGACATTTTCTATGATCTAAAGCAGCAGCAGGATACAGAGAACTTGCTGGGATGTGGCACAAAGGGAAACACATTCTCAGTGTGTAAAATACAAGCACTGTTGTTCATTTGTAAGTATTTATTAAGCACTTACTATTTCCCAAGCATTATCTTGAATGCTGGATATACTATGCCATAAACTGCAAACAGGATTGTTGCCCTTCATCCAGTGGGGAGAGACATACAACAAAGAGATATAAGAGTCATATAAGTAGGTAATTATAATTGTTAAAAATTGGTAAAAAGGAAATAAATAAAGTTCTGTGTTGGAATAATGAAGTAGATGAGCACAACGAAGTAGGATTATATTTATACCGAGACATGAAAGGCTTGAAGGAGAGCCAAGGCCTCTGCCATCCAGAGGGAAGAAACCTGGACATGCTTCAGGCTCTGTTTTGCAAACACTGGGTCTTGCATTAATAAGTTGTCAGATCCATTTAGTGGATACTAACAAGTTTATTTCCCCTCCAACAAATGAATCAGAATGAAGCAAATTGGACGAGGTGACATCAGCGTACCCCATACAACAAGACAGAATTGCTTAGTGATAGTTTAGTTTCCTTACATGCCAACACACAGGTAATTGGCAAGGAGCAGTCATGCACAATTTTATTTCTTATGCAGGTCAGTAGTCAGGAAGGCTGGATGATGTTGCTCTAAGACAAAAAAAAAAAAAAAAAAAAAGGTCTTGGTGTGTTTAGGAAAATAGTGTCCTAGATAGACTTTCCCCTTGCAATAAGAAGCCTACGTGTAGAGAGATGAGCTTGTACAGACCACCAGGCCACTGTAGGGAGCTGAGACATCATGACTACTGGAAGCTACTGATTGATGTGAAGTGGTGGATGGTGTACTCTGATGCACACATTTTAAAAGAAGAATAATTTTGAATATCTAGCATTAATGCCTCTCTGCTGCTTGTCTAACTTCATAGATTGGATTCTAGAATTCACTGCACTGATCCAATAAACAGATGCTTGGGTAAACGTTCCAGTGTCTGCCATAGAATATTAAATTAGTGGTTCGATCAGAACTCTACGTAGGAGATTCTTGTGTTGATTCATGTGCTCGTGTGTGTGTGTGTCTGACTGTCTGTCTGTGTGTAAGTGAGAAAAGGACAGAGAAAGGGAGAGTCACCCATCTCTGAGCATGCAATCCATGTTCAGATTCACTCCGGAGACTGGAGTGCACATGCTGACTGTAATGCACAGTAGTTGATCTGTTACTTTCATTTTGCAAATGGTAAGTCTTGTGCCTGGGTGGACCAACAAAGGGGGGGAGGGGAGGTGCTGGGGTGACAGCCGAAGCTGCACCTCCTGTAATCCCTCAGCTCCTCCAAGACAGAAAAGGTCTTGCTTGAATCCTCACTGTGCTGGACCACACTCAAGGCAAGTTGAGTTAAGGTCCTCAGAAAAGAGATTGCTTTTAGGGTAGTAAAATGAAGACCAATGCAGTTTGCCATAATGTCTGAGTGTGTGTGTGTGTGTGTGTGTGTGTGTGTGTGTGTGTGTGTGTGTGTGTGTGTGTGTGTGTGTGTATGTAATGACCTATAATGTGGGTTATACATAATAATGTATAACCTATGTGGCTAATATCCATATCAGCATATCCATATCAGGGGGAAAAGGGGGAAACTAAGGAAATGATCATGCTTGTTTGTATGTCGTCTTCCTTCTTCACTAGCCACACAAAATTATAACCCAGGATGGAAGAGAAGAGACCAGAATGGAGCTGTAAACTGTTAAGATCTCCACTCCTTAAACCCTCCCTAGAAAGCTTCTCCTGGAATTCTCCCCCAACAAGGGTGGTACTGCTCCTATGCCTGGGGCCTGCCTGGCTTGTCATCACATTTTATCACGTGGTATAGCCTGTCTGTCTTCTTTCATGGAATGTGGGCATGGACCTGGACCACGAGAGATTCCTCTCTCTAGCCTCCTGTTTTCCCCGGCCTGACAGGCCTCATGAATTCCTAAAGAATGATCGAAAACCACTCTTACCAGGAATGTCATTGGGCCCTTGGAGGAAAGCAGGGTGGTGTACAGGAAAGTTTCTCTTAAGACTGGCTAAGAACCGCTGAATACAGTTCAGCCTCAGCCTGGAGAGGGAGGAATAGATGAAGGAAGAGAGACTGAGGTGAAGGTTGTAACGGTGGGTACAGCTGTCAATGTTTGTAGAGAGCACCATACTGAGTGAGCCCTGATGTAAACTGTGGGCTAAAGAGATAATGACGCCTCAGAGTGAGCTCATGGATCAAGACAAGGCACCACAGTGATGCTCGAAGCTAGGTCCTGTGGTACACAAGAATTCTCTGTAAATCTAAACATAAATTCAGTTTTTTAGGAATATATGTGTCAGTATAAAGAACAACCACCATTAATGCTTTATGAATTTATGGATACACATAAGTCTGTCTGAAGTATGATAAGAAAAGGACTCCCTTCATATAGAGTAGGCATACCCAGTGAGATGAGACAACCGCCCTCAGTAGTCTGTGATGTGCTGCCCAGGCACAGAGCTGGGCAGCAAAAGGCAATGCATTCTGATATGGAAAGAAAAGGAAAGGAATATGCAATTGAAATACAGCAATATTTGAAAGCAAACAGAAACACACAAGCTTTTAAATGCTTTTTCCAAAATAAAAAAATACTTAGATGAATTTACTTTCTTTTTTCTTTGTCCATTCACTCTCAGACTTGATTTCTAATATTAAATATAACAATAAATCTTTCCAGTACTAAAACAAACACAAGAAAATAGGCTTGTGAATAGTCTTTAAAACCCAGTCAACTGTATCATAATATAGTAATATTTTACTATTATTATTGTTGCACAATTAATTTTTTAAATTATTCTCTCTGAAAAGAAATTCTCCAAGCCTAAAGGGATGATTTCCTTTCCTAGACATTAACTCGAGTAAGGCTTTAAAACACATATAATATCCCACAATCTCCTTCCTCTGTGTGTGTGTGTGTGTGTGTGTGTGTGTGTGTGTGTGTGTGTGTGTGTGTGAAAGTGCATACCTGTGCCTGATTGTGTACATATGTGAAACCCAAAGGTTGATGCCAGATGCCTTCTTCCATTACTGTCCACATTAGTTTTTAAGGCTCTGTCTCAGTCCCTCCGTGTGTCTGTTCATCTCCCTCAAGCTTGCTTACCTGGCTAACCTGACTGGCTAGCAAACTTCAAGAGTCTACCTGTAATGCATTGGGGGTTACAGATGGAAGGTGGGTGCTGCTCCATCTAGCACCCATGGGGGTCCAGGTAATCCAAACTCAGCTGTCATGTTTTGCCAACAATTACTCTACCAAATGCACTGTGAGACCCCAAATTTCCCTCCCTAATTCTAGTTGTTATTGACAGGGGCCTCTAAGGACTTGTTTCATTTTGCCCTTGCAATTGACATTAAGGTAGATATAGTCCAAATGTATTATTATATGTTAATGTTTATTCTGGGTTATGCTAATATTAAGTATTAAAAGCTATGTAGGTACAATGTCATATACACAGAGGATTGTTTTATAAGTACAACTGAAATAGTGCATTGTCCAGAAGGCGAAATCGCATCTTCCAGGAAGTATATAACTCCTCATAGGTTCACAGGTTAATAAGCACAGGCCACAGCAGAGAAACGCAGGAGACATCCAGGTCCTTTGACTATAAAGTCCCAACCATAATTTGTGCCCAGGTAGACCCTTTCCCTTCAGTGTAGCATCCTAAGTTACAAGACCAAAAAAAAAAAAAAGCACTGGATAGTAAGATAACCACATTAGGACTTGACTGAGTATTATATTTCCTAAAGGAAGTAGGCTAGAGCACATCTTTATAGCCATTTAGGACCACTCTTGAGGTTGTTACATCTCGAGAGACTCAGCAATGGTTTACTAGAATGGAATACAACTCGCTTCTCCCCAATCCTGATTCCAAGGCTGAAATTCCTGCTCTTCAGGTCTTATCTAGCAGAGCTCACTCATTTGTCTGCTCTCCCACGCTGGGCCGAGGCCTGAATCCATACTCTTCTTTCTCCTAATCCAAGGCCTGTGTAGTGTTAACAGGCCAATCTCCAGTACTGACAGTCATTGACGGTCACACCCCCATACCTCCTAAAAGCCATTACTGTGTTCATCCTGTTCTAACATCTCTGTGGGATGATGGAGGGTTTAGTTTAGCAAAGCCAGCCTCAATGCATCTGGCCACTCAGTCCCTTACTGGGGGGGTGGGAGGGGAGGTCTCTGCCTTTGTTCCACTCTGAGAAACAAAGGAACACATGAATGAGATGGAAAGGGTCATGAGTACAAGTATTTGGAAGGAGACATTTTGAGAGCATTAAGGGTTCATTCGTTTGCTCTCCAGCCTTCCTGCCTTGATGAATGTGTCTGCACTAACTCCAAAGCACTTTATCTTCCTCCCTCCCTTTTGCCTCTTCTGAGGCAGACATATAGCATTCTCTGACTCATTAGTGAAGAGAGTCTCTTTTACACATTACACATCTTTCCATGACTCCATCACAACTGTAATCAAATGCTTCTGTACTTTTGTTGCTGTTGCTCACCTTGTCTATTTAAATGGAAGTGATGATAAATGTAGCTCGTTGTACGCTGGGTACACTATGGGAATTGAGGAGCCTCCTGACTAAGGACTTAGTAAACAGCAGTACTATTGGTGACTTCATGATCTCTACCTTTTGTATTTGTATTTTCATCTGATTGTATGATAGGACTACAGGCTTCTCCTCTGCCAGTTACAAACTTAATTTAATATGTAGATGTTGGCTTTCTTCCTATATCTATCAACCATTAGCCCTTTACAGAGTCACCTTTATTATATAACCTGTCCCATATGCATAATTTCCCTTTACAAACAAGTTTAGGGACTGAATCATTTCATATTTTTAAACTATATATATATATATATATATATAAAACTTCTTAGTGTTCTGGCTCCTAGTGAGAAAAGCACATGAAAAATTATATCAGAATCAAAATCACTTCTATCAGCCCTAACAAAAGCCAGATAACCGTGCTTAGTTATTACATGATTGGCCAGTAGTCACTACAGTCAAAGGCTCTGCCAAAACCACAAGCTTACACAGAAGCCACGCAATCTTTTACCAACAGAACTATGGGGGCAGCTGCATGGCAACTGTCTGTTCAACCACTCTTGTTAACTACTGAGGCTAAGGGTTAGCACACTCACAGTTTAGCATGACTTGAATTTTCACAATAGGATGCTCTGTTCACACCCATATAAGTATCATTCTTCTTTGAAGAATCTCTGATTGCTGTTTTGTTGTCCCAGATTGACACTGGGCTGGGCTCAACACCCTCTGGCTCTTCATAATGCTCAGGACTGTACCTCATTGTGATTGCAAATGCATTTCTTTTGCAGACAAATTGCTATATTTGTTTAATAAGCAGTTCCCCTAGTAAATTCAGTAAAAGGAAATAGAAGCCTTTTTGCGCCTATTCTGAGCCCGTTCATTTTAGAGGCCCTTTAAAACACTTCTGAACATGTCATTTTCCTACATTAAGCAAGCTAAATCCACTGAGAAAAAGTAGGAACAGCAGCCTCCATCATAACCACCAGAGAATTTGTGCCAATTGGGCATTAGGCTCCCCTCCCCAAACTTTGGATAATTAGAACTGTGAGAATAAAGACTTCTATAGCAGAGAGAAATGGGATCTTACCACTTGGGCTCCTTTTAACTTACTTCTACTTTGTTACATAAAATTTTCAGCCTGTTGACAAAGACTAGGGATTTGAACCTTTTGTTACTATGATGGTAATTTCAGAGGCTATGCTGGTGAGCCTCTCAGGTGCCCTCTTAGATGACACATCTGTTCTACCAACTGCATGAACCCGTATCCCTTGTCATGCCAACAGTGCCTTATGATTGGCATGGTTGCTTTACCTGAGGCTGTGAAGCCACGTAAGGAAGGCTCAACGTGCCAGGCGGTGGTGGAGCACGCCTTTAATCCCAGCACTCGGGAGGCAGAAGCAGGTGGATTTCTGCGTTCGAGGCCAGCCTAGTCTACAGAGTGAGTTCCAGGACAGCCAGGGCTACACAGAGAAACCCTGTCTTGAAAAAACAAAAAACAAAAAACAAAAAAAAAGGAAGGCTCAACGCAAGTTGCTGAGCACAGAACTTCGCACTGTAGATTCCATGGTAAGTGTATCTTTTGGCAACGTTCACATTGATTTTGAAAACCGTGTATTGAACAGTTATATTTGTCATTGCTGGCCTGGATACACAGGTGCCCTGTGTGAGACACACATAAATGAATGCAGCAACATCCCCTGCCATTTTGGGGAAGAATGTGTGGAGATGTCCTCAGAAGACCAATAGGGACACGTTGCAGGTGGGCCTTCCTCCTTGAACTACCTTGCCACCTCAGGCTATGTTTATATCTGTCAGCCTGGATTCACCCACAGGAGCCTAGGATAACTGTCCTCTGACAGCCTCCACCTAGCAGCCGATCAAAACAGATGCAGAGACCCACAGCCAAATTAGACTGGGAGCTCAGGAAGTCTTGTGGAAGAGTTTGGGGGAAAATATTGAAGAACCCAGAGGAGATAGGGACTCCACAGGAAGGCCGACAGAACCAACTAACCTGGACCCTTGGGTGCTCCCAGAGATGGAGCCACCAACCATAGTGCACACGTGCGCTGGATCTAGCCCCTCCCCCCGGCACATATGTAGCTCCATCTTCATGTGGGTCCCCAAACAACTGGAGCAAGGGGCTTATCCTGGCTCTGTTGCCTATCTGTGGATCCTATTCCCCCAACTGGGTTGCCTTCTCTGGCCTGACTGGGAAGGATGTGCCTAGTCCTGCAATGACTTGAGGTGCTAGGGTGTGTTGGTACCCCGGGGTGGGAGGGTAGGGACTTCTCCCTTCTCAGAGGTGAAGGGGAGTGGTGAGAGGAGGGGCTGTGTGAAGGGGGACTGGGAGGAGATGGGGGCTGCGATCAGAATATAAAGTGAATAAATAAATTAATAAATTTAAAAAAAGAAAAACAAAGGAAAACCATGTACTGAAGATTCATGGCCATAGACACTTTTCATGAACACAGACAGCATAAAGCAATGGGCGATTAATTCCCACATGAGAAATAGACGAGTTTGGGCCACTAACCAGAGCCAACAAACTATTCACTGAACAATGCAAGGATGACACCCACTAATATTACAGTAAGTCGAACAGCTTGAATTAATATCAAAAACGTCAAAAGAAAGGGTGTCTCTGTGGAGAAATGAATGCAATGGGCTCTAATGATAGATGGTTTATTGGGAACCCTCATTACATTTTTCAAAAGGACTTGACAGCTTTCATTTTAATAAGACAGAATGAAGAGGAAATGGCTTAAAAGATGTCATCGATCTTTTATTTAACTAAGTACGGCCCTTCATTTTGAAGGAAATGATACAATTTCAAACTGGAACCGCCTTCTCAAGAAGTGGTGAAAGAAAACTGATTTAATATACAACCGTCAATCAAATTAAAGTTTCTACAATTTACTGAGAAAAAAAATGCCTGTGAAGTATGTATCCTGATTCATAACCAAGAACAAAACATAATGAAAAGACAAATAAAACAGTCAAATTTATCAGTATCCTGATTTTTAAACAATTCACAAATAAAATCTAATTTTCCAAACAAATCCATTGGATGACTATGATTATGCTCAATTCTATTTTAATTGTTTTTTAAAAAATGGCTAGACAAGCACATGATATCAAGAGTCTTCAACACAGTGGATCCCATTTTAAGAAAAAAAAAAAAGAAAGAAAAAGGAAACTAGTAGTCCTTAAATTTTCTTAGCTTTCTATAGTATATGTCATATAAAATTATAGTTTTGCTTCCAAAAAAATATGTTGTCATGTGGTTGTCCTTGTCCCGTGGTGTCAGGAGGGCCAGGAGCACCGCAGCTTTGAGAAGCTGAACCACTGAACCATTTTCATAAAAACTAAAAATTTTCTTCAAGATCTGGAATAAAGTCTTCTGCTAGACACTTTAGTGTTACAAAGTCATTTTAAATTAAATGTGGAATAAAGGCTACAAAAGTAGGAGTTCTTTCAATACAAAAAGTTGTGTAGCTGAAGTTGTAGGCTCCTTTGACATATACATAAGCAGTCTCAATAAAATATTTGCTCGGGTAAGAAAATAGAATTTGTCTGGTTTCTTTTTGTACGTGTTCCACGGGGTTTTATCCCTTCCAGAGATTCGGAGAAACATTGGAATTAATAATTCTTTCCTTCAAAGAGCGACCTTAATTCACAGTACAAAATAGTTCTATGTTTTATTCCTAAAGAGAGACAAAAATTATTAATATACTTTTTCCCCTAAAGTGCCAGATGTAGCCACTGCCAGGACATTAAAGTAAAAAATGGTTTCCCCACAACACTGTAGTCTTAAAAACCAAGCGAGGACATGACACTGTATCTTAGAGCCCCAAGTTGATACACTTTACTTTAGAGCAGTGGTTCTCAACCTAATGCTGGGACTTTTTAATACAATTAGTATCTCATGTTGTAGTGACCCTCAACCGTAAAATTATTTTGTTGTTACTTCATAACTATAATTTTGCTACTGTTATGAATTGTAATGTAAATATGACATGCGACATCCAAAAAGATCAGGACCCCCAGGTTGAGAACTACTGCCTTAGACTTTCTATCCCCTAAGGAAACTTTTAATGTGTTAGCTCTTCCTAAGTTATTACCTATTTGGCATTATTGGTACCCAGCAAAATTGATGGCAGCACATTCCAGAAACCATCACCTGAAACAGATCAACTTTCAGAGAGGAATGCTACAGGTGGGGTGGGTCTCAGGAGTTCTTCCTTTGGGGGCACTTCATGTATAACACAAGTCACCTGCTGCACTCTGTATGATCTTCGAGGTCTGAGGAAGGCAAGGATAACAGAGCAGGGCGTTTGCTATTCCAGAGCTGCTGGGCACAGCCATTCTGATTCCATTCTCCCTTCCTGTAGTCTACAGTGGGCATCAATTTCCACTTGCACTAACACAAATCTGTTAGACATGGGTTTCCCTAAATAACATCGCCTGTGCTTATATCTTCCTCGGCTGTTCCATGGACAAGACCATATAATCAAATACTCATTAAACATAGAAATCACATCCATATTCCCAACTAGAAAATGGTTCTCCTCCAATGTCCCAAACCAAGGCTAGTTAGTGCGTATGTAACTTATCTCTAACATTCACAGAACAAGGGCTTACTTGGTAAGCACTGTGAAAGCAGGAAGTGCATTTAATACCTTTATAATTAATGAAAAGGTTTCATGCTGAGGTACTATGAAGATCTAGGCTTTTAAAAAAAAAAGTGTGATTTACAGACCTCCAAGCAAGAAGCCCACCAATGACAGTGGCTTCAGGATACTCAAGTTAAGATTTTGTTCCAATGACTAAGAACTAGTTCCAGTGTTATAAAGACCCGGGGAGGCAGCAAAGGCCTTTAACCATGCTCAACTTCTGAAAGCAGTTGACAGACAGCCCATAAGCACTCAGCAGTCAAAGGTCTGCGCTCCGTTCAGGCAACAGGGCTGTGGCAGTCTTAAAGCCTTGTACTAAATAAAGTGCACGGAAGTTTAGTGGCAGATCCAATTGCTTCCTGTTCAGCCTGTTCACATTCCATCATCACCAACCTATGTTTGTTTGAGACTGCCATCAAATCTGTTCTGACCGTACTATATGGTATCTGTGTCTGATGCCACCACTCTTAATTAAGGAAGGGCTCTGAATAGAATGTTCTCCAAGCCACAAAGAAACTGGATCCACATAACAAGACTTTCTAGCTTGAATTAAACTTCTTACATCATGGATGGCAAAGTAACCCTAACCCTACCAAAGTAACTGTCTGGTGAGCAAGGGGGACCAGGGACAGAAAAAACAAAAAGCAAAAAGAACCTTAGATCCAGCTTGGTTTGTAAAGGGTTACTTTCATCACTCAGCAAGGGGACAAGGAGAGATTTAATTCTCGTCAGGGTAGCACTGGTTGATTCCCTAGAGGATACTTTATGGGGTGGCACAAGCCAACCCCATCTGTGACCTGCAGATGAACACACCAAGCAGGATTAATTAGATCAGAGACACAAAGGGCTATTGCCTCCCTTGAGAACACCACCAGAGCTCTAAGAGTCCACAACAGCAGGCCAAAAACACAGGAGGCAGAATGGCACCTTAATTGAATCCTTTCCCTGGCTGGCTCTTGACAATGATTTACTTGTAATCGGGAAGGAGTTGGGAGCCAAAGACTCCGCTTAGAGCCAGCTTCCCAAGAGGAGGTACTTGGGGATAGGGAGGGGGAGGTAGTAAAATCCGTTTGTAGCCTGTAGCCTGAGTTTGCTAAAGTATTTGCTGCACTTAATACAGGGCTGTTTGGTTTCGGTCTGCTGCTCCCAGATCTTGTAGTTTCAGCAGCCCTGTGCCCCGGGAATCCCACAAAATAAATCACTCCGGCTTCTAGGATCCCAAGCACAGCTCAGTGAGGGAAGCAGATAAGCAGTTCTCCCAGCAGACCCGAAGCGGCTCCTCCCCAATCCTCTCTGGCCTTTGTACCCTGCATCCTCCAAGCTGATTGCAGGGAGGGATCAAAGGAGGCCAAATGCAGGGCCATTGTGCTCTGCGATTTTCCCCAAGCCTGCTTGTACATGAAGGGTTGAATTTGGTCCCTGATCGGTAAGGGTTGAAGACACAAGGAAGTTCACACTTTCCTCGCCTCAGAAAGGAAGGTGGACTGAGGGGGCCTGAAGAAAACGCTTCCCATGGCCACCCACTAGCCACTCCTACCTGCTCCCTAAGTCACCTTCCTCCTCCCCCGTCCAAAGCCGGCTGTGCATTTCACCAACTCTGCGTTTTCCAAAAGGCCCAGGAATACTAAATGGGGCCCAAGTGTAGAGGGTGGGGGAGGGTGAAAGGGGTGTGGCCGTTGCAAACAGCTTCCTTTTGTAGCTGAGCCCAGGTTAAGTATCAGTGCACGGCCGAGTCTCCATTCTCCTCCTCGGAGCCCGATGCAGGGGGACGCAGTGGAGACGGTGTAGTCCGAGCCGCGTCGCTGTCGCCCTCATCCGGCTCTGCCGGGTGCAGGTGGGTGGCGAGCTCCTGTAGCACCGCCGCGCGTCCGATTTGGTCGTTGCGCCGCTTCTCCATGATCAAGTCCTCCAGGCTCTGGAACTCGAGAGTGTGGCTGCGCTGAGCCGAGAGCTGAATCTGCAAACGGTAGGGCTGCTTGCCGATGCGCAGCTCGCCACCGATCTTGAACTCGCGTTTGCCATAGCGGCACCAGGCGGCAAAGCTCTCCGAGTTGCGCCAGCTGAGCTCGCGCTCCTTGGCGCCAACGTGGGCCAGTGCGTTGCGCACTACAGCGCTAGGGCTCAGTGGCTTGTAGCGGTACAGATCGTTGACCACGCGGCCACGCCGGCCCTGGCTCGCATCCGTCAGGAAGCTGTTGCTCACCTCCAACCGGTGCAAATGCACCACCTGGAAATTGCCCACGTAGACAGCCCAGTGCGGGTATTGCGCCTGCGATACAAACTCCACCAGGTCACCCGGACTGCACTTGTTGAGCAAGTTCTCTGGTGTGTAGGTGCTCAGCGCCGCCGATCCCGGCGCGAAGCTTTTCTGATAGATGCACTCATCACGATAAAACACGGAGCATTCCACCTCGTGCTGCCGCGGGTCATAGGGCTGCGGCGGAGGCAGGGGAGGCCGGTCCCCCGAGTCGGACAAAGCTCCGCCATCAAGCCCCTGGGGCGGTGGCTGAGGTTCCACATCCTCGTCGTCATTGGAGAAAATATAAGAGACTCCGATGCGGGGCCCATCGTCACGATCCACGCCGGTCGGGTCGGCCGTGGGAACTTCCTTGTAACTTAGGTGGGTCAGTTTCTCCACCTGGTTGCCCATTACGCCGTGGACGCTCGTTCACAGGACTTCAAAAGGAGAAAGCGAAACCACCATCAGAGTCATTGGCACTGGTCCCCGGGCAGAGGCTAAAGCCACCTGTTGGAAGAGAAGACAAGGGCGATGTTTGTAGGTGCCACTCCAGAAAAAAACGTTTGTTTCTGGAGAAAGAACGTGTGGGGGCCGAGCACCTGGAGCCATTTTAGGGGAAGTCTGGGGGACGAGCTTCCTCGCATTTCTCCACCTCTAGGGTCACGATCACTGGAGACACGGCTACTCCAGCTTTCTTCTTCTTCCCCCAGCTATCACCTGGCCCCGAAGCCCATTGCATCAGCAGCTCCGACAGCTTCCGCCCGCGCCCTACCTGCCAACCCTGGGCAGGAGGGGGAAAGGAAATAGAAACTTTATTCTAATTTCCTTCTGTTTCCTAACTTCCCCTCCCACTCCGGATCGTAACTAGCCTTTGACGTCCTTCAATGCCTGCACCCCCTAGGAACCCGCGAGACCCCTTGGCGTGGAGGTGGCAGGTGAGCCATCCGATTAGGCTCACCTGCCGCAAGTCACTGCGGCCCGCCGGCCCCTCCCCCGCGCGCCTGCCCTGGGGTTCGGATTACCTGCGCCGACTCTCTCGCCGAGAGGTAGAAACCCTAGGGGACCGGGAGGGGCACCCTGTCGCACCCGAGACTTCTAGGACGATTTCGCAGGTGTGGGCTCCGCAGTGCCTCCTCTCCCAGCGCAGACCACGGCGAAGCTGGGCTTCGGGGAAGGACGCATTTCTCCCCTGCCGCCCCCCGCGGCTGCGTAGAGCCCCAAGACTTGAAGATGGGGGGTGGGGGGCAATGCCTGTTCACGCTGGTTGCTGCACGACCCCTCTCGCAGATTTCCGGGAAGGTAGGGCAAGAGGAGGAAAGCTGAAGGAGCTAGCTGGGTTTCCCGGGGGCCGCAGCTGCCGCTTGGGCTAGGCGAGCAACAAGCGCCGGAGCGGGAGGGACGGGATTGTAGATCCGGCTCGGGGTTCCCGGGCGGGAGCGCAGCCCGTGGCATTTAAAGAGACAGAGGTGGCTCCGGGAGCTCCGATCTTTCCAGTATCCAGCTTAGACTCTCGGAGCCCCGCCCCCGCCCGCCCCGCCCACCAGCGCTGCTCCGCCCTTCCAGGGCCACGCCCCCTCTGTAGCGGGTTTAAATCGGGCTGGTAAATAGTATACCTCCCACCCCCGGGAGCTGGCGGCTCCCTCCACCGCCCTGAGTACCCTTGCCTTCTATTATTCTAAGTTGGGGTTCTGAGAAGTTGGAAGTCAAACGCCACCTGCCAGGAAAGAAATGCAAGTGGTGAGATGTTGGTCTTTCTTCCTCTTCTTTCATTTCTTCTTAGATGGAGTATCTAAAGAGGGAAAGAGTGACTTTTCTTATCCATATCTTTTTTTAGACCTAAAGAAGTCTATGCTCCAACAGTTCAAGAAACGCATCAGCTAAAACCTGTTTCCAGTGCAAGTAATATTTTGGGATAGTAAAAAAAACAAACACAAAAGCAAACAATTTTCAGAAAGAACGCAGTATAATACAGGACTTAGTTGATGACGGGCTCCCAAAACCCCTGGTGACTTTTAGGTGTTCCTCCAAGTAAACTCAACATCCATTTCATAGCCTTCTTTGTTTTCAGTTTCTTTCCTAGTAGTGAGAGAAAGCATGCAGAAATGGGGGTGGGGTGTAGAGTTGCCTAACTGTCCTTAAATTAAAAACAAATTAGCAGAGACCCCTGGTGAATATATTTCCTTCCTCCTTATTTAGAGAGGGAAGTAACAGTCTTGTTGGTTATTAACCTCCACAAGAGGACACTCCCCCCCCCCAGGTTCATTTCCTACCCCAGATCTAAACTACTAAAGTGATTTTTGCTGCTTCTTCCTCCTCCTTCTCCTCTTTCTCCTCCTCCTTCTCCTCCTCTTCCTCCTCCTCCTCTTCCTCTTCCTCTTCCTCCTCCTCCTCCTTCTAACGAGTCAGAACAGAAACAGACAATCTTAGGAAGCATTCAAGCCAGTTAACAGTGCAATTCAAGACCTGCACCTTGTTTTCCATCGACTAAATTTTTCCAAGTAACATTATTTATTCATTCAGTGCATACCTAGCAGTGGAAACAGGAATATACTAACACTACTATGATCCTTTTTAGTTTGAAAGCAGAAACAAAAATCAATCTACCTATGTACCTTTAAGCCAAAACAATCAATATTGTCAGGGCTGTGATGGAAGTTAGTCCTTCAGCAAGCCTAAGATCACAGTACAAGCTACACCGAGAGAGAGATTTGTGTGTGTCTTGCAGATTTAATTTCAGTATTTTCTGATTGGCTGGAGATATATGAGGTTAGGAGAATGGTTTCTGGACATTTGAATTACATACTCTGTTGTTCAATTGGCCAACGATAAAGTCTCAGAGGGAACAGACATCACATCATCTTATCTAGTTCTCACTGAGTTAATGAGTGTTTAGTAGACGCTGGAGGGGGAATTTTCCATAGACTAAAAACTACTTCTAAGGGCTGGATAGAGTTTCATGACAGAAAGCTTGCTAGAATGTGCAAGGAGAGAGAGAGAGAGAGAGAGAGAGAGAGAGAGAGAGAGAGAGAGAGAGAGAGAGAGAGAGAGAGAGAGAGAGGACTTCCTGGTGTTATGAAGCAATCATCAGGGTAAGCATGTGATACCTTCGATAGCCATCGTTTGGTGCAGATTTTTTAAATTAATGAATGTCTAGGGCTCAGCCTCCATCTGGCCACGTGGAGCACTGTGTCAGAGGTTACACAGTGGCTCCAAAAAGGTTTGTTCATCTCAAATAATTAATCAATGAAAGTTGAGATTATCAGTCTTACTAGTAAAAAACTAAGGCTCTAAGCCTATTAGTCCCATTACCTGGAATGTTAAGCAACGGAGAGCTGGAGCGGTGGTGGCTTCAGCTCTAAGACAGCTGTGGGTGGCTGCTTTCAATGGTGTGCTCTACAATTGCTTCAACTCCTGTCCTTGTCACCTCACCTAGGGAGGTGCCCCTCCTGGCCCTAGGAGTCTCTCTGCTGACCCCCTTTCACGTATATTTCACACCTTATCACTTGATTATATACAATTCAGTTCATGATTATATGCTATTTCCCACTGTTTTCTAATTCAAATATTGACTATGTATTTATTCTTTGTGGTGCAGAGGGCCGAACCTGAGCCCTTGCATGTGCTAGGCAAGCTTTGTATTGTTTTCTCCCTTTTCTTCACATTTTTCTGAGACACTGTCCCACTAAGTTGTCCAGGCTGGCATTGAATTCTTTGTAGCTAGATTTTCAGTCCTCCTGCCGTTACTTCCCAAGGACTCTGTCCCCAGGTCAAACTCTAATTCAAATATTTAATATTCTTTCATTTCTATTTTCAATTTATTTTTTATTATTTTTAATTGTATGTTTGTGGGTTTAATTTTATGTTTGCATGTGGGTTTGTCGTGAGTTACCCGATTCTCATGCTGAGTACTGAACTCCAGTCCTCTGCAAGAAGAGTAAGTTCTTTACTGTTATGGCATCTCTTCAGCTCTTGTTCTCTCTAAAATAGAGAATTTCAATCTATTTCTGGAAGACATATTAGATATGTGCTGGTCACACCATGCATGCATTCTACGCGTCCAGCATATACCCTGTTAGATACTCCTGCCCTCCAAGAGCTCAGTTACAGTTGGGGACACAGACTAATAGAATCTTAGGACTTATAGGCATGTCCTCTAAGAATAGAACATAGAAGAGACTGAGGCAAAATGAATCTCAACGCCTGTAGATTGGGTGATGGATGACAAAAGGCTTCCCACTGGGATTTCATACTGTTGGGTTAACAAAATCCTAAACTCAAGAGTTACTACCATTGAGTGGCCTCTCGGAGTGAAAGCTTTATTTATGGAGGCCATGTCTTCTCCCAAACTGGGAAGATGGAAAAGCACACGTGTCTGCTTCACTTCCAGGCCTATGCATTTTTAACCTCTTGATTTTAAACAGAGACTCTTTCATGACATTTAACGAATATTGAAATGACACTTTTTTTCCATCTCGTAGAGTCTCAGTTACTGTGGCTTTCATGGCTTGACTGGAGGAGACATGAGATAAATAGGCAGAAGAACAAATAAAAGTGCCTGAGATCAGGGCTGTGAGGAGCATAAGAGAGCACCCTGAGATTGAATAGCTGTCGTGAAAGAGAGAGTGACCGGGATGTGGCCTACTTTACATGAGGTGGTCAAGGAGGACCCTCGGGAACTGGAATTTGGACTGAGACATGAAGATAAGAAGGACTGTCATTGCTCTCCTCTCCAGAAGGAAGATGGGGAAAGAAACCAGAGGTAGGATGGAGTGTTTAGGGAATAGGAGAAAAGAATACTTAGATGAGAGCACACAATAGGCAGGGCCAGGAGATTCTGCCAAAGGCAGGTAAGCCTAACGTCTCAGGTTGTCCCTCTGGCCACCCAGGATGGTAGAAGAGGAAAGGAGGTAGGTGTTGTAGATGACCCAGACATCAGAATGAGAAGAAACCCGAGGCAAGAATAGACAGTGAAGAAGACACCGTACCAGTGAAGGCTATTGTACTTGCATTTGGTGGTTGTTTTTTTTTAAGAGTACTTTGCAGATTAATCTTCAACCACAGTAACCCAAATTTCTAAGAAATGAAATAAAAATAAGTTGTGCTCAATGTTGGTGAGTCACTCTCAGTATTGCTGTCTAAGCCCCTGAGGGTGAACTGAGAGTTGACCTTTCTACCCCACGAGGCCTGGACTCTGACGCTGCAAGTGGGGTGAGATATTGGGTTGAAAATTGTCTCTCCAGGAATGTACATAACAGGGGATCAAAGAACTCTGTGGTTAAGCAATCCAGACTTCTGCCTATCCCCAGGCTGGGCCTCAAGCCTACCAACATAATAGCATTTTCTCAAAAGCAGCTACTTCTATAGCACCCTACATCCCTAAAGCCCTAGGCTGATCAGTACCCATCCTCCCTGAGGGTTGCTGGCCGTCTTGGAAAGCGAACTGTGGTAGAGTGGAGCAGTAACTTGGCGTTCCTTGCGTTTGTCAATCATGTGATGCTAGAGTTGTCTCTTCTTCATGCTGGGCCTGGTGTCTCAGCCTCTTTGGTAGTGCTGGTGATCTCTGTCACAACATAGATGTTTAAGGCAAACCTACGTGCAGGAGCACCCTATAAATCCTAAAGGCCATGTGCATGCCGGGCAGGATTCACAACCCGTGTCAAAACCAGATGATGATGTTGTATACGGAAGAGGTTAGCCCCCTGCTGTGGGCCTCTGTGTGACAAGTCTCCACACACTCCTGGTGTTTGTGTGTCCCCAGCCAGCATGCGAAGTCCAAAGGAAGTATGAGTCTACTCACTATCAAGGAAGAGGCCAGATTTAGGCTTGGACCGTTGCCTCCAAGTCTGGTTTTCACACCGAATCAAACAGAATTGGAGGAGGGGTGGGGTACTCCCATCCTGTGTGTGTTTACTTGGCCTGTAACCAGCAAATCTGAGTGACCAGCTTGTTTTGGTTGGCTAGGAACTTGAATGGTTTTAGTCCTAAACACTCCTGGCCAAAGCAAATGGCGATAGTGGTCATCCTACCTGGGTACTTCCATGTCTTGGTCATTGTCCCCCACCCTGAACAAAGAGCTACCATGAGAACTGGGTTAGGGATGTTACAGGGATGGGAAAGAGTGGGCACAGAAAGCAGGGAGAATTGAGTGTTAGAGATGCTGCTTTTGACAGAGACTAGGACAAAGTCATCCAATCAAAGAGACGATGAGTTAAACACTTACTCTGTTTTTGTTTTGTTTGTTTTAAGTTTCATTCTCTGGGATAGGTGATAGCCACTGTACCCACCTCACTTTGGAGAGCTATTCACCTGTAGCTATGTTCCCAGGCTGCCAGACTTTGGCTACAAAATCAATGTAGGCGCATTACACGTTGGCACACTCCAGAGGCCACCTAATCATGAGATTTTTTTTTTTTTTCTGTTTCATTTTTCCTTAGATAACCAGACTAGACTCTTTCCAGCAGGGTTGGCAGGAGTTACTCTGCAGATGGACAGAGATGAGGAGGAGGGCCCTTGAGAAGGAGCTGGAGCTGCACCTGAGGGCTGGGACCTCAAGCCATCCCACCTGCCGCCCATGCATTTCTCTTGCGACCAGGCTGTCTCTGAGAGAGAAGAGATAGAGCGGGCCCTCCATCAGGCCCGCTGCTTCAGGGAGTCCTGTGATCTTATTGTTGATGTTGCTGAAAGTGTGATTTGTGCTCAGGAGGCTGAGATTGTAGCTGGGCTCCCACAGGAGCCTCATGAAAGATTCATTTCACCAGGCAGTTCCAGGGGAGAGACTGGCTTAAATTACAGCTCTAGGAATCCAAATATTGGCATATCTGCAAATCCAAATGGGGGGGGGACTTAAATTCCAAGAATCTTATTCTGCACTTTTTGGGTGCAAAAGGGGAGATGAGATTCAGAAAGGAGAGAATAAGGGGCCTCAGCAGAGCACACCCCAACTCCTTCCCCTTTTCTCTCCCTGTGCATTCTGCATGCCTTCAAAGAGACAGGCTGTGACACTGAGTGGAAGACAGCATTTGTTCAGCATGACATTTTTCAGGACAGATAGGGCAGGGTCCAGAGCATGTGGGACATGAGAGGGCTCAGTAATCTGTCTGCCCATCCCAGAACACTTTTCTGGGTCTAGGATAAAGGCTTCTCATAGACCAGTAATGGTATTACAGTCATTCACAACCTAAGTTATTTCTCTGCTCAAAATCCTCATGTTGTTCCTTGGAGAGGGGTGGGGCGTTCCGACTGTAGGCTCCAAGGTCCTTTCCCTAGTTTTCGTCCCAGCACCTCAAGACAAGATGGCCCTTCATTGCTCCCTTCCCCCACAAGCACACTTCTCTCTCAGAACTTAAACTTTTCTCATTCCTTCTGCCTGGAGTACTTACCCCTGCAAATCTTATCATACACTGTTCGGTCTTCACTAAGATGCCAACTTCCGGATACATATCCCTGATGATATTATTTAAAAATCCCTAGTCTTCCCATACATGTTCTTGCGTACAGCAGTGACTTAGATGTGTCTCCAAGGACCTCTGGGGCTGTGGCTTGGTCTCTGAAGTATTGAAGTGATGGCATCTTTAAATGGTGAAACTTCCTGGAAGATGGTTAGGTCATTGGTGGCACTTCCAGTGGAAGGAATTATGATAATTCTAGATTCCTGATTTGTTCCTAAGAGAGCGAGTTGTTATAAAAGACCAAGCCTGGTTGGCTTCCTATCTGATCATGTGATCTCTCCCCTGCACATGCTACAGCTATAGTGATGTCATCCATCACAAGACATGAGTCAAGTAGAAGCTGGTACCATGCATGGTCTTTATCCTATAAAACCCAGTAAATCCCCCTTTCTCTTTGTAAGTACCCAGCCTCAGATGTTTTGTTATAGCCATGGAAATGGATGATCATAACTCCTTTCTGTTCTGTCATATATTATTTAAACTACTCATTTATTTCCTTTTCTTATTTTGTATAACTTAGTAACTTGATTTGGTTGTCGTCACTCATAATTATAAGTTCTGAAAGTTATAGGTCCTTGTTTTTTTCTTTTTGTTGTTGTTGTTTTAACCCCAACTCCTAGGAAAGGTCTTGGTATATGTTAGGCTTGAAAGTATCTCTATGGGCCATCTCTATCCATCTTCACACTATGAATTCTTTTTAATTTACAGAGGAAATATCAAGTTCTAAATTTAGTAAGTGCCTATGTTGTGACCAGCACAGTAGTCCAGACATTTGGGCTTCAAACCAGTCTTTGAACTGGATTTGGGTGCATCAAGAAATATAATCTTGTACTACCTTACATGGCATCTACCAGTCAAGAATGGCTACTGGATATCTGACTTGAAGTGTGTCCTCAATGCAAGGTGCCCAGTAAATTCTAAGTCGTAGAACAAACCAAACAAAACACAAAACTGTATTTTGTATATTTATTACATGTTGAAATGGTGATAATTGGATTTTTGGTTACACAGAATATATTGCTAAAATCAATATCATGTTTCTTTTTCCTTTCAAAATGTGGATGCTATAAAAATGTAGATTACAGCTGTGGTAGCTGTATGTTAGATAGAATTCCTCCAGCAATTTTCATTGCTCTTCTGTGTTTGTCTTCAAGTGGATTCCTCCTCAGACTCCAGAAATGAGGATGACCTTGTTCTTCCCATCAAAACAAAGACATGGAATGCATCAGGTCCCAAAGGGACCAAAATACCTACCTTAGACAGTTCTGGTTAATATAACAATATTCTGTTATATTTTTTAAAAGTGTATGGCAGAGGATACAGGCACAGAAAGTTGCTTCCCTCAGTTCTGTATTGGAAATCTGAGGTGGGATGTATGCTGGTTAGTTTGGGGTTTTGGTTTGCTTGTTTGTTCATATCGACTTGATAGAAGCTATGGTAATCTAGGAAGGGGAAACCTCGACTGAGAAAATCTCTCCATTTGCTTGGCCTGTGGGAAAGTCTATTGGGCATTTTCTTGAATAATGATTGATGTTGGTGGTGCCAACCCTCAGCAGGTAGTCCTGGGTTATAGAAGAGAGCAAACTGAGCAACTCATGAGGTGCAAGACAATAAGCAGTGTTCCTTTATGACCTCTGCTTCAGTTCCTCCCTCCAGGATCCAGTCTTGCATTGCTGGTACAACTTCATGGTAAACTGTGGTCATAATATTTAAGCCAAGTAAAATCTCCTCCAAAAGTTGCTTTTGGTATTTTATCACAGCAATAGACAGCCAAGTAGGACTGGATGTCAGCATGGAAGGGTTCAGGTGAGGGCTGTCTTCTGGGCTGCAGACTGCCATCTTCTGGTTGTACTTCTTAAGGCAGATACATGTCAAGAGAACTGGAGTCTTATACAACGGCACTAATCCCATTCATGAAGTCACAATCCTCATAGCCCAAGCAGCTCCCAAGACCCCACCTTCAATACCATCATATTCTAATACTTAAGTCATACACATTCTGACTATAGCTGATAGATCACTGAAAAACCTGGAGAAGTTAAGCGATAAGGAATTCCCACTGAGATAAAGTTCTATGAAGCTGCCTATCACTGTCAGGGCACTGCACATTAACACGATTGAGCAGGTCCAACTCCCTGTTGACTCAATGATCCTCTGAATAGCATTTGACTTCTATGTGGGAACACTTATGGAGACTGCAAATCAATCTGATAATTTATTCCCTTTCTTCTTTCCTCTCTTTTCCCTCCATCTTTCTCTTCCTTCCATCTCCTGTCTTCCTCCCTTCCCTTTTCCTTGTCCATAAGCAAACTGGCAGCCTGGTTTATGTCAGACTCTGTGGGTTGGCTTGACATAGATCACTTTAATGGACTGACTGTGAGCTTGAGCCTCATACTTCAAAGGTGGTGATATGTAACAGCAGCTAGTGTCTTTTGGTGCTTCTGTATCCAGCACCCTAAGAGCGCTATGTGCACCCCTCGCCCTTGCTTGGGAAGCAGATAGCGTTGTCATTTCTTCATTTTACAAATGAAAATACAGGGAAAAGGAAATACAAATAGCTTGCCCATGGGGACATAGCTAACTAGTGTTGTGAACATTCCACATCAGACAGCAAACAGTACCATGGTGTGGGCTTTACCCTCAGGCAAGCACCTCACTCTAGCCCACACACTAGCTACAACTAGTTAGTCTTCAGACTTCCCCTCCTTCTTTGATCACCAGATGAGTCACCTTCTCAGCCCCAGTCCACATCAACGTCTAATCTTCTCCTGTCCTTTAAACCTCATTTCTGCCTGGTTTCCTGTTTCCCCTACTCTGCCTTGTTGCCCCAGGCTTTGGTTTTCCTGTCCTCGGAAAGATTATGCTTGCTTTTGGCTTCAACAAGGCTGTTGCCTGGGATACCCTGAATCCTACACATCCCTAAACTGGATGCTTTGCATTCTTTATGCCTCAACTCAAAGCCACACCCACTCTCCAGGCACCTTACAAACCAGCACCTTATCCACCCCACTATTCCTCTGTCCATTGTCTCTTTCAAAACATGTACTGGGAGGAGTAAGACTTTCTTATGCATCCTAGTTACTTGCCCATCTAAGAAACCAGTGCTAGGCTAGTGATACAGCTTACAGGCTGTGTTTGCCCACCTAGGAACCTGCTCCGAGGTGCCACATTTCTACCCCCCATCTTCCAGTAATCTCTACATTTTAAATGCTTAATAAATATGCACAGCAGGGATGAATCTCTCCTTGGATGAGCCTGAGAGTCTACTCGGGGCCAGGGGCCAGGGTAAGAGAATAGCTTCTTCAGACAATCACATTGACTTTTACGTATTGATCACTTTTGCCAAACTGAGGTGTTTAGTGGAACCAGGAGAAAATTGCCAATGAAAATGTAATTCAAGGTGGGGAATATAGGAGGGGGAAGGGAAAGAGGAAAGAAAGGAAGGAGAGAGAAAGAAGGAAGGGAGAGAAGGAAGAAGGAGAAAAGGAAGAAGGAGAAAAGGAACAGGCAGAGATGGAAAGCAAGAAAAATAGAGGGAGGAAAGGGGGGATAGAGGTAAGGGAGGAAGAAGAGGAAGGGAACAATAAGACATTATTAAGACATGTATGTATATGTGTGTGTGTGTGTGTGTGTGTGTGTGTGTGTGTGTGTGTGTGTGTGTGTATCTATCTATATATGGATTTTTATATGGATTTTGCTGAAGTTGGTGCCATTGGGAATTGGTTGATAGTGTTTTGAGTGACTCAAATGAGGGCACGGTAGACCTTTTGCTATGAATAGCCAGGACTTGTCTTTGGTCTAAGGTGAGGGCCCATGTTCTACAGAGCACTCTATTGGAATCTGGCAAATGAGTTCTAGAAACAGAGCACTCACGTGCAATTATGCCTTGATCTAGTTGCCAAACTGATATGAAGGAAGACTGAAGTCCAGCCCTGCCCTGTAGAAACTCTGATTCCAAGTGGCACTTAATGATCAGCAAACATTTGGAAGGAATAGATTAGTGAGTGTATAGAATTAAGCTATGGAAATCTGCTGAGGATGCCAGATAAAAACTATTCAAAGATTAAATCAAAAGTATAAAACAAAAGCTGTACTTTCTTAGCTTTTGCAAATCAAAGTAGATGAAACTGCTCTATGCATAGTTGTTAACTTGCAAAAAATGAGGAAGGAAGCCTTGTCTCTGAGGTCACGGCAGGATTTCCCTTTGTGCCTGGCAGTGTGTAACAGCAGGCGTGTTGCTAGGATAATACTCATAAGTGCTGGTTAGTTTTAACTGTCATCTTGACACGCTTAGAATCCTATGGAAAGAGAGTGTCAATTAGGAATTATCCAGATCTGGTTGACCTATGGCATGTCTATGGGTATTTGTCTTAATTATTAATTCATAGAAGAAGACCCAACCATTTGTATGAAGCAACGTTTCCGAGGAAGGAGGAGGCCAGATCAATACACATGATGACACAGCTACCTGTAAGCTAGAGAGCAAGGATGAGTTTGTTCCCTCTTTTGTATTGACTGTGCTAGGAGATGATTTGTGCCTGAGTTCCTGACTGCACTTCCTCCAAAAGTTCGACTGTAACTTGGAACTGTAGGCCAAATAAACTCTCTTCTTCCCTATGCTGCTTTTATGTCAGGTATTTGTCCCAGCCACAGAAACAAAACTCAAACACCAGCCTACAGCTGAGAAAAGTGAATGGCTGGAAGGGACTTGTCCCATCTGTGATGGCTAATTCTGGGTGTCATTGTGGCAATATTATGAAACCACTAGAAAAATAAAAAATTATTTTAGAATAATTTTCTGTGAGAGTATTGTCAGAGAATATGGATATGGGACTCAGTGGACTGAGGAGGGACTATCATCTAATTTTCTGGGAACCAAAGGAATGTCAAGGCAGCCAAAGGTGATCCATATTTTCTCTCTGACACCCCCCCCCCCCCCATTAGATATCAGATTCAGGTTCTCTAGTCTTTTGGGCTCTAAAACTTATACCATCCCCCACCCTTCCTCATGGTTTGGGTTCAGGCTATCACTTGGACCTCACTGGTTCTGAGGCTTTTGGAGCTGGATCAAAGCACAGTATCCTCATCCCAGGGCCCAGCTCAAACACCACTTGTCTTGGTGAGTCAGGATTGAAAGGCATGGAAAATCTTAGGTACAGGAGCAGTGGGAAGGGAAAAATGCCCTCATTCCAGAATCCATCTGAAGCCTTTGCCAGCAGCAAAGCAAACATTCGAGCACAATTAACAACAGTTTGAGCCCTTTCTCTGTCCCCAGTCACGAGCATGCACTTTTCTGTGAATCTCATGAGAAAAGACATGTACCAAACCTTTTATGCAGAAGGGTCCAAAACCTGCTGAAGGAAGACCCAAGACTCAGATAGCATGCAAAGGCAAAGAGCGTTGTTTATTCTGCAGAAACACCCAGCATGCAGGGGATACCATTCTTTGAAATGGAGATGTCAGGCAAAGGTGTGCAGGCCTTTCTATAGGGAACTGGGTGAACTCTCTAGAAGGATTAGGTAATTGAAAATTTCATTGGTGGGTGCTAGGGGGTCACAGGTGGTCAGTAGTCTGCATTCCTATGTCATGAATGTTTAACCATAGAATGAGATAGGGCTGTCCAGCACAGACGGCCCATTCCGAGATAAGATATTTCCACATATTTGTGATTATCCCTAGGCTGTTCTTTGGGAGGGGATTTTATGACCTTATTTCTGGATTTTATGGTCTGTTCTTGGAACTAGTGTCTTTTGGTTTTCTTTTTGAAATCAGGCCTTGCCCTTAAATGGAGACAAATATATGTATATATTAAGATCCATATATATATATGGATTTTGCTGAAGTTGGTGCCATTGGGAGTTGGTTGAGGGTTTTTTGAGTGACTCAAATGAGAGGCAAAGTAGAGCTTTTGCTGTGACTAGCCAGGACTTGTTTCTTCTCTTCCTCTCTCACTCCTCTCCTCTCTCTCCTCTCATGGCCCAGTTCAGTCTGGTGGCCCAGTTCAGACTGGACCTTTCCTGATGCCTCTGACTGTTTCTCCCTCATCTCTACAACATAACCTTCTCCTCAACCATACATACCTAGGAGTGTGTGTCCATGTTCTCATTTTCATTCACTTCTCTAAGAAGGAGGAAGCAATTGATTGTCTTAGCATTAGCCGTATGTATGTATCTTTGGGCTCCCCCTCAAAAGGCTTCAAAAATCTCCTTTTCCTATTCTCTCCCTTTGAAATAAGAGACAGGTACAGGAGCTGACCCCTAAGATGCCTTAGATGATATTGTAATCTGATTGTGAATGACTGACTCAGACACTGTATATAAGCTTATGGGGTAGGCAGTAAACTCAGATCTGTACCCTGATATTGGTACAGATATTGGTACCCTGATATTGGTCCCTGGGGTCAGATTTCCTAGGCTTTGCAACATGATTTCATCACCTCTGACCTGACATCCTTGGTTCTGTTCCCATACACACTTGGGCATGCCTTGCTTTCACCTACCCTTCCTTGAGAAACATATACTCTCCATTTGGGTATATTTCATTCCTCTGCTTGCCTTTCTTCTTCTTAACCTTCATGCTTAAGTCTATGTTAAAATATCTTCATGCATAGGCATGTACAATGATTAGTGGAGGGGAGAGGCCACAAGTTGGAGTGTTTGGAGGGGAAATTATGTAATTATGTTATAATCTCAAAAAAAAAAATATATATATATCTTCAACAAAGTTATCTACTTTTCTTGATCAGACTGGCTAGTTCTGAAATTCTTCAAAGCTTGGAAGCCATGATCGTGGTTTGGCCTGAGTTGAGATCCCTAAAATCTTAGTGTACTGTCTCGGTCTGGTGAGCATAACAGTGTCTCTGACCCTTTAGCCATTGACATTAAAACTTACCAGTCTTTATAATTTTGTAAATCAGTTTCCTAAATGTACCACCTGTCTGTTTGTCTGACTGTCTACCCACCTACTTACCCATCTCTTCTTGGTTTGATCTCTGTGGTGACTCGTGATGAATAAAACATCCCAGTCCAGGTGGTTTAACAGACTATGGACCCAGGCAAGACTGGCTCTCACCCATATACACAGGCCACCTCCCCGTTCTAGCCAGTGTCCATCCTACTACTGCCACAAATCAGTGACAAGAAAGGCGAAATAGCTGCAAGGTGAAATAGCTCCTTTAGCAACGTCTTTCTAATACCTAGTTCTTGGATCCTAAGGCTGTGCCTCACCCAGAACAGCCATCTCAAGAGCTTTTGCCTATCCACTGAGATTTCAGAAACACAGTGAGAGGAGACGGCCCTATTGGGATGCAGAACCTGACCTTTCTATATATGGATTGCCTGGAGTGGGATGGGGCAGAGGGTGACCCAGGAATCCTGACTAATTTGACAAATGAATTAATTACCCAGGGAGGATGTGAATCTTTGGAGCTCTAGGGGCATGACAACACTGAGAAATAAATCGAATTTCAGTGTGCTGTACCAAACCACCGCATTCCTGCAGGCACTTACACACAATGCCAACCTGAGCATGAAGGAGTCCGCCAGTTTGCCAAGGTCAAAACAGATCGCTATTCCTACCAGGCTAATTCCCCTCACCCAGGGACACACAGATCACTGTGTAAACAGTCAAGGACTAGATCCATGCTCACCAAAGGCTCCTTAGTTGCTTCCTGTCATCAGCCAGGAGCCCCAGGAGGGCTTGGCTTCTTCATTATGTAAATGATTTAGAGACTGAAGCTAACAGATTAATACTCAGAATACTCTCCTCTGAAAGCCTTGATTAACTCGATTTCTACTTCTCTGGAGTTAAGGAAAACCTACCTACTTGCATCCTTCGTAATTGAAAATCTTTCTAAACTGCTATTCACATACCTGCCTGGAATCTGGGAGTAAAATGAAAATAATTGCGTTTTTTGCACCATGATCAGGTATCTTGCAGTGTCCTGAGGGCACTATGCTACCTATCTATGAGGATTAAAATTTAACTGCAGTTACAGAGTTTTGTGAGAAATCAGGCCCTTCCTGCTCCAAGGCAAAGAAGAAATCTCAAAGTCTTTGTGGAAAACTGCAGACTCCAGCCAAGTACTCACAACCAGCACAGGGTCCAGAGTTTGTTCTCAAAAATGCTGATGGAGCCCAAGAATACCTGGTGTGAATTGGATTTATTTCTTGTAAGGTGTGTTTCCTCATAATTATAAGAATTTGGGATTCTTTTTTTTAAAAAAATGAAAACAAAACAACAACAACAAAAAAACATTGTTGCTAGTGATTGAGAGATGGGCTAAAGACTATGTTGTGTTGAACATGTGTTTCGTTTGCGTTGTCACACAGTGAGTGGCAGGCTTGCTGGGCTTTCTCCAGATTGTGCAGATGATGGACAGAGGCTGAGTGACTCGCTTCATGGATCTGCAAACTAGCAACATGGGCCTACCTGGGAACTTCTCAAAAAATACAAAATGACTCTGAACTGCTAAGCTGTGTTTCACTTTCACTTGTGTTTAACAAGTTCTCCATGTAGTGTGTGTGTGTGTGTGTGTGTGTGTGTGTGTGTGTGTGTGTGTGTGTGTGTGTTTGTGTCTTTACGTGTGTTCGTATATTTGTGTGTGTATGTGCTTGTCTTTGCAGTGTGTGTATATTGGAGTGTGTGTGTTTTGTGTTTGGGTATGTATTTGTGTGTGGTGTATAATTGTGTTTGTATGTGTGTGTATAGTGTGTTTGTGTTTGTATATGTATGGTGTGTGTGTTTGGGTGTGGTATGTGTATGTTTGTTTATGGATGTCTATGTATCGTGTGTTGTGTGTGTGTATGTGTGTGTTTGTGTGTGGTGTATTTGTGCATATATGTATGTGTGTGTGGTGTGTTTGTGTGTTTGTGTGTGTGTGTGTGTGTGTGTGTGTGTGTGTGTGTGTGTGTGCGTGTGAGTCTGTGTGTCTGGAGGCAGGACTTGAGCACGTATCTGGATAGCCACTTGCTTGCCCCAGCACTTTCTATTATTTCTCTGTGGCTTGAGGCCTCTCACTTCTGGTCTCTGTGCTCAGTCCCTGATTTTAACAGTACTTCCCTCACTGCTTTCTGGTGAATGTCCTGGGCAGTGTACCTGGGTGTTTTTTAAGACAACTGCGAACATTGTACATGCAGGGCATACACAGGTGTCCTTGTTAAGTGGCACACACAAGTCTCCGTAGCAAGTGTCCTTGTGAATGGTTTTCCCAAAGTTATTTTGGTCCCTAGGCTATGCTTGCTTTTGGTCTTTGAGGTCTAGGCACCTAGGCCAAAGATCTTTACCTGGATAGTCTCAATTACTTGTTAGCTTTATAGGTTCTCCCTTTCTCAGCTTGAGATTAGCCAGGTGGCTTGGGGGCTATCAAGGTTATTTATATTCCAGTTCACATGTTTTCTGCCCTGGGGTATCATCCTGTTCAAACTGGCTTTACAAGAGAGCCTGAAAGGTTCTGGATCTGGTTTCTCAGCTCTCAAGGCAAGGAGGGCTCTCTTGCTTGAGTGAATCTTCCCAGCAGGTGAAATCTTGACAACCTTTGCAAGGAGGGGTTCCTGGCAGCAGAGGCTATAGCTGCCCTCTCTAGGATTGTATTGTGTCCTTTCAGGAAGTCAATGGTGTCCACCAGTGTGAATCACATCCAAGAGCCTGGAGTCAGGGAAAAGTCTGAAAAGAAAGTGAACAGCTAACCAAGCAGAGTTTCTGGGAGATTACCACAGAAACCAATCCCCAGACACGAGCATGGGATTTATAACAAGGCTGGGTAATTTGTTCTTGCACACTAAGATAAGGGTAAACAAATTTCATGCTGAGTTGTCGGCCCCTATCTACAGAAGTCAGGAAGGATTCTGCACCCTGTTGCTCAATGGCTGACTTGACAAATTATCCCCAGGAGCTTGTTTCTTGCAGACTTTATCAAGAGGTCGCACTGAGACCCAAATGTTAAAGGTAGAGATGGCTTGCCTTGATGCACATACAGTTCTTATGCATCTCTGCACGTAAAAGCTCAGACGTAGACGTGACTCCAGCATTTGCAAGACCTTAGAAAGGCACTGTGCTGGTCTTGAGCAACTGTGTGATACCGAGATGGGATGAAGATATATTTGAGAAAACCATACTTGCCCTTGAGCCCTGAACCAACCACATCCATAGGGCACCTGGCTCTGGATATTAAACATTCCATTTCTTGTGGTTTCTTATCTTCCCTGCATGGAATGGACATGATCCCTTACAGGAGGGATCAGGACACTAGCAATTCCTCTATTGTCTTTGTACTCATTATTCATAGCATACTCTGGGCACTGGTGATGTTTCAGAAAGAAGACACCTAGAGCTCTGAAGTTAAATTTCTTAGCAAAATATGGGAATAACACTTAAAAATTGGAAAACTTAGGGGCTGGAGAGATGGGTCAGTTCTTAAGAAGACTTATATTCAATTTCTAGCACCTACATAGTAGCTCACAACTGTCTGTAACTCCATCAGGAGCTCTAAGACTCTCTTCCAGGCTCCTCAGGCACTATATGCATGGGGTGAATGGACACACATGCAGGCAAAACTCATATACATAAAATAAAAAATAAAGGTTAGAAATTAGAAAAGTATCATCCAGTAAAATAGCTTATTTGCTGGTCTCTCTGTGTTGAATAATTTCAAGCATTCTGTAATAGAAGCTTATTTACTCCCACTTCACAGATGTTGGAACAGAGGCTTCAGAAATAGGAAATTCAACCCAGAAAAAACAGCCAGAGAAGGTCAGATGAGCTACTGGGGAGCTGTGAATGTTGACAGTTTCAACACATTTATTAGGTAAGTCAAGCCAGGTTCTTCATTCTGATGCCCCAAAAGAGGGATAATACCTAGAAGTACTGAGAAATCTAAACTAGGCAGGGTTAATTATCTTTTGTTTTTTAAAGGTGGTACTTGAACATATAGAGCAGAATTTCTGGCATGTCCCTTGCCCACAGGGCTGGCAAGTAGCTAGGAGAAAACCAGATGACCTCACTCCTAGCTTCAGTGGTTGTGAGTGAGCCAGACTACTTCCCTGTCTTCACTCCTCAGCTGGTCTAGACTGCGGAGTAGTCTGGTAGTTTGCAGGTCTCATTTAGTTCTGATATGGTCCTTTATGTAGCATCCCACTTTACCCATGAATAAATTAAGATACCAAGATGTTAGGGCTTAATCAACTGGCCTAAGAGCTCCTAACTGAATTGTGTTGGGGGAGGGAGGGTGGGAATAAAAAGAAAGAACATGACTGCTCCTGGATATGGTGGAGGAGAATGTTTATTATAGACAAAAGGGAGAGCATATATCAGAGGCAGGGACAACTAGAAGAGTCCAGAGTGGATGCGGCCCTGGGCTTTGTGAGGAGACGGGGTGGGGGAGGGAAGAGAAGGGAACCGGCAGCAGTCAAGAGGACAAAAGATAAAAGGGGTGGGTAACAAAAATTCCTACTTGAGATAGAGAAGAGACTGAGGGAAGGATAGCCCAGCCCCTGGCTGAAGAATTTAGGATAGAGGATAGAGTGTACCAGCCATACCTTACCAGTAGGGACTGGGGAATGCTGGGAGAACCTGGCAGCCAGGTCTACTTTGATATGTTAAATAGGTACCTCAGCCTTTTGTCTCAGGGTTTGAGACTTAACTTTAACTAATTAGGTAGAGTTGCTATTTGATGTCAGGCTTTCTGTGACTCTAAGCATTACCCAGTACCTTCTAGAAGAGGTTGGGGTAAACACTTGGGTTTCACTGTCCACTAGAAATTGGCAAACATGTATCTTAAGAAAATGGCTTTCATTGCTGGCTGCTTCAGGACCATGTGTAAAACTTGTTACACAAACACTTCTGCTGGCCCAACTGCTAGAGCTTCCAGTTCAATAGGTCAGGGGCAGAGACTAAGCTCCTGCATCTCTAACAGGTTCTTAGATGATGCTGAAGCTATGGCTGGAGGACTTTACTTTGAGAACTATTGCTTAAGGCTATTACAATGGGGCATTCAAAGAGCTTATGTGGTGACATGGGGTCAAAATGTGGTGAGAAAGAGCATTTTCACAGTGTTTATATTTAATTTATATATTTATCACATAATTCTTTCCCTTGTATTAGTCTTTAGATTTCAATAAAATGGTTTTTGTGAGAGTTGGAGATGTAGTTCTGTTGACGGAGTGCTTGCCAAGTCTTCACAAAGCCCTGGGTTCAATCTGAGTGTAGTAGCCCACAACTGTCATCCACTCAGGAAGATTAGAAGTTCAAGGTCATCCTTGGCTTTATAGAGTTCAAGGCCAGCCTAGGATACATTTAAGCCTGTCTCAAATCAAAATCCTTTTTGTAAGTATCTACTTATCTCATTTATTTTAAAGTAAAAGATGCCCATGACTCCAAGTCTACACAAGTGACAGAGAGAAAGTCAAATCTGTTTACCTGTAGACTAACACAGGAATGACCAAAGGGTTCCCCATAGAAGAAACTAAATCATTAATTATTAGTCTTCTGCTGGAAGTGATGGAATTCAAATCCAGGTTCTTTGTTTTGAGACTGTGTTTAGATGTTTATAATAAATACCTACTTTACACAGATGTCCTGAAAGCACACTTCTGTTTTTCTTATACAATAGTGTTTCTGGCGTGTGGTGGCCATGAGCATTGCTTTAGTAGCCATTAACATCAGGTCAGTTTTGTTGAATAGTCAGTCTATTCATAAGATGAAGGCTTCAGAGAGCTACAAGTTATCAACTGTTGGATAACAAAATACTCAAAACCTGGTGAAAAGAACCATTGTTGTTTATTTGCTCATAACTATGAGTCCTTATTTGAGGCTGGACTCTGTGTGATGATTGGCTGCTGAGCTCTCCTATGTGTTTCGTGTAGCTTATGATGGCCTAAGATGGTCATCTCAGGACTCTAATTGGTGCTGGGTTATTGGCCTGGATCCATTCCCTAGGATAGTATGGGTGAAACTTTTTCACATGGTGAAAAAGTTCTTGAAGCCACAGGCAAAAGGGTAGGTTCCCATGCTCAAGTGCTTCCCAAGCTTAGACTATCATCCACCTGGCCGACATCTACTGGCCAAAGCACCACCATGGTGAAGACTACGGTCAAGCTTTACAGTTAGATCCAGGCTAGTGTGGGAAGGCCTGAGAAAGGTAATGTGTACATCAGGATTAACTTTGAACCAGTTACTATAATCTACTATGTATGATTAAACTAGGCATGTATAGCCTAAAGCCATTGAATTGTGTGTGTCCTCAGGACAGCTGGAAATGTAGCTCAAAACATTTATAAATGATAGCAAGATCATGTCACAATGTCAGAAGATTGGACAACCTTGCAAGGACTCATATGTCCCTAGGATTCTCCCTGTCACAGATTTCCCTTTGGATGCATATTTTCTTCATTACTTTAAATGCAATCCAAGCCCCGAAGCTGACCTCTGCTCTGGGGAAGCAGTTCCTTAGCTTCCCAGGCAGAGGGAAAATGGTCTTTTTCCTCAGTTCTATTCTGAGACTCGCTGGGAGGAAGAGGCAGATTAATGACAGGGCAGATGCCTGCCCTGAGGCTAAGCGAGGGGCTACTGTGACTGGCAGTTCCCATTTGAACTTCATGCTTAGACACACACAGCAGAAAGAGGAGTTTGGTAGACAGCATTGTAAAGACAAGGGGGTGTTATTTTGAAATGAGAGACACACTCGCCAGATAAACAGATAGATAGGCACAGCATTAAGAATCGTGTAAATTGAAAAACTTTCTTTTGATTGGAGGTGTCTTATTTGTATTGTTAGATGGCTGAGGGTGGTCTGGTTTTAAGGAGATCTTTAGCTAGTTTAAATCTACTTTCTATCTTCTCTAAGATATTAAGATGTTACTTTGTTAAACCAATACACATGGTATTTTCTTTGAAAAAAAAAATGCAGACTGTCATCCAGTGCTGGCACTGCAAATGGCTTCCGACTGGGTGTTCTTTGTGGCAAATGTACAATAGTGATTACATTGTCTTGTCACTCATTTCCCCCGAAGTTGTGCTAGGAGCCAGAACAGAAGGCAGAACAACAAAAGAGAACCTGGGCCTTAATTGCCTTTCATCTCCCAGTCTGGCTAAGACTTTAAAACACACTAATGATGTATATCGAATCTGTGGCAAACAGGAGCACTGGAATCCACTCAGCCATGCGAGTCAGCCTGTGAGCCATGACTTCTAGTTGGGCATTATTAAGGGACTCCAGCCTGTGTGGACAGAATATCAAGCCCCACCCCCCCGTCTTTTTGTTTAGAGGAGGGTAGAATAGAGAGAGGCAGATACTGAGAAGTGCATGAGAGTGAAGGCATACTGGCCTTGGGAGGAGGAGACCCAGCTTTCACAAATAGCATTTCCTAAAAGACTTTGCAGCAGGTGATGTGACTTAGGTAACCATGGCGATGTGGTGCCTGTCCCCTGCTTCCAGCTCCATTCCCAGGGACCTGAGCTAGCCTTGCCACCACTTGTTTCATAGACTCTCTTGGATGCAGCCCTGCTCACAGGCACTCCTTAATTGGTGGCACTGGCTCCTGGCTGTCTGGTGCCCTGCAGCATCTCACAGTTACTCTGCCCAGCAAGAATCTGCAGGTAATTGTGGTGTCTCTGCTACAGTTAGCAGGCTTGGCTTGGCTTCAAGGAGTTGTGGAGTTTGCCTGGATTCTTGGTTGACAATTGGACATGTTTCAGCAGGTTGTCAGAGGAATCTGGGCCATGCTTAGGAGCCCAAGAGAACTCTGACTCCTCTCTGTGTACTGCCAGCTTCCTTGTCTCTTGGTCATCAGTATAGTTCATGAACCAGGAAGAAAAGTGAAGACACAGATGTATTTGTAAGTGCAAGGTGGGACTAAGATATTTCTTCATATCAACATTATTTTTTCCCATCTACAGAAAACATGAACAGAACATACAAAGCTCTTACCTTCCTTCCCTCTATTTTCCCATATCATTCATGTCTCTCATGAGTGTAGCCCATTTTCTACATTTACAACTGATGAACCAATATTGATAATATTGATATATTATCATTAACTAACACTTACAGACCTCATTAAGATTCCTCCAAGCTGTGCGTTGGTAAATGCATAGTGCTGTATACACGCTACAGCATCATGCAGAAGTTTTTCCCCGTCCTGAAAAATATCCTGTGATCAACTTATCTATCTCTTCTTTGCTTCCTATGAACTTTGATCTGTTTGTTGTTTACCTGCTTTTGCTTTTTCTATAGGTTATGTAGCATATAACAATAAGTTACAGCTGCAATTATGGGGGACAGGGGGCAGATAGAATTTTCAGACTGGTTTCTGAGCATTTAGCATCCTTTTATACCTTTGTGTCATTAAGTGATATTTTGTTGTGTGAATCCATTATGAATTATTAGATATAGATTTTATGTATTCTAGGCTAGCCTTGAACTCACCATCCTTCTGCCTCACGTGGGATTGTATGCACATTTCTATCTGGCTGGTGACATGACTGGGTAGAGAAAAGCTCTTTCCATATCTTTCCATACAAACATAAGGATCTGAATCAGATAAGAGTTTCCATGAAAGTTGATGCTCTAGGGCAAGCATCTATAATCCAACTGAACCTAGAGGAAGTAGGAGGCAGAGATCAAACAACCTCCAGAAGCTTGTAGGCCAGTTACACCAGCATATGCAGTGCCAAAGAGATGCTGTCTGAAACAAGGAAAGAAGGAAAGAACTGATATCCAAGGTGGTCACTTGGCCACATGTCTGGCATGCATGCACTGCACCTCCTACACAAACATGCACATACATGTTCATTTACATGTAACACATATACACATATACATACATATGCAAAATATGGTGAAAAAAACTATCATTTTAGTGCTTATGATTTGCTTTGATGAGATAGTCAGGATATGGTTGTGTCATCCTCAGATAATGTCCTCAGAATCAGATGAGGGGTGAAATAAGAGAAACTGATTTACAGTACCCCCCTACATACACACACCCTCCATTTTAAGTGGTCCATGTTTAGAACAAAACAGTGAACCAAGAATAAGAACATGTGGTCCCATGTAAGTAAGCAGACTGAGAAATGTCCATCCGTCTACACATCTATCCATGTATCCGTCTATGGATTCCCTCAGTTAACGTTGAGATTTTGAATGTCTGACTGTATTATATCCTAGGGATCTGGGAATAGCATAATGAGCAAAGCAGATGCATTTTTGACGGATGGGGCTTTCTGGAGAGTTGGGGATTTATCAAAAAGGCACATTAATGAGTATATAATTACAAGCAGAGGGAAGAACGGTGAAGGAAGAAAATGTGACCTCTTTTGAAGGTCAAGACACATTTCTAGAGAAGGGACTTTTGAAAAGGAATAGTTAGCCAACAATCAGCTTGGAGGTTTGCCTTCTTCGACAAGCTCTGCTACCATCTTGCTTCTGAAGCCTGCCTTTCACTGTCTTCTCTTAGGGTGCCTCCATGACAGAACTGTCATTCATTTGGAAGGACTGGAGTGTCTGGTGTGCAGAATCCTATGATATCATCTCAAACTGCGGGCAAAGCACTTCCAAGAGATAGAGGAGGGTGACCGGTAAGGACACTTTATATCTTTTCCTGCATCCTCCATCTTACTTTTCCTACAAAATATGTCTTGAACAGTTCTAAACAGTTCTAAATATGTCAGGATGTTCTAAACACAGTGGTATAAAATTAAGTAAAAAATGATCTCTGCCTTTGTGGATGGAGCTAGCAAGTCAACATAGAGTTGCATAACTCACTCTCTGACAGCAGCCGTCACAGGGTACTCTAGGGACAGCCATGTGTCTGGCTCACCCTGCAGCATACATTAAGTGCATTCTGTGTGCCAGGTGTTGGGCTGGGCCAAAGATGGAGACGAGAAAGAAATATGCTACCCACCTACAGGGACCTCACTTTCTCGTGCGGGGGACAAGTTGTCAATGCCATTAGTGCAGCTAATTTTAAGATAGAGACATGAGGTAATGGAACTTTGGGAGTAGGAACTTCAAGAGCTCTGGCTTCCAAACTGCCTTGCATTAAGCAGAGGAAATAAACCCCTATTTTATAGTAACATCACTTATGGAAATGCATATGACTATTTTAGCTAAAATATTCTCTTCAAGTAATCTGAGACCTGGGACAACGAATTCCTTAGTGTGCAGAGGAAGGCTGAGAGTCCCAGCTCTAAATAGAGATCATTTTGCTTCCTAGGGTGGAAGACTCAAGCCAGCAAGCAGAGGTCAGCCTCTCTCAGATGCAAACAGTTATTTCCCAGGACACATCCTCCCGGTGTCTTATAAATGAGTTGGATAGTCTCGGGCAAAGGTAGCCCTGGCTTTTCCTCTGGTATAAAGAATTAACCGTTGCCTGTCCTGGCATGCTTGGTTATTTTAAAGAAGGCTCTGCCTCAGTTGTAGCCCACCCGGGACAATAATGATAAAACCAAGGAGGCAAGGCGTGTGTTCCCTGCCAGGATTTGAACATGGGTGAGATTTGACAATACTTCACAGCCTATTTGTATAAGAAGACACTCTGCCACACTGTTAGGCTGGGTCAAGGGTGAGAGAATTTTAGGCACAATGTGTCCCCTTTATACTCTTCTATCTACTTGATGGGATTGGATACATGGCTGTCAGGTGGGTGCAACCCCCACCTTTCCCCATATAATATCATTCTCCCCTAGTGTGCGTCTATGAGGAGTCCCTGCCTGTCCCAAGCCCTGAACTTGCCACATTGTTTGGAACACCTCATTGTTGCTACAATTCCACAGCTATGAACCCAGACACCGTATTTGAAATTGAGTTTCGTTACCGGTTAACAATGAGGTCACAAACAGGCAGTTTTATCTCCTTAGGAGTTGTCTGTTAAGTGAGTTCCATTGTAGTTATATATCAGGATCCAAACAAGAAACTCACACTGCACTCGGGTTAGCTTATTTATAGACAGGCAACTTATAAATGTGTAGGAGGGGTTTAGAAAATCATGAAAGGTCTATGGAGAGATGGCTCAGCTGGCCAAGGTGTGGGCTGCCCAATGACGCAAGCCTGATGACCCAAGTTTGATCCCCTGAAGCCACATGGGAGGAGAGAAGCTCACAAAGCAGTCCTCTGACCTCCCCACAAATGCTGCAGCTCCTCTCCAATCTTACACACACACACACATACACACACACACACACATACACATACACTACACAACTACATACACATTCCACACAGATCATACACACACACACACACACACACACACACACACACAACACACTCCACATACACACAGATCACACACACTCTCCACATACACACAGATCATACAGACACACACCATACACACACTACTCTCTCTCTCTCTCTCTCTCTCTCTCTCTCACACACACACATTCACACACATACACACACACACACACACACAGAGAGAGAGAAAGAGAGAGAGAGAGAGAGAGAGAGAGAGAGAGAGAGAGAGAGAGAAGGAAAACTGCAAGAGATGGCCTATGCAAGGCAGCAGATTAAAAAGAGAAAGAAATTTCAAAATCTCAAAGTTGGAGGTGGGTACTTAAGATAAGCTATCTCCCGAGAGGCTCAGGCAGAGTCTGACAAATATAGAGGTGGATGCTCGCAGCCAACCATTGGACTAAGTGTGGGGTCCTGGATGGAAGAGTTGGAGAAGAGACTGAAGGAGCTGAGGGAATTTGCAGCCCCATGGAGGGAGCAACAGTGCCAACTGGCCTGACCCCCCCGGAGCTCCTGAAGACTGGATCACCAACCAAAGAATACACATAGAGGGACCCATGGTGCTGGCCACATATGTGGCAGAGGAGGGCCTTGTTGACCATCAGTGGGAGGAGAGGCCCTTGGGCCTGAGGGTGTTAGATGCCCCAGTATAGGGGAATGCCAGGGAGGGAAGATGGGAGTGGGTAGGGGAATACCCCCATAGAGGCAGGGGGAGGGGGGATGGGATAGGGTGTTTCCAAAGGGGAGACCTGGAAAGGGGAAAACATTTGAAGTGTAAATAAAGTAAATATCCTAATATTACTACTACTAATAATAGGCATCTTCTTTTTAAAAAATGTTTTTTCAAATCAAATACTTGTTAGTTTCATATAATATATTCTGATCCTATTCGTTCCTACCAAATCCCCTCCCAGATGAGGAACTACTGATGATTGATAGGAAAGGCTTCTTAAAGAGAAGCCATGGTCTTCCGGTCTATCAGAAATGACCTTTCAGGGAAGGAATGTAACTTTGACTTCCTTTCCACAAAATCCAAACCCGGGCTCTCCTGAGGCCATTCATCCAAGGAGAAACTGGAGGGCGTGGTCGCAGCTGTCAGGATCTATGCAGAATAGATACAGGCTGGAGGCTGCTCACAGGGCACGGAGTAGAAGAAAGGAAAATGTGGCCTGGGCTGTGGAAAGCCACTGAATGTCTCCAGCACCCATCACACTGCATGCTGCCGAGCTGATTAAATCATGTGATGAAGTCAGGTGCTCCGCACAGTCCCTGGTGCCAGTTGTTTATTGAATGGTCACTATCAGCATTGCTGTGTTCAAGATGTGGTATGAAAGAGTCGCTAGTGTTCTAAAGCTAAGGGCCGACTTAACCTAAGCAGCAGAGCGTCATCCGCTCCCCCACCCCCACTCCCACACCCCCACCCCCGCCTCACCAACCCCAAGCACAGGTGGTGATGAATTGGTGCTTCTTTTGCTATAAGAAGACAATTCGGGTTTTGACTCCCCTAACTTGAAGCCGGCTCACCTGCTGCTTCTAAGCTCTCTCACTCTCTGCACATGTGCGGTCTTTTCTGCCCATCTCTGTTCCAAACATGCTATAATGAAGAAAACGGGATTCCAGGTGCAACTCACCAGAGTCGCAGCTCCTAGAAGCGCACAGGTTCTTGGGGTTTTGGAGGCACAGGAAGTGGAGCCACTGTGCCAAGTCACAGTTACAGTGTAGGAGGTACTGACATGATTGGGTATTACCACAGAGCCCAGATATTCTGGATGCAGATCGACACCCCTCCCCCCTCTTTCCACGGGTTCCTTAACTTTGAGTGACAGCTATATATTACCTAGATTTCTGTAAATCACTGTTTTAGCTCACAGAAGCATTTCCCTGATTTAAAACATCAGGAAACAGAATAGCGTTTACATGAAGGGAAAAATCCAGATGAGCACTTTCCTCTTATCTCCCACCTCTGTTTTTTGGGTTGTTATATTGTCTGTCTTGCAGTGGGGGGAGAAGAGCTGGATGAGCAGAACAGAGGCACTTCTGTTTAATAACTCTATGATCTTCCAGGAGAGGGGTACTGAGGAAGCTGATTAGGGGCCACACAGAACGGAAAGCCCGGGTGGCAGGCTTCATGAAGGAAGGGATAAGAATAGCCTTGGCATTCTCTAGTCATGATCGGAGTGCCACCTGATTCCACTTTTTACTGATACTGTGAACTTGGGGGAGCTAGTCATTTCCTCCACCTGCCTTTTCATTGGCTAAGGTGAGAGAAGAATATCTCACCTCGAGGCTCAGGTCTGTAATTTCTGTACTTAGGAAGCTGATGCAGAGAGAGCTCCAGTTAAAAGCCAGCCTGGATGACTCTGGGAAACCAAGTCTCAAAAAGATAAACAAACAACTTGCTTGTAGGACATTTTATTTTGAACAAATACAATTAAAAGTGCAGAGACCATACTCAACAATGGCTTGCTTTCTCTCTTTCCCTTAACCCCCCTCGAATCCTTTTATTCTACTTTATCTAAAACAAAACAAAACATGTAGTTCTCTTGAGAGAGTGCTTGCCCAGCATCCACAAGGCCTTGGTTGTTCAGTTCTGAAGTGGATATACAGCTGGGCCCATGGCTGTAATTCCTCCACTTTGCTGGTGGAAACAGGAGATACCTAGGAAGTTCTAAGCCAACCTGGGCTATGTGAGATCCTGTCTGAAACACAAAAAGAAACAAAACTAAAAGCGACCATAAATACACCAACACTAGGGAAACCAAGATAGACTCTCTTGTTTGCTAAATCACCACCACCAAGAAGGTGAGGGACAATAAAAACCAGGCTCAACACTTTAAAGGTAGTCTGCCATTTTACAGAAGGCCTGTGACGTAGAATACTTTCTATATGCAGAAAGTTCCTTTGCATGGCATATACAAACCACACACACACACACACACACACACACACACCTCTCAGTCTTCTCTCTTAGGAAGGAATAAGGTGGGAGGTTCAGAGAGTAAGACTCTAAGTATCTCTCTGCTGATGTAGGAAAATTCCAATGATTGCTATTTAGAACATTGCCTGGGGGAAGATGAAGCTAAACATTGCATGCAGGAGCAAGATAAAAGTTATCGCTATTGGACTTGACTGCAGTTTAACCCCAAGGTCACTAGGAGGCCAAAGCAGAAGGAAGGGAGGAATGCTGGCTTTGCAGCCAGATCAGCCGGAGGCAAGTAAGTTCCCCTGGCCTCTGTCTTAGTGTTTCCACCTAGGAGTTTTGGGGCTGTGTCTGGCAGTACCAGCCCTGCACAAATCAGCTACGCTTTGGCCTCCAGCAAGGGAGCAGAACCTTCTGCCAGGCAGGAAATTAACTCCCTGTGTGACCTGTACTCCTCCTTGCCCACAACGCCTGTCTCCCCCTCACACAAAAGAGTCTTTCAGAACCTGGTTACCTAGAGCTGAACTCTTCAACAAGGCTTTTTGTGTTTTGCCGTTAAGCTCCACTGCAGAAATACCAGATTCTGCAGTTGCTAAGATTAAGGATTTTTTTTTTTGTCCCTCTTTTCTCTTTGAGCTCAGTTTCTGTTGGGGAGGAAAGACCTAGAGATAGATTACGGTTTCCTTAGCAAACGGAGGGGGGGGGGGGTGCTTGAGCTGCTGGGGCATTTGGAAGGATTAGCTATGATTCAGACTTCTGCTAATAGTCCCTAGTTACTAGTCCTGTTCAAGTCACACACTTTTGTGTTGGTAACTAAGGCCGACTGCAACCACTCAACCCTAAGTGCACACAGAGGGACCATGAAGTTGGAGTAAGCGGTAATCTAACATGAATATTTATGCATTGTTATGCCTTGGTCCAGTCGGTCTGTTTTCATTTCATGCATTTTCTTTCCATTTATGGTCCTTATTTATTGCAATGACAGGGCTATTAGCAATATAACACATCAAGGTAGATTTTTCCTTTTCTGCTTTTTTTAAAAAACATTTTTCCTGCTTTCTAATCTATTTCTGAGAAAGTGTGCCAAGACAGCACCACAACTTGCTGCCAAAATCTAAGAGACTGGCGAGTTTTGTTCGAGTCTTGGTGCTTTGCTATGTGCTTACCACTGAGCACAGAGGTCACGTAAGTCCTGCAGCCAGTAAGTCATGTCATGCACATCAGTCAACATTTAGTGACAGGAATCAACCAGTCTATGTTTTTTGGAGCAAGAATAGAGGAATTGGCATTTATATTTAGTATTAGTATGACTTACTCAAGATGGAAAAAAAAAATGTGATTCTCTTGCCTCAGTCTCCAAAACTCTGAAAGGATAGCTAGGTACCATCACACTCGGCTCAGGATCAACCTGTCTAGAATGTTCACTGGGTGCCTATGGTCTGGAATTAAAACATTGGCTTCACAGCCCAGCTATGCTGTTGATTTACTCTATGGTACTAGGCAGTATTGTAAGCCTCTATTTACTCTTATAGAAAAAATGTAAATGTTAACAGAATCTTCTCCATAGACTCGGTGAATATTAACAGCCTGAAATGTACACTGCTGTTCACCTGGTCCTTTGTAAGCTTGAAGCTGGTACTTGCACACATGTGACCCTAACAGTAATAACCCAGGAGGAGGAGGAGGTACTGTCAGGAGACTGTGGTCTCCTGTTCCTTTCTCTGGCTGTGGTCTCCTGTTCCTCTCTCTGGCTGTGGTCTCCTGTTCCTCTCTCTGTCTGGTCTAGCAGAGGGAGATTCTTGTCTCAAGAATGATACCTAATACAATTTGGAATTAGCTGTTTGGAGCATATCTGCTTCCTTCCACAGCTACAAGCTTCTCAAGATGAATGACCCTCAGTACCCCTGCTTATGTGCTGGAGCTCTTGAGATCAGGCCATTTTGAGCTGTGGGCCTCCTGCCCTGGATTCAAATGATGAAAACAACTCCTCTGGGGTTTTTCCTCAGACTAGTTCCTGTGTAGAGCATAAAGATGTTAGAAATGGTGTGTTACTATTTTGACACCCATGAAACCCTTGGCAGTGGGAACCACAATTTCGGCGCCAAGATCTGTTGCTGTCCTGCAGTATGACCACAGGTTTGTTGACACCTTTGTCATTAAATCCCCAAAGAATACCCTGTCCATCTTTTGATGTCATTCCCAGGAATGGTCAGAAAGGCCATCAGGTTACTGAGGGCTGTGAGAGATGAGACCTAATATGTAGGAACAAAACTGGATGTTACTTCTCCGTTTCTTGGCAGCAGCCCATGTGCACTAGATGCTAAGTTATTGAGAGGAACATATGGATTGAATGAAGAGAGAAGGCTTTAAATCCCAAACCATATCAGTTGTAAAATGAGTTTCAGTGAGTTAAATTCTCTACATTGACAACTATGAACCATCATCTTGACGCCATTTTTAAACACGCTGGTCCACGAATTGTTCGTCGTCAAGAATGTAAGATCCCTTCTGTTATTGTGATACATCTGATGCCTAGCCATTTGCAAAAGGCTTTTCTTTTTATATTTGATTTCAGTCCTTCATATGTAGGCCACTGGCTGGCCCACAGACAGCTACTTTGTCTCTGGCATATGGCATCAGGCTTCCAATATATAGCAGGCTGCAAGAAAGCAACAGTGGCTTTGTTTCTGAGCATCATGTAATCTTGCTGCAAAAATTAACAGGCAACATTTTAAATAGGACTTGATAGGATTGTAGCAGAAATACAAAGAACACAGCGAAGGACAGCTGGCTCTGTCTTAAGAGGAAGTCGTCCTACTAGAGGAAAAAAGTCTGTGTGTCCTGTTTTATCTAGCTAGGAGTAAGCTCTCCTATATCAAAGTTTGAGTATGGGACCTCAGGAAGACCTTTAAGGAGACCCTCATTGGGAAATAATCATAGAGGTACAAAAGGATTAACATGTTCTTTTTATCACTGTGGCTAAAAATGGGAAGTTGAAAATGTAAAATATTTAAGTAGTCACAGGATTCAGGTCTATGCAAACTTTAAGTATTTCAAGGACTATGGCATAACGTTCATAACAACAGAATATAGAAACAGTAGACAGTAATGCAAAATAGTGCATATGTAGGACTTGGAGATGTATGGAGCAGAATTTCAAAGCAACCCTCTGAGCAACTAGTCTGTTTTCACTAGAGGCTTTGCTACTTGTTCAAATTCTTTTCCAAATAACTTGTTGCATATATCCAGCCCAAGGCCTAGAAGAACTGGCTAAAGCAGAGTTGATGGAGATAGAGACAGAAAGATAGATGACAGATAGATGATAGATGGATAGATAGATAGATCGATCAATCAATAGATAGATAGGAGGCATTAGCTTGAGACACACCTGGAAATCTGGGAGAATAAGACATGCTAGGTGTTGTAGTTAGCTTTAGCTATTAACTTGACAGGACTCACGGTCACTTGAGAAAAGGGAACTTCAGCCGAGGAATTGCCTAGATTAGACTGGCTTGTGTCCCTGTCTGTCAGATATTTTCTTAATTGATAACTCATATAGAGGGGCCCAGGTCACTTCTTGTGGTGCCATCCCTAGGTAGATGGTCCTGGGTACTATAAGCAGAATTCCTCTATGGTCTCTGATTCAGTTCTTGCTTCCAAATTTCTGCTTTGCATTTTCCTTCAGTGATGGACTATAAAATGTAAGATGAATGTGGTGGATTGAATATGCTTGGCCCAGGTAGTGGCACTATTTGAAGGTGTGGCCTTGTTGGAGTAGGTGTGACCTTGTTAGAGAAAGTGAGTCACTGTGGGCATGGGCTTTAAGACCCTCATCCTAGCTTTCTGCAAGTCAGTCTTCTCCTGACTGCCTCTGGATAAAGATGTAGAACTCTCAGTTCCTTCAGCTCTACATCTTCCTGGATGCTGCCACATTTCTTGCTATGATGATAATGTCCTAAACCTCTGAAACTGTAAGGTTGCTTCATTTAAATGTTTGCCTTTATAAGAATTTCCTTGGTCATGGTGTCTCATCACAACAATAAAACCCAAACTAAGACAATGAAATAAAGTCTTGGTCAGTATTTTTTTTCCACAACAACAAAATGCAAATTAGGACACTTGGGGAACCATAAGTAGTTCTGTTTCTGTGGAGCAGAGAGTATGCAAATGAGTAGTGAAAGAAGCTGTGAATGGAAAGGAGAATTGTAGGTGGCTACAATGGCAGCATTTTCTTTCTTTAGTCAACAGACCAAATCTTCTAATCCCCTGAGTTAGAGCTGCCTATGGAATGTGGTTTGGCCAAGGAAAAATTAAGAAATATGATGCAGAAGATTCTTAGGAAATGCCTACACAGGCAGTTTTGATGCTGTTAGAACTAGGAACTGACATTGTTATAAACTCAGAGTGTACTGCTGGATGGTGAGAGACATTTGTCCCAGTTTCTCAGTCACCTTAACACATGAGGAGCTAAACCCAGAGGCAGAGTAGCCTAGGTGACATAAAGTGGGCATTGGAGATAGGAGTAGCCCAGCTGAGCTCAGAAGGACTACCCTACTGAACCCAGACCAATGTGCTGAACCCTGCAATTGTGAACTAAAGAAATAGCTCTGGTTTTATCATAGTCCATTATGTTTGAATGTGTGTATATGTATATGAATGTGTGTGTGTGTGTGTGTGTGTGTGTGTGTGTGTGTGTGTGTGTGTGTAAACTTTGGTTTTTCTATTAAAACTTCATTGGTATGATATTTGTGGGGATTTAAAATCCATGTGAAGGAATTCGGACTTTAATCAGAGGGTGCCATGAGTACTTCAAAGATTAGAAGTCATGAAAGCAGCAGTATCCCATGTTTCAGAAACATGGTTGGGTCTAGTCAATGGCGTCATGTGCCCTTAACTACATTGTAAATTATAGATGTAAACAGACATGATGAGTTAAAATTGTGTATACATATGACTTGGAGATTCATAGGACAAAATTTCAAGGCAACCCCCAAACAACTAGGCTGTTTTCAACAATGGCATAGCTAGCTATGACGAACTCTCTCCCCCAAATCTTAGTGATTATATCCAGCCCAGGGCCTAGAAGGGCTGGTTAAAGCAGAGAGGCTGGAAGCTAGGGTCAGGATGTTCCAAGACTGTGGTAGCTTCATCAATATTGACTGGGAAGAGAATTTCTGGTTTGGCTCCTGCATCAAATTTTGAGTCCTGGGACCTCAGGAAAACCTTTCAGGGGTAAGGGTTAGGGTTAGGGTTAGGGTTAGGGTTAGGGTTAGGGTTAGGGTTAGGGTTAGGGTTAGGGTTAGGGTTAGGGTTAGGGTTAGGGTTAGGGTTAGGGTTAGGTTAGGGTTAGGGTTAGGGTTAGGGTTAGGGTTAGGGTTAGGGTTAGGGTTAGGGTTAGGGTTATGGTTAGGGTTACGGTTAGGGTTACGGTTATGGTTAGGGTTGTTGGGAGAAAATCATATAAATACACAGGTATGAACTTGAACATTATTCATGTCTGAAAATAGGAAAAAAAAGATGGAAAACATTAGAGAATCACGCTGTCCAAATCCATGCAGTTTTGGAGTGTTTGGAGGACTTTGGCATAGAACTAGTTCATAACTACAAAATATAGAGATAGCAGAGAGCAGCAGACTTCATATGTTTATTTATTTAAAGAAATTCTATTTTCCTCTTTCGTTCATAATGATAGAGTTCTAGACTGTTGGCTGGTTGCTGACAGGAAATGTTATTTCTTTCTGAATGCTGGATTGTGAGGACATGACTAAATTCTTTCCATGCTAGGAGGTCTGGAGTCAGGTGTGCTGATTGTGTGCTGTCCCCATTTGTGGAGGTGTTCACACACTATTTTTTTGCTGGAGGTGAACTTCCAAATGGGGTGATGGGAGCCAGGAGAGACATCACAGAACCAGAGCTTACCCAGAGGGTCACTCATCTATGCATAAGACCCATGCATCACCAAACTCATGTGACCTCTGAGCTGCTGTGTGTCAGGGGAATGCACACTCATTTGAAGCTCTGGAGGGTAATCTGAAATGTTTGTATATTGATTTAATCCCAGTCATGAAAACTCAAGACTTCATAGTCCTTTCCCTCCTCTTTATCTGTTAGATTAAGTCTGTTCTTACAGGGATTGCAAGTGGTATGAGGAGCTAAAGACTGAGGAACTGTGGAAGGAGCACAGTGGGTGTTAATAAAGTATGAATCAACTTAGCCTTTTGATTTTGGAGACAGGTCTTTTCCTTTCTTTCCTTGTTTCATTAGTTCTACTGATCTTGTGGTCTGCTGCTTGCTCATTGCTGTATTTATAAGTGATTTTGAGAGGAGTAGATTATATATCACATATATACTCTAGCACACACACACACACGTACACACACACACACACACACACACACACACATATGTATGTGAATTGATAATTACTTCCTGTGATTCTGGAGGCCAAGAAATAACACTATCTGTATCCGCAAGGTGGAGAACCTGCAGAGTTAATGGTGTGTCATTCAGTCATTCTCTAAATTTATAAGAACTGAAAGCTTGGTGTCCAAGGGTAAGGGAAGATGTATTTCAACTCAAGGAAAAAGGAAGAAATTTGTCCTCACACCTCAGGGTCATAAGGGGCTGGATGATGTTCTTACCTGTTGGTGAGGACCTGTCTTCTTAGCCTGCTGATTGAAATGCTAATCTCTCTTGGAAACATCTTCACAAACACACCTGAGATATTGTTTTATCAGCTCCCTGGGATTTCTTCATCTAAGCAAACTGATATGTAAAATTAACCATTTTCCTTCCCTCAAAAGCCTAAGGTATGCTCCCACACATGAACGTTTATAGAGGCCATAACCTCACCAATTACCATCACTTTGGATTGATGGTCTTTCCAGCAATTATTATGTAATGGCTTTCATAGGTTTTTTTTTCTTTTAAAATAAAGGCTTATTTAGTCTTTATTTTTGTGCATGTGTGTCATCCCAGTGGGAGTTTATGTGCACTATGTGTGTTTTATGTTCCTACAGAAGTCAGAGGGATAAAACCTCTGGAACTAAAGTTTCGAGCAGTTGTGAGTCACCTGATGTGGGTACAGGGAACTGAACCGAGGACCTCTATAGGAGAAGTCAGTGATCTTAAATATTAAACCATCTCTCTAGTCAATATTTGAGTTGTTTTAAGCCACCCAGTTAGTGATACTTTGTGGCTGACAATTTGGAAAACAAACATGTTCTGTACTTTGTGTATCTTGGTAGCATAATTGCTTACAATAGCAATATTGATGTATTGCTCCTCATGGTTCGGACTCCAGTGCCATCTTGACAGGGCTATTCTGCTTTGGGATTTCAGTAAGCCACTGTGTCTGCCTGCCTAACCATAGCTAGAGAATGTAGTTTTAGGGTTTCTTCTCCAATGGCCACTATTGTGGGTGCTGGCTGAGGATAAGATATCTCAGCTCCTTGAAAGCTTCAGAGCTTTCCACAGGGTTGAGTGGCCTCATAGCCACTATCTTCCCTAGGCACAGGGGTGGAGGGAGAGAGAGAACCTAAGTTGTTTTTCTAACCTTTATAAATGTTCGGGGTTTTTTTCTGTTTATTTGGGGGGAGGCAGGGCCTTTTTATGTAGCCCACTGTGGCCTTGAACTAACATGATTCTCATGTAACCTCCTGATTACTGGGATTATAGTGCGTATCAACATTCTTGATCACAACCTTCTTAAGTCACATAGCATCATAATCTCCCTTCTTCCCTTCCTCCTTCCCTCCCTTCATACCTCCATCCCTCCCTCCTTTCCTTTTTTCCTTCCTCCCACTATGTGTGTGCATGAGTGTATGAGCATGCATGCATGCATGTATGTGTGTGTGTGTGCTGAGTGTGTGTGTGTGTGTGTGTGTGTGTGTGTGTGTGTGTGTGTGTGTGTGTGTGTGTGAAGTAAAAGAGCCTCTGATCTAAAACTAAATCTCCCTTTGGGCCTGCTGTTTTCCTTCTCAGGAAGTCTCTCCTTTCTCTTTCTCCTGGGAACACTGATGTCCACTTGCCCCAGCCAGATCCGTTTCTACAGTGTGTGAGCCTGGCTCCTGGCAGCTCACTTCATGCTACTCTTGGCCCTCATCTGGCTTCTTTGATGTCTTAACTGAAGTCATCTTTCATTGTCAAGTGATGATAGGGACTCAAAGAATACGTTCCCCTGAAACTCAGATTTCTAAGTTAGTCACCAAAGGATCATTTCTTCCCGAATGGGATAAATAAGTAGCACAGGAAACTTTGGAAACATAGTAAGTTTGTCAAATGGGAAATTAAACACAACAATCCATTTTTCATTTACTACTTTTCTTTTTGATAGTATTATACATGAAAACGGGCTTTTGAAATATAGTTCATGAGTTTTAACAAAGGTAAATACCTGGGTTAGACACAGATATTAAGCATTACCTTAAAAAAATTATGTGTATGTGTGTGGGTTTGTACACACGAGTGTAGTGCCTGTAGAGGCCAGAAGAGGGCGACAGATCCACTGGAGCTGGAGTTACAGAGGTTGTAAATCATTTGACAAGGGTGTTAGAACCAAACTCTGGTGCTCTGAAAGACCAGTTCACACTTTTAACTCCTGAGCAGTTTTTCTAGCCCTCACTATCAGGTCTTTTGCTTGTTTGCTTGTTTGTTTGTTTCCAAATACTCTTAGCTACATTAGGCTAACCTTTAAGGCTCCTTTTCTAGCTAAAATTGAATGACTTTGAACTTCTGATGTTCCTGCCTCTACTTTCAAGTGCTGGGAAAATGGTGTGTACAATGTGTCTGACCTGGGTTTGTTGGTCTTCCTTTTTCCAAACTTTTCTACCTAACTCTCCACCCATACCCCAAAACCCAGAGCTTTACCTTGTGATTAGGAAAGCTTTTTCTTTTTCACCCAGTTTTTTTTTTTTTTTTTTTGATATTTTATTTACATTTCTGATGATTCCCCTTTTCTTTGGAAACCCTGTGTCCCCTCCCCCTCCCCGCCTCTGTGAGGGAATTCCTCCTCCCACCTACCCGCCCACCCATTCCCATATTCCCACCTTGACATTCCCTTTTACTGGGGCCACTAGCACCCTCAGGCCCAAAGTCCTCTCCTTTCTCCCTGGTGGCCATCGAGGT